>CM062289.1:56787137-57987137 GCA_031216915.1 Pictodentalium vernedei
GGTAAAACCAATCGAATGAATTTAGAAGCGAATCTAATAATGAAAGGAGCAGAGAATTCGAATTTGCAGCGTTCAACAGTCCTCATCTGAGGAGTCAGTCACAGCAGCCTCAGAATCACTGAGCATGTGAGTTTTGGCCCTCATTTTTCAAAATATCCCAGAGAAAACCCGCAGACCCTCACCACCGAGAATGGGATACGGCGATATCGCCTCTTGTGCTACCCCCTCCCCCTACCCCCCCCCCCCCCCCACACACACACACACACACACACACACAAACACCATCTAACCACTGTGCGGCTCGGATGCTGCTGCACAGCACACGGTGAGCATACATGGAGGTCCCCTTGGGATTAGCTCTGATAGCCCCACCCCCACCTCACCCCCAATATTTTTACCTTCCTTCGCTCCTGAATAATTAACTATACTCTATTTAAAAATAAATATGTGGAACTGATTCAAATGAACGCCTTTCCAGTGTGTTATCGTATTACTATAAACAAAGAAAAAATATGGTATACATGTAAACTACATTTTTAAAATTGCATGTTAGAGGTCAGTGTAAAACAGAACGCAAACGAAGAAAATAACCAAACGAATAAATTTAGAAGCGAGTCTGATAACGAAAGGAGCAGAGAATTCCAATTTGTTGTGTTCTACGACTGGATCTTTAGCCTGTGTGGAGTCTGTCTCTCTCCGTATAGAGGACAGCCATTTGACTTCCCCACCCAATAGGACGACACGCCGTGACATCATCAACCCCGCAACTGATGCTGTCAGAGAGGGTTCAGATACCTCCATATCTTTTCTCAGCCGGGGATCCGCGATCCCGCGACTTCTGGCACGAGAGACCAGCGAACTTATCCACCACTCTTTTCAAATTGTCACCCCACATTTCAACTTGGGGTGGGGGATGTGCCTCCCCCCCCCACCCCCCCCCCCCCCCCCCCATGGTTACGTTCTTGAATGAGAGTAAATAATTTCAGTTTACAGGCATGACAAACTGGAAAAATATATCAGTAAAATATATTAGTTGCAGGTGTATTTTATAGAATAATGTAATGGCCGGTCTGGGTTTGAATGAAATTGCTGAGTCGAGAGGCCGGTTTGGGTGTATCAAGATATGACCAGGACACATGGCGTACAATTTTTTTTTTCCAAAAGGGTTAAGAAGGAAACTGGAGAGCAGTTTGGATAAGAAATTCTCAGAAACCGGCAAGATCGGTTCTTGTCACTCTGAAGCCTATTTGGCTAGTGACGCGTGCCAGGTGTGCATTCCGTTTGGCTGTGCTATTAAGGTGCGGGATGACCTCTTCGCCTAGTCTCCTGTGCATTCCACTACCTTTCACCTAGAAGAAAGCAAATGGGATGCGCAAGAGACTACTCTTCGCCAGCAAAGACGAACTTAGGGACGTTCCGACAGGGGGGGGGGGGGGATACACCCCCCCACCCCCCCCAATGAGGACCCTGATTTTTAAAAGTTGGAAATTTTATGGTTCAAATTCAAAAGTTGGAAACATTTAGTTCTAAGCAAATATAGCACTAGTGATTCTTGGTTGAAATACATTTATTCTTGATAGTATGACCCACTAGTTCTTTTTCGCGCAGAACTAAAATGTTGATAATGTTCCAAGTTAGTAACTGCGTAAGCTAGCAATACATCAAGATTGCGCTTTCGTAAATGCACACAAATAGTGTCAATTTGGAACACCGGGGTCCGCCGATTTTGTCTAATTGCCTTAAGGCAGGATTCTCTTACGTGAGAGTCCTTCACTGCTCGTCTAAATGTGACGTGCAGTGAAGGGGCCGCACGCACGAGTACCCCGCCTTCAGGAAATTACGGGAATTGGCGGGCCCCCAATAATGCCGGGCCCCGGGGTTACTACCCCCCGTCCCTCCCTCTCGACGGCCCCGCACAATATAGCAGTATCATGTACCACAAGAAGTCTTTTGTTAGGCCAATTACAAAGTCTACTCATAATTATGGAGAAAAGGCCAAATATCAAGAGAATATTATGTAATTTGTACATAAATCTATAAAGAAAATTCCTTCTCAAACCGATCATCAATAAATGTGATCGATTAATTTGAAATAAATGATCGCTTTGTATTTTTGACAACTTGACCCTGCTCTGAACTGCAATACAGTGTTTTCGTGCAAACAGCGCCTCTAGTGGTTGACACCCAACCTTTATTGGAGGATAAAAGTTCCTGGAATTATCCGATTGGTGGAAAATGAACCGAGCTCGTAAGTGTGAATAAAATTTTTGAAGTGCATGTTTTGGAAAAGATATAAAATATTGGTGACTATTGTCTTCTGAAATGTGTGAGAGAAGATTAAAATTGGGTGGGAGTAGGTAAAAATATTTCTATTTCATTCAGTGCGAAACTGGACGGGAGTATAGGAAGCTCCAAATTTAAAGGCAAAATTCACATGGCGACCTATATTTTTTTTCAGTATCTTTTTTTCATGATATGATGAACTAAATGGATAGATGGTTGTTTTTGCCCAAATCAGCTTGATGAGATGAGGAGAGGAGGAAAGATTAGTACTGTCGTCAATGGAAAAAACCACTGTATTGTAACCTATTGACAATAACGTAATTTAATTTCAGCTACTGTTGACCTAACTGTGCTTATCCTACATCATGTAGAATGTTGTTTGGCATTCAAGTTTCAAAAAGAAAACTGGTAACCGAAGTCTTGTTTCGAAACTGTTTCCGTGAAGTCGTATGTAAATTAAGTGAAAATAAGATGAAAATTTATAAAATACTTATGTAAGGCGCGAATTATTCTATTTATTTCATCTGTTTGCCTTTGTCGCACGGTAGGGTTCGCCTGGTGAGTATAAAGCTTGTTTTCGACCCTGGATCTGTTTGGTTTCAACACGACATTGGCGAGATATCGAGGGAATCCCATGTGACGTCACGCCTTATCTAAAAATACTTTAGTTTAGTTTAAACAGTATTTATTTCAGATAAAATAAGTTCTCAAAGAACAACATTGAATATTCACAAAAGTATAGGTATGGTATACTTCATATATGATTCCATAGTGTTTTCGCTAATTTCTCTAAAAATGGAATCGTTAAAAGCCAGATACTTATTGATGCAGTTGCTTCGAAGAGAATACTAAAAATAGCCCATTTGATGTTTGTTCGACAGTTATTGGACACAAAAGACTGTTGCCAAAATAAGAGTGAAAATGAGAGAGCGCGAGAGGGTGAGGTCGGGGTCGGGTTAGGGATTATTGTCGAATAAACTGCTAGCTCAGCATGCTGTTGGGCAAACTGGTTTCAATTAACAGAGGATTGGCGTATTGTTATAACACGCCGTTATCAGAAGTGAAAACATTTTCTTCCCATTCGACTGTCCCCCCCACCCCCCCCCCCCAACACACACTTCAACAACATAAAATAAAATAAATAGAAAAAAATAATTAAAAAAGCCAGGCAAAACCGCAAAACATAGACACTAAATGATCGTTATGAAGTAAAAACAACCACGGTCAAAACGGTAAGCAAATTTTTTTTAAAAAGGTCATTAAAAAGAATGAAACAAACCCGAAATACCCCCAATTGGAAACATAATTCCCCGACAAAAGCTGTGCGAATGTATGTGTGATGAATAAACAGCTCACAAATAACAATGGGATTACCTTCATAGACAAGTGATTATGGATATGTTAATTACAGGTGTGAAGGAATTAGAGCCAAGGCAAAATGAAGTGTTACAGTTGTAACTGAACTAATTTACCCTGATGCATAGGTAAATTAAAAAAAAAATGAATGCCGATTGAAAAACATGGTCTGAAATCTTTCTGGTGGGGGCGAAAGTTCTTCGGGGGGAGGAGCGGTCCTCTCGCCCCCTCCCCCGTGGTTGCAGGTTCAGTGGTTCAGTCAGTAGTGTTTCAGTTGAAAGGTGTGACGTCAACGTTGTGCATTCAAGTCTGTTCATATGGTTTGTTAACTGATTGGACCTTCGAACATGCACAAATATGGGCATTGGAACGATCATATGGGAAATCGAATAATCTCAACTGGACGTATAATTATCACCAACTCCGATCTACGATTTTACCAACTGGGCGTATAAAAAAAATCGATAAGGTGACATTATATTTTGAACCGTTTCAGTAGCACCTAACCTCCTTCGTTGTTATGGTTGATAGTTTCTGGTGTGGAATTGAACGCCGAATCTGTCGATCTATGATTTTAACATGTTACATTTGTGCGAACATGTGAAAAACGATATTTGAAGGAGAAATTTATTTTCTGAGATGATCAGCAGGCGTTTTTTCATACTACAAGAGTCGATTTTTCCATTAAGTTGTGTTGTTTCATTGTTAAATATTGTTTTATATAACATACTTACTGATTTTGCATTCTTCGGTCATTCCTTTTATTAAAAAAATCTTATTTTCGGTGATCTTTGATATGCTGCGACTAAAACTTTGAGATAAAAATAGAAATCTCTCGCCTCGCTTATCCCCACTTCCGGCTAAAGGTTTAATACGGTTTATACCCTGTGGTATTCAGATGAGAACATGTGAGATTTCATCTTTCTCCAAACAGTCATTGGTTGTTACAGACCTAGGAAACAATGATTTATTTCGGGGACAGTCCGTGACGAGTCTGTTAATCATAGCTCGTTCCATGTTCTATATCCAGATTTCTACGAGATACGGTACACATTCTAGTATATTTGTTCATTTGGAGTTTTATTATTGGAATTAATTGTGCACCTGAATGGGGTCGCCTGTTGGTTGCCTTAGAAGCGTGTTTGCTCAAACAGATACTTTCCATTGGGATTCAATTGGACAAGTGTATGGTTGTACACTTCTATCACCGATTTTCGACCTATCTACGTATTCCGACTCCAGTATACGTTAGAAGCATGTGCTGTTAATTACCGGGATCGCCACAATAGCCTTAGCTTCTGAAGTGGCATTAAGCACCAATAATTAATAACTGGATGCCTGTTCGGCAAATATATATTGATTATTTGCTCCAGCTTGCTAAGTGTGTAACAATGAGTGAAGTTGTTTTGTCTGTAGATTATTACTGATCCTAGATACATCTTGTTTATTATTTATATATGGTGTGTGTTTGTGGGGGTTAGTCTCCCACTCTTAAATACACCATCCTAATTTATGAGGCTTAGTCCAGACTAGCCTTAAAATTGGGGGCTGGTTATACCCAATTAGCATAATCATTCATGCTAAGATTACAGAATTACTTGGATATGGCTCCTTATTTATGATATGTCTTCTCTATTATTGTGTAGAGAGACATACATGTAATTCCTTTTAAATTTAATCTCCTTTCACCTTGGAATGCAAGCTTAGGATCTTTATTTGGTCTTCTAATTCTTAAGTCCTAGGCTCTCCACCATTTTATAATTCAGCAAAGTCTGAGCCATTGGTTATTAGTATAAAAATATGATAAATTTAAAGTAATTTGTATATTTTTTATACTTACCAATGGCCCAGACGGTGATGGCACTCATACCTCCCGCTGAGTTGTTAAATAGTACGCTCATCTACAAAGAATGATGTTGGCGTCAATTCCTGTCTCTTCCTGACTGCTGCGCATGCGCAGATGGTAAAAGTATGAAGGGCCAGATAGGACTATTAATTTTCGGTATTGTATGCAAATTTGGGGGTTCAAAATTTGTGTTTGGCCTGAATTATGGAGATTAGCACCAGCTAAGTCTGGGTCATTGGTAAGTATAAAAAATATATAAATTACTATAAATTTTTTAACTTTCGTTGAAAAACAAGGCTGTCAGTGGCTATCTTGGATTTGAATATAAATTGTCCAACAATTCCTTTAGCACAGCAGCTCTCACCCGATCGGTCCCGAATTTCATATGTAGCTTTTGGGCAGTGTCTAGATGGGAGTTATCAAATTTTTTCTGAATTTTGTTAAAAAAACATGGCCGCCTGTGGCCATCTTAGATTTGGCAAATAAATTGCCAACAATTCCATTAGCACACCCCCACAGGCCGCATCTCTCATCCAATCTTTTTCAAATTTCATATGTAGCTTTGGTGTGGTGTCTAGATGGGAGCTTTTGAATTTTTCTAAATTTTGTTCAAAAATATGGCTGCCAGCTACCATCTTGGATTTGGATATAAATTGTCCAACAATTCCTTTAGCACAACCCCTACAGATCGCAGTTCTCACCCGATCAATCCAAATTGCATATGTTTCTTTAGGGCAATGTCTAGACTGGAGGTATCAAATTTTTCTGAATTTCCTTAAAAAACATGGCCGCCGGTGGCCATCTTAGATTTGGCATATAAATTGCCAACAATTCCATTAGCACACCCTACAGGCTGCATCTCTCACCTAATCTTTTTCAAATTACATATTTAGCTTTGGTGTGATGTCCAGATGGGAGCTATCGAATATTTCTGAATTTTGTTGAAAAACATGGCTGGCAGTGGCCATCTTGGATTTGGCATATAAATTGACAACAATTCCATTAGCAGACCCTACAGGCTGCACCTCTCACCCAATCTTTTCCAAATTTTATATGTAACTTTAGTATGATGTCCAGATGGGAGTTGTCAAATTTTTCTGCATTCTGTTGCAAAAGATAGCTGCCACCAGCCATCTTGGATTTGACATATAAATTGTCAACAATTCTTTTACTACACACAACAGGCCCCATCTCTCACCTAATTTTTTTCAGATTTCATATGTAGTTTTGGTGTGATGTCTTTTCTGTAGAAACTTGAGTGAATGACATGGCATTACTGGATCCTTCTATTTAGTTCAGTCCCTTGGACAAGTTGAGCTGCAGTGTCATTTATCAACCTAAGGCCTAAAAATTAAAAAATCTGTTTCTCAGGCCCTCTTGGGTGCCACATGCTCTCTTTTTATAACCAATTTAAACTTTAAAAAAATTAAAATTAAATGGTTTATGTCTGATATTTTACCCAAGTTAAAAAAATTGATGAATTTGTCCCTTGAGTGTAGAAGGCTTCGCAATGCTTTAGCATTGCAAAGCCTTCTTACACGCAAGGGATGAAATACACCACCACCCATGCTATTCTGTAGATTATGAGGCCTAAAACTTGAACCAAGAACATGAACTTTTGATGGCAAAGAAGTAATTACTGAAATAAAAAATAAAATAAAAAACCGCTCGCCCGCATGTAATTTCACAAATAATGGCCCGAGAAACAGAAGATCTACTTTGTGTGGCCTAATCTAGAGAAATGTTAACAGCCTTATCACCTACAACAAAAAAATTTCATGATTCTCAAGCAATTTTTCCTCAGTTTTATAATGAGGGAGGGTGGCTTTTATTATGTGGCAAACCAATGTTTTCAGCAGTGAAAATTTCCCATAATGTAGTTGAAAATTTAACCAACTATATCTTGTTTGACATAGCTCTGTGAACTCTGTCAAACAAGAGAAAGAGTTTGTTAAATATTTTTCCTACAAATGCAAAATAGTGTTATAGAAGAGATTTCCAGGTGAAAAAAGGTGATGAGGCACATTTTCTGTGACGTGGGAGGTGCATGAGAAACCAGAATTATTTTTTTTTTAACTGGTTGAGTGCTCTGAGGGCTTTCAGAAAAATGAGGGTACCAGAGCAAAGTCGAGATTTTTCTTGTTCATGTTTCATATTCAGTCAAACACAAATAATATTTTGTTTATATAAATTTGTTTTATGACAAAATATTGGAGAGTGCATATTGGCACTCCCCAATAATTTGTAATTAAACAATTGTTGAATAACAAATTAAGACCACCAAAAAATAATCTAGCCCTCAACCAGTTAATAATGCTGATGTACATATTAATACTTTGCTGTTCCCTTGCTTATGAAATCTGCAAAAAGAGTTATCTGAAACAAATGGGTTGGCTAAAAAAGTATGGTATCCTTTTTTTTTTTTGAGTTGCCTCAATTTCCAGTTTATACAGGAAACTTATGACAACTAACTGAATAATTTTCTCTGTGCAGTTTGATTTTCCATTCTCCAGTAGCTGTTGGTCGTATCAACTCTTCATTTTGTTTTCAGCCTGCATCTAAGGATCAGATAATGCCAATATTGAAAAGGCAAGAGCTAATGTACCAGCCAAACCATCTAAAGCAAAGAAACAGCAAGCAGCAGCAACATCTGCCCCAACTGCTCCAGCAGCTAGTGCCCAGCAGCCAAAAACAAGTTCTA
Source organism: Pictodentalium vernedei (assembly GCA_031216915.1). NCBI lineage: Eukaryota > Metazoa > Mollusca > Scaphopoda > Dentaliida > Dentaliidae > Pictodentalium > Pictodentalium vernedei. The sequence continues at coordinate 56,795,324 of CM062289.1, forward strand.
AAAAAGATGTTGATGATGAGTCCATCTACTAAAGCCGCTACAAAAACATCAAAAACTAAACCAGGAAAGGTAGGATCAATCTTAAAAGATTTCATTAACTGTTGAGTGTTAGAAGCCACTATCAAGCTTGCAACCAGGGTCAGACGTAGGGGGGGGGGGGTGCATGTAGGGGGGGCCACCTCCCCAACCTGGACATAATCCCATCATTTTTCCATCGAGAATCATTTTACCCCCCCACATGTGCGCCGGGCCGACCATGGTTTGGCCTGGCATGGAAAAATTTTCAAATTTGGCATTAAAAGGAGCAATTTCCTCTTCTCTGAAGGATCAATTCCTACTTCAACATACACCAGAAAGTTTTATTTTTTCTACTCAAATAACAAAATTCATTATTTTATTTTTTTAGTCGAGTTGTGACGAAGTCAAACTCGACTTATAGTTTGGTGAATGGCGGGGCGGGCGGGCGTAAACAATTGGTTCCGGATGATAACTTGATAGTGGTTCAACTCACATTCATTAAACTTCATACGTAGGTTGGTCTTGGTGGGAGGAAGAACCCTATTGATTTTGGACATGCTACGTCGAAGGTCAAGGTCACAGTGACCTTGAACGTAGTAAATCTTAAACAATTGGTTTCCGGATGATAACTTGATAATGGTTCAACTCACATTCATGAAACTTCATAGGTAGATTGGCCTTGGTGAGGGGAAGAACCCTATTGATTTTGGACTCGCAATGTCAAAGGTCAAGGTCATCGTGACCTTGAACATAGTAAATCACAACAATTCCTTTCCGGATGATAACTTGATAGTAGTTCAACCTACATTTACGAAACTTCATAGGTGGGTTGGCCTTGGTGCGAGGAAGAACTCTATTGATCTTGGACTCACCAGATCAAAGGTCAAGGTCACAGTGACCTTTAACATAGTATATCGCAACAGATTGGTTTCCGGATGATAACTTGATAGTGGTTCAACCTAGAGTCATTGAAACTTCATAGGTGTGTTGGCCTTGGTGCGAGGAAGAACCCTATTGATCTTGGACTCACCAGGTCAAAGGTCAAGGTCACAGTGACCTTGAACATAGTATATCGCAACAATTGGTTTCCGGATGATAACTTGATAGTGGTTTCAACCTAGAGTCATGAAACTTTACAGGCGTGTTGGCCTTGGTGCGAGGAAGAACCCTATTGATGTTGGACTCACCAGGTCAAAGGTCAAGGTCACAGTGACCTTGAACATAGTATATCGCAACAATTGGTTTCCGGATGAGAACTTGATAGTGGTTCAACCTAGAGTCATGAAACTTCATAGGTGTGTTGGCCTTGGTGCGAGGAACTGTTGTCACAACTCGACATTGGATCGGTGATCCTGAGCGGCATTTTTTTTTATTTCTTTGAATTGACCATCCTGAATCATTTCCCCCCCCCCCCCCCCCCCCTCATAGTGACTAAATTCCACTGATTTGGACACACCATGCCAAGCACATGTAACTTTTGAATTACCATTCTTAATTAGCACACACACCTCACCCCCCCACCCCCACCCCCCCACAATAGTGACTAAATTCCACTAATTTGGATATACCGTGTCAAGGACATGTGTGCGGGTCGATCATGGTTCAACCTGGCATGGGAAAATTTTAAAATTTGGCATTAAAAGGAGCAATTTCCTGTCTTCTGAAGGATCAATTTCTGCTTCATCATACCCCAAAAAGTTTTATTTTTTCTGCTTAAATAACAAGATTCATTATTTGCGATTTTTTATATCTGTCCACTAACTTTTGAAGGACCATTCAGAATCATTTTATCCTCTCCACCTCCACAAAGTCACTAAATTCCACTAATTTGGATACTCTTTGCCAAGCACATGTGCCCCGGGCCGACCATGGTTCCACCCGGCGTGTAAAAATTTTAAAATTTGGCATTAAAAGGTGCAATTTCCTGTCTTTGTCCCCTGGAAAGCCTCTATTTACGAGAGCATTTCCCCTACTTTCATTTACCAGTAACCACTCATCTTTTCTGTTAATTAGTTAATGTTTCGTATTGTCATAGTTGTGTATAATCTGTGTGTTGAATAAACACCTCAAATATAACAATAGAGACTCAGTCATGGGATTATATTCAACGTAATTACAGGTGGAAACTGACAACTCTTAGTTAATTCACTGGTAGATAAAATAGATCAAAATGAAATTTTTCTAGAGGGGGGGGTGTGTGTGTTTCCCGGGGGGTGCCCCCATCCCAGTCCCCCCCCCCCCCCCCCCCTGGTTGCAGGCCTGGCCACTATCGGGGGCTTGAAAAAAAATGAGGGTAACAGAGCAAAGACCAATATTTTCCTTGCTCATGTTTCATATTCATCCAAACGCAAATGGTATTTTGTTTGTATAAATTTGTTCTGTTACAAAGTATTGGAAAGTCCCGTTGCACATGTAAACTTGTGGAGGGAACTACTTCCACAGTTTTAGCCACATTTTCATGAAACTTCACAAAAATGATCAACATGATGAGGAGCAGTGTGTGACAATTTTTTTCCCGATCGGATTCAAGATGGCCGACTAGTGACCGTATTGGATTTTTAGCTGCGACTATCAGCTCTATAAGTGGCAATGTCGGTCTGTCTGTCTGTCTGGCGGTCGGTCGGTCGGTCGGTCGGTGACCAACGAATTTGTCTGTGACCAACAACTTTCAAAACTCAATAACTTTTGAAATACTCGATGGAATGACTTTATATTTGGCATGTAAGTGTATCTTATTGATGTCTAGCCACTGTTCAATGCATGTGTTGTTCCAAATATTTTTCTTGGAGTTATGGCCCTTGATGAACTTATAATTTTGTGAAATTGCACCACCCGTCGCAGCTACGGCGTCGATGTCGCGATTTTTTTTTTATGTAAACTTGTGGAGTGAACTACTTGGCACCAACATCCTAGTGAAACAATACTGAAACATACTCACTACTTGACCTCCATTGGCAGTAGTGATCAACCGATTAGCAAAAATGACTGCTGACCGATTACTGGTTATTTGAGCTCACAATCTGCCGATTCCGATGCCGATTCCGATTGTAATACCATGCACTACTAGACAAGTTGAGGCTCGCAAAGAACTACATTAAATTGAACATATTTTACAGTATTTGCTGTCCGTTCACTACTAGATTCTCCGTGGGAACTCTGGGAAATGAAGCAGTGCCTGTTCACTGTGGTAAACAGGCTCTGTTTTACTGGTAAAATAGGACTCGGTCTCCAATGCTTGGGAGGTGCAAACCCTCTCTAAAATGGGCAACATGGCTTATTAATGCTCCCCCTGGTCTTGTGTTGTCATGATTAGCCATTGTGCAAAAATATGTGCCCGTAAACACCAATAAATAAATAACACTACTAGATAAGTCGAGACTCGAAAAAACTACATTAAATTGAACATATTTCACAGTGTTAAACTCCATTGACTCAGGCCCAGTAAAATTACCAGTTGCCCACACTTGGCCGGTAAATGTGACTCTCAGAGCTACGTTTACCACCCAAGTGCGCACAACTGGTAATTTTTACTGTTGATCCAAGTCAATGGAGTCGAACCTTCAATTTCCATATATGAACTGCCACAAGTACGCTCAGTTGTAAGCTTTACATGTCGTTTAAATTGTATATCCCATAAAGGGGCATTGAGAGAGATTAAAAATACACATTGGGGGGGGGGGGGGGGGGGGGGCAACTTTATTGAATGGTATCATTAAAATCAATTTACATTAATAAGTGAACAATTGCAGAAGATAGTAAAATGCGGTTTATGAATCATCACAAAATGCTTGGCAACAATCGGTTGAACCAATGTTCCAGGAGCCGTTGCCATTGTAATCCGATTGTCCACCCTCGGGCCGATTGTGGTGCCTAGTTCCAATCATCGGTTGAACTCTATTTAGCAGACTGCATTTCTGTCGTGAAAAATGAAGAGGAAAATCTCATACAATTTTTATATATTATATTGCAATTTAAAATAATTGTTTTGTTAATTTATTGGAGAATGCCTGTAGGAACACTGGTAAATAGGAACCAACTAGTTTTATATAAGCTTTTTCTGCTGTCTTAACAAATTATTGTGATCACAGAAATTAACAGTCTTTAGATTTTTGAGGCAACCTGTCGCTCTTGCGTGCCATCGCACCTGCAATTTTTAGCTCACCTGACTGAAAGTCAGGATGTGCTGCTGTGGTCACTCACTGTCTTTTGTCTGTCATCTGTCATCCGTGAACAAGGTGCTTTCACCTTCTCGAAAACAACTGAACCGATTTCAGTTAAATTTGAGGTGATTGCTTGTTCTGACATCGCATTTTGTTTTTGTTTAAATCAACTTGTCCAGCCCCATTGGGAGGGGTTGGTAGAAAATGCTCCAAAAATTAAAAAAATAACTTCTCGTGAACCAGTGGGTACAATGACTTTATATTTGGTCCAGAGCTTCCTTTTGAGGTGTTGAATCAAGTTTTTTCAAACAAAGTCTGTGGAACAATATTTGCCTTTCTAATGAGAGAGGCAAGAATTTCTATTTTCAAAACCGATGAGCCGATTTCAACCAAATTTGGTATGTGATATTATTGAGTCATAAGTACTTGAATCCTGCTGAAAAATTGTTCACTCATCCCTGTGGAAATCCTAGGAGCTAAAAATAGAAATGCCACCTTTGTGCCCCTTTTAGTAAACCACTTCTTGGCAGGGGATACCTGTGGCGTAGCACCTTTTTCATGACTGATCTGGGCCATCATGCCCCAATTCAGTGCCAAGTGATTCAAGTGGTATCAGAGAGGTGCCTTCAAACAAAGGCACCCCCCAAAGCCAGATTGTTGCCCAGAACTAATCCACCAGTTTCTTTTTTTGTGGATTACCATGGTCCCGACTGTCAATCGTAAGTTATTTTGAATGCTGTGTCTGCATGAGTGCTGCCAAGCCAGAAAATAAGCAGACTGTCATCTGAAAAATGAGGTCCCCAGAGGGTGAATTTAGTGATGCTACCCTGCACAGCAAGGTAGCATCACTAAATTTACCGTCTGTGAACCTCAATCTGAATCAGGGTCTCAAAACTGAACAGAAAGAGGTACCCAGAGGATAAATTGGCCCACTGTATGGGATAGCATCATCAAATTCACCCTCTGGGAACCTCATTCTGTAAATGTCAGACTGCTTATTTTCAGGCCTGAGTGCTGCAGATTTAATAAGATTAATGTTTCTTAGATGCTCAATAACTCGGAGACATTTTGGGGACATTATAAAAAACCTTGCAAACCTAGCATAGTAGGCTGGGAAATAGCAATCTGACTAAAGTTGGCAACACGCACACTTCATTGTTGCGTCTGATCAGATTAATGAATGACTGAATCTATATCTGGTAAATCAGGGATTCCCGGGCATCGTTAATGAATTCTTTCATGAGAAAGTTTATGTTCATTCGATCTGGCTTTTCTTGGGTCTTCAATGTTTGATTCCCGGATAGGCAAATCCCCTCTGGACTGTAATGGTTTTTGCAGTGAAGACCGTCCTAATGATAATGGGACAGTCTTAAGTTTCAAGACTGGGAAAATATAATCTCCTGGAAGGAAAACAGGTTTAATACTCATCCATAGCTAGACTTGCCTGACAAATATTTGCTACCCTATAGTTCTGACTCACTTAATGTGATGAAAATCAAATTAATGAAATAATGTTTGGTGTTTTATTGAGCTATTTTTGCATATTTAGTCTCCGGACCGATCCCATCATGTTATGCAGGATTTGCGCAATAATGGAACAGTCAAGTAAAGTCATACGAAAATTGCAATTATCAAATTAATGAGATTATTGTGATACTAAATTAACTTTTATCAGTTTTTCATTTATGTTGTAAAGTCATAACTGTCATAAACTAAGTGTTTCCATTTCATGTGCTGTTAGAGGGGCTGAGGTGCGATGGGGGTGTGTTAAATCAAATTCCACACGTTCGAACATCCCAAAATAGCATTTTAGTGCAGAGAAGCCCACTTAATTGAATATCTCTTAGTTGTATATCCCAGTTAATTGAATAGAACTTCCAAACACAGAACCATTTCCCATACCTTCAGTTCAAATTTAAAGGGGGGGGGGGGGGGGAGGGGGGTGTTAATCAAATTCCACATGTTCAAACATCCCAAAATAGCATTTTAGTGCAGTGAAGCCCGCTCAATTGAATATCTCTTAATTGTATATCCCTGTTAATTGAATAGAATTTCCAAACAAAACCATTTCCCATACCTTCAGTGCAAATTTGACCTGTTAACTACATATGGGTTATTGAGTATACTCCTGTTAATTGAATAAAAAATCCTGCGATATGTCAAGAAATTGCCTTGACAGTTATCATAGTCCCCTTGTTTATAGACCTTTTTGGCCTCGGTGCATCCAATTCAGATATTTCATCCATTATATTTTGTTTTACAGAGCTCCATCAGCTGACAGAGCTCCATGAACTCTGTGAAACAAGATATAAAATAAATCCTCAATTTATCTCTAGAACACAGGAAAATAACCAAATCCCTGTAAATTGAATCCTCTGGTTAATTGAATCATTTTCACAGGCAAAGTGCATATTCAATTAACAGGGTTGCACTGTATATTGTTTCTTCAGATAAATATCTTTGGGTGATCAGGTGATCATAAGGTAACATCTTTTTATACCTATTAGGCCAAATAAAAAAAATGAATTGATTCTCAGGCAATTTTTTTTTCAAATCAGTGAGGGAGGGAGGATTTTATTTATATTTTTTTTTTTTTTTTTTTTTTTTTTTTTTTTTCCGTGTAAAGGGTTGAGTATACTGAGTAAATCTTTTTGCGGTCTTTCCACTTGAAAAAGAGAAAAGGTTGTATTTTAGTGTCATTATAGTATACCTTTTATAACTAACTGCCGTAACAACAGCTAAAAGGATTTGTATTTTATTGTTGTTTTTAATGGTATAGATCTGTCAAACATGATCCATTAGAATAGGCCCCAGTAACCTATGCTTGGGGTAGGCGTCCTTTAAAATGGGAAACATGGCACTAAATGATTGGTTAAACTTGAGTTTATATCAGAGTTGTGGTTATTATTAGCCATTGTGCAGAAATATATGACCTTAAACACCAGCAAATAAATAAATAATTAAATCATGATCCAGTATATCAGAATTTGCCTTGTTACAGTTTATGGGAGAGTGCCTCTGGGCACTCTCCCATAAACTGCAACAAGAAAAACCAATTTACTGCAAACACAGCTAAATAATTATATGTCGAGAAATGTGAAAAAATGACCATTCCAACTTTTCAGAAATTCTTAGAAAAACATGACGTAATAAAAATGTCTAATGAGGAGGTTCAAATCCAACGAGGGAGGGCCTGAGAATCAAAACATTATTTTTTTTTAGCCTTACCAATTTATATGGTGAGATTTCGACTCATCCCTGAACTTGATTTCACCCATTTTTGGGTGAGAAATCAAGAAAATCAGTTGCAAACATTTTCTACTGGACTAAGTAGAGGGATTAATGTACAAAGTCTGTTAAGATTTTAAAAAACTTTATTTTGGGATAGGCTCCACCACCGACAAAAAGGAAAAAGGAAGAAGAAGACTGTGGTCCATTAATAAACTCAACAGTAACAAAAGAACAGAGATTTAAAGATGAAAAGCAGTTAAAGGTATTTATACTATCATTACCTATTCTACTATATGTAAAAAGCCTATGACATAAATTTTAGCTTTATACACCAACCATGGTGAACACGTGTGTCTCTAGTGAACACACCGGCAATGGAATTTCAATAGTTAAAATTTGCGCCATCAGTGGAACTGCATCCTAGTTGACCTTTTGTGACCTCGACCTGAATGCAAACTTGTCTAGATTTATTGCTCATCGCCTCATGAATAGTGAAATGAAAGCGGCAATTCTTTATTACATTTTTAAACGAGTTTACCTTATAAGATACCAAAAATTAACAAACATGGATGGCTTCATGTTAATAAAGCATCTATAACTTGAAATAGTATGTTATTATGTTATTAAAATGAAAAGGCCATGTGATTTGCGTGTTTCTTTTTCCATTTCATTTCGGCAGGGTATTTTTTGTTTCTAAAAATTTGATTAGCAATTTCCATCTTGGTTTCAAAAAGTGATGACAAATAGTTAATATAAGGCCAATATGAAAGAAAAATGGTTAGCATTTGGACATTTTTGTATAGAATTTTGCGATGGGAATCTAGTCATCAAATACCCTGTTCGGCGATAAAATTGACAGTAGAAGTACCATCCACTGGTGCTCCTGTAAACAAAAACAGATTTGCACTTGTGTACATCTGCTGCTCAGTAAAATCAAGAAAAGATAATGACTCTTAATAATCTGATGATCATGGTATAAATAAAATATACCCAAAGTAGCTTGGTGTAACAAATGTTCACCACTCGTGGTGAACATTTGGTACACCAAGCTACTATGGGTGTATTCTATATATCTTATTCATCGCAAATCACAGGCGCACCTCATACCTATTCATCACGGTTAACAGACCACCAATTGTATAAAGGTTGCCAATATGCATCATGTCAGCCGAGTAACATGTGCTCCTCTTATTCATTGTAAATCACAGGCACACTTGACACCTATATCACAGTTAACTGACCATCGAGTGTATAAAGTTGCTGATAAATTCGAATTCATTTATCGTATCACAAACGTTAGTCTGAATTACCTAACTGTCTCCAGATGAATACACTTAATGTCAACAATGACTCACCCAGATTATGGGCTGAAGCTATGAACAATGCATAGCTTACATGTTGAATCACGATTTGACAAACTACAAAAAGAAATGTACTTGGCCAAGGGTTAAAATAAATACCAACACTTACCGAGCCAATAACGAGTCGTTTTTTTTCCCTGAGATCCGACTTGCATACAATTGTGGACTCGTGGCTTTCACAATGGGTGTAACAATACCAACAAAGCCAAAGACTCACGGTTATCACACTTCACCACTTGTGGTGAACATTTGATACCCCAGGCTACTATGGATATATTCTATATGTCTCCTGTTTTTATATAGGAATCACCTTGTCCGTCTGTCTGTCTCTCCTGAAATTCAGTCATGTGTAGCAGCCGGGATGTAAAGGCCATTTACCAACCAGCCTGGTTGTTCCGGATGTCTTAGTCTCGTGGTAAATCGGTCGCTTTCTGTGCTATAGGTCGACGGTTCAAACCCTGGCTACCGCACTTATCTCTCTTCCTGTTACACATGAATAACTTGTAAAGTACTTGGTTGAGTGACTTGATATTAGGTATGCACATGTATCCTATTGCTGTATACCCACAGTGAAATGCAGGTGTTGTGCAAGTTTTTATTGCCAGAATCATTGCCCTTTATGGACTTAGAATTTGTCTGCTTTGAAATTAATTCATGAATAACCTGTAAAGTACTCAATGGAATGACTTCATATTTGGTGTACAAGTCTATCCTATTGATGTGTACCCACGGTACCAGGCCGATGTTATGCAGTCAGGGTTTCCGCTAGGGGAAAATTTGTGGGCCCAGTAGTTTAAAGAAAGTGAAACTCACATGCCAAAGGTGTGTGTTGCACGTGCGTATAGAGGAGGGTTTGGGGGGTTACCCCCCCCTCCCGCCCCAGACACCTTCCCCCCTGAAAATTTAGATTTTTAGGTGCTCTCTGGTGGCCTCTGGGGACATTCTGGTTGCTAAAATGCTGAATAATTGATGTGGAAAATATGTATTTTTTCCTCCTACAATTCTCTAAATTCCTACGGGACACACAATACTACATCTGGTCGGAGGTTTGATAAAAATACAAACCCAAAACAACACAATATCCACGAATCCTAACAGTGACTGAGCTTTGTTTACAACCGCTCTCTGTATTATTCGAAAAGAACCATGATGCAGACATGTGACGTCATGCACGTGCAATTACCGTACTGACTCGTGTAGAAGCCCAGGGGGGTGCTTGTAGTGGATAAATTGCAAAGTGTGTGGGGGGGGGGGGGGGGAGGCGGGGTTTCGGAACTAGTAATAGTGCTTGCAAGTCGCGTTGGGATGCATCTGAAATTGGCGATATAAGACAAGTAAGTATCCACTGGGTATGTTACATTTCTTTGGAAACCGCCTACCAATTTTATAGAATTTGCTTTAAAAATTCTCATAATTATCTTGTATATACGTTTCATGTTCAGATTTCGGGTTTTAATCCTCAATTTAATGAATAAAACAAATAGAAAACCATGCGGTGTTGTTTTCATTTTTTTTTTTACAGGCAACTCTCAAGTCGAAGCCAGGAATGGACGTTATGTCAATCAGCACTGCAAACCACCCCCTTGAAAACAGACAGACATAGTCTGTTTGAAAATAGCTGTTTTTTTAAATATGTACATTTTTAAAAAATTTTACGAATAAAACAAATTATAGCTTCACACAAACTCAATAATAAAAAATCATAATATGAAGACCAGATAAAATTTACACAGCGAAATATGAATAACAAAATAGTTGCCTCCCTTGGCACCATTCGAAAAATTGATTTTACACTGAAAGTCATAACTTCACATGTTGCAGGGCATGATGAAATGATAAATGAGCATGTTTTATTGAACCAATAAGTCATAAATCATATCCCTGGTTATATTGTTATATAATTCTCAAATACCAGAGTTGTAATTATTTTTTATTTTTAATTACCACTTTCTCATTAATTTCTGAACACCCTTTTTTCACAATGAGTTGTGCACGCTCGAAAGTGGCAGTGTTCTTTCACAATGAGTTGTGCACCGCTCGAAAGTGGCAGTGTTCAATCAGTATCTTTCTGATGATATTCCACTGTGAAAACTGTGAAAACTATATGTTGTGAGCGTGTTTCAGACAACTACTGACAGCAGCCTGCACACTCATTTGAAACAAGTGACAGCTTCCAAAACGAGTACATCATCATAAAAGCCAGTGATTTCGGACCAAACACGACAATTTGAGTCCGAAATTTTATAGGTGACGTTTAGGATTTGAACTTTGTTTCCCCCTCTCGTCTGGGGGTTATAAGGTATCAGGTTGTCGCCAGTAATAGTAGGCATAGTATACAACATAATTATGCCTATATTACTTGGAAACAAAGGATTCCGAGTGTCGTTACGATACAGCATTGTACTCAACATTATAACCACCGGCTTTTCTGACTGATCCTAGTATGATCGGCGGGGGAATGGGTCCGGTCGACAGACCTGCTGCCGGTATAGCGGAAACCCTGGCAGTGTTTTATTGCAAAAGTAATTGCATTTTATGGACTTCGATTTTGTCCATACCTTAATTCAATCATGAATAACATGTTTAATTAAAGGTACCTTCATGGTTTAATCAACTCCACCCACATGTTCTAATGTAGAGGGTTGAAGTTTTAGAATCAAGTCACTCTCACATTTGGTAAAGAGGTGGGGGTATCTGTTTTGTGTCACCCTATGGTGACACTTAATAGTTCTTATGTTCTGTAACCTGTCGCAGGTCTGTCATCTATCATCCTTCAGCATCACCCAGTAATAATTGTTTCATTTCTGTAATGCTATCCATGGTATTGCAGGCAGGGGTATATGCCACCCTCAACTTTGCTGTAGTTTAGTTCTGTCGAAAAGTCTGTGTGAGATTTTGCCATCACTTGGTGTCCATCATCCGGCATCCGTTAACTTTGCTTATCAGACTTCTCCCCCAGAACCACTAGACCAAACCCCACCAAACTTGCCAAAAATTATCTTTGGGGATAAGGCCCCACAAAGTAAATCTTATGTTTCTCAGGCCATTTTTTGTAAAATTGCATGTGGTCGGGCATTTTTAGCTCATCTTGACAAAGTCAAGCTGAGCTAATCTCATCGCTCTCCGTCCGTCATCTGTCCGTCAACACCATGTTTTGGTCTTCTCCTCCAAAGCCACTGGGCCAAGTCAAGTGAAAGTTTGTGTGAGTGATGGCCCCAGAGGGGCATTGCATTTTTGTTCAACTCGGCATGCTCAGCCCCATAGGGAGGGAGTGGTTGAAAATGCTCCAAAATATTTTTAAAATCTTCTCATGAACCAGTGTGTACAATGACTTGATATTTGCTGTGGAGCTCCCTTTTGAGGTGTAGAATCAAGTTTGTTCAAAGAAAGTTCGTGAAGGAATATTTGGCTTTGTAATGGGAGGGGTAAGATTTTTGGCCCCACCCAAAATTCTTTTTCAAGAACTGGTGGGCCAACTTCAACCAAATTTGGCATATGGTTTAAGTGGGTCCTAAGTAATTGATTGATGCCTAAAAAAAAAAATTTTCACAGCCCTGTGACAACCCCAGGGCCTAAAAACAAAAAAATTCAAAAGCCTGTATATCCCAAACCAGAAAGAATAGAGAACTGGTATTTGGTATGAAACATCCGTAGTACCAGAAGGAGGGATTTGTTCAATCAGGGTGCCTGGTAGAGGGTATTGAAAAAATGATGAGTCAGCATTTTTGTAGTAGTTTTATCCCTGGAAGGTTTCATTCATTGATTGACATATTGTGTTCTTAAATAAACAAAAAATTCTGTTATGAACATTTAATCTTGTTATTACAATCTGTCAATTCTGTGGAGGGACTTTTGTTTGTTTTAGAAAGATTTTTATTTATGTTTAATGAACCATTTCAATGCTGGAAAACATCTGATACCTGTATGCATGTCTTTAATTTAACCCTCTCAAGACTGCAGTGTGGGTTCCAAAGATTTTTATTGACGCCATGAACAAACAAAAAATCCTTTCAATACTGTTTTTTCTGGTTGCTGGGAAAAAAATTGATCTGATTCCTTGTCTGAATATCTTTAATTTAACCCTCTAATGACTTCAGTGTGTTTTTTTCCAAAGTTTTTTTCTCTCATGATGGACTCTTTCTCTACTGATTTCATGTTAAATGAACCCTTTCTATGTTGGAAAACATTTATCTGATTCCTGTGTGCATGTCTTTAATTTAACCCTCTCAAGACTGCAGGTCTGTAGCAGGGAGTTCCAAAGATTTTTTAGCTCATCTTGACAAAGTCAGGCTGAGCTAATCTCATCGCTCTCCATCCGTCGTCCGTCAACACCATGTTTTGGTCTTCTCCAAAGCCACTGGGCCAATTCAATTGAAAGTTTGTGTGAGTGATGGTCCCAAAGAGACATTGCATTTTTTTCAACTCAACATGCTCAGCCCTATAGGGAGGGAGTGGGGGAAAAATGCTCCAAAAATATTTTTAAAAATCTTCTTCTCATGAACCAGTGTGTACAATGACTTGATATTTGCTTTTTGCTGAGCAACAATTAATTCACAGCTCAGACAATTTCACCTTACTGATTTTTTTTTTTTTTATTATTTTAATAGTAAAACAGATTAATAAAAAAGAAACCCATCATACATAATTGAGGATGTTTTGTCCAAAAGTGCTTTATCAAAAGGGTGTTTTGTCCTAAGGGTGTTTTATCCTAAGGATGTTTTATCTGAAGAGTGCTTTGTCCTAAGGACATTTTATCTGAGGGTGTTTTGTCCAAGGGTGTTTTGTCCTACAATCAGCAAATACAACAATTTAAATAGAGATTACAAAGACTGATCATTATTTTATGTGATTGTTTGTTATATAACTTACTACATGTACTGTACATGTTGTAGCTTCTGTATTAATGTTCTCAGCTCAATATGAAGGTAACATTTCTTATTCTGTGTGTGTTTCTTCTTCCAAACAAATTCCCAATTGGAGCCTTCATGGCAGGAATTTTCAGGCTTGGCAATTTCAGGAGAGCGATTTTTTAGCTCTCCTTACTGCCCTCCTGAAAGAATTAAGGAGAGCGAAAAATTGCCCTCCTAAATATTTTGGTCTGGGATGATTGAGATTACATGTATTATGCTCACATTAAATTTTTGTTGTAAAGCAAAAATGTAATTTAACTTCGAAGTCACATAACATCACGTAATTTCATTTTGAAAGTGGTTTAGTGGTAAAAGGTAATGGCTGCAACCATACCCAAACACAGTTGCAATCATTTGAAGCAAAATGGGTCACAGCAATATTTTTTTTTTTTTTGTCAGTTTCAAGTTCAACAACTGACATCACAGTTTGAGGGGTAATTATTCAAGGAATATTGACACTATAATATACTACCATTACTACTATCCTGTCACTTGAAGCACTTGCACCAGGATGTGACTGTAGATTCAAGCAGACCTGTTGTCCAAGAAAGTCATACGTCTACCACTACCACCTTCAACCCCCTTGGGGGGTTGAAGGTGGTAGTGGTAGGCGTATGACTTTCTTGGACAACAGGTCTGGGTACACACACAGGTCTTGTCAAGTGTGTGTTCGGTTGTTGAGTGAGACATCTAGATGTCTAAGAGATTTCGCTTTACCTTAGTAAAGTTAATAAAATCACTGATGTAGTCTGTTGGTTTCAGTTTCAATGAGTTCGTTCAACTGGATACTCAAAATGCTGTGTAAAGCTAATTGCTCTCCTAAGCTGATTGAGGAGAGCGATTTTTTGCCCTCCTGCATTTTTCAGAATGCCAGGCCTGAATTTTCCCAATTGCTTGGACCCCGGACCCTTTCCCAAAGAGGGTAGAAGAACCCCTGATTGTTAAATAAAGCTGTGTTGTTGTTTGTAGGTGTTGAAATGGAATTTTACAGAACCGAGGTTAGAATATGTGGAGCAGCTTAGAGGACAGATGGAGAAAAACTTCAACAAAACATTGATAGATCAGCTATTTCACATTGATTTCAAGTCTCATATAAAAGCCATTACAACTCTTATTTCAGTAAGTTTGTAAAATTTGTCTAAAGTTTCAACCCATTGTGAATAAATGTACTATACAGTGGAACCCTCTTAATTGGATATCTCTTAACTGAATAACCCTGTTAATTGAATAAAAATTTCCCAACACAAAACCATTTACCATACCTTCAGTACAAATTTGACCTGTTAATTGAATATAAGTTATAGAGTAAACTCCTGGTAATTGAATAAACAATCTTGTAACCTGTTGAGAAATTACCCTGACTCGCCCCAGTTTTCCATTGTTTATAGACCTATTTGGCTTCAGAACATCCAATACAAGCATTTAATCAATTATATCTTGTTTGACAGAGCTCACGGAGCTCTGTCAAACAAGATGTAATAGAATAAATGCTAAGTTGATCTCTAGAATACAGGAAAGTGACACAATCCCTGTTAATTGAATACTCCTGTTAAATTAATAATTTTCATTGGCAAAGTGCCTATTCAATTAACAGTGTTCCACTGTACTTTGTCAGTGTTTTGAGCCTAAGCTGTTCCATTGACATTGAATATACATAACTAGTCTATAGGCAGCTTTTCATTAGACCAGTCACAATCAGTGCTATTCCAAAACATGAAGTTCTCAACATTAACCCTTCACCTAACGAATTGCCCGCATCCGCCCATGTAATATTCAAATTGTGCAGTTGAAAAAATTAAATTTTTCAAAATATTTCAACAAAACTATATCATGTGTCCCCTCGTTGGAACGAGCTCGTTCCAACGAGGTGTCACATGATATGGTTTTGTTGAATTTTTTTGAAAAATTTAAAACAATTATATTTAAAATAATAAATTTTGATATCGTCTGCATTGGGTAAAGGGTTGCATTGGGTAAAGGGTTAACTGAGTCTCAAGAGCAGGAAGTTGGGGAATGCATGAGAGAGGGTGCCCCCATCTCACCAGTCCAGTAAATTTTTAGCTGCGACTAGCAGATCTATAAGTGACAATGTCTCTGTCGGTCTGTCTGTCTGACCGAGTTTCATGTCAGTCTGTCTGTGACCAACGAGTTTCAAAACTCAATAACTTTTGAAATACTTGATGGAATGACTTTATATATAGCATGTAAATGTATCTTATTGATGTCTAGCCACTGTTCAATGCATGTGTTGTTCCAAATATTATTTTTCTTGGAGTTATGGCCCTTTATGAACTTAGAATTTTGTGAGATTGCACCACCCGTCGCTGCTACGGCGTTGACGTCGCGATTTTTAAAAAATGAGAAAAAATTGTGCAATATGAGTCAAATCTTAGCTTCTTAAATGGTATTTGAATAACAATATTAAAATGTATCAATAATTCAGAATCACCACAATAGTTAAATATTGAGGAAGCTTTGAATATTCTGTGCCTTTGGACATGATCAGTTTTGGTACTGTCACCAGTCAGTGTGCCGAGGATGTTGTTAACGGGCATCCAAGTCTTAGATGCTTTTTAACTCTTTGCATGCTGCAGGCAGATATTCCTGTCCAGAACAAGAGTATCTCTTGCTGCTGAAATAAGTAATTCATGCATATTTAATCAAAATTTCCCCTGTAAATGGGATGGATTTTTTCTCCAATAATTTTTTGTTAAATTTTGGATGAATTTTTTATTAAATACAGTCATGGCTACTTTACAGCAGACATGACTTGATTTGACGAAAAATATCTTGAAAATACTAAGAGTTAACAGCATTGACTCCACCATGATAACTTGTAACAGAAAGCATTGGTCATTTATGAGAATGTCTTTTCCCAGTGGGAACCCCGGGAAGTGAAGCAGTGCCTGTTCACTGCGGTAAACAGGCTCTGTTTTGCTGGTAAAATAGGACCCAGTCACCAATGCTTGAGAGGTGCAAACCCTCTCTAAAATGGGCAACATGGCTTATTAAAATTCACATCTGGTCTTGAGTTGATACTCAAGTTGTGGTCATAATTAGCCATTGTGCAAAAATATGTGACCTTAAACACCAATAAATAAATATGTGAATGTTTGTGACACTGGAAGGAGGAAGGATGTTCGTTTCAACAGTACAAACCCTATTGGCTATGGGCTTGCATAATAACAGGTTGAGTGCTGGAACCTCATATTGGTGTATGACGTTGTCTTGTTTCAGTATATTGGAGAGTGTCTGTAGGTACTCTTCAATAAATTGTTACAAAGCAAACTCATATCGACTAATCTGGCTGACCAAAATTTATTTAACTCTGCACCAGTTAATACTCAATGATTTACAGTAAAGTGAACACTGTAGTCTTGAGTTACAGTGCCCGATTTTAAAAATATAAAAGAGTTGGAGCTATAAAAAACATTTCGGCAGTGAAATTTTCCTGTAATGCAGTTGAAAATTTAACCAACTATATCTTGTTTGACAGAGCTCTGTCAAACAAGGTATAGTTGGGTTAAATATTTGTCCTACAAGTGCAAAATAATGTCATAAAATAGATTTCAAGGTGATAAAAAGGTGATGAAGCAGATTTTTTATGACGAGGGAGGTGCCTGAGAAACAAGAGATTTTCAAAAGCCTCAATGCCTGATTTTAAAAATATAAGAATAATGCAGAGTGGTTTCTTCCAATCTTTGCTCCCCTTTGTAGAGATGGACCGAATACTGTAAATATGGTTCCATTATGGTATCGAGTCAATTCCGATTTACCATACCGAGGCAATTTCAAACTACTGAAATTTTGGTATTGAAAAATATTCATGTTATTTGTTAACCCCCTGCACACTGATGTCGAAATATCTGAAGTTCAGGGTGCAAATTTTTCCCATAATGCCACTAGAAATTTAACCAATTCAATCTTGTTTGACAGAGCTCATTGAGCTCTGTCAAACAAGATTGAATTGGTTAAATTCCCAGTTGCATTATGGGAAAAATGGCTACTTAAATCTGGATATTTTGGCATCAGTGTGAAGGGGGTTAAAAAATAAAAAGACAAACAACAGAACATTACGCAAACTTCTTGACAAGAAGAGCCCACGACTGTATTTTTGTAACGGCAGTCACCACAATTTATTTGATGTAACAAAAAATGCTGAAAGAAAATACAGGGGGTACTTTCTGTTTACACATTTTTTTTTTTACATCAAATGACCGATGTCGATTATCTGTCTTCCAACATTTTGACAATTCGGTGACTTTCTCTGCTGTAAAATGGGGATCTGCAGCTGGGCAGTATATCAAAAATAACATTTGATATTGGTGTGAGTACATGTATGTTGTTTATACCGAATACCATATCAATACCCAGGTAAATCATTATAAAAATACTAATCCCGAAACTGAACTTGAAATTTCAATACCGCCCAGCTCTGCATCTTGGGGGATTCAGTGTCTGTATGCATTCCTCTTGGTGACTCTGCTGGAAGCTGAGAGTCCAATATGTTTGATAGAGTTCTAGCTAAGTGAGGGGTGTATTTTGTTTGATCTCCAGGGACTCTTGAAAAGCTACAGAATGGGGAAAATGGATTACCCGGTACTGCAAAACTATGGTTGGTTGATTTTCAACCCGATGGCTCTTTTGCAGCCTCTGAAAACAAAGAACAAAAATTCCTGCCGAATTTTCATTTCAGTGTCCCTGATATTGTACTTGATGGGACTTTAGCTGAAAAATTTCTAGTGGTTCATGTAGTTCACTCTCATAGAAAATCTCCTCCACTGTGTTTTAGCAGTAATCCACTCTCCCTGTTGTTCATAGTTGACAAAGACAGTTATGAAGAGAGTGCTGGCTAGGTGGTCGAGACAGTTGGTCTCTAATGTCAAATGTCCAAAGGTCTGGTGGCTAAAAGTCTGGTAATATATATCTATAAGATTGGTTCAGAAAGCAAGTTGTTAAAGTGTGGTGTTCCTCAGGGCTCAGTTCTTGGGCCACTCTTGTTTACCCTGTACACATCTTCTCTAGGTCGCCTTCTTAAAAAGCATGGCATTTCATACCATTTGTACGCAAATGACACCCAGCTGTTCATCACATTCAACCCATCTGTTCCAAGTGACTCATTCACCACAGACAATAACATGGAAACTTGCATAAATCTTGTGCGGGAATGGATGATAGACTTTAAACTGAAAATGAATGACTCTAAAACTGAATTCTTAGTGATATCTGGGTTCGCATGCCTACACCCTCTGCTACATCAGTTCTGGTTGGGACCAACACCACTATGAAAAGTGAATCGGCTAGGAATAGTGGACTGATTATGGACTCAAATTTAAAACTAGACATCCATGTCAATTAAAATATGTTTAAAATGCTACTGGCAGCTTCGTAATGTTGGAAGCCTGCGACTTTATCTTAACCAGTCAGCACTTGAATAACTTGTGCACTCCTTCATCACCTCACAACTAGACTATTGTAATTCAGTGTTAGTGGGGCTGTCCCAGTACCTGATTCAGAAGCTTCAAAAATTTCAGAATACTGTTGCTAGGATAATTACTGGTACCAAATGCTCTGAACACCTGTTTTAAGAGACAACTACATTGGCTTTCAATTAAGCAGAGAATTGATTTCAAAATATTGATCTTAGTATTCAAATGTATCCACAAACTGGCTCCAGTTTACCTGTAAGAGCTCCTCACTGTATATACACCATCACACAGTCTCAGATCTAAAAACCAAATTTCAATTAGTTATACCTTTTAGCAGATCTAATCTGGCCAATGATCGTGTGTTCTCCATCGTGGGCAGGACTCGCATATAGTGAAAAAACGTGATTGCCCGTCGGGCAGGCTTCTTTTGAGATCTGGTTGCCCGCCCCAGAAAACGGTGGCCCGGCGTTAGGACTGATATTTGAGTGCTCAATTTATACACATTTCAATGTGAGTCGATCAGATATGACAACAAACGATGTATAACAACAGGTGTTGAAAGACGGGGACAGATCAAGATTCAGTTGTGCAAAAGAAAGCCTTGCATCATGACAACTGGCACATTGGATACGGCACCATAGTACACACACCCCCACCCCCCCCTCCCTCCCCCCCCCCCCCTTATGGCATGGAAAGTGTCCTGGTTCACTGCGCTACGTTAACTTACTATCTCAACTGAGAACTAATCTCAAACATATTATATCATTTGTTGAACACAGTAACAAAAATATAAATAAGTACCTGACCAAGAGGACCGTTGCAATGCTGATTGAGCACAACATCCACTTTCACTTTCGAAAAACGATTTCTGGGAAGGTAATGGTTGTGTTTGAATCGTTGTTCAGAACATTATAAGTGCACAGTATTTTCTCTACTTGGATATGACGTCACGTCGTTTTCGGTTGCTTATCGTACCAGTGCACTCCTGATATCTGGGAACATTGATTCAAATACAACCAGACTCCACTCATGAGCATTACTGAACAAAATCAATTATGTACCTGTTGACTGCTGAAGTTTATGAGCCGCTGCCACTGTCAGGAAAAGTATTTCCCCTAACCAGCGGAACACATATTCAACCATTTTAACAGTTGTTTAATCATTAATTCCCACTCGATTTTATATTTTAATTTTCTCAAAGAATTATCTTTTAAAATCGAACAGAAAAAATCTGGTTGCCTGTCGGTCAGAGGGAATAGCATTTTTGGATGCCCGAGAAAATTTCTGGTTGTCCTGGGACGTCGGGCGACCATATTTGCAAGCCCTGGTGGGTCCCAGATTGTGGAATTCATTGCCTATTAGTGTCAGAAATTCAGAAACTCTCGATGTCTTCAAAAGAAATCTTAAAACTTTCCTATTTATTGAAGCATTCTCTTGAACCTCTCTAAGAGGCAACCGAAACAGATGTGACTCTGTATTTCAAAAAAGTGTATTTATTTCTGTCAAGCATTTTAGAGCACTATTTGGTTTTACGCTGTAGAAAATCAATATTTTTATACTGTACCAATGACCCAGACATAGCTGGTGCTAACTCTTAAAATATAGGGCCAAACACAAATTTTGCCCCCCAATCCCCAAAATTTGCATCTAAAACCAAAGAAAACATGTCCTGAAAGGCCCTCCACACTTCGCCTCTACTGCGCATGCGCAGTGTCAAGGACGTTCTGAAATTGGCGCCATTAATCATTCTAAGTTTGGCCCTTCATCAGTTAACATCTGACTGATCTTTGTGCTTGTAAATCTCAGTTTAAATGATGCCAGACACATAAATATTAGTGAAATGGTGATTCTAAGGAGGATAGAGAAGGAGGAGAGGAAGAAATGTGTGACAGAATATTATCAGGGCTGTAACTTAAAATTTTTTAATGAAATTATGTTAAGTTACCTATTTTCGAGGCAGCAGCCATTTTGTTGTCATTCTGATTATTTAGTTACACTGTTTTTTAAGTGTTTTCCTCTCTCCCTGTCCTTTAAGTCCCCCCTTGCTATTCTCCCATGCTTTTGGCATAGTTTTTGTAATTATTATTACTAAATTTTCTTGGGAGTTTTAGCTGAATAACAGAATGAATTCTGTTCTTTTCCCCATGTTTACGTCTTCACCTACGGGTGGTTAGGCGTTGTGTTCTGCATCTACCATCTGATGTTCTGCAGTTTCTTCCCTGGAAGTCTCTGTTTTGCATCAGATAGTGTATTTTTGGTAACTGATTTCGGGCCTGGGTGCCTGGAGTCTTATTTTAGTGTTTTTACACTCATTGTTTACATTTACAACAGCCCTCTGTGTGAGGGGGGGATTTCTGGAAAATAATATCTTGATGTTATTTTAATCATAACTAGATACATTATTATTGTTCGTAAGTGTTGAATAAATTGTTTAAAATATTTTTAAAATTTTTGTCCACACTTAGGCTTGGGATCCATTGGGGCTCAACGTTACTTTTCAGAAACTTGGGCTGTTCTGAAAAAATATTTTTTCAAAATATTTTGATTTCAATTATTTTTTCTATATTAATGGATCATATTATTATTATGTATTTTGATTGCCAGGGGTTAGTGCGAGTTCCAAGACTTGTTTTCTTTTCACACTGAAAGGATATTGATCAATTGTATTAAGAGGAAGTCTTCCTCTGACTTTATAATCATTCTATATGTGGTCAGTGTACTCGCATTAACTCCTGTTCTGTATCGTATGATTTCGATGACAATATGGGAAGCGTATGTCACGGTATGTTATTGGGGAATTGGACACTCCGGTCCTTTCCCCGCAGGGTCACTCTACTTTATCAATTTCTATTTCAGACGATCAAGATTAGGGTGATGTATCTGTGATGTCTTCCAACAGCGTGCCTCCGTCGTCACAATTAATGAAGGGCTAGCGGAAAAGTGCTCATGTAAATACGCCAGTTGCCTAAGAGGACCCTAGTAGGTTCGACGGCCTTTGACGTCCGCTAGCTCGCCCGGTGTAGCGTCCATTCACCGAATGGTTCGGCAGCCGGGTTCGTCCGTTGCGGTCTAGAAGGAATTTTGGGGTGATGCGAGCACTATAAATCAACCTAATGCACACCCAGTGACGGCGGATCGGAGGGAGAACGGAGGAAGCCTTTTAGTTCGGTTCATAGCTCGTTCCGGTCCATCCGGACGGCAAGCGAGAGAGGCCCCTCTCTCGTTCAACAACATCTGGCCCCAGATGTTGTGGTACAAAATGTGTCGCAAGCGGAGCATACGTCCGTCGCTCGGGACGCTCCGTTGTATAGGCAGTCCGTGGAGACTGCTAAGGCTTCCTCTTCTCGTCAGCGCACACGACCGCACCTTGGCTGCGTGACCGCCGATATATTACCAGCTTCGCCGATCAAGGATTCTTCGGCGACCAGGTCACACCATCCGGTAGCCAGGGACACGAGGCCTGCAGACTCCGGACGTTCGCATAGGAAGTGTGCGGGAGTCAACGTACACGGAGCTTCCGGCGGCAATGCATCGTAAGACCGCTACTGCACAGGCCTCGGGAACGGACGTGCTTTCCTAAATAGCACAGTTTATCGCAGCATCCCAGCATCAACTGAATCTGTCGCATATTTTTTATCCGACGATGCTGGGTCGGGACGCTCCGCGGAAGCGGGTACGGACGTCCGAAAGTTTCATCCGGTCCGACGGGATACCGAAAGGGATTTGGAGGATTTCGAGCCTTCCCTTTCGGAACAACATATGCTGTTGTGTATGTCATCTGACTTGGTCTTCTACAGCTTCTTTCGTCGGACCAGAATGCTGCGATGCCGGATAAGAAACTGATAGCGTCGGTGGACTTAGAAATTTTTGGTTCGGTTCAGGGACATCGTCCCTCAGTTCCGACATAGTCCAATAATGTCACACAAACTTTCGAATTATTGAACGACGCTATATATATTATTATTTTATGCTTGCTATAACCAAGCATTTCTGGTTTCTTGTTCGCAAAGTTACGGAGATGTCTTTCAAAAGTGTGCCTCTGTCGTCATAGTTAATGAAGAGCTAGCGGTAATAAGTGCTCATGGAATATGTCTATCGCCTACGGAGTGACATTCGCTAGCTCACCCGGTGTAGCGTACATTCATTGAATGGTTCGGCTGCCGGGTTCGTCCGTTGCGGTCTAGGAAGGAGATTTGGGTGATGCGAGCACTTTAATTACTTTAGTACTCACCCAGTGACGACAGATTGAGGACAGATCGGAGGAAGCCTGTTAGTCCGGTTCCTGGCTTGTCCAGGTCCGTCCGGGCTGTGAGCGAGAGAGCTCCCTCTCTCGTCCAACAACACAGGGGACCGCATGTTGTGGTTCAGATATTTTACATTCTGAGCATATGTCCGTCGGTCGGGACGCTCCGTTATATTGACAGTCCGAGAGACTGTCCTTAATGCTTCCTCATCCTCACAGCAGGGCACACGACCGCACATTGGCTACGTGACCTCGAGTATCCGATCAGTTTCGTCATTCAGTGATTCCACGGCGAATAGGTCACGCCATCCGGTAGCCAAGGGACACGAGGCCTATACACTCCGTTCGCTCGCATATTGGTAGTATGCACGGGGTAACAATCACTGAGCTTCCAGCGGCAATGCATCCTAAGACCGCTTCTCCTCAGGCCTCAGTGACGGACGTGCTATCCGAGTTAGCACAGTTGTTTCGCAGCATCCCAGCAATTGACAGTTTCTCGGTCGAATCAGGAATTATCCGACGGCGCTGGGTCGGTGCGGTCCGCGGTTGCATCAGGTACGGACGACCGAACGCTTTATAGGGTCCGACAGGATGGCGAAAGGGATTCGAAAGATTTCGAGTTTTCCCTTTAGTAGTATCGGAAGCTGCCTTTCATATCTTCTGGCATTATCTTCCAGTGATTGTTATTTCGGACTTCATTGCTGCGATCTTGGATAAGAGACTTATAGCGTCATTGGACTCGGATTTTTCGATCGGTTCAGGGACATTGTCCCTGACTTACCGACGCAGTCCAATATTGTCATTACAACATGTGTTTTATTTTCGACGCTATATATATATATATACAAGCCTGCTACCAAGCATGATAGTTTAGTTTCTTGTCCGCGTTGCTCATTTCTGCCATTTTATCATTTATACGAATAGTTTATTTTGGCAGAGCAGGGCATACCGAGAGTTCATATGCGTCTAGACGGTGTGGTTAAAGACTGGATATATTCTTTTTCGCCGTTTATGTCTTTTCCAACTTCAATGTTGGAAACGACATGATGTATAGTAGACTTAACTTAGACGCTTTATCATACGTAATCCGCCTTACTGAGGCGTTATCATTACGTCTTCAAGAAAAGATTTACGGGATATTATTCTCAATGTATTTCTTTTGAGGGCAGTAGTTTGTTCACGTATAACTCCGCCCTTCAGTGGCTGATTGGAGTTGGTTAGACGTGACGCAGCCCTAGCTACATCCACACGCGTGGATAGTAAGGTTAAGAACTCTCTCAGAGTCGCTTCGTTCTCGGAGGAGCTTCTCTTCGACGGCAACTTTTCGGCAATCCATGAATTGCTCGATTTACACGTTCTCTTGTCTATCTAGTGTTACAAGAGATTCAGACTGGGGCAAACATTCGGTGGTTGACTCAGAGAGTGCCACCGCAGTTGCCGGACCCGAGTGTGGCTGTTATGACGGTTGCCAGTCAAACAGATTGGGATATAATACTGATCCCTACGGATTCGAAGTGCCAGGGTCTTTGGGTTCCGCAGTCTCTTAGCAACCAGTTTTCTTCCGCGGAATAATGTTTTTTAGGCTTGCTTTATGTCATTGCATGAACATTATTCAGAAACGCACGCCCAAATCCTGTCCTTTAATTCGACAGTAGTGGCGTATCTCCGGAACCAGGGAGGCACTCTTTCGTTTCCGTTATTCAATTTAATGGAAAGAATCCGTCTGTTGGTTATAGTACACCAAGTTCTGTTTTGGTCCGTCATATTCCGGGTCGTCTGATTGTTTTACCGGACTCCCGTTCTCTTACGGGTCGCTTGTTGCTGTCAGAATGGACTCTCAACAAACAAGTATTCAATCAGATTTGCTATCTATGGGAGCACCCAATGATGATTTATTTACGACACAGCTTGCTAATCAATTGCAGACGTATGTGTTGGCTTGTCCAGATCTCTGAGCTAATGTTGTTAACGCTCTATTGATCTATAGGACGGAATGATAGGATACGCGTATCCTCCGGCGCTGTTGTTTCAGCAGGTATTGCTAAGATAAACAACCACAATACATTTCTGTTGATAGCATCTCTATCTTCACAGAGATCATGGGTAATTTACTCTCTTGTCTACTGTGGGTCTTAACGTGAAATCTTCCTCTATGTGAGGATCTTTTTTCACTGGGTAAATCGTGTCATCTTTATCACAACCCGCAAGGTCGCAACCTTCATGTATTCCGTTGTGTGGTCCATATTGCATTGTAAGCACTGTACTGGACGAGCTTTGGACGCGATTTCTTACTATAGGAGATCCTCTTCTTCGCTATTCTATGCGGCTAAAGTGGAGGCTCTTCCGTCGTTGGTGTAGGGATCATTATGTTCATATTGTTGATCCCTCCATACTACTCATTGCAATTTTTTAGTATACTTGTTTCACAAGATCTACTGCAGCCTGTTATTATTAAGGTTATCGGTTTATGTTACCTCATACCTATGCACTCTACGATAGTTTACAATTGAGTCTTATGTCTCTTTATCTAAGTCAGTTAGTAACTTTTTGATAAATAGACTTAGAATCTTTAGATTAAATTCCTATATGGATTTTAACTTCGGTTCTTATTTAGCTAAGTAATCATTTGAGCCTCTGGAAACAGTAGTTTTCAAATTCTGACCTTTTAGACAGTAATTCTGTTGGTTCTCTTTTACTGTAGAGTCAGTGAGTTTCATGCACTATCGATGGATGATTTTCACTTTCGTAGTTTCGGAATCACTACTTCCGTTACTATTTAGGTTGGATTTTTGCATAAGAGTTAGGCTCCTATTATCCGGAACCTATTATTTTTAAGGTCCTTCCGTCTTCGTATGGGCATAGGTCTTTACTCTTTCCGGGTAGAGTTTATGTATTTATAAACAGATATCTGTTTATTACTATGGGCGTAAGCTTCTTCTGTCTTTGATGCCTAGTAGAAGGACGTTACGCTCCATTTTATTGTTAATGGATTCTATTAACTAGCGGTACTGCTTATGGTAGATCATTGACTTAGCAGTTGTGCTTAAGATTTCGGCTCATGAAGTAAGAGTTCTTCTACTTCTTGGGCTTACATTAATAGTGTCGCTATTATAGATTTTTGAAGGCCGCTCATTGCGCTCAACCATCCACATTCATGAATTTTTATCTCAGAAATATCGAGTCCATTTCTGGAGGCCTCTATTGTTAGGTCTATTATCTACTGCTCAGAATGTCATTCACTTAACAGTTGCTACTATAGCTAGGTAGGCTGTCTGTTTCGGCAGTGTCTCCGTTCTGCTGCCCCCTTCGCTCTGGGCTATTTGACCCAGGGCAAGAAAAAGGGGGGGGGGGGGGGAGGGTGTTCCCTTGGGTCACCTGTTTTACTATGAAAACAAGGGGATACCTCCTCCGTAGTTAGTAATTCTGAGCTATTATTGGGATGGTTGTTTAGTGAGAAGTTTAGGTTTTTAAAATTCATTCAAGTCTTAGTTTTTAAAGTATAGCTTTTGAATACTGCATATGTCAACGGACATGATTATGCAATCCTCAGACACTTTTAGGAGTATAAGAGTCTCTATTCTCTAGACTTACTTTATTTATTGGCTTACTTTAAAAATTATTAGTATAAGGATTATATTGGATATTAATAGAGTACATGGATGTATGAAGCTCAATTTTGGAAGGTGTTGTATCTTTCTAATTTATCATAAATAAGAAAGATACATGTAAGGCCTATTACTTCTTTTTCCCTACAGGGGATGACTCTGTTTTATTTTATTGAGCGTATTCCATTTTGCTCTATGTCCTTGGCCCTCCAGCCTTTTTACTATTCAGCTATATCTGGGTCATTGGTACAGTATAAAAATGTTAAAAAATTTATAGTAATTTCTATATTTTTTATACTTACCAATGACCCAGACGGGGATGGCCCTCCCAGGAGTTGGGAACTCTTGCCTCCCCGCTGAGTACATAGCGCTTACCAGGCACTGGTTATTAGAATGATTAATGGCGCCAATTTCGGAACGTCCTTGACACTGCGCATGCGCAGTAGAGGCGAAGTGTGGAGGGCCTTTCAGGACATGTTTTCTTTGGTTTTAGATGCAAATTTTGGGGATTGGGGGGCAAAATTTGTGTTTGGCCCTATATTTTAAGAGTTAGCACCAGCTATGTCTGGGTCATTGATAAGTATAAAAAATATAGAAATTACTATAAATTTTTAAACTTTTTTTTCATTTATTAATATATACACACAGACCTGCTGCATTTTAACTGGTAGAGTTCTGGAAGCCCATATTCTAAAGTGCAGGTACTGCAACGCAAAGGCTTCAAACATTTTGGATGTCCTTCATATCTTTGAATCTAAATTTTATAGTCGATATGGATTTTCCTTGTTACAATTTATGGGAGAGTACTTGTAGGCACACTCCTATAAATTGTAACATGGCAAAGACTTGTGAACAAATTTTGATGACTTAACTCTTTACCTAACGTAACGGCCAAAACCGGCCAGCGCTATTCTCAAAAGTCGTCAATTAATTTTCATTATTTTTTTCATTTTTGTCTCAAAAACATAGGTTATGACCCCTCATTGGAACGAGCTATGTTTTTGAGACAAAACTGAAAAAAATTAGTTATTCAAGAATTATTTTTGCAAGTGTCGTCTGCTTTTCAGGTTAGGTAAAGGGTTAAAATGCAAGGGCATTGTCAAATGTAAACAACGTAAATAGACAAAAAACGGAAACAAGACAACAGGCACACAAAAAGGCCCAAAGTCTGTAACCGATTTAAATGCTAGCAGATGCGAAGCTAGATCTTCATATAAAAAAAAAACGATACATCGGATAGAAGATGCAAGACCAAATGATCCAACACCCCACCTGAGGTTCGTTTGGTCTTGCATCTTCTTTTCTTCTAATTAGCAGCTAGTGTTGTAAGTCTCCATTTGCTAAGCTTTCAAAGGCCACAAGTGACACAGATATGTCTTCATATAGACAAAGACTCATAACTGTGTAGCTACCTTGAGACTACTGTCTCTTTGGGAATTACGGCTGTTAGAATAGCAGCTTGTCATTCCCAACCTTGCGTCTCCGTTTAGTTAGCTTTCAAGGTCGTTAGTTACACCGAGATATCTGTCTTCACGGAGAGGAAGACTTCTAAGCTACATTAGCTAGGCTCTGACTACTGTCTTTAGGGAATAAAAATGATAAAGGTAGAGTGCTTTTTGGTTTGTTTTCCTTGGTGTCATAGACTTGAGTCTTATTTTTTACACCATAGTAGCCTAGCTAGAATCTTGAGCAATGTTTTTTCAGTAACCCCCACCAACAAGATGTCAGCGTTGGACAAATCAGGGTCTCTAATAAAATGAAGCAATAGAGGTCGTCAAGAATAAAAATTCTCAAGGTTTTTACAGTCACCTGTTTCGCGTATCGAAGTCAGACGGCTTGTTCCGACTGGGAATAGACTTGAGCTGGATAAACAAGTTGATCATAGCTCCAAAGTTCTATATGGAAACCATCCGGTCTGTAAGAGCGAGCATTCTAGTGGACAACTATGCGGCAATCATAGATTTAAAGGATGCGTACTTTCATGTCCTGGCACATCCGGCAATCAGAAAATATCCTGCATTTTGCAGTGCAAGGAGAGGTTTCTCAGTTCAGAGCGATGTTCTTCAGTTTGAACCTTGCTCCTTGGGCTTTCACTTGAATAATGAACTCTGTAATGCAGGGCTCAAAATAAGCGGTGTCACGTTGCTTTTTGCTATGCAAAACTTGCAAAAAGCTACACAATGTTCAATTATGTATAGCATTTTGCGATACAAGATAATCAATTGCAGCCTATTAGGCTGCAGTTGATTATCTTGTATCGTAAAATGTAAATGGAAATTTGCAAACAAATTTGAAAACTAGTTCACTGATGCTTTACTTCTGATTGTGGAACATTCCAGGCATCACTCAGATTAACTCTCCATGAAGCATCATTATCAACTTCATATGTAAGATGAATTGTATTGGTTTAAATTCTTCCTGTTTTTACAACATTTTTCATAAAATGTCCATAAAAATAACTTCAAGCCCATCAAATTGAAAATCCCAACTTCTGCAGAGTCTGCTTCAGTTGTTCCGACATTTTGGTTTCATAGTAAATGAGAAAAAGTTGGATCTAGCTCCGTCCAAGTCCTTCATTCACTTGGGAATGAGCTTTGAGACTCACAACAATCTGGTTCGTCTGCCGTTACCCAGAGCGAAATTAGTCAGTTGTTATGCTAGCTTTTGTCTAAACTCTAAAACTCTCCCGCAGTCAGTGCAACGGTGTATATGCGACTGTGGATCTTATTCCGATAGGCCGCCTGCGCACGCATCCCCTCCAGATATTCTTTACTCAGAACTGGAGTGTGAAGATGCATTCGCTCGAAACCCAGATTATTTTAACTTTCCTAGTAAAACAAAAGGTTCAGATTTGGACAGATCTCCAGTGGTTAAATCGGGGAGTTCCACTTCAGCTGCCGTATCCGCTCTTCACGGTTATGACGGATGCAAGTCAGACGGGCTGGGGTGCGTCCCTAAGCCCCGCAGACTTGAAGTGTCAGGGTCTTTGGGATCCTCGGTTCCTAGAGAGGCGCATAAACATCAAGGAGATGATGTCTATCTGGCTAGCACTACAACATTGGATTGCTCAAATAACGAACGTCCATGTTCAGATTCTGTCGGACAACTCAACGGTAGTGGCTTATATCAGGAACCAGGGAGGCACTCATTCGATTCTGTTATGCGAATTAACGGAGAAGATTCTCCTATTTGCTCTGAGTCATCACATTCATCTCTCAGTACCGAGTTGTCTGAACATACTAGCAGACTCGCTCTCTCGAAAAGTTTGCCTGTTACCATCGGAGTGGACTCTCAACAAGCGAGTATTCAGTCAGGTCAGCTACAAGTGGGATTGTCCCATGATAGATCTTTTTGTGACACACCTGAACAATCAGTTACTGACGTTTGTGTCCCCATGCCCAGATCATCGAGCGTACACAGTAGACACTCTATCAATTTCATGGAACGGAATGATAGGATATGCATATCCTCCTGCTCCATTGATTCAGCAGATTCTTTTAAAAATCAAACAGTCTTGCTGCCAGATCCTGCTAGTAGCACCTCTGTTGTCACTGAAACCTTGGATCAATCTTCTCAGGTGTCTGTTATGGGACCTTCTATATCAAGGGAATCCTCAGATTAATTCCTAAATGGAATTTGGCTTGGGTTCTGTTGAAGCGTCAAGAAGTTCCGTTTGAGCTGTTAGACAATGTAGAGTTCAAATTCTTGACCTATAAAATGGCCTTTCTCTTAGCCTTTGTTTCTGCCAGAAGAGTGAGTGAACTTCATACATTATCTGTTGATGATTCCCATTACCGTATTGTGGGTAATTCTGTTACCCTCACTATGGAAGTAAAATTCTTGGCTATAAGCGGCCAGAGCCTATTATCATTAAGGCTTTACCGTCTGACAACCTTAGACTTTTGTTGTGTCCAATTAGAGCAATGCGCATTTATAAACGTCGATCAAGTTTTATCAGAAAGGGATTCCTAACAGGAAGGATATATCTGTTCATTCTATCGCTAGCTGGATTCAGTTGGCAATATGTATTGCCTATGAAGGTCTATCTTCGGATCAATGTTCTGTCAACAAGATTTCGGCGCACGTGGTTAGAGCACTGTCCACTTCTTGGGCTTATTCTAACAGTATAGCCATTACTGATCTTATGAAGGCTGCCAACTGGACACAGCCCTCTTCATTTACCAAGTTTTACCTTAGAAATTTAGAGTCTGTCTCCGGTGACCTTAGATCTTTAGGTCCTCTTTCTGTTGCTCAGAATGTCGTCCATTAATCTTACATCTAGATGTCTTAGTCTGCTCGAGCTCTGACGCCATTCTGCTGCCCTCTTCATTCTGAGGAATTGTCCTTCAGAACAAGGGGAAGGGGGGGGGGGGGGAGGGTACTGTTTTTCCCTTATGTTATCTGGCTTTATAGTTAAAAGCAAGGGAATACCTCCCCCAGAGACAGTAGTCCAGCGTCAGTGCTGTGTGATTTTAATGTGTAGCTCAGTGTGAACCAATAACTATGTCTCATTTATGTACTGTTTTTAAAGTGTAGCTCACTGTGAAGCATTTGTATATGTTATGTGTCAAACAAGTGTTTCTATACAATCCTTGGACACTTTTAAATGAGTATAAAGCGTCTCATTCTCTGGACTAACTTTATAATTGGTTTCCTTCACCGAATTAGCATAAGGGGTTATGCTGGCATTAAATTATGTAATTATGTAATCCTCAGTTACATTGTTGGTGTTATGTCATTCTCTTTTTTTTATAAGAGAAGGACATATGTAATTCCTCTGTCTTCTCCTATTCTCCTGTTGGAGCTATTCTTTATCGAATTAATTGAGAGATTGGATTTTCCTCTTAAGTCCTAGGCCCTCCAGCCTTTTTACTATTCAGCTAAGTCTGGGCCATTGGTTATTAGTATAAAAATATGATAAATTTAAAGTAACTTGTATATTTTTCCTACTTAGCAATGGCCCAGATGGGATGGCCCTCCCATGAGTGAGCATCCATACCTCCCCGCTGATTATAACATTTAGCAGGCACTATAGAAAGAATGATGCTTGGCGCCAATTTGGGTACCTTCATGGTTTCCGCACATGCACAATTAACAAAAGTATGGAAGACCAGATAGGACTTACATTTTTCGGTTTTGTATGCAAAATTTTGGAGATTGGGGGGTTCAAAATTTGTGTTTGGCCCTGAATTATTTCGAGTTTGCACCAGCTAAATCTGGGCCATTGGTAAGTATAAAAAATATACAAATTACTGTAAATTTATCATTTTTTTAAAAGATACTATACCAGCTTTTGTTTCACCAATTTTGTGAACAAATAATTGTTTTATTACAATTTATTGGAATGTGCCTGCCACATGCCAATAAATTTTAACAAAATTTATATAAACTTTTTTCTCTTGACTGTCGAACAAACAACAAGCTAATGCGAACAGTGTAGCACCACTAAAGTGGCTTTTGTCACTTTTCATTGCAGTTGTAATTATTTCACTACTCAACCAGTTAATACAGTGGAACCCACTTAATTGGATATCTCTTAACTGAATAACCCTGTTGATTGAAATAATTTCCCAACACAAAACCATTTACCATACCTCCAGTACAAATGTGACCTGTTAATTGAATATAGGTAGAAGAGTAAACTCCTGTTAATTGAATAAAAAATCTTGCAACTTGTCGAGAAATTACCCTGACTCTCCCTAGTTTTCCTTTTGTTATAGACCAATTTGGCCTCAGTACATCCAATACAGGCATTTAATCTATTATATCTTGTTTGACAGAGCTCAGGGAGCTCTGTCAAACAAGATATAATAGAATAAATGCTAAGTTTATCTCTAGAATACAGGAAAGTGACAAAATACCTGTTAATTGAATACTCCTATTAATTGAATAATTTTCATTGGCAAAGTGACTATTCTATTAATGGTTCCACTGTTTAAAATCTAGACGTAAGTTCTATGAGAATTTATTGGTTTACAGTTAGCTTTTCTTATTTCTTTCAGTGTATTAGTAATTTGGAAGAAGAAAGTGTAAATAATTTGGATTTGATATTGAAGTGGCTCACTTTGAGGTTTTTCGACACCAATCCCAGCATGCTCAACAAGGCCTTAGAATACATACAAAAGTTGTTTGCCATGCTCAGTGATAGAGATTATCATTTATCAGAATTAGAAGGCTCATGTTTCATTCCATATTTAGTGTTAAAGGTAATTAATCATATATATCGGGAGAATTGTTTCATCAGTAAATATTTTGAATTGTTTCTTAAATGTACTGAAATTTTAAAACTGGAGTTTCAGGTTCCGGAAAGTGCCTGAATATCAGATTTTCTCAAGGAAAATCATGGACAGTTCTTGAAAAATATATTTGGCCAATTACTTGGCTCATTTTGGTCAAATGTGTTGTAAACTATGGTTTTTGTTGCATTAATTATGTTTTTTGATATCGAGCAAATACACGCACCTGAACCTAATCCTTGGGAAGCACTCTCGCGCTGATCCTTGGGAAGCTCTTGCGCTGATCACTGATCCTTGGGGATTCTCACACTGATCCTTGTGAAGCTCTCTCTCTCTCACTGACCGTTGCAAAGCCCTCTTATTAATCCTTGAGAAGCTCTCTTGCACTGATCCTTGGGAAGCTCTCCCACACTGATATTTTTGAAGCTCTCTGACAAGGATACTTGGGAAGTTCACAACTTGGTCAATTTTAAGAAGAAAAAAAATTTTAGGCTGAAAATATTTTGTTTGGGACTTCGAAAATTTCCGAACAAAAATAAAAAAAAAAGGTGTTTTTTATGCGTTTATCTCAATTTTGGAACGTAAAAGTGCAAGAACTGAAAATAGAAGGAAAATCCTGT
Source organism: Pictodentalium vernedei (assembly GCA_031216915.1). Lineage (NCBI taxonomy): Eukaryota > Metazoa > Mollusca > Scaphopoda > Dentaliida > Dentaliidae > Pictodentalium > Pictodentalium vernedei. The sequence goes on from CM062289.1 coordinate 56,829,137, forward strand.
GTATTGTGTGGGCACAACTGCTTCATCTAGTTGGTATATGCTTTTCCTTGGAGGGGGCGTATGCAGCGTATTCAAATCAAGTCCCTGGTTTGATATTTAGACTGCTATGTCAGGTGAGCACCCTCAGACCCCCTGGGGCCTCTTGTTAAAAATTTAATAGTAGTTTTCTAACATGGATAAATTTTTATTAGCATTTCCTTTTATTTACATGATTTTTCATTTGAAATTGATTAGCTCTAGTTGAAAATTGATTCGAAAACTCATGCAAATCCAGTTAAATCGAGCCCTGCTCCAAACTTGTATTGTGTGGTTATAAACTTATGTATAAAATTTTGTTTCACTTTGTTCAGCCAAACTAAAGTTATTGTCTGGAAACCATATTTAGGCAGACAAGGGTAACACTTAATGCCCATTTGCCAGTTGGCGGTGGCATAAAAAACGTATGTTGGCAATTGAAAATGTATGTTGGCAACTGAAATATTGACCTCCTCATTATTTGCACCCCTTTACAAATAGTCTTAGAAATTTATTAAAATGGTCATTGAAAGTCTTGTTATTTTGGTTGAATTGTTGGCACAATTTGGCCTATGTTTTGATGAAGGAGGTGTCCAACTCTCTGTCCATATTATTTTCCAGCTGTCCATCCATGTGGCAATGTCTGTACCATAACTTGAACAAATGTTATTTGATTTTTACCAATTTTGGTCTGTGAATTCAGCTCTAGATGCCTTGGATGTGTTTGAAAACCAGTGGCGTCCAAATTTTGTTTTCAGACTTATGCCTCTTAGACTGCAGTGTCAGCATGATAACTTGAACAATTGTTATACAATTTTCACTGAATTTGTCCTATGCCTTTTAGATTGTTTCCTAGTTGCTATAGTTTCAGATGCTGGTACAGATTCCTTTTTAGCTACCGGAAAACTATTTCATGTGACCTCTCATTGGAACGAGCTTGACAAGTTATTTATTTATTTATTAGGGTTTAACGACACATTAACAGCCAAGGTCATATCGTGTTGGTGACAGTTTTATGGGTGGAGGAAGCCGGAGTCCCCGGCGAAAATCACCGAGCAACAACATTGTAACTCTACAGTGCAGCACAGGCAAGGTTAGATTGGTTGAAGACATGCGCACCATCGACGTGCAGTATGCCTTAGTACAAGGCGTCATCGTGCCCCCATGTGGACAATCGAGGTGAAGTAGGGGGCGCGGTGGCTCAGTAGGTAGAGGTGCAGGCTGCAAGCCGAGAGGTCCTTGGTTCGAATCCCACCTGCAGCAACCGCGTTGTGTCCTTGGGCAAGACACTTCACCCCCATTGCCCATGTGGGGGCATGATGACGCCGTGTACTAAGGCGTACTGCACGTCGATGGTACGCATGTCTTCAACCAATCTAACCCTGCCTGTGCTGCAGTGTGGAGTTACGATGTTGGGGAGGCAGCTGCTCATCGTTGCTCGGTGGTTCTCTCCGGGTACTCCGGCTTCCTCCACCCGTAAAACTGTCACGGTCATGATTAGCCATTGTGCATGAATATGTGACCTTAAACATCAATAAATAAATAAATCGAGGTGAAGTGCCTTGCCTAAGGACTCAACACGGGAGCCCGAATCGATCGCTCAGACAGTCACTGACAAGTTAGTTCCAATGAAGGGTCATGTGATATGTTTTTGTTCAAATTGTTTGAAAAACCATATTTTTTTTACTGCTCAATTTATAAAATTATGCATGTAGGTTAGTGTTGTAAACGATTTTTCGACTAGCCGACGCGATTAGTACTAAATAAATCTATTAACCAATTAGTGAATCGCTTGTCGATTAGTCGCCTGAGTGTATTCTCTGAAGCCTTGAAGTTTCCACTTTGTTTAACTTTAACCCTTTACCCAATGCAGACGATATCAAAATTTATTATTTTAAATATCATTTTTTCAAATTTTTCCAAAAATTTCAACAAAACCATATCATGTGACCCCCCTCGTTGGAACGAGCTTGACAAGCTCGTTCCAACGAGGGGTCACATGATATGATTTTGTTGAAATGTTTGGAAAAATAATATTTTTTCAACTGCTGAATTTGCATATTACGCGGGCGGATGCGGCCAATTCGTTGGGTAAAGGGTTAAGAAATTTAATTCAATTTTATTAAAGTTAATTCAGTGCTTTAGATTTGAGGTGCGCTATCGCACTCGCGCTTCTACATTGGAAGTCGAGCTCGTTCCAACGAGGGGTCACATGATATGGTTTTGTTGAAATTTTTGGAAAAATAATATTTTTTCAACTGATGAATTTGCATATTACGCAGGCGGATTCGGCCGATTCGTTGGGTAAAGGGTTAAGAAATTTAATTCAATTTTATTAAATTTAATTTCGTGCTTTCGATTTGAGGTGCGTTATCGCACTCGTGCTTCTACATTGGAAACAAAAGCTCTCTACAGATGTTCATGCTTTTTCTACATGTTCTTGTTTTGGGTAAATGTTGATGTAATAAGATTGGCCAGAAAACAAAACGTCACATAATGATATTTACAACTGAATGAAGTTCTACAACTCACATTACATAGTGCACATACTGACCAAACAAATCACACTGTTTGGTCAGGTGATGCATTTAATATTCAATGAGGCTATTGTTTATAGTTTGTCTAGCTTTTCATTAGGGGTTGATTAAGTTATGCAGGTCATGGAACAATCACGTTATCAGTGTACACTTCTTCGGTGACCTGTTTTCTGCTTTCAAAGTTTTTTAGCACATTAACAAAGTGCATAAATTTCTTATTAGCCCACAATATACAAGGGAATTTTGGGGCAAAAGTTTAATTTCGTTTAAAAATAGTTGACAGAACTGAATATTGGAACACCAAAGATTTATTATTAGACAAATTTATTTTTGCGGCACCGGTTGTTTGGTTGCAAGGACATGGAGATATCGGCTTACATAATGTCACGCAGTTCGACCCTTTAATTGTATCGTAATTTGGCAGCCACTCCAGCCAATGAATTCAGTTAAAACCAGTTTTGTACAATTGATTGCTCAGTTTAGCATAACCGACTAGTCGATTAATCGTTGACTACTACCCAACGATTAGTCGATTAGTAAAAATCCAAATGGCATTAATCGTTTCAACACAAATGTAGGTGCAACTGATTCATTGCAGGTATAACCCTTTACCCAACGAATCGCCTGCATCCGCCCGCGTAATATGCAAATTGAGCAGTTGAAAAAATTAAATGTTTCAAAATATTTCAACAAAACCATATCATGTGACCCCTCATTGGAACGAGCTAATTGAGCTCGTTCCAATGATGGGCTACATGATATGGTTTTGTTGAAATTTTTTGAAAAATTTTTAAAAAATGATATTTAAAATAATAAATTTTGATATCGTCTGCGTTGGGTAAAGGGTTAATGATATTTTGGTAGTTCCATATATAATACAAGTCAAAACAAGTTGTAGCAGAACTGCAATAAACTGAATATACTGCTGCTCCTGCACTGATAAGATCAGAATCTGACCTCTTTTTTCTGGAAAGCTCTCAGTGAGAGCTTTTCAGAAAATGAGGTCAGATTCTGGTTTTATCAGTGTAGGAAGAGAAAGATACATAGTTTATAGCAGTTATCCTACAACTTATTTTGACTTGTACTGTACAGAATATTGTTTTCTTTTGTAAAGCTTTTTAAAAATCTTAGATGTCATAAGAACAAATATCACCTGGAGCCTTATTTGATCTATATAACATCCCCCTAGCTGAGAGTAAGTAACCACAAACTTATGATAGAAAAGTGAAGGCATATGAAACCACCCATCCCTGTAAGTGAATGCTTATGCGTAGTGTGCAGCTCAGATGCAGTGGAAACGAAGAAATGGCACATCGTTATGGAGTGCAGTGAATATGCATCTCTCAGAGAATGTGTATTTTACAAATTTAAACGTGAATACCAAGAGTTTGTTGAGATGTACACATCCGAGGGATTCATATTCCTGATGAGAAACAATGTGCCACTGCTTTGCAGTATCATCTGTAGTATGATCCAGCAATTCTTAAAACAACGAGAACAAGTTTTGTCAATCTGACACCAAGAGGTGATGTTAATAATATTATATTACAACCACTATAAGCCTTGATATTTACGTTTGTCATTAGAAATTAGTATTGTTGTTTTATGTTTCTGTTTATGTTGATTTTGTATGTACAAAGCAATCTGCCATTGTTCTGGTGTATTTACTTAATAAAGCTTATCTTATTTTATCTTAGATGAAATGTCATTTTTATATGCTTTTCCAAATTTCAGCTTTATTTAAACTGATTTTATTTCAGGTTGGCGATTCCAAAGATAATGTCAGAAAGGAGGTTAGGAAGATTTTTACCCAAATTGGAAAAATATATGCCTCCAGTAAAATGTTCTCATATATATTAGATGGTCTCAAATCAAAGAATGCAAAACAGAGGACTGGTAAGCCTTGTTTAACTTCAGTAGTGTTAAAGCTGATCCAATAAGCCCAGTATAGGTATAAAAAAGTTGAAAATCTTTCTCAGGCCCTCCTGTATGGTCCTTTTGTCTGCCACATGCTCTCTTTATAACCATCGCAAACCTAAAAAAATAAAGATTAAATGGTTTATGTCTGATATTCTATGCTAGTAAATAAAATTGATAAATTTTTTCCTTGATTGCAACAAGGCATTGTAATACTTTACCATTGCAAAATGTTCTTGTGCTCAAAGGACGAAATATACCAGTGCCCATGCTATTCTGTAGATTGTGAGGCTTAAAACATAAAACAAACCAAGAATATGAACTTTTGATGGCAAAGAAATAATTGCCAAATTCGAAAATGAAATAAAAAAACGCCCAACCACATCAAATTTTTAGCTCGCCCGACTGCAAATTCTCTAAAATTTAAAAAAAATTCCTTCTCATGAACCAGTGACTTGATATTTGGTATCCAGCTTCCTTTTGAGGTGTAGAATCAATTTTGTTCAAACGAAGTTCGTGGAGCAATATTTGCCTTTTTAATGGGAGGGGAAGATTTTTTACCCCGCCCAAAATTTCTATTTTCTGAACCAATGGTCCGATTTGAACCAAAGTTGTTGATGTGGTATTATAGTGTTATAAGTACTTGACTTATGCAAAAAAAATGTCTTGTGTCCCCGTGGGATCCCCCAAAGAGCTGAAAATAGAAATATTTTCAAATGCAAATTTTTCCTAAACCACAACGGAAACAGAACAGAGAATTGTTATTTGGTGTGAAGCATCTTGTAGACCAGCAGAATTGAATGGTAAAAAAAATGTCATCGGTTGTTTCAGGTGTTCTGTGTGGGGATGGTAGGGGGATCGAAAAAATGCTGAGTCAACATATTTGCAAAATTAAAAAAATAATTTCTCCAGAACCTCTAATCAGAATCTTTTGATATTTGGTATACAACATCCATAGATGGCTCAGATACAGGTTTGTTAAAATGAAGTCCCTAGGTTCATATTTGGGCTCAATATCGGTGCCAAATTTTTAACTTAGGGTAATATGGGGAATAATCTTTAATAATCTTTTTCTTCAGAATCCTCAGTCAAAATATTTTAATGTTTGGTATACATCATTGTTATGAAGGTCAGATTCAAGATTGTTCAATTCAAATCTTTTGGTTAATATTTGGGCTTCCTATGGAAGCCTGAATTATTACTTTGTGCAATATCGGGAATAATCTTTAAAAATCTTCTTCAGATCCACCGGTCAGAATGCTTTCATATTTGGTATACAACATCTCTAGGGGGATCAAATTCAAGTTTGTTCAAATCGGGTCCCTGGGTTAATATTTTGGCTCTCTGTTGGAGCCCAAAGTCTAATTTAGTGCACTGTAGGAAATTTCTTGAAAATTCTTCTTCAGATCCCCAGTTAGAATCCTTTCATATTTGTCCCCCGAAAAATGTTTTGGGGGACTAGAGAAATCAGCAGTGTCCGTGCGTCCGTCCCACTTGGTGTCCCCATGATAACTCCAGTTTGGATCATTTGATTGGAACCAATTTTGGTATTTGACCTTAGCCTAAACCACAGGTCAAGTTCGAATATGGGTTCGGCCTGATTATTTTTATTAGAGTTATGCCCCTTTTTCCACTTAGAAATTTCAATATTTGCTGTGCCCGGATGATAACTCCAGTTAGGATTATTTGATCGGAAAGCATTTTGGTATGTGACTTTCTGGGGTAAAAATACAGGTCAAGTTCGAATATGGGTTCGGACCGATCATTTTTACTAGAGTTATGCCCCTTTTTCAATTTGTTTTTTCGGGGGACATGTGGCCGAGCGGCCTTTTATTGTTATACAACATCTCTATGTTGGTCAGATTCAAATTTGTTGAAATCAAGTCCCTGGGTTAATATTCGTTCTTCCTGTGGTATCCCAAATTATAAATTTGTGCAATATGGGGGAATAGTGCAATATGAGAGAATTTCTTGTTTGTTCAATTCGAGTGCATAGGTTAATATTTGGTCTCCCTGTGGGAACCCGAATTGTAACTCCATGCAATATGAGGAAATTTCTTTAAAATCTTTTTCTTCAAATCCACCAGTTGGAATGCTTCCATATTTGGTATACAACATCTCCAGGGGGATGTGGGGGACATGTCAGATTCATGTGTGTTCAAATTGAGTGCCTGGGTCAATATTTGGGCTCCCTAGTGGAGCCCAGGTTTGAACTTTGTGCAGTATGAGGGAATGTCTTAAAAAATCTTTTTCTCCACAACCTTTAAAAATCTTCAGATTCACCAGTCAGAATCCTTTCATATTTGGAATACAACATCTCCAAGGGTCATGGGGGAGGGGGTGTTAGATTCAGGTTTGTTCAAATTGAGTGCCTTGGTAAATATTTAGGCTCATCAATTTTAATAAACTCTCTTACCGCTGGATTATAAATGGCAATCATGTTATGAAATTAAATACTATTAACTGACCATTTTGGGACTGCATTATTCACAAAAATTTCCATTGAAATTTTATTTTTTGATTTTTTTGCTTCTAAAGCAGCATATCCAATGTGAGATCATAACTTCTGTTCTTGAGGCCAAAATTGAAAATTTTTAGGTATTAAAGAATGTTTTTGACAAGTGTCATACTGGTTATGCAGGGTTTAGTCCATGAAAATATTGGGAAGGAGACTTCTTAGCTCACCTGATTGAAAGTCAGGGTGGGCTATTTCCATAACTTGGTATCCGTCGTCTGTTGTATGTTAACTTTTGCATTTCCAACTTCTTATTCTTATTCAGAACCACTTCCCCCCAACCATCCAAACTTGACACAAATTTTCTTAGTGGGATACCCTTCTAAGTTTGCTTGATAGAAGTTGCTAAGTTCAGTGGGCTGGAAACAGTGCCCCGAAAAGCCTATAATTCTTTTAAAAATATTTTTCTGAAAAGCCACATGTCACAATGCTTTAAATTTGGTATACTACTTCCTTATGTGCTCAAAATTTGTTCAAAGAGAGTTTTTCCGGCAATATTTTGATTCATGGTGGGAGGGACAAAATTTTTGGTCTTGCCCCAAATTTGTATTTTCAGAACCTGTTGTCCAATTTGAATCAAATTTGGTATCCAGTAGTATTTGGGGACATATATTTGATTTACGCTGAAAAAAAACCCAGGAGCTAATAGAAACTTCCAAAATTCAAATTCCCTATATTTCAAAAACTGCGTGGAAAAGAGAACCGTTATATGACATGAAGCATCCTGAGGACCATTAGAATCAAAGAGGCAAAGAAAAATGCAATGGATTGAGTCATGGGATGGGTTAATGAAAAAATGCTGAGTCAGCACTTTTTAAAAATTACAAAAACAATCTAGGTGTTGGTTATTCAGCATCCTTCAGGGGGTGGGGTGGGGGAGTAAGATTTAAGTTTCTTCAAATCAATTCCCTGGATTCCCATTTGGACCTGAATTTTAATTTTGTGCCATATTAGGAATATTCTTTTAAAATCATCTTCAGATTCCACTGTCTGAATCTTTTGTTATTTGGTGTAAAGTATTCTTATGCAAGTTTGTTTGAAGCAAGTCTCTGGGTTCATATTTGGTCTCCTTATTGGAGCCCAAGTTTTAACTTTGTGCAAAATGAGGAAAACACTCTACAAATCTTTTTTAGATCTGCCAGTTAGAATCTTTTGATATTTTGTATTCCGCATTCTTAGGAGACCAGATTTAAATTTATTCAAATCAAGTCTCTTGGTTCACATCTAAACTCTCTTTTGATGCCCGGATTTTAACTTAGTGAAAAATGTGGAAAAGTCTTAAAAAATATCTTCTTAAGATGCACAAGAAAGAATCTTTTCAAATTTGGTATCCAGGGGTTTTGCAAATTCAAGTCAGTTCAAACTAAGACCCTGGGTTTGTATTTTGGCTCCTTATTCGGAAATTTCAATTAGAGCGTTAACTCTTTGCATGCTGCTGGCAGATAATCCTGCCCAGCACAGGGTTTCTCTTGTCACTGATATAAGTATAATTTGAGCATATTTAAGCATATTTTTCCCTGTAAATTGAATGGATTTTTTCACCTATGATTTCTTGTTATATTTAGATGAATTTTTCATCAACTCTAGTCATGGCTGCTTTACAGCAGCCATGACTAGATTTGATGAAAAAATATCTTGAAAATACTCTGCGGGTTAAGAGTAAAGAGAAAATTTAATCTTTTGCTTTGGATCCCCGAGTCAGAATCTTTTGTTATTGGGTTTATCACTTCCTTAGAGGAGATTCAAGTTTGTTCAAAATCAAGCCCCTGGTTTCATATTTGGGTTCCCTATGCCTTGAATACTTGCCTAGTAGAACAAGTTTCCCTGGAAAACTAATAGATGAATAGAATGAAACTGAGGGATAGGTGGATGAGGAATGACATGAGGGAGAGGGTCATTATTATAGTTTGGGACATTGACAATGTGCCAGTGGGGAAAATTGTGAAACAGTTATTGTCTGAATGATGGGAGATTAGGAGGGAGTGTGGGGAGGAATAAGGTGGGGGGCCAGGGTTGTTTTGGGCATTTTTGTTAGGGGTCTGTGGCAAACCAGGAAGAGGGGTTAAAGAATTATCATTATGAAACCCAATTTTAACCTACTGCAGTATGAGGAATATTCTTTAAGAATTTTTCTTCAAATCGACCAGGCGGAATATTTTATCCTTTTTAGGAACTTGATCCAGGTGAGTGTTTTAGGCTCAATGGAGTCCCTGGTTTGATGGTGAGGATTAGTGTTCAACCGATAACCAAAAATGGCCCGTGGCTGATTACAGGTTATTTGAGCTGACAATCCGCCGATTCCGATTGTAATACCGTGCACTACTAGACAAGTCGAGGCTCGAAAGAACTTAACTTAAATTTAATTGAACTTATTTTACGGGTTTACAGTCCATTCACTATTAGATAAGTCGAGACTTGAAAGAACTACATTAAATTGAATATTTTTCACAGTGTTAAACATGATTGACTCAGGTCCAGCAAAATTACCAGTCGCGCACACTTGGGTGGTAATTGGGTAGATAAGTCATGAAGGAGGAGGGTTGGTAAATTCTCTAGGAAAGCAAAGATATATCAGTGGAGGAAATGGGAGAATATGGATACTTGGGTGTAATTTACGTGTTACAGAAACCACACAAATACGGGGTTTGCGGTAACCGGTTCTCGTCAGATCACCGAACTTAAGCAACGTCGAGCGTGGTTAGTAGTTGGATGGGTGACCATTTCAGCAAATGATTCACGTTCCTGCGTTGTGTCCTTGGGCAAGGCACTTAACTCCAATTGCCTACATGGGGGCACGATGACGCTGTGTACTAAGGCGTACTGCACGTCGATGGTGCGCATGTTTTCAACCAATCTAACCCTGCCTGTGCCTGTGTATAACTAAAAATTTTCATTTTTTGCTTCCAAAAGATAGGTTATGACCCCTCATTGGAACGAGCTCGTTCCAAAGAGGGGTCATAACCTATGTTTTGGAAGCAAAAAGTGAAAATATAAAAAAAAAGGAATGGCGTTTTTCTTGTAGGTAAAAAATTAATACATTATAACCCACCCTAAATAGGGCAGATAACGTAAATTCTCCCTACTGAAATTATGCAAATGTCACCCAGTTGTATTTTGTTTAGCCAATGAAATTGTCCAGTTTTGAAATTGACCAATGAAAGCTCCCAACTCAAATTATGCAAATTATGAAAACGTGGCCCAGTTTTATTTTATTCAGCCAAACAAATTGTCTAGTTTGGAAATTGACCAATGAAATTGACAGAAGGCTTTATTTATCTCTGAGTAATATGAAAACAAAATATCAAATGTTTTAAAGTGAACAAAACGAACAAGTCATATGATAAAACAAGGTATTCATTGGAAAAACTATGTAGGAGAGGGTGAGATTACCAAGCATAACTTATGGAATGGATGTGATCCCTCTAAACCAAACAGTACTGGGGAACCTGGAGATTATACAAAATGTCGTGGGTCAGTGAATAACCGGATCCAGTAACAGGGGCTGCAATAGAAGTGGTCTGAGGGGAACTCGGGTGGATGCTGGTTCAAGAATTAAAAGTACCTGGTAAACCTTCCAAGCAGTAGGTGGTGTAAAACGGCACTTAATCATGTTACTATATACAGATTGAAGATCTAGAATGGGGGCAGGGGTGGGGGGGGGGGGTGGGAGAGGGGTTAAAGCAGGGGTGTAGATTTATCAGGGGAAGGGGTCTCAAGGATTGCAATAGAAACTGGCAAGCTGGAATTAGGCCCAAGAGCTCTTTGGACAGGTTATATAAAAAAAGATGCCCCAGCATTTGAAGAGTACCTAGATCGATCATTTGGGTGGGGTCATTGCTGTTCAAAGTGAGATCCAAGTCACTGGGGTTGAGGGGGGAGAATCAGGAAAGCCGGGGGAAGAGCATACTAAATGTATAACTTAGGAATAACAGAGACCCTGGAACATTTCATTCTAGGATGTCCCAAATGTTTGCCCGGGGGAACAAGATTTTGAGGAAAACTAATGGAAAAATGGGATGAAATACACAGGATAAGTGGATGACACTTATTGACTGAATGCTGGGAGATTAGGAAGGAGAGTAGGGGAGGAATAACCTGGTGGGGACTAGGTCAATGCAGGCCCATTGTAGGAGGAACTGTGACAAATCAAGATCAAAGGATTATTATTATTATTATTACCCCAATTGAATTTGACGGTCGAACATCGAAGGTCATTGCTTGTCTCCATCAGTCTGTAGACACAGTGGTTTCTGCACTCTTTAGACAAGTTTTCCACCTTGGAAGTTGAAATTACTTTCATATTTGTTATGGCATAAGGATAACATGAATTGATTTTGAAGGTCAGTATCCACTTATTTGTCTGTGGGCACAATGTTTTTTGCACCCTAAGCCCGGGAGTGTTTCACCTTGAAAATTGAAATGGAGCAATGATACAGTGGAACCGTGTTAATTGAATAGCCACTTTGCCAATGAAAATTATTCAGTTAACAGGAATATTCAATTAACAGGGATTGTCACTTTCCTGTATTCTGGAGATAAACTTAGCATTTATTCTATTATATCTTGTTTGACAGAGCTCCATGAGCTCTGTCAAACAAGGTATAAGAGATTAAATGCCCATATTGGATGTACTGAGGCAAAATACGTCTATAAACAAAGGAAAACTGGGGAGAGTCAGGCCAATTTCTAGACAGGTTACAAGATTTTTTTTATTCAATTAACAGGAATTTACTCTATAAGCTATATTCAATTAACAGGGCAAATTTGTACTGGAGGAATGGTAGATGGTTTTGTGTTGGGAAATTATATTCAATTAACAGGGTTATTCAGTTAAGAGGTATCCAATTAAATGGGCTCCACTGTATTTCCCCAAATGCAGTTTGCTATTTAACCAAAATATAATTTATTTTACAGAGCTCAGTGAAACCAGATATATTGGTTAACCCCTAGCACTCTGGTCGTGCAACAGAATTTTCTCCAAGCATGTTGTTTTTCTCTTTTATAACAATGAATTTAACCAGTTATATCTTGTTTGAGAGAGCTCGCTGAGCTCTATCAAACACGATATATCTGGTTAAATATCACACTGCATTATGGGAAATATTTGCTGCTGAAAACTTTGCCATTTTGATATCAAAGTGCAAAGTGTTAAAGTCATTGTTAAACAAGAGAAAAATAGTGATTGGAGAAAATTCTGTTGCACTACCAGTGTGCTTGGAGTTAAGACAGCTCTAGTTTAGGCCATACAAAGTAGATGTTCTGTTTCTCAGGCCAAGTTTTGTAAAATTGCATGCGGGCCGGGCGGTTTTTTATTTTATATTTTATTTTTGTAATTATTTCTTTGCCATCAGAAGTTCATATTCTTGGTTTATTTTATGTTTTAGGCCTCATAATCTACAGAATAGCAAGGGTGGTGGTGTATTTCGTTCCTTGGGTGCAACAAGGCTTTGCAATGCTAAAGCATTGCAAAGCCTTGTTGCACTCAAGGGACAAATTTATCAATTTTATTAACTTGTGTAAAATATCAGACATAAACCATTTAATTTTTATTTTTTCAAGTTTGCATTGGTCATAAAAAGAGAGCGTGCGGCAGCCACAAGGACCATGCGGGAGGGCCTGAGAAACAGATTTTTAATTTTATTAAGCCTTACATTGCCTTACTTGTGTCTTGTTCAGTCATCACCGTTTTCAGAAAAAAAATCCAAATAATAGAATCTATTGAATACAGGTTACATGGTCGTTTTATATTTTTTCAGAATGTTTGGATGAATTGGGGAAATCTATAGAAAATTTTGGTATAACTGTGTGTCAGCCATCTCCTGGACAAGCTCTGAAGCTAATTGCTCAACAGATAAGTGACAGAGATAACAGTGTGAGGAATGCAGCATTGACTACTGTGGTCATAGCATTTTTATTATTGGGTGAAGAAGTGTACAAATATACTGGTCCGGTAAGTATATGTTCAGGGAATGCAAATAGAACCGCAGTTATCCGACATATTGAATACATGTTTACAGATTTTTAAAAAAAATATATATGCATGTAGTCTTGATAACCGGCTACCCAGCTATCTACAGAAGTTTTAAAGAATTACAAAGCTATCGATATATACTCACTCTATTTATACTCGTTCAGAAAGGCAAAAAAATCAAATTGAGGTGGGAAACATTATCTGGAATAATTAGTTTAATCTAAATGTCTCTATAACCACACAGGACTATGTTGAATTTAAATCAGAAGATGTACTTATTCTTTACACATTGTATTTTTGTCCATATATATGTGTTAATGTAATTTACTGTGAAAACTGTAAATAAAAAATAAAAATGAAAAAGTATATGCTCAGGCTTTTATCAGAAAAACCTCTCATTTCTTAAGCAGCTCTGTTGTCATTAATATTCTGTAAAAAAACCCCTGCATTTCATTAAAATTCTCGAAAAAATTGTTGCCTGCTTTGTTTTGAACCAGACAAACTCTAATACGGACTACATACAATTCTCTTCAGACTTTGATGTGTTATAAATATGATTTGATTAATGTGCAAGTTACGATCTTTGAAAACAGGAGACACAGTGTATACTGCTCACTACCATTTGGGGTGAGATGCACTATTGTTCAGTCTTGGCGTTGGGGAAATTTTTTTCAAGAAAAACATCAACGATCATGATTTGTTGGGTTGGCTTTTTAAAGACCCCTGACTCGTCTTTGCGAAAAGAAAGCAGTTGTTTCTTCACCACTAAACAGAGCGATGTGACTAACCTTTTGCATTGCTCACAAGTTTTTATACGCCCGTTTTAAAAAAACTGTCGTATTATGGTATACCGCTGTCTGTCCGTCCACACGTCGTACAATAACACGAAAGTGCTTTTTGTTATTTTTTGGTGGATAGTATATGGTGATGGAAGGAAGCTCCCTTTCGATTTGTGTCGCTGTCCGATTTGTCATTCCAGAGTTATGGGACTTGATTCGTCAAAATATAAGCAAATTTCCACCTGTCGGACAATAACTTGAAAATGCTGGGAGCAATTTTCATGATTTGTTGGTAGCAAGTATATGTTGAGGGAAGGAATCTCCCTTTGTATTTGTGTCACCGTCCGATATGTCATTCCAGAGTTATGGGACTTTATTCGTCAAAATATAAGCAATTTTCCACATGTCAAACAATAAATTGAAAATGCTTAGAGCAATTTTCATGATTTTTGGGTTGCAAGTATATGTTGATGGAAGGAATCTCCCTTTTGATTTGTGGCCATGTCTATAGGCACTCTCCAATAATTTGGAATAAAACAAATTTAAAAAAAACAAAAATATTATTTGCATTTAACTGAATATGAAACATGAGCAACGAAAATATTGGCTTTTGCTCTGGCACTCTCAAATTTTTTAAAGCCCTGATATTGGCTTCTAGCACTCAACCAGTTAATTTGTTCTGGGGGACGTTCTTAAGTATGAATCCCAAACACATTTTACCTTAGCTTTGGAATGGAGCAGATTCACTGGGGATTGTATATCACAAATTCTGTTAGCTAGAATCCTGAGGTGTCCCCAAATATTTGTTCAGATACAATAATAAATAATAATAATCAGTATTCGATAAGACTTTAGTTTTATTATACGCTAACCGATAGATTATCGAAGAAATTGTGGAAAGATAGAAATCATATCCCCCACTGAAGATATAGAAATTTTCACTTTCACAGTATCAATCAAGATGGCGGCTTTCAAAGTATCACTTCAAGGTGAATACGAGACAAATTATCACTGAAATCATCAATTTGTTCTAAAAACGTATAAAGAAAAGTAAATCTAGTGTTTTTGAGTGGATACTGATCTTTTCCAGCAATAATTCAATACACATTCACATTGAATTGATGCATGAAACCTGCTAGTCCAAACATGGCCTGAAAGTCTGTAAGATACATTTTTGGTTTGGTACGTCCTTTCAAAGGACATACCAAACTAAAAACGTATATTACAGGCTTTCAGGCCATGTGTGGACTAGAAACCCCGCCATTTGAATAAGATTGCAGGATGCTATTTGTTCCGAGTATCAATCAAATCACTTCCACGTATCGATGATTCAATGCGCTGTTCACTTTCATGCATCGACTCAGGCTTAAAATGAGTGGAATTATCAGATTCTTATAAAAAAGTGTATAATAAAAGGAAAATCTAGTGATTTTGAGTGGATACTGAAAATTATCTCACTTGTGACTGAGACAAATGGTTATTTTCGCTCGTGCAGGCGCTCGTGAAAAATAAACATTTGTCTCGGTCACTCATGAGATAATTTTCGGTATCCACTCAAAAACACTAGATATCCTCGGTATATCATTACATACAATTTTGTAAATTTTGATGAACAAAACATACTTTTAAGTGCTATTTTCAACATTAGAGGTTGACTCTGTTTGACATTTTAATATTTATGTATATCAAGGGAGATATCTTGAGTCTCTGCATTACCTGTATTGGCATTTCTGATTTGAAAGTTTGCTGAATCACTTTTTTTTGGAGAGCAACCAAGTACATATCTTCTTGAAGTAACTGAACATTAGGACATCTTTTCGTGTTAACATTTCTAGACTTTGGAAATTATTATCTGAGCAGACTTTGATAAAAGCAATCCACAGATGGCGTGCTGGGGGGTGGGGGGGTGGGGGGTTAAGAAGAGTATGGAGGGGGGGGGGGAGTTAAATCAACAGTTATTTATGATGTTTCAACAGCATAAATGCATCAGCACAATTGACAACTAGATCTGGATAAAAGTTTGTCCCCGCACAAACTTTTCCCTGAAATCCATCCCATTTCCCTGAAAATCACCCTCAGGTTCCCTGAAAAATTATTCTGGAGGTTAACATGTCCGAACCAGGGCATGAAGTACTTTTTTAAAAGTGTATAGCAAAATACTATACTAAATTTGTTTTTGTATAGCATAAATTGAAAAATGAATAGCTTTTTTGTTTCTATTAAATTGATTTGTTCGCTATGATGTTTTGCTGAATTAACTCTTTGCATGCTGCTGGCGGATATTCCTGCCCAGCACAGGGTTTCTCTTGTCACTGGTATAAGTATAATTTGGGCATATTTAAACATTTTTTCCTTATAAATTGAATGGATTTTTTCACCAATGATTTCTTGTTATATTTAGATTAATTTTTCATCAACTGTAGTCATGGCTGCTTTACAGCAGCCATGACTAGATTTGATGAAAAACTATCTTGAAAATACTCTGCGGGTTAAGAGTTAAGCCTGAAACTACTCATTAGTTATCAATTTGATAAAAATTAAAATTGAAAATAATCTGATTGTGTTGTTCTCTTTTTGATGTAAACTTGCCAATGCTACCAACTTATGTAGCTAAAGACCTTATTTACTTCTGATCTGGGGTGATAATTCAAGCAAATGTTGCCAAATGATACAGTACCACAGGTTAAAGGTTTCATATTCTGTGGATGTGCTTCAATTAATTTCTGATGTGATATTATTTAGTCTGGCTGGATTTGCCTTTCTCTCCCATAAATTGTAACAAGGCAGTAACATGTTAACAAAATTTTGACCACCCCAAAATGTTAGCACTCTACCAGTTAACCGATTACCTAACATGAAAAGCAGACGACACTTGCAAAAAAATTCTTGAATAACTAAATTTTTTCATTTTTTGTCTCAAAAACATAGGTTATGCCCCCTCGTTGGAACGAGCTCAACGATCGTTCCAAACAGGGGTCAAAACCTATGTTTTTGAGACAAAAAATGAAAAAAATAATGAAAATTAATTGGCGATTTTTTCAAATAGTTTTAGCCGTTACGTTGGGTAAAGGGTTAATGGCCTTCGATCAAACTATTTGAAGATATTGCAAAAGCTACAACAGTTTCAGTGTTTTACGTTTAGAATCGGTATTCATGCATCCTTGATGGCGTTGAGAATACTTCAAATCTTGAATTTTCTGTTTCAAGAACTTCAATTTTTTTAAAATTATTTACTGTTGGACAAAGTACTTGACACACACTAAAATTTTGTTTTTCATACCATTTAATTGGAGAATTTGAAAAGAGCCTTTAAAAAAGTACTTGTCGTTAGACTATCTGATACCAGCTTCTTGCTTCACTTTTTGGAAAGCTCTCTCTGTTAGCTTTCAATGAAGTGATGTTAGTCTATGGGTTAACAGTTAAGATAAATGATATTAATCTTTTCCTGTGGGAACCCCATGAAGTGGAGCAGTGCTTGCAGTGAATAAATATTCTTTTTTACTGATAAAATAGGAACCCAGTGCCTGTTGTGGAAGTCGTCTAATCAGGCCTGGCATTTTCAGGAGAATGATTTATTCGCTCGCCTTAAAAAAATTAAGGAGGGCGAAAACTATCCCTCCTAGCCTTAGAAAATAATAATTACCATAACCGCCTATTCATAAAACCCACATCTTTTCAGATCTGTGCTATGTTAGTGGTCTCTGTAAGATGGCCACACTGCCCCTCCCACACCCCAGGCCTTGCCAAGGCCCAGAGGTGTGGGAGGGCCAATGTGGCCACCTCACAGAGACTACCTTGAAAGCAGCACCAAATAAAATGTACAAAGCCAACTAGGCAGAATTCATTAATAGTAAAACTTTATTTTGCCTCATTTAGCTTTTGTAAACATCAGGAAAGCTAATCGCTCCCCTTGGCCATGCAAGGGGAGCGATTTTTAGCCCTCCTGCATTTTTAAGAATGCCAGGTCTGTCTGATGGTATTTATTTATCTCATCAGGTTTTACAACACTTTCGGTAGTCATTGTCACCTCGTGTTGGAGGCAACATGGGTATAAATGATCAGCTAAATATTACAACATACTTGTGTTGTAGTAATGAGAAAGCCATAGATGCTGAAATAAACTCCAATAAAAGAAATACATAATCTTTTAAAATAAAGGAATGGTTACGTTAACTGGTTGAGTTCTAAATTATGTTACAGGACTGATTTTGTAACATGAGTATTTTTTTTTTTAAAGATCCGGTCATTAACCCCTTACGCAACGCAGACGATTTTAAAATTTATTATTTTAAATATCATTTTTAGCTCAACTTTGGCGAAGCCAAATTTGAGCTTTTGTCATGGCCCGTCGTCCGTCTGTCTGTCTGTCCGTACGTCAACAATTGGATACGGCTCGGGCTAGAGGCCGTATTTATGAACCGATCTTTACGAAACTTCTTGGGTACCTTTGTTATGACCGTGGGACGAGAACAATTGTTTTTGGGTGCGGTCCAAAATTCAAGATGGCCGCCAGCTGCCATTTTGTACCGACGATGCAGAAATCTGTTTTTTGTACAGAACTTCCATATGAAAGCTCTGATTTGAATAATTTTTTGTATGAATGTTTAGTACCATGGGATACATCACATATAATACAGTTTTTTTTCTCGTGCGTAAATTGTGCAAATTAGAGTAATTTTGATGTTTTTTGGTGTTACTTTCAACACTGTAAGTGCAAATGCCAATACGGCTTGGGTTAGAGGCCGTATTTATGAACCGATCTTTATGAAACTTCTTGGGTACCTTTGGTATCACCATGGGACGAGAACGAGTGTTTTTGGGTCCGGTCCGAAATTCAAGATGGCCGATGGCAGCCATTTTGTACAAAATTAGGTGCAATCAGATTTTTGCACAGAACTTCCATATGAAAGCGCTGATTTGAATAATTTTTTGTGTGAATGTTTAGTACCATGGGATACATCACATATAATACGGCTTTTTTTCTCGTGCAGAAATTATGCAAATTAGATGAACTTTGATTTTTTCATTGCGACTTACACACAGTAAGTACACATGTCAATACGGCTCGGGCTAGAGTCTGTATTTATGAACTGATCTTCACGAAATGTCTTGGGTACCTTTGTTATCACCTTGGGACGAGAACGAGTGTTTCTGGGTGCAGTCTAAAATTCAAGATGGCTGCCAGTGGCCATTTTGTACCGAAATTAGGTCTAATCAGTTTTTTGTACACAACTTCTATACGGCTCAGACTAGAGGCCATATTTATGAACCAATCTTTACAAAACTTCTTGGGTACCTTTGTTATCACCGTGGGATGAGAGCGAGTGTTTTTGGGTGTGGTCCGAAATTCAAGATGGCCACCAGCAGCCATTTTGTACCAAAATGAGTGCAATCAGTCTTTTGTACAGAACTTCTGTATGAAAGTTTCGATTTTTTTGAATAAATTTTTGTATGAATGTTTAGTAACATGGAATACATCACATATTGTAAGGGTTTTTTTTTTCGTGCAGAAATTATGCAAATTAGATGAACTTTGATTTATTCAGTGCTACTTACACAATGTAAGCACACATGTCAATACGGCTCAGGGTAGAGGCTGTATTTATGAACCGATCTTCACAAAACTTCTTGGGTACCTTTGTTATCACCTTGGGACGAGAATGAGTGTTTCTGGGTGCGGTCCAAAATTCAAGATGGCTGCCAGTAGCCATTTTGTACCAAAATTTGGTCCAATCAGTTTTTTGTCACAAGTTCGATACAGCTCGTATTTATGAACTGATCTTCACAAAACTTCTTGGGTACCTTTGTTTTCACCTTGGGACAGGAACGAGTGTGTTTTGGGGTGCCTTTGTTATCACTGTGCTATGAGAACAAATATTTTGGGGTTGAGTCAGACCCACTCTGGGACTCAAAGATTTCTTTTCAGTTTAGCATCTGACTGTAGCCCACCTTTACAATACTTCACCTATACATTTGTTACAGGCAACGGTCAGTATTTATGTACAGACCGTTACAATACTTTATATGTACCTTTGTTATCAAGTCATTACCTTGATGTTTGTCATTGCTGTGTCACATACTATACATGTACATGTCTTTGTCTTGACAAGTTGAGCTACAGTGTCATTGACACTTTCATTTAATTTTTAGCTCAACTTTGGCGAAGCCAAATTTGAGCTTATGCCATGGCCCGTTGTCTGTCTGGCCGTCTGTCCGTCAACAATTGGATACGGCTCGGGCTAGAGGCTGTATTTATGAACTGATCTTTATGAAACTTCTTAGGTACCTTTGTTATGACCGTGGGACGAGAACGAGTGTTTTTGGGTGGGGACCAAAATTCAAGATGGCTGCCAGCCACCATTTTGTACCGACGATGCAGAAATCTGTTTTTTGTACAGAACTTCCATATGAAAGCTCTGATTTGAATAATTTTTTGTATGAATGTTTAGTACCATGGGATACATCACATATAATACAGGTTTTTTTCTCGTGCATAAGTTATGCAAATTAGACTAACTTTGATGTTTTTTGGTGTTACTTTCAGCACTGTAAGTGCAAATGCCAATACGGCTCGGGCTAGAGGCCGTATTTATGAACCGATCTTTACGAAACTCCTTGGGTACCTTTGTTATCACCGTGGGACGAGAACGAGTGTTTTTGGGTCCGGTCCAAAATTCAAGATGGCCGATGGCAGCCATTTTTGTACAAAATTTGGTTCAATCAGATTTTTGCACAGAACTTCCATATGAAAGCGCTGATTTGAATAATTTTTTGTGTGAATGTTCAGTACCATGGGATACATCACATATAATACGGGTTTTTTTCTTGTGCAGAAATTATGCAAATAAGATGAACTTTGATTTTTTCAGTGCTACTTACACACAGTAAGTACACATGTCAATACGGCTCGGGCTAGAGGCTGTATTTATGAACCGATCTTCACGAAACGTCTTGGGTACCTTTGTTATCACCTTGGGACGAGAACGAGTGTTTCTGGGTGCAGTCCAAAATTCAAGATGGCTGCCAGTGGCCATTTTGTACCGAAATTAGGTCTAATCAGTTTTTTGTAAACAACTTCTATACGGCTCAGGCTAGAGGCCGTATTTATGAACCGATTTTTTCGAAACTTCTTGGGTACCTTTGTTATCACCGTGGGATGAGAACGAGTGTTTTTGGGTGTGGTCCTAAATTCAAGATGGCCACCAGCAGCCATTTTGTACCAAAATGAGTGCAATCAGTCTTTTGTACAGAACTTCTGTATGAAAGTTCTGATTTGAATAAATTTTTGTATGAATGTTTAGTAGCATGGAATACATCACATATAGTACGGGTTTTTTTCTCGTGCAGAAATTATTCAAATTAGATGAACTTTGATTGATTCAGTGCTACTTATACACTGTAAGTGCACATGTCAATACAGCTCGGTCTAGAGGCTGTATTTATGAACCGATCTTCACTAAACTTCTTGGGTACCTTTGTTATCACCTTGGTACGAGAACGAGTGTTTCTGGGTGCGGTCCAAATTCAAGATGGCTGCCAGTGGCCATTTTGTACCGAAAGTAGGTCCAATCAGTTTTTTGTCACAACTTCTACACAGCTCATATTTGTGAACTGATCTTCACGAAACTTCTTGGGTACCTTTGTTTTCTCCTTGGGACAGGAATGAGTGTGTTTTGGGGTGCCTTTGTTATCACTGTGCTATGAGAACAAATATTTTGGGGTTCAGTCAGACCCACTCTGGGACTCAAAGATTTTTTTTAGTTTAGCATCTGACTGTCACCCACCTTTACAATACTTTACCTATACATTTGTTACAGGCAACGGTCAGTATTTATGTACAGACCGTTACAATACTTTATATGTACCTTGTTATCAGGTCATTACCTAGATGTTTGTCATTGCTGTGTCACATACTATACATGTACATGTCTTTGTCTTGACAAGTTGAGCTACAGTGTTATTGACACTTTCATTTTTCAAAAATTTCTACAAAACCATATCATTTGACCCATTTTTGAAAAATATTTTTTCAGCTGCTGAATTTTCTTATTATGCAGGCAGATGTGTCTGATTCATTGGGTAAAGGGTTAAGGCAAGGCATAGTTGGGCAATATTTTGTTCATAAATAATTTGTTGTTACAATTTATTGGAGATGCCTCTTCATTCTTCTATATATTGTCATAAAACAATTTTGTATGTTCATTTTTTTATACCGCTGGGCAAACAGTAAGCTAATGCTTACAGTATGAAGCCACTAAAGTGGCTTTAAACACTTTTCAGTAGAGCCATGATAGTGGCTTCTACACTCAACTAGTCATTGAAAAGATAGATTGAAGTTTTGTCTTGATTTTTCCAAGAACAATAAAACCCAGCTAAATGAATGCACAATTTGCCTGTAAAATACACTACTTTGATAGGGAAATCCAGTTATCCCGAACGTGGACATTTTCCTTCATTTTGGTGATAAATTGAGTATTTATGCTATTATATTTTGTTTGACAAAGCTCCTTGACACTGTCGTTTCAGGGCCCCCCAGACTCGACCACGTCTGGTGTGAGTTTGACCCCCTCCGTGGGGGGTGTGCAGCTCCTCCCGCTCCCGCGGGGCATTGTGAACGCTATCGTTTCGGGTCGCCCGATTCGACCACGTCTAATGAGAATTGCTCCCCCTCCGTGGGGGATGTGCAGCTCCTCCCGCACCAGCGGGGGGTGGGGACCGCTGTCGTTTCGGGGCTTCCCAATTCGACCATGTCTGGTGAGAGTTATTCCCCTTCCGTGGGGAATGTGCAGTGTTTTACCGTGGTGGATACTGCGGGAGCTGTTGGTTTCCTGGTGTAGAGATGCCTGGTTCCGGGACTATGCGCCCTCTCCAGTCGACATCTGAGGCTGTCACTAGGGTTGTGACTCCTCCTTTGGAGGCCGAGCTTGGTGGCTCTCTCCGCTTTTCCGCCAGTTCCAACAGCTCCCGTCGTATCTGCTGCTACTGCTGTTCCGTCTACAACGTCATTGGGCACCATTTTTAGCCGGCCTCGGCTTCTCCCTGCCAGGGTCTGCAGGGATGTCTGTAGTGTGGTTGTGGGGTTTTGGCCTCAGCCTTCCCAGACTTCCACTCGGCGAAGTCAAATGGGGCTGCCGACTGAACCCCCTACTGTGTGTCCTCTCAGCCATTGAGTGCAGTAGTTTTATACCTGCAGTGGTCTGCTGCGTGTCTGGTTGTGTAGACGTGGGGGTATCGGCCTCAGCCTTCCCTAACTTCAACTCGGCGAAGTTGGAAGTGGCTGCCGGCCGGACCCTCTCCTGTGGTCTCTGCACCGTCGAGCACAGTTGTCATTGGATTCGGTTGTTCTTAGTGGGACACTATGAACTCTGTGGCATTTCCGTCCACTCATTCTGGCCACACGACCAGTTTTGGGGGTCCAACGTCTTTTGTGAAGCCTGGACCTTCTGCCCTGCAGAGGTCAGCGGTGACTCTCATGAGTTCCTGCTATGTTGATCCTTGGGGTGTGTCACACTCCTACACATGTCTGCCTTCAGACGTTTTCGGCTGCCGCCCGTCGTCCCATGTCGGGTCTTTTGGAAGATCGTGACCCTTTGCTGGTTAAGAGGGTCAGAGGTGAAGCCACTTTGCCGGTTCGTTCCCCTGTCGAACCGGCCAGTACGGGCAGTGAGCTTAGGGAGGCTCTCTCCTTACTCACTCAGGTTCTGTCTAAGAGCCTTCCCGTTGCTTCCAGCGTGGCAGCGAGTGGTTTCCAGGCGCCCCCTATGGCGCCGCCTCCCGGGATTGGAAAGAAGCCGCTTTCTGATTGCCCTGGTGTTCCGACACCATGGGAGGCGTCGGCTGGTTTGCCCACGATGGGCTATGTGTCTTCCAACTCAGGGGAAGAGTCAGACATGCTTGATGTCGAGAGCCAGCAGTCTTCGGACTTGGGGGCAGCTCTTGATTTCGTGTTTGGGTTCCTTCCGGATCTCAAACCATCTAACCAGTCGACAGTGTCAGCCAGGCCGCGATCATCGGTCACGCGCCAACAGTCTATGGAGCAACCTGCTTCTGGGCGTCTTCGACCGTGCCCGTCGGTACAGTTGGTTGAAGCATTTTCAGCCTTGGACTCCAAGCTAAGTTCCAAGGCTATGAAGGCTCCGTTCTTCACCAGGGTTGACACCTTTTTGCCTCCAGCGCGTTATCGTTCCTACGATTCTGCCAATCCGTCGGTCTACCAGACTTTGACGGTTTTGGATCAGGACTCCAATTCCTTCGGGCTTTCCAAGTCCAAGTCTGCTGTCATTCCGATGACGACTCTGGAGTCCACGTTGGGCTTATCGAGAGAGATGCTTGGTATGCTTTCTCTCTCCGATCACGTCGTCTCAGCTTTAGCTGCTTATCTGCCTTCAGATAAGTTTGACGAGGTACAGGCTCCTTTGCATGTGCTGTCCAAGGCGCTCATGCATCTTACTCACACGCATGCCTTTAACACGGCTAATCTGGAATTAGTTTGAAGGGACTCTGTGCTGGACACAGGCCGATCCCTTCCTGAGGAGCAGTGCGCTACTCTTCGATCTGCTTTTTTGGCAGGTCCGCAACTTTTTCATGGTTCTGTGTTGACGGTCCGGGATGACGTCCTACGTCATTCCAATGATCAGCTGCTGTTTTTTCAGCTTGATCAGCCTTCTTGGGTAGGCATGGGCCGTTCCAAGCCTAACAAGTACCCTCTGCTTCCTCTGTGAAGCAAAGGGGCTGATCCTTCTGCCACTGCTTCTACTTCTTACTCAAGGGGTAAGGGTAAGCGTCGGCAGTCTTGAGGGAAGTCCCAGGATTCTTCATTCAGTAGAGGAGGTGTTTTCTCCTCTCACGAGCCTCGTCGGGGTTCGCAATGAAGGTTCTCACCTCGACTCGTCCCAGGTTGGAGGAAGGATAGCAGAGTTCGCAGACCGTTGGGCCACCATCACATCCGATCCTTGGATGTTAGATGTTGTTCGGTCCGGGCTGCGAATATCCTTCCGACGGCACCCCACTCTGTCCAGGGTGCCTTTTCCAACCACAGTTCCTTCAGACATTTTATGTCGGGAACTTTTGTCCACGGAGATAGACAATCTCCTGACAAAGGGGGCGATTGAGGTCATCAAGAACATTAGGTCAGTGGGTTTCTATTCCCGCCTGTTCTTGGTGCCGAAGAAGGATGGCCGACTCCGACCGGTTCTCGATCTGAGTTTCTTGAACCAGTCTATCATTGCTCCCAAGTTCAGCGTGGAGACTTTCAGGTCGGTCCTCCGTTCAATTCACCAGGGAGATTTCGCTTCAAGTTTCGACCTGCGAGACGCTTACTTTCACGTTCCGATTCATTGGGCGTTACGGAAGTATCTCCGGTTCGTTTTTCTGGGGCGAGTTTACCAGTTCAAGGCCATGCCTTTCGGCCTCAACCTGGTTCCTTGGGCCTTCACCATACTGATGTCACATGTGATCGCTTTCCATCGCACACAGTCCAGGGTGACTACTTCGGCATATCTGGACAATATCCTCCAGGGGCATTCCAATGCTGCCTTACTGGAGTCGGATGTCGCCACTCGCTTGCTCACGTCGCTACGTTTCATAGTCAACAAGGAGAAGTCGGACCTGGTCCCTTCTCAGTCGTTTTATCATCTGGGGATGGCTTTCCGCACACAATTCAATTTGGTGGCGGTTCCCCAGGCCAAGGCCAAGGCTGTGATTCTCTCAGCTTTTGCTCTGACTCTGTCCCAGTCCACATCCGCGACGGCTCGGAGTTTTCTCCGGCTCATCGGTCTCTGCTGTTTGGTGACGGATCTCATTCCTCTAGGTCGGCTGCGTGTCAGACCTCTCTAACACTTTCTGCTCAGTCGTTGGAGGCCGAATGTAGATTTTCTGGATCTGGTGCTTCAGTTTCCAGAATATCTTTATCCTCACCTTCTCCTCTGGGCGGATGTCCAGTGGCTTTCGCAGGGTGTTCCGTTGGACTTACCCACGTCCGATCGCTTTCTGACGGCAGATGCCAGCGATCTCGGATGGGGTGCGACGTTGGATCCTCTAGGTCTTTCCATTCACGGGATGGTGGACCAGGATCATGCAGCTCTACACATCAACCAGAAGGAGCTTCTTGCTCTTCTGCGTTTCAGGCAGTGGATCCCTCACCTGTCGAATTGCCAGGTCCTTCTGTTGTCCGACCATTCGACGGTGGTTGCTTACATTCGGAACCAGGGTGGCACGCACTCTGTTCCAATGTACGAATTGGCTTGGGATCTTATACTGCTCGCTCAGGATGTCCATGCCAGGGTGGCTGTTGGTCACATTCCCGGTCGCCTGAACGTCCTAGCCGACTCCCTGTCCCGTCAGGGCAGGGTCATTTCCACCAGGTGGATGCTCCACATGGCGGGTTCCATCGATCTCTTGTGACTAGTTGGAACCATCCGGTGGACACTTTCGTGTCCCCGTGTCCAGATGCTCTTTTCGCCGTGGACGCTCTGGCCCTCATTTGGGATGGTCTTGTCGGCTACGCCTTCCTACCGGTTCCGATTCCGCCTCAGGTTCTCACCCAGATATGAACCTGCAGTCATCGAATCCTTTCGATCACACCCGTCACTTCGGTGGGTGTGGATTAATCTGCTCCGCTCTCTGTTAGCGGCGGTTCCGGCATGTCTCCCTCTACCTCGCGACTTTCTTTGCCAAAGTCGCCCGGGAGGTTTTCAAGTTGACCCGACTTCATTGTGCCTTCGCTCATGTCTTTTATCGGGTCCTGTCTCCTCCGTAGTGGTTTTTCGAGACACGCAGTGGAGTTGCTTTTCTTCAAGGAGGCACTCACTCCACTGGTTTAGCCTCTGTGGCTAAGTGGAAGTTTCTTCTGTCGATGGTGTGCGATCACTCTGTTGCTTCTGTCACTCCTTCGATCACACCGCTTGCGGAGTTTCTGGTATATGTTTGTTATGTGATACCGCATTGTTTCGACACTCATCCTTGCCTCTCCAAGCTTGTTCAGCTCTTTTCCTTGAAAAGGCCTAGGACTTTGCAGTTTACTCCAAGATGGTCACTTTCTTGGGCACTGCTCTGCTTGGGGGTGGGGGGCATTCACGTCTTTATCCTGGATGAATATGCGTTTTCCCACATGCCAGATCTCTCCTGCATCCATTTCTTGATGGACTTGTCTTGCTATTCGTGCAGCTTCCGCTCGTCTAGCTACTGGTGATTGTATTACCAATTGTTTTTTCTGCTACGAGGTGCGTGCATTGTCTTCCTCTTTTAATAACTCTGTCATGTTGTCGGATGACTGATGTTATACTGGCAGCCTTCTGGAGAAATGCTACCTTCTCCTTTTATCTGCGACAGTTGCAGGAGCCGACAGAGAACCTTGGGGTCCTCTTTCTTCGGCTCAGGATGTTGTCTATCCAAGCTTTTCAGCTTTTTTCAGGGTCATTTCCAGCTTTGTGCTGTTACTGCCCTTTCTGTCTGTTCATCGCACTTCACCATACGCCTCATCTTTCATTGGCTTTTCTAATGTTTGTGATGCTATGGTTTGATAGGCCTAGGGATCTCTTCCTCTGTCCATGGTCCCAGTGCTATTGAGTTATGTGTGGGTTGGTTATGTGATTCCCTCCAGCCTTTTGTCTATTCAGCCTGTAGTAAACAATTGAGGTAGGTTGATAAGAAGTATAAATTTTATAGTAAATTTCCTTTCTTATTATACCTATCGACATTGTTTACATGGAGGCCCTCCCGTCTTCTTATTCGGGTAAGAATCCTTCCTCCCCGCTGATCACATAACTCCTGTGTTTTTCAGAATCAAAAAAATTACGAATTGACACATTGCGCACTGTTACGGAAGTCGTGGATTTGTACTATGGAAGAGCGTCCCATACTGGGTGTGCGCCGATGGCGCTCGGCCCAGTTTTGGCTTATTTTTTTCGTGGTGTTTTTACACCACTTTTCTTTCCCAAATCTTGGGAAAGATTAAAATAGAGAGTATTTTATCCGAGTTAGGGTCTTCCACTGTAGTGCAAGCCTGTAGTAAACAATTTTGGTAGGTATAATAAGAAAGGAAATTTACTATAAAATTTATACTTTTCAAAATAAAAGGTCAAGGTCATTAATTTCAAGATCAAGGTCAGCCCACATGGGCACAGCACCCATCCCATGTTACTCGAAGGGACGAATTACCCCCGTGTAGAAAATTTGAGATCGATAGGTCGAGAAACTGAGGAGTTCACCCGGAACAAAGATGGAGAGAGAGATAGATACAGGCATTCGCATTTATATATTAGATAACGGAATTCTGGTTAAAAGATTTCTTTCCTTTTTTTATGATCGAAGATTAATTTACATTAAAATTTTGCAGTTGAATGATAAAGATATGAGTTTACTAGAAGAAAGAATTAAGAGGACCTTAAAAAATAAAGCCAAGAACACAGCAGACGAAAGACCAAAAACAGCACCTGCTAGTCGAGTTACAAAAGCTCACTCAACGTAAGTAATCAATTTTACCATCTTTGTACTGTTTATTTCCTGACTAGTGATGTCCTACACAATAGAAAATAAGGTAATAGTTATATGGTTATGAGGTTTCACATCCCCCTTTCTCTCCAGGATCAGTAGCTTAACTTGACAAAATCAAGTTAAGGCCTGGCATTCTGAAAAATGCAGGAGGGCAAAAAATCGCTCTCCTCAACCAGCTTAGGAGAGCAATTAGCTTTACACAGCATTTTAAGTATCCAATTGAACGAACTCATTGAAACTGAAACCAACAGACTACATCAGTGATTTTATTAACTTTACTAAGGTAAAGCGAAATCTCTTAGACATTTAGATGTCTCACTCAACAACCGAACACACTCTTGACAAGACCTGTGTGTGTGCCCAGACCTGTTGTCCAAGAAAGTCATACGCCTACCACTACCACCTTCAACCCCCCAAGGGGGTTGAAGGTGGTAGTGGTAGGCGTATGACTTTCTTGGACAACAGGTCTGCTTGAATCTACAGTCACATCCTGGTGCAAGTGCTTCAAGTGACAGGATAGTAGTAATGGTAGTATATTATAGTGTCAATATTCCTTGAATAATTACTCCTCAAACTGTGATGTCAGTTGTTGAACTTGAAACTGACAGAAAAAAAATATTGCTGTGACCCATTTTGCTTCAAATGATTGCAACTGTGTTTGGTTATGGTTGCAGCCATTACCTTTTACCACTAAACCACTTTCAAAATGAAATTACGTGATGTTATGTGACTTCGAAGTTAAATTACATTTACATGTAATCTCAATTATCCCAGACCAAAATATTTAGGAGGGCAATTTTTTGCTCTCCTTAATTCTTTCAGGAGGGCAGTAAGGAGAGCTAAAAAATCGCTCTCCTGAAATTGCCAAGCCTGTGTACAGAAGTCTGTGAGTCTGTTCACATGTTCCTTTAGCACAGGCTACACCCTGTAGTTCTTGTCCGTTTGTCACAAAATTTCATATGCATGTTTGAGGTCATATCTAGATGAAAATGTCCCCTTTTGGTCACGATCGGTCAACCGTGATGGCCGCCCGATCCCAAAACCCAAAAACCTTTAGCACAGTCTGCAGGTCGTATATATGAAGGGATTTCATGTTAACTTTGATTCTGCATGGATCGCTGTGAAATTGGAAGAACATATCCTGCATTTTAGCAAAGAAAGTTTCCCCTCATCATCAGTTTCAGTGATAAAATGTGATTTTGTTTTTGTTATCATTGATACAGTTTCGTGTGTTTGGCTTCATGTTGTTTTGTTATCAAACATGCTGAAATTAGGTGCATTCAATTTTAGTAATTAAGAATCAGAAACTGGTGACAACACGCATGTTCAACAATCTGAATCGACTGAGATTGTCAAAACGAGTGCACTCTTGTTAAATAATATAATTTCATTTTGTCTTGGCAGAAAATTTGTGTGTTTTAAGTGCCCCATGATGAAAAGTGAAATGCTAAAAAATTTAGAGAACCTGTTTTTCGTTTCCATGATTTGGGACTGTCGGAACTTGCATGGAAACGGAACGATCGTTTCCATGAAATCTGCCTGCCTGGTACAGTTATCTGAGCTGATAAGATGATTTTGGTCCTGGAGATTGCTTGAAAAGTTTAAAGTAAAGTTTGACGAAGTCCTAATTTGTTTTTCCTGTTACGGGGTTGTATAAACTCTGACAAGGAAGTTGAGTATTGAAAGCTAAATTCAGTGTTATATCTCATGTTTCAGAAATGATTTATCTAGACCAGAAACAGCCGGCTTTCATAAACCTGCCTCATCAAATGTGAGGAAAGAGTTTGCTTTGGAGCTTGAAGATGAAGAAAAAACAGAATATACAATGCCAAAGTTGATACAGCATGATTTAGATGATATTTTTGATCCAGTTGAAGTACCCAAAATTAAGTGAGTACCTTTTTGGGGTATTTTGCTATAAGATAAAGAAAAATTCTACAATCTCAAGACAGTTTTTATGGTACCAACATTGTGTATGTTCCAATGAGGTGCAAGTCTGGAAATAAGCAATCTGTCATCTGCAGAATGAGGTACCCAGGGTGAATTTGATGATGCTATCCCATACACTGGGCCAAATTATCCTCTGGGTGCCACTTTCTGTTGTGGTTTGAGACTGAGGTTCACAGAGGGTAAATTTAGTGATGCTACCCTGCTATGCAGGGTAGCCAGGCCTGAAAATAAGCAGTCTCACATTTGCAGAATGACGCCCCAAGAGGGTGAATTTGATGATACTATCCCATGCAGTGGGCCACATTATCCTCTGGGTACCTTTTACTGTTTCGTTTTAAGACCCTGATTCAGATTGAGATTCACAGAGGGTAAATTTATTGATGCAACCCTGCGGTGCAGGGTAGCATCACAAAATTCACTCTCTGGGGAGGACCTCATTTTGCAGATGACAGTCTGCTTATTTTCTGGCTTGAGGGTAGCTTCACCAAATTCACACTCTGGGACCTCATTCTGCAGATGACAGTCTGCATATTTCCAGGCTTGTTGAGGAGTCACATGATATGGTTTTGTTGAAACTTTTTCAAACATCTGGAAAAAAATTAAAATAAGCAATTTTGATATTGTGTGCATTGAGTGAAGGATTAAACAGAAGATCTGTGCCTTTTGTCACAACAGTCTGTATTTCACCCGCAGTTTACATTTCCAGTCTTCCTAAATTGTTTGAAAGACTTTTTCTACAATTTGGCTTAAGAGTTGTCGTTGGCACTATCCTTTAGGTTTGTTTGACCTTTTAGTACAGGGAAATATAATTCTGTTTATTACTTTCCAAAGTGTGATTTACTGGGATTTCCGGGTTTGATTATAAACGATAACTTCACAAGTGAATTACGCAATCAACAATTGTGTCACGTATCCGTGTGCACAAATGAAGATGCTTTGCCGTAGGTGTAATGGGGACTTCATTGTTTTTGTTTTTTTTTAACCCTTTATCTAACATGAAAAACAGACGACACTTGCCCAAAAAATTCTTGAATAACTATTATTTTCATTTTTTGTCTCAAAAAACATAGGTTATGACCCCTCATTGGGA
Organism: Pictodentalium vernedei; assembly: GCA_031216915.1. Classification (NCBI taxonomy): domain Eukaryota; kingdom Metazoa; phylum Mollusca; class Scaphopoda; order Dentaliida; family Dentaliidae; genus Pictodentalium; species Pictodentalium vernedei. The sequence goes on from CM062289.1 coordinate 56,860,404, forward strand.
CGAGCACGTTGAGCTCGTCCCAATGAGGGGTTATAACATAGGTTTTAGAGACAAAAAATGAAAAAATAATGAAAATTAATTGGCGATTTTTGAGAATAGCACTGGCCGGTTTTGGCCGTTACGTTAGGTAAAGGCTTAAATAATATAATTATCGTTAATAATGAAAAGTAATAAACAGAGTAATCGCTTGACTGGACTGGTTATGTGAAATAATTCATGAGAGGTGAGGGACTATATTGTATAACACTTGTGCGCATTCGTGCACTCGTGTTTGTACAACGTCCCTCACCTCTCATGAACTATTTCACATAACCAGTCCAGTCAAGCGATTACTCTCTATAGAATTACCATCACACTTCTGCCTATAAGCCTGACAAGTGAAGCAGTGCTTGTTAACTGTGGTTAAAAAACTCTCTTTTACTGGTAAAATAGAATCCAGGCACCAATGTTTGTGGTGGAAGTCGTCTAAAATGGGCAACATGGGTATAAACAATTAACTGGACTTTACTTTATATCCATGTTGCAGTCATGATTAGCCGTTGTTGGAGTCCTTTAAAGAGGGCCACCAAAGTATTGGACATTGGCCAAACTTGACTTTACCATTTCATCTCCTATATTACAGGCCTCTAGATAGGTCTAATATGGGGATACTGGAGCTGCCATAATTTGGAGACATTGCACTTGCCAGGCTACTTGTTCTGGGCCTACCATGGCTGCTCAACATGTATCAAAACATGTGATACCAGGGATTCTTTTGGGTGTCTGCATGGGTTGAATATGAGACCCTTTCCCAATGGTATTTGGGCATCGTTTTTCTCAATTTTCAACCCTAAATTTTCCAATCTCACTCTCCACTTTAACCCTTTACCCAACAGAACGGCCAAAACCGGCCAGCGCTATTCTCAAAAATCGCCAATTAATTTTCAAAATATTTTCATTTTTTGTCTCAAAAACATAGGTTATGACCCCTCGTTGGAATGAGCTCATCGAGCTCGTTCCAACGAGGGGTCATAACCTATGTTTTTGAGACAAAAAATGAAAAAAATTAGTTATTCAAGAAATTGTTTTTGCAAGTGTCGTCTGCTTTTTGTTAGGTAAAGGGTTAATGCAGAATTGGTGTTCGGAACCGGGAAATCATAAGGCCTCATTTTCTGAGACCTCATGACCACCTTATGACCACCTAGTTCTGGACACCAATTGTGCATTAAATTTAACCCTTAACCCAACGTAACGGCTAAAACCGGCCAGCACTATTCTAAAAAATCGCCAATTAATTTTCATTTTTTTTTTCATTTTTTGTCTCAAAAACATAGGCTATGACCCCTCGTTGGAATGAGCCCAGGGACCCACCTGGGCATGCGCCAGTGCGTATTTGGTTCTGAAACATCAGGACCTGGCTCTTAAATCTCAGAAATAGGCTTCTCAGTTGGCGCGTAACTTCTCAGATCATATTTTGATATTCTTTCGATGGATAATCAAGAGAGACACTCTTACATGTATTATATATATGATTACCATTTATCATTGTTGTAGAGTACTTAAGTTAAAACTTCAAAGTCTTAATTACCAAGCATTAATCTTCACTGTGGTTTCTGATCAAGTCTTGGCTGCCTAAATAGGCAGCCAAGACTTGATCAGAAACCACAGTGAAGATTAATGTTTGCTATAGTGTACTAAATGAAAATGATGAGAGCTATTACATACTTGCAGTGTGTGTTACAAACAGCAGTGTGACTCCATAAATTGAAATCTGGTGCATGAATTGAAAAAATAGGCTCCGAGGCTGGAGCGTATTTTAAATGGTCCTGATCGGTCCCTGTGAGCCTATGTTAATGAGACAGAAAATGAAAAAAATTAGCTATTCACGAATTTTTTTGCAAGTGTCGTCTGCTTTTCATGTTAGGTAAAGGGTTAAATTCTTTCCAAGTCTCAGAAAATGTCTGCATTCAATGACAAATGACAAGTTCTTCTTCCATGTTATAAGAACAGTTTAATAGTGACTACAGAGATGGGTGAACATGTTCCATGTAAGTGTTCGTTGTAAAACGTTCTTGTGGTATACATGCAGTTGCTTAGGTATCGGTCTTAATGTTCTCTGTTCAATTTGAATGTAAAAGTTTTTAGTCTATGTATATTTTTTTCCATCCAAAACGATTTTCTAATAGGACCCCTCGTGACACAAATTTTCTCAATGGCATAGGCCCTGGACCCTTTCCCAAAGAGGGCAGCAGAATCCTTGGATACTGAATTGTTTCAACATTCAAAATCCTCCAAAATAAAAGAACTGACCAGGGCCAGGGGGATTATATATTACACTTCCATCCATTTGTAAATCAATGCTTATAATGGGATTTGACCCAAAGGCCATAATATAATTATTTGGTTCGCTTTGTCCACAAGATATAGCACACCAAAAATTATATTACAGTCTTTTAGTAGGTCCAAGTTTGGACTATATTAGATGATGCAGCTGGTGTGCTCCCAGGTACTGACTCAGATAATTGATAAGCTCTCGAGAAAGTAAAATCGATCTCTGTTATCTCTGATGTATACTGTATTCCATTTTAGTCAGGAAGAGCCTGGCGTATTTGCAAGTGAGTTCCAGTTGACAGATAATTTGGGGACATCTCCACAAATTGGGGACACCTTTTAATGGCCTGAATTTGGAGGAAATTTAAGACCTGTTTATTGGCTCTCAAATCCATGGTGTCCAAGCCCTAAATTACAGGTACAAAATGGACTTTTATTAGCACCTGATGGTGTAGAATCAACTTTGTTCATATAAAGTCGTAATTGGTATGATGCTTCCTGATTGATTATCAATGTAAATTTTGTTTAATGTACAGTGGAACCCACTTAACTGGATATCTCTTAACTGAATAACCCTATTAATTGAATATAATTTCTCAACACAAAACCATTTACCATACCTCCAGTACAAATTTGACCTGTTAATTGAATATATTTTGTAGAGTAAACTCCTGTTAATTGAATAAAAAATCTTGAAACTTGTCGAGAAATTACCCTGACTCACAATAGTTTTCCTTTGTTTATAGATCTATTTGGACTCAGTACATCCAATACAGTTATTTAATCTATTATATCTTGTTTGACAGAGCTCATGGAGCTCTGTCAAACAAGAAATAATAGAATAAATGCCAAGTTTATCCCTAGAATACAGGAAAGTGACACAATCCCTGTTAATTGAATATCCTGTTAATTGAATAATTTTCATTTACAAAGTGGCTATTCAATTAACAGGGTTCCACTGTATAGGTATTGATCTATGATTTGATATTTTTTAATATTTTTTTTAGAGCTAGATTACCTTCTCCGTCTTTGAAATTAGTCAATCCATCAGATGCTTCAGCAACTGTAGGACTAGTCGTCTCACAAGTAACCAATGCTGATATATCCACATGCATTAAAGCTTTAGCTCAGGTCAGTATTATTGTGTGTGTTTGTTTGTTAAACCTTTTGTGTGCCTGAAAGAAGTCGCCAGATTCAATACATGCTACAATTTGGCGAATCCAGTTTGGACTTGTTCTGAGATTCAGTAATACAGTGGAACCCTGGTAACTGAATAGCCAATTTTTCTGGGAAGAATATCAATTAATAGGAGTATTTAACAGGAATTTAATAGAGCTCTGTCGAACCAGATATAAAAGAATAAATGCCTATATTGGATGTACAGAGGTCAAATAGGTATATAAACATCAGGAGTTAAGTGACCGTCAAAATATTTTTAGCTCCACCTGACAAAATATCAGCGGAGCTTTTCTGATACTTAGTTGTTTATCCGTCTGTCCATCAACATTTTGTTTGTCTGGGCCATAATTTCTTAACCACTGAATATGTTTTAATGAAACTTCATAACAATATGTAATATTAAAAGACAGTGTGTCGTGAATTATAATATGGTATGTGCTCCTCACACTCAAGCTCACAGGCCCTAGGATTAGGTGACACATAGAAAAACTTTGACATTTGTTTGTCCGGGCCATAATTTCTTAACCACTGAATATTTTTAAATGAAACTTTATAACAATATGTAATATCAAAAGACAGTGTGTCGTGAATTATAATATGGTATGTGCCCCACAAGGTCTAGGTCACAGGCCCTATGATAAGGTGACATTTAGAAAAACTTTGACATTTGTTTGACTGGGCCATAATATCTTAATCACTGAATATTTTTCAATGAAACCTTATATAACAATATGTAATATCAAAAGAGCGTGTGTCGCAAATTGCAGTATGGTATGTGTCCCTCAAGATCACAGGCCCTATTATAGGGTGACATTTAGAAAAACTTTGACATTTGTTTGTCCGGGCCATAATTTCTTAACCACTGAATATTTTTTTGTGAAACTTTATAACAGTATGTAATATCAAAAGACGGTGTGTTGCAAATTATAGTATGGTATGTGCCCCTCAATGTCAAGGTCATAGGTTATATGATAAGGTGGCATTTAGAAAAACGTTTGTCTGTGTCATAATTTCTTATCAACCTACTCACAATTGTTTACTACAGGCTTGCACTACAGTGGAAGTCCCTACCTCAGATAAAATACTCTCTATTTTTGTCTTTCCCAAGCAATTTGGGAAAGAAAAGTGGTGCAAAAGCACCAAGAAAAAATAAGCCAAAACTGGGTCGAGTGCAGCTGGCGTAGACCCAGTACGGGACTCTCTCTCCCAAGTACAACTCCACGACTTCCATTGCCAGTGTGCATATACCGTCGCTAAAGACTCATTCTTTTTATCATCCGATTCGAGTCGAGATGTTTCTGCACGCTTATCAGTGTTTATCCAGCTCGTTGTTTGATGATTCCTGATTCATAGTGCATCAGTGTATCCTTTGTATTCTCAGGAACAGTTTTCTTTATATTCTCTTCAATATTATTTATCCATAATGTATTTTAATTGTTCTCTCTCGAGTCGCACGCGAATTTCGTGTGCCATGCGGTTCGGACTTATTATTTTTCACAATTATTGTTAATGCTTAATTTGCTAAATTTTCTGTGTTAGAGTTAGGTGTCAGCGGGGTACCACTCCTACAGTTTTTCTTCTCTCTTTTGAGAGTAGTCATCCTGTTGTTTGGTTCCCGGTCGACCGTCTTGGGTCTTTGTTTCTGTCACCTTTCTCTCTTCTTTGGGGGTGTTCTTCTGTTTTCTGATTTCACCTTCTTTGCTCCTTTCACCTCTATCATGCCCAGGACAATTCCTTGTGGGCAATGTCTGCTGCCAAAGCATGTGGATGATTTACATTCTTCTTGTTCCTCCTGTAATGGGTGTTCAGCCGAGCGGCCATGTGGTGTCTGTGGGTCATGGTCATCCACTTTCTGGGCGTCAGATAACCGTGTCGTTCGTTCTCGTGGCTGTGCCTCCCACTCCCGTGGGAAAGGAGAACATGGTCGTTCGGGGGCTCCCGAGCCGACCTTGTCTGGTGAGAGTTATTCCTCCTCCGTGGGGGATGTGCAGTCTTTTCCTGTAGTGGATACTGCGGAAGCTGTTGAGTGTTCTGGTGAAGAGGTGCCTGGTTCTAGGACTACGGTCCCTCTCCAGTCGACATCTAAGGCTGTCACTAGGGTTGTGATTCCTCCTTCGGAGCCGAGCAGGTGTGCTCTCTCCACTATTCCACCAGCCTCAACGACTCCCGACGTATCTACTACTACTGCTGGTCCGTCTGCTTCGTTGTCAGTTTCAGCCGGCCTTGGCTTTTCGCTGCAGGGGACTGCAGGAATGTCTGGTACTGTAGACGTGGGATATCGGCCTCAGCCTTCCCTGACTTCAACTCGGCGAAGTTGGAAGGGGCTGCCGGCCGAACCCATCTCTGTGGTCTCTACGCCGTCGAGCACCACAGTTGTGTCTTTGGATTCGGATGTTCTTAGTGGAGACACTATGAACTCTGCGGTGACTCGCATGAGTTCTCGCTATATTGATCCTCGGGGTGCCTCGTACCCCTATACACGTCTGCCTTCAGATGTTTCGGCTGCCACCCGTCGTCCTGCGTCGGGTGTTTTGGAGGATTGTAACCCTTCGCTGGTTAAGAGGGTCAGAGGTGAAGCCACTTTGCCGGTTCGCTCCCCTGTCGAACCGGCCAGTACAGGCAGTGAGCTTAGGGAGGCCCTCTCCTTACTCACTCAGGTTCTATCAAAGAGCCTTCCTGTTGCTTCCAGCGAGGCAACGAGTGGTTTCCAGGCGCCTCCTATGGCGCCGCCTCCCGGGATTGGAAACAGGCCGGTTTCTGATTCCCCTGGTGTCCCGACACCATGGGAGGCATCGGCTGGTTTGCCCACTATGGGCTATGTGTCTTCCGACTCTGGGGAGGAGTCCGACATGCTTGATGTCGAGGGCCAGTAGTTTTCGGACTTGGGGGCAGCTCATGACTTTGTGTTTGGGTTTCTGCCTGATCTCAAACCTACTAACCAGCCGACAGTGTCAGCCAGGCCGCGATCATCGGTCGCGCGCCTACAGCCTATGGAGCAACCTGCTTCTGGGCGCCTTTCGACCGTGCCAGTCGATACAGGTGGTTGAAGCTTTTTCAGCATTGGACTCCAAGCTGAATTCCAAGGCTCTGAAGACTTCGATCTTCACCAGGGTTGACACCTTTTTGCCTCCTTTTGATCGTTCATACGATTCCGCCAATCTGTCGGTCTGCCAGACTTTGACGGTTCTGGATCAGGACTCCACTTCCCTCGGGCTTTCCAATGACGACTCTGGAGTCCACGTTGGGCTTACCTAGAGAGATGCTTGGCATGCTTTCTCTCTCAGATCACGTCGTCCCAGCTTTGGCTGCTTATCTGCCTCCAGATAAGTTTGACGAGGTACACTCTCCTTTGTGTGTGCTGTCCAAGGCGCTTATGCATCTTACTCACACGCATGCCTGTAACACGGCTAATCTGGAATTAGTTCGAAGGGACGCTGTGCTGGACACAGGACGATCCCTTCCCGAGGAACAGCATGCTGCTCTTCGATCTGCTTCTTTGGCAGGACTGCAACTTTTCCATGGTTACGTGTCGACGGTCCGGGATGACGTCCTACGTCATTCCAAAGATCAGCTGCTGTTTCGTCAGCTTGATCAGCCTTCTAGGGGAGGCAAGGGCCATTCCAAGCCTAACAAGTACCCTTCTGCTTCCTCTGTGAAGCAAAAGGCTGGTCCTTCTGCCACCGCCTCTACTTCTTCCTCAAGGGGTAAGGGTAAAGGCCGGCAGAATCGAGGGAAGTCTCAGGATTCTTCATTTAGCAGAGGAGGTGGTTTCTGCTCTCGCGGGCCTCGTCGGGGCTCGAAATGAAGGTCCTCACCTCGACTCGTCCCAGGTTGGAGGAAGGATAGCAGAGTTTGCAGACCATTGGGCCACCATCACATCCGATCCGTGGGTGTTAGATGTTGTTCGGTCCGGGCTGCGAATATCCTTCCGACGGCACCCCACTCTGTCAAGGGTGCCTCTTCCAACCACAGTTCCTTCAGACGTTTTACGTCGGGAACTTTTGTCCACGGAGATTGGCAATCTCCTGGCAAAAGGGGCGATCGAGGTCATCAAGAACATTCAGTCAGTGGGTTTCTATTCCCGCCTGTTCTTGGTGCCGAAGAAGGACGGCCGACTCTGACCGGTTATCGATCTGAGTATCCCGAACCAGTCTATCATTTCTCCCAAGTTCAGCATGGAGACTTTCAGGTCGGTCTGCCAATCAATTCACCAGGGAGATTTCGCTGCCAGCGTCGACCTGCGAGACGCTAACTTCCACGTTCCGATGCATCGGGCGTCACGGAAGTATCTCAGGTTCGCTTTTCTGGGGCGAGTTTACCAGTTCAAGGCCATGCCTTTCGGCCTCAACCTGTCTCCTTGGGCCTTCACCAGACTGATGTCGCATGTGATAGCGTTCCATCGCACACAGTTCAGGGTGACTACTTCGGCATATCTGGACGATATCCTCCAGAGGCATTCCAATGCTGCCTTACTGGAGTCGGATGTCGCCACTCTGTTGAGCTTGCTCACGTCGCTAGGATTCAGAGTCAACGAGGAGAAGTCGGACCTGGTCCCTTCTCAGTCGTTTTGTCATCTGGAGATGGCTTTCCAAACCCAATTCAATTTGTTAGCGGTTCCCCAGGCCAAGGCTGTGATTCTCTCAGCTTTTGCTCTGACTCTTTCCCAGTCCACGTCTGCGACCGCTCGGAGTTTTCTCCGGCTGATCGGTCTCTGCGGTTCGGTGATGGATCTCATTCCTCTAGGTCGGCTGCGTGTCAGACCTCTCCAACACTTTCTGCTCAGTCGTTGGAGGCCGAATGTAGATTCTCTGGATCAGGTGCTTCCGTTTCCGGAATCTCTTTATCCTCCCTTCTTCCCTGGACAGATGTTCAGTGGATTACGCAGGGTGTTCCATTGGACTTACCCACATCCGATCTCGTTCTGACGGCAGATGCCAGCGATCTCGGATGGGGTGCGACGTTGGATCCTCTCGGTCTTTCCCTACACGGGATGTGGGACCAGGATCAAGCAGCTCTACACATCAACCAGAAGGAGCTTCTTGCTCTTCTTCTGAGTTTCAGGCAGTGGATCCCTCACCTGTCGAATCGCCAGGTCCTTCTGCTGTCCGACAATTCGACAGTGGTTGCTTACATTCGGAACCACAGGGCAGTGTTCCAGTCGCTTTGCGATCTCTGGGGACGTCCACACATCGACCTCTTTGCGACTCGTTGGAACCATCAGGTGGACACTTTTGCGTCCAGATCCTCTGGCTTTTGCCGTGGATGCTCTGTCACTCGATTGGAACGGTCTAGTCAGCTACGCCTTCCCGCCGGTTCCGATTCTACCTCAGGTTCTCGCCAAAATTCGAACCTACAGTTGTCGAATCATTCTGATCGCTCCCCTGTCGCCTCAGCGGGTGTGGATCAATCAGCTCCGTTCGCTGATGGCGGCGGTTCTGGCACATCTTCTGCTACGCCGCGACCTTCTTTGTCAAGGTCGCCCGAGGAAGTTTCACGTCGACCCGACTTCATTGTGCCTTCACGCATATCTTTTGTCAGGTCCTGTCTCCTCCGTAGAGGTTTTTCGAGACGAGCAGTGGAGTGCATTTCTTCTTCAAGGAGGCACTCCACTGGTTTAGCTTATGCAGCTAAATGGAAGGTCTTCTGTCGATGGTGTGCTGATCACTCTTTTGATTATGCAAATCCTTCGATTTCACAGATTGTGGAGTTTCTGGTATATCTGTTTGATTCTCGGGGTCTCCAGCCTGTTACCATCAAGGGTTACAGGTCCATGTTTTCAGAGACTTTTTCTTATGTGGGGAAGCGTCGTATCGGCACTAATCCTTACCTCTCCAAGCTTGTTCGGCACTTTTCTTTGAAAAGGCCTTGGACTTTGCAGCTTACCCCACAATGGAATCTTTCGTGGGTGCTGTTTTGCTTGGGGGGGGGGGGGGGGGGGGGGGGGTGCGCCGTTCGAACCTTTATCCCAGGTGGATATGCATTTTCTCACATATAAGATGGCTTTTCTGATGGCATTTGCTTCGGCCAGACGGGTTAGTGAGCTTCACGCCCTCTCGGTTGACCCGGCCTTTTTAGGAGCTCTCCCAACAGTGTTACTTTTACCACTGATTGCTCTTGTTTGGCCAAGAATCAGTTACCAGATACTACTCCTCCTCCTATCTGTATCAGGGCTCTTCCTTCTGTTGAGGGTAATCGCCCTTTGCTCTATCCGGTCCGCGCTATTCGCATTTATCTCGATCGGACACGTTTCATACGGAAAGGCAGGAAATGTTTTTTTCCGTCTCTTATTCTGGGTCGACAGAAGATCTCTCCTCAATCCATTTCTTGATGGATTTGTCTTGCTATTCGTACGGCTTATGGTCGCTTAGCAGCTGGCGATTGTATTACCAATCGTATTTCTGCCCACGAGGTGCAGGCACTATCCACCTCTTGGGCTTATTCTAACTCTGTCAAGTTGTCGGATGTTATGCAGGCAGCCTACTGGAGAAATGCCTCTACTTTCTCCACCTTTTATCTGCGCCAGTTGCAGGGGCAGTCGGAGAACCTTTTTGCCCTGGGTCCTCTTTCTTCTGCTCAGGCTGTTGTCTGCCATAGCCATTAGGCTTCTTGAAGGTCAGTTTCAGCCTTGTGCTGTTATTGCCCTTTTTCTATCTGTGTGTCACACAGGCCCATATGTCTCCTTTCATTGTCCTTTACCAATGATTGCGACGTTATGGTCGATAAGTCTCGGGGCCTCTTCCTTCTGCTTCACGGTTCCAGTGCACTGGGGTTATGTGTGGGTTGGTTATGCGATTCCCTCCAGCCTATTGTCTATTCAGCCTGTAGTAAACAATTGTGAGTAGGTTGATAAGAAATCTAAATTTTATAGTAAATTTCCTTTCTTATTATACCTACCACAGTTTACATGGAGGTCCTCCCTCTTCTTTACGGGTAAAGAATCTTTCCTCCCCGCTGATCACATAACTCTAACGGATTCAAAAAGAATGAGTCTTTAGCGACGGTATATGCGCACTGGCAACGGAAGTCGTGGAGTTATACTTGGGAGAGAGCATCCCGTACTGGGTCTGCGCCAGTTGCACTCGACCCAGTTTTGGCTTATGCACCACTTTTCTTTCCCAAATTGCTTGGGAAAGACAAAAATAGAGAGTATTTTATCTGAGTTAGGGACTTCCACTGTAGTGCAAGCCTGTAGTAAACAATTGTGGTAGGTATAATAAGAAAGGAAATTTACTATAAAATTTAGATTTCTTAAACACTGAACATAAGCTCCACCTGACATCTGTCGTCTGTCCATTGGTAGTCAACATTTTGTTTGTCTGATCCACATAATTTGATCTAATCGGCAGATCTTTTTCATACTTGGTACAGTTATTGCTCATGTCTCAAAGGTGTGTTGTGACATTGATCCAAGGTCATATCATCAAGGTCAAGGTCACAGACAGCAAAACTTGAATATTGTTATACAGCCCTTGTTTGGTCCATATAACTTGCTGTGATTGACACATGTTATTCATAGTTGGTACAATCATTACTCGTGTCATGACTTTGTTCCAAGATCATAACCCTGTCATGACCTTGACCCATTGTCCTATCATGAAGGTTAAGGTCACAAGCAGTAAGACTTGAATTCTTGTCTTTTATGTAGCTTCCCTAAAAGCAGTGACCCTGGGCAGAGCTATCTAGTCAAAGCCACCTCTTGTTTATTCAAATAACAGGAGTTCAATCAATCCATTTGCAGTTAAAAGGTCAAATTTGTTCTGAAGGTATGATATATGGTTTTATGTTTGGAAATTATAAATTATATTCAATTAAGAGGGCTATTCAATCAAGAGATATGTAATTAAATGGGTCCCATACGATTTGGATTGTTAAAGTAAAGCAAAAATGTATAAAAAATCCACGGTTCCTTAAGGGTTAACTGTTTGTTGCCTATCATGATGCTTGGAAACCGAAAATTGAATTTTCTTTTTCACAAAAATTTAAACTTCACAAACAAGATCTATCCTGGGGCAGGGAAGAGTAGGAATATCAAACCGTTCAAGAATGAACTTTTCTAGTTTATTTTGACATTGCCAGGCTGCAATATTGGTTTGATGAGAACCCAAGGGGATTTGAAAGTCATAAATGTCTTCAGATTTAACCCTCAAGGGAATATTTCCAAGTTTTACGACCACAGAACAGGTGCCCTCAACATGTCATCATAAGGAAATCTTGCTAATAAGAGACAAATTACCTGGGCAGTGATTTCTAGTCAAGACTTGGCTGCCTTAACAGAAAGCCAAGACTTGACTAAAAATTACAGCTAAACTCCTGGACGTATACAGGCTGTGGTGAGGTGTGAATTCAGGATAATTGTTCTTCAGGCCCTTAACCCTTTACCTAACATGAAAAGCAGACAACACTTGTAAAAATAATTCTTGAATAACTAATTTGTTTCATTTTTTGTCTCAAAACATAGGTTATGACCCCTCATTGGAACAAGCTCAATGAGCTCGTTCCAATGAGGTTTCATAACCTATATTTTTGAGACAAAAAATGAAAAAATAATGAAAATTAATTTGCGATTTTTTAGAATAGCGCCGGGCGGTTTTGGCCGTTACGTTGGGTAATGGGTTAAGGGTTAAAAATAAAAGGCCATACCAACCTTTGAATCATTAACGTGTCCATGGAAATTCTTTCTTTGATCTTCATTAACTATTTTGGTTTTGCATTTTAATTTAGAAAAGCAGAATGAATGTTAGATGAAACTAAATTGGAATTAGAAACTTTTTTGGTGAAAGAAAGTGCCCTTTTTATTACCAAATTGCCATAATGGTTTGAATTGCCCCACTTATATTTTCAATATGAGCGAAACAACAGAGTGCATAATGCTTACAGTAAAGGTTTTGGTTTTATAAAATTCTTTAACTGGTTTATTTAACTATTGTTAGCTCCATTTCTTACTGTTATAAATTATGTTGAAGGGTTAATGCACCTTTAATTTCATACAAATGGGGTTGCGGTGGCGTTGCGGTAACCCGTTCTCAGATCACCGAAGTTAAGCAACATCGAGCCCGGTAAATCGTCGGATGGGTGACCATCTGAACGATCGATTCGGACTCCCGCTTTGTGTCCTTTGGCAAGGCACTTAACCCCGATTGTCCACATGGGGGCACGATGACGCTGTGTACTAAGGCGTACTGCACGTCAATGGTGCGCATGTCTTCAACCAATCTAACCCTGCCTGTCCTGCAGTGCAGAGTTACGATGTTGGGGAGCAGGCAGCTGCTCGTCGTTGCTCGGTGGTTCTCTCCGTGTACTCCAGCTTCCTCCACCCGTAAAACTGTCGCGGTCATGATTAGCCATTGTGCATAAGTATGTGACCTTAAACTCCAATAAATAAATAATAATAATAACTGGTCCAGTTCTAAAAGTCACTATCATGGCTCTACTGAAAAGTGATGGAAGTCACTTTAATGACTTTACACTGAAAGCATTAGCTTGTTTTTTGCTGCAGCAGAAGAACATTGGTATAAAATTGTTTTGTTACAATAGGCACTCGCCAGTAAATTGGAACAAAACAGTTATTTATGATCAAAGTCAAGCTATACTAAGGTTCCCCTTGCTGGTAGCACTGTATCCTTAAAAAAAAATTACTTGTGTTTCAAATCACCTTTGAAAAAAGATTCTGGACTTTACCAGTTAATGATATATTTTAATTAAATAATGTCTAAAAAAATGAAAATTTGTTTCTCAGGCCCTTCCGCATGGTCCATTTGGTTGCTGCATACTCTTTTTATAACCAATGTAAACTGTAACAAAATAAAAATTTAATGGTTAGTGTCTGATATTTTACCCAAGCTAAAAAAATTGACAAATTTGTCCCTTGAGTGCAAGAAGGCTTTGCAATGCTTTAGCATTGCAAAGCCTTCTTCTTCTCAAGGGACGAAATACACCACCATCCATGCTATTTCGTAGATTATGAGGCCTAAAACATAAGCCAAGAACATGAACTTTTTAATGGCAAAGAAATAATTACAGAAATAAAAAATAAATTAAAAAAATGCTTGTCTGCATGCAATTTTACAAATAATGGCCTGAGAAACAAGATCTACTTTGTGTGGCCTAATAAATTTTTGTTTAATGTGGTTTGTATTGGAAAGCGATTCTTCGTGTTGTGCTGACAATAAAATATGAACAGATTTAATAGAATGGGATCTCTCTGGTGGTTCTCATTGATGAATGTTGTTAGCTACAGGTTCTACATATATTTAGTGGAATCTGCTTGTGCCTCCATTTACCTATAATTTGCAAAAATAAATAGGAAAAAATAATAATTTATTTCAAATCTTGTATAAATGGTTGAATTGTAAGTACTAAGTGGAAGTAGTTCTAGGAAATGAATGTTAACATTATACTTCCAATTGAGAACATTGCCAATATTTTTTCTTTTTTTTGTAGAAAAGTTTTGTTAATTTTTTAATTTATACTCCAAATATGTTTGGAAATGCTTGAATGTAATCCCCAAAGTTCCTTGAAAGTTGACAAATTCAGTTCTGGAAATTGTGGGTGTATAATGTGATTAGACCAGATCGAAACAGGCTTGTGAAAGTGTTTTGAAGAACATTCACAATGTTGTTGGGGTGGGGGGGGGGGGGGGGGTGGGGGGGAGGGGGGCTCGGTGGCTCAGTAGGTAGAGGTGCAGGCTGCAAGCCGAGAGGTCCTCGGTTCGAATCCCACCTGTGGCAACCGCGTTGTGTCCTTGGGCAAGACACTTCACCTCCACTGCCCACGTGGGGGCATGGTGACGCTGTGTACTAAGGCGTACTGCATGTCGATGGTGCACTTGTCTTCAACCAATGCTAACCCTGCTTGTGTGGAGTTTGTATGTTGGGGAGCTGACAGTTGCTTGCCGCTGCTCGGTGGTTCTCTCTGGGTATGCAGGCTTCCTCCACCCATAAAACTGTCATGGTCATGATTAGCCATTGTGCAGAAATATGTGACCTTAAACACCACTAAATAAATAAAAAAATTCACAATTTTGTCTGAAAAAAAACCCGGCAAAGTGGCCAACTGACAATATTCAAAATTTATATCCAAGTCCCAACTTCCAAGATTCTTGTAGGTCCTTGATTTCTTTGAAAGTCTGAGTTTAAAAATAATCTATGGAGTGTACTCTAATCAAAGCGCTTTCCATGCAGGCCGGAAAATAAGCAGTCTGACATTTACAGAATGAGGTCCCCAGAGGGTGAATTTGATAATGCTATCCCATACTGTGGGCCAATTTATCCTCTGGGTACCTCTTTCTGTTTAGTTTTGAGACCCTGATTCAGATTGAGGTTCACAGAGGATAAATTTAGTGATGCTGCCCTGCTGTGCAGGGTAGCATCACTAAATTCACCCTCGGAGGACCTCATTTTGCAGATGACTGCTTATTTTCTGGCTTGTTTCCGTGACAAGTCCTTAAATGTTATTGGAAGTGCTTTAACTGTGAATTGATGGATCCAAATTTGGTTGGTAACTACAATTTTATATGCCCGTTTCTTTTTAAAAAACGTGCATTATTGGTAACTACAATGTGCATGTTTTTTTTTTTTTAAATGTTCATTCTGTTAGGGCATTGTCTGTTTGTCCGTCCAGTCATCTGTTGGCTTTTCATGTCCAGGCTGTAACTTTTCAATGGGAAGAGATATCACAAAGAAGTTTACATACACATGTGCTACCTGTGTCGGGTACAAAATTCATTACTGACCCATCAAGGTCAAGGTCACAGAGAGAGACCAACACATGGAATCAACATACACACAACTTTTTGTGTACAGGCCATAATGTTTTAGTGGAAAGAGATATCAAAATTAATCTTACACAACATATGGACCACCAATAGACAGTGTATCATGTACAAAATTCATGACCAGCATACCAACTTCAAGGTCACAGATGGAGGTCAACACATGCAGTCACCATGTCCATAATTTTCTGTTGTTTCCAGGCCATAACTTTTTAGTGGAAGGATTTATAACAAAGAAACTTAAACAATGTATGGAACCCCCTCTTCCACATGCAAAGTTCTTGAATACCAATCAGGGTCACAAATTGAGGTCAGCATCGAGTCGTAACTTTTTAGTGCAAGGTGCTATTACAATGAAACTTACACAATATTTGAACCATGATGTGCTGCACACAAAATTCATGACTGGCCCACTAAGGTCAAGGTCATAGATAAAGGTCAACACATGGAATCAGCATGCACGTATCCTCTTTGTGTCCAGGCTGTAAATTTGTAGTGGATGGAGATATCACAATTTTTTTAAACAACACAATTTTGGAACAATTATTAGACGGCCTGTCTCATACAAAATTCTAGTACTAAAATGGTTAACCGGATAATCGGTGATGATCACCATTCCATGGTAAAAATGTAGTTAATCTGCCGCTTCTCCTTTGGGATAGATACACCTCGAAGCTGCGTTGTATATATTGAGAAATAATTGACTTTGGCATCAAGACTTCGTTAATGATCTGCAATTTCCATGAGTAATGAGTAACTGCAGAAATTATTCCGTAGTATGAAAAGAAACGAATGTTGTCGAGTATTTGACAACGTTCGTTTGTATACACACTACAGAATAGTTTCTGAGAATACTGCTTTCCAATTCCTGTAGTTTTGGTCCGAGATTCAGTGAAATAATGGCTACGGATAACCGGATATTAACCATTTATAGTTCTCGGTTAGTCGGTTCTGAAAATGAGCCAACCGTTTCAGCCCAACAAAATTCATGACTTAACTCACCAGGGTCAGGAACACAGATTGAAGTCAACATATGAAATCAGCTTGCACATCACTTCAACACATCCAGTTTCCACTCATACCAAGTGATATATAATAGGTGTATGGTGCCTTGCTAGGCAGTGCTCTTATGCCCCCAACCTAGGGAGTTTTATGAATATATAGTTGAGGGCTCATTCCATCTGTACTTCCATACAAACATTTGGCAATATAACTCAAGCATCTGTCATTGGATTTTGACGTCCTTTGGTATGGTGACAGACCTGCATGGGGGAAGGATATCCACATATTGCAGGTTTCATCCACTTATATGCTATGTGTCTTGTTACACTTAGAAAATCTTCATACCACCATTTGCATTATAATTCAAACATTTGTCAGATTTTGATCTATAGTAAGATGAGAGACTAGCATTGGAGAAAGGATATCCATGTACTTTGGGTTTCGTTCCTGCGTACATACCAGAGTCATGGCCCTTGTTTACACTTAGAAAACTTTTATACAGGTGTTTTGCATTATAATTCAATAATTGATGGGCAGATTTTGATGTCCTTTGGTGAGAGACCAACATGGGGAAAAGAACTTCCACTGATTGTGAGTTTTGTCCATGCATACATACCAGGAGTATGGCCCCTTTATTCCCTGCCAAAACGAAGTTTATGTGGGATATAGAGATGTGTTCCGTGTTCGATTCAACCCCCAACAACATTGTCCCCGTTTTAGTAACCACTTCCTGGTGGGGGATACTGGTGGCATTGCACCTTGTTATTCCCTGCCAAAACAAAGTTTGCAGGGGATATAGAAATGGGATCCAGATGGACGTCCATCCATCTGTCCAACCATCAGTCCATCCATCCATTCATTCGTACGTCCGTGACAACTTTGGACCTTCATATCTCAATCAGCGGATGTTGGATTCAACCCCCAACAACTTTGTCCCCTTTTTAGTAAACCACTTCTTGACGGGGGATACCGGTGGTGTTGCATCTTGTTACATTTGGAAAGCATATCTGCATCAGTGCTGTTGATTTATATGGGTTATATACACATGGTGTTTGTAAAAAATCTTTTATCGTGACGAGAGCGTTTTCGGGGGCATATATAGCTACGAGTCGCGCAGCGACGAGTAGCTATGTAGCCCCCGAAAACGCTCGAGTCGCGATAAAAGATTTTTTACAAACACCATGTGTATATAACCCTTTTATCTACAACCCCACCTCCCCCACTCCCGGGTTAACAGCGAGTCCACTTGCAAAAATCAGCTGATTCGCAAAAGTTGACAAAACGACCTAAAAAATAAAAACACAGAATTAAGCTTTGCCAACTGGACTTCTTGGAAGATACGATGGAATAGAGCATGGCTGATTGAGAAATGATATCACTAGTGATTTTTCGCTGAAAAAAAAATGTGCAAAAGGGAGATAAAATGAGAACTATTTTCTTAATGCGTAACGTGACTTTTAATAAATGCGTAAACAAATTAGTTCTTTCGTTCACTGAATTTCAATCGCTGTCACTTTCGATTACCATAATTCTTCGTCGTTTATGTGAATGTTCTTGACTCGGAGGATTGTTTATATACTGGATTGTACAATTTCCCGTAATGTTGAATATATGTTGAGGGAAATTTGATTCATGATTCAAGGAAGAATTGTTGGATTTACAGAAATGTGTCTGTGAGGAAATGTGCCCACAGCTTGCCGGCGTGCCAGGAATTTGATGTCCTTGAACTTTTGGATTTTCCCTACAAGACATAGTCTTCGTGACAGGAATATTTACATTTGGGTCAACACCGGCTAAAATATTTGACATTTCATGCTGCATTCGATCAGACGCTACGGCGTAATTGTTTACGCTTGTAATGTTTTTGTGACCCGAAAGCTGCTGGACCGTTGCCGGTGCGATTCGAGAATGCAGCAGTCTCGTACAAGTTGTTTTTCTTGCACTAGTGTTTGTTTTTTTCCCGGAAAATCCAGCTTGTAGGGCCATGTTTTGCATGATGTGTCTGAGTTTGTGCACACCTATAGGCTGTGATTTAAACCAGAAGGACTCGTCCGACTTTCTGTTGTGACAGATCCCAATGTAAAATGGACTTTCCGGATGATTCATCTGTGGAGGACGTCTGGATTCAAATTGTTTATTCGCACACTGGGCACTTATCAATATTTCCCGGAATGGCATAGGCTCTTGGTTTGAACTGTCTCAGGTGAGTTGACGATGTTCCTGTTCTAGTTTTTGTGTTTCGTTCTGAATATTCCAAATATTCTTGGTCATTTTCGTCTTTTTTCAGTTCAATATCGCCCCAACGTAAATTGTGATTTTCCGTGACACCCCGCATACCAAAATGTTTAGTATTATTCAGCCACATTCTGTTAATTAGAGCCTGTGGTTCATGACACCCAGTTATATTTTTATCACTAAGAATCTCCTCTTCTCTCTCTGTCAGGGGCTCTGAGCGGTTGGGTTTCCCCCCTTTGCCTTTCTGTTTTAATTCCTTTCTTTTACTGGCCAGGACAAGCCGAGATGTTTCAAATTGTCGATCAGTTATTATATTATAGCCGTAGTTGTTTTCTCGCAGAAATCGCTCGATACCGCGGTGGTATGACGTGAGGCTGTCGGGTTCATATTCGGCACCATCAGCTTTGCGCACTGACAATAGAAACTGCCCAATTAAATTGTCCAACTGCTGTGGGGGTAATGATAATATCGAATCAGACTGACTGCCTGTGGTCTCAACAAATCGAGTAAATGCTTTCATCACACTTGCAACTTTACGCTGACTGTTCGCGTTTTTCATATTTGAAATGAAATTTGCCTTGTCAGTTTCAGTTATTTCAATAAACTGAGGTTTTCGTGAAACGGTGGCAGATTTTAGTGTCTCTGTCGGCACTGTACTCTTTATAGTACTAGTAGAAGTACTACTAGTAGTAGGTTCAACTGGTAGGCCTACATTTGATGCGAAAATTGTACTTGGTAAAGAATTGTCATTACTTGCTGCTAAACTAGAAACTATGCTCTCATTTGGAAAATGATTTGGTGTTGACGATCGAAAAGCCCACAGGACAGGCGATGACGAGACACCGGTCAAAACACTAGCATCTAAATTAAAATTAGGTGGAGATTTACAGTCCTCTGAGAAGTCCTCGCTATTCAATAGCAGGAAATTATCCACCTCAAAGTCATCCCAGTGATCATCCATAATGATTTTTACAAATTTATGATAAGATAAAAGTTTCACAAATTTTTAACAACAGACGGATTACGGATTATTGGCAGACGACGTTTCCGAGCTTAATTATTTTTGGCTTTTCGAATTCAAAATATTATCGGAAACATGGAAAAAAAAAGTGTAAGTTACTAATTTTTACTCTTTTCCGTCAAATTTTATTTTTACAATTCAGTAAGTTTAATTAATGGCCTTCTTTTTTATTCAATACATTTCGATAAATACTCCCCGTTTTATTTGTTTCGATCCGCGGCAGCGATAATTAGTTATTCAAAGTGTTGAATGAAATAGTACGTCATGCAAATGAGATGGGCGTGAACGTTGTATTCTTGCGATATCACGTGACTTTTATTCTTACTGCAGTAACGATAAAAGATTTTTTATTGACGGCGAGTTTTCGATAACGATAAAAGATAAAACGTTACTGTTTTTACGTATAAAGTAGATAAAACCGTTTACCTAACATGAAAAGCAGATGACACATGCAAAAAAAATTCTCGAATAACTAATTTTTTTCATTTTTTGTCTCAAAAACATAGGTTATGACCCCTCATTGGAACGAGCTCAACGAGCTCGTTCAAATGAGGGGTCATAACCTATGTTTTTGAGACAAAAATGAAAAAAATAATGAAAATTAATTGGCGATTTTTGAGAATAGCGCTGGCCGGTTTTGGCCGTTACGTTGGGTAAAGGGTTAAGGAGCGTTACTGCACTCGTGATTCTAAATTGGAAAGCAGAAGGTTTATTTTTCACGCTTCTCCAATATAATTGTACAAAAAAATGGCCAGATAAACAGAAGATCTACTTTGTGGAGTCTTATGTTAGTGAATTAACCTTTTAAGACCAGCAAATGTTTACAGCAGTCTTCATCTTGTGGCACTGCAGTTGTTTCTGGTCTAGTCTTTGCTTCCTGTTCAGGTAGCCAAGACATGTCTAGAAACAACTGCCCAGACACTTAGATTGTGTCTTTAAAGATGACTCCACCCCTGCATGTTGGGTAACCTGTTTTGTAACAGCAAAATGTGATAAAAGTTGGCATTAAGCCTTAAGGGTTAATAAGCTTTAACCCGCAGTCAAAAGGCTGTAGATTGACAAAATATCCATTGATCAATCTCGTAAATTAACAATGGGATCTCCAAACTTGATTCGGACCCCCCAAAAGATGCTGTAAACCAACAATAAATGTCGAGAAATTGATGTGGATGATGCCCTTTCTTTGATTTGAGAATCAAATGGTTAAATATAAGTTGGAAAGGTGTGTGAAAACCCATGACAGTCATTAATAAAATGTGCAGGATCCATGTGTTAATCTGAAAAGCCTTGATTTGGCTGGAAAAGCCTTGAAAAATGAAGCATTGCACGCCGAGTTGAGATGAATGAAATACGTCCGAGATGGTTCAAGTGGTTCAACTGCGATAAGTCTGGAAAAATCCTGAATTTAACTTTCTATTAGCCTTGAAACTCCTTGAATTTGGGGTGAATATGGCCTGGAAAAGCCTGAATTTCATATCAGGTCAGGTGCAGGAACCCTGGTATGTCCCTGCATTTAACTCTTTACCCAACACAGACGATATCAAAATTTATTATTTTTAAATACCATTTTTTGAAACTTTTTGAAAAATTTCACCTAAACCATATCATGTGACCCCTCATTGGAACGAGCTTGACGAGCTCGTTCCAACGAGGGGTCACATGATATGGTTTTGTTGAAATTTTTTGAAAAATAATATTTTTTCAACTGCTGAATTTGCATATTACGCGGGCAGTTGCGACCGATGCATTGGGTAAAGGGTTAAGTAGACATGAGAATTTCGTTATGGTGTGCGTTATAACTTTTGTGAACAAAAACAGGAGAATTTCAATATTCCCCTCCCCCAATATTTGAAATTTTTTTTAGTGTATTATGTTTAATGAAAAAATTAGATTCCTCCTTGCTCCACCTAAATATCATTTTGAGTGAACTGTGAAGAAAGGAAATGTTATGTATTGGTGTAGTTTTTTTTAGTTTTTTGTTTTGATTTTCTTTGGAGGGAGTGGGTTGTGGGAGAGGGGTGTTATTGAATTTGTCAGCAATAATTTGAACAGTAATTTGTTATGTTTTTAGATTGATGAAGTATTAAAGGATGAAACAAGAGCGGAAGTGTTAGTCAGTCAAGTTGACCAATTGTTATTGACTATTTCTATGCAATTCAAGATGGCACTAACAAAACATACGGGAAACGAGAACACCCAGAAAGAAGATGTGATCAAATTGTATAGATGTCTTCTTGGAACTTTGTTAGCCGTGAGTGTTTAAAAATCTTATGTTCTTGTATATGTAAGACTAAAATCCTCTCCATCTGATTGGACAAGAGCTCACGTAGCTTTTCTGTGTTCAAGTCTCCATAGTATATGTTACCGTCTGACGTCACCAAGTGAAATATTTGAAAACATTGGGAGGAGATTCAAATTGCAAACTGCATATAAAATTTTTATTTTTCGAGGCCAGTGCTCTTTCTGTGAATGTATACTTGCAACCCACTTATGGGTTCATGGTGATTGCGGTGGCTCAGTGGTTACGGCCTTGAACTTTAAACCGGGAGGTGCACAGTGCGATCCCCACCAGGGGTCACTATGTTGTATCCTTGGGCAAGGCACTTAATCTTGCTTGCCCACATGGGAGCACAGTGGCACTGTGTATTGAGGCATACTGCATGTCAATGGTGCACCTGTCTTCAACCAGTGCTAACCCTCCTTGTGCGGAATTAGTACATTGGTAAGTCTGATAGTTGCGTGCCATTGCCCAATGGTTTTCTCCAGGTACTCCAGCTTCCTTCACCTATAAAACTGTCCAACATGAGGTGATCCAGCAGTCGAAAGTGTCGTTAAATTTCCAATAAATAAATAAATATAAGTTCATGAATTGAACTGAGATGGAGTAACCTTAACCTTTATCTAAGTTGACAAAGTCAAGATAAGCTATTGCCATCACACATGTGGAAGCCTGTTAGTCTGTGAGTTGTTCACATTTTCCTTTAGCACAGGCTATACCCCGTAGTTTTTGTCCGATCATCATGAAATTTCATATGCAGGTTTGAGGTCATGTCTAGATGAGAACGTCCCCTTTTGGTCACGATCGGTCAACCTTGATAGCTGCGCGAGCCCAAAACCAAAAAACCTTTAGCACAGTTTACAGGTCGTATTTATGAAGGGATTTCATGGTAACTTTGATTCAGCATGGATCGGTGTGAAATTGGAATAACATATCCTGCATTTTAGTAAAGAAAGTTTCCCCTCATCATCAGTTTCAGTGATAAAATGTGATTTTGTTTTTGTTTTCATTGATACAGTTTCGTATGTTTGGCTTCATGTTGTTTTGTTGTCAAACATGCCGAAATTGGGTGCATTCAATTTTAGTAATTAAGAATCAGAAACTGGTGGCAACACGCATGTTCAACAATCTGAATCGACTGAGATTGTCAAAACAAGTGCACTCTTGTTAAATAATATAATTTCATTTTGGCAGAAAATTTTCCTTTAGCAGAGGATACACCCCGTAGTTTTTGTCCGATCATCATGAAATTTCATATGCAGGTTTGAGGTCATGTCTAGATGAGAACGTCCCCTTTTGGTCACGATTGGTCAACCATGATGGCTGCCCAATCCCAAAACCCGAAAACCATTAGCACAGTCTACAGGTCATATTTATGAAGGTATTTCATTATAACTTGGTAAGATGCCTCTGTATATCTAGATGAGAACGTCCCCTTTTGGTCATGATCTGTCAACTGTTATGGCTGCCTAAGCCCGAAACCCAAAAAACTTTTAGCACAGTCTACAGGTCATATTTAATATGGAGGGATTTCATTGTAACTTGATAGGATGATGTCTAGATGAGAACTTCCCCATTTGGTCGCGATCTGTCAACCATGACGACTGCCTGAGCCCAAAACCTCAAAACCTTTAGCAAAGTCTACAGGTCGTATATATGGAGGGATTTCATTGTAACTTGGTAGGTTGACTCCATATAATGCCTAGATGAGAACGTCCCCTTTTGGTCGCGATTTATCAGCTGTGATGGCTACAGGGGCTTGAAGCCCGAAAACCTTTAGCACAGTGTACAGGTCATATTTATGAAGGGATTTCATTGTAACTTGGTAGGATGACTCCAGATAATGTCTAGATGAGAACGTCCCCAGTTGGTTGCGATCATTCACCCATGACGGCTGCCCGAGCCCAAAACTCAAAAATCTTTAGCACAGTCTACAAGTCGTATTTATGGAGGGTTTTCATTTTACCTTTTTAGGTTGACTCCATATAATGCTTTGATGATAACTTCCCCTTTTGGTCGCGATAAGTCAACTGTGATGGCTGCAGGGTCCCGAAGCCTGAAAACCTTTAGCATAGTCTACAGGTCATATGTATGAAGGGATTTCATTGTAACTTGAAAGGATGACTCATTTTGGAATAATTTCACTGTAACTTGGTAACTTTCGTTGACATACATTAACTGTGAGGGCCACATTAACCCACCCCTCAAGTCTTTAGTACAGTCTACACCTCATATTACTGAAAACACAGCATACAGGGAACAGAAATTAACATATTCCCAATTATTACAATTCTTGTCTTATTTCATAATCCTTTCATAAACATTGAACATTATCCTTTTCATCAAACACAACACAAGACAAGTTAAAAAGCTACAGTGTCATTGATACTTTCATTTATACTTACCAATGGCCCAGATGGGTATGGCCCTCCCATGAGTGGGCACTCATAACTCCCCGCTGAGTTATTATGTAGTAAGCTCATCTACAAAGAATGATGTTGGCACCAGTTTCAGTCACTTGCTGATGGCTGTGCATGCGCGGAGGGTAAAATTATGGAGGACCAGATAGGACTTTAATTTTCGGTTTTGCAAGCAAATTTTGGGGATTGCAGGATTCAAAATTTGTGTTTGGCCCTTAATAACAGTTAGTTTGCACCAGCTGGTCTGGGCCATTGTTAAGTATAAAAAATATACAAATTACTTTAAATTTTTCATTTTTTTTTTAAATTTTCCCCCAAATTTCTACAAAACCATATCATGTGACCCCTCATTGGAATGGGCTTGACGAGCTCGTTCCAAAGAGGTGTCACATGATTTGGTATTGAAATTTTTTGAAAAATAATTTTTTTTTAGCTGCTGAATTTGCATATTACGTAGGTGGATGTGGACAATTTGTTGGGTAAAGGGTTAACAGGCGTACTCAATTAAGAGGGATTTGGTCACTTTCCTGTATTCTAGGGATAAACTGAGCATTTATTAGTCAAGTTTTTAACAAAAAAATCAACCTACAATTTGATGAAGTCAGTGCACAGATGAGCAGGCATCTCCTTTCCTGTTAGTGTGATAACTTCCAACAAATTTCAGTGGATTTGGTCAATATTTGGTACTTTCTTAATACATGTAATGTCTTGAATGAGTTTGAAAACTGGCACGGTTCGGTCATTCTTTGTGGAGTTATAACCCTTATTCAGTTACTTTTTGCCTGTTTTTGACTCATTAGCATGATAACTTGATCAGATATCAATGGATTTGGTCAATATATAGTATGTGAGACTTGTTTAACAATGTCTTAAATGAGTTTGAAAACTGGTACGGTCCAGTCATATTGCCATAGGCACTCTCCCATAAATTGTAACAAGGCAAATCCATGCAGACTAAATAATTTAACTTCAAAGATAATACAAGTATTTCCAGAGAATATGAAGCCTTTTTGTAGCAGCACCTGCACTTCACAGTAAAGCCCAAATATGGGCATCCAGCATTCTACTAGTTAAAATAGTTTTGAAGGATTTCAAGTGATTTTATGCAAAGGAAAATACAATTTTCCTACTTGACGTTGGGTTGAATTCGGTGATTTTTAATAACTTTTAGTTTGCCGACGTGAGGATTTCTAGTAAAGAATGGTCATTAGTGTCCTATAGACATAAATGGTGAGCTGGTGGGTGAATTGGAGAATTGGCATCTAGGGCGATGTGAGGTGGGGGAATAGCCATTCTTGGTGTTACTCTAGCAGGGACCGATCAGGACTATTTAAAATACGCTCTAGCCTCGGAGCCTATTTTTTCAATTCATGCGCCAGATTTCAATTTACGGAGTCACACTGCTGTTTGTAACACACACTGCAAGTATGTAATAGCTCTCATGATTTTTATTTAGTACACTATAGCAAACATTAATCTTCACTGTGGTTTCTGATCAAGTCTTGGCTGCCTATTTAGGCAGCCAAGACTTGATCAGAAACCACAGTGAAGATTAATGCTTGGTAATTAAGACTTGAAGTATTAGCGTAAGCACTCTACAACAATGATAAATGATAATCATATATATAATACATGTAAGAGTGTCTCTCTTGATTATCCAACGAAAGAATATCAAAATATGATCTGAGAAGTTACGCGCCAACTGAGAAGTCTATTTCTGAGATTTAAGAGCCAGGTCCTGATGTTTCAGAACCAAATACGCACTGGCGCATGCCCAGGTCGGTCCCTGCTCTTGTTTTTTTTTTCTCAGTCAAGAACAACATTTGGTACCATATGCATGGAGTTGTTGGGACACATTTTTTGCATATGTTTTGCAGCAAAATATTGTGTGTATGGTCATAAATTGTGTTAGATGACAGGTTAATATCTTAAACATTCAGTTGCGTTTATCTCTTTGTATTTCAGTTATTTCAAAACCAAAATCTTGTACAGAAAACCCAGAGGGATGTGTTAAAGGACCTGATCAATAGTTTACTGTCAGTATTATTAGATAATAGACTGTCTGATTTTGATGAGGGACCACAGGTGATAAGGTCTGTGAATGTGATGGTTGTGAAGATTGTAGAGAAAGCTGATTGCACCAGCATAACAAGGTATTAAATGCTAATTAATGAAATGGATTTTGCCTGTTCCAATAAGACTAAAATCCTCGCCTTCTGTTTGGTCAAGAGCTCGCTTAGTTATTTTATGTTCAACAGCTCCAGTGGCAAATGTTACCGTCTGACATCACCAAGTGAAATATTTGGAAAGATGTTAACAATGGGAGGAGATGGAGATTCAAAGTGCATACTGCCTATAAAATCATATTTTTTGAGGCCAGTGATCATTCTATGAATGTATACCCATAAACCACTTATAAAAAGGTTGAGGTTACTCCATCCCTCTGAACTTAGATGAAGTATCTTTGACCATTATCTAAGTTATTGATTTTTTGTTGTCCAGTGACGCTGTGGGGATACACAAGAGGTTTATTTGTTAAATTTGTTATCGTTAAAGTTGTCTTGTTCATTCAAGTTGCCCTGTTCATTTCACGATGTTGGTTTTGGGCTGTTGGTAGGGTCTTATTGGAACATATACGTTGTTGTGATGAATTGACGGTAACATGGTCTGAGGTTTGTGGCTTGCAGAATTTCAGTTGAACATAAGCTCCGAGCTGCAAACCTCAGACCATGTTACTGTCAATTCAATACAATAACTTATAATGTCATGTCTGCCCTGGTTTCATAGTCAGGGAAAGTTTATAAAATATCATACATGTGTTTTCCAGGCCTCAGACAGATAAAAATAATAATTTGTAGCATACAGTAACTTCAACTGTTGCTGCACTACATTAGAAAACAATAGTATATGCAAATATTTATTTCATCCGTAATAGTAGAAAAGAGGATATCGAATGAGTTGTGATTTAATATGAAATTTGTGAACTAGTGTTCAACCGATGATCGGAATCGGCCACCACAATCGGCTAATTGTGGGCAATTGGATGACAATGGCAACGGCTCCTGGAACATGGGTTCAACCTATTGTTGGCAAGCATTTTGTGATGATTCATTAACCGCATTTTATTATCTTCTGCAATTGTTCAATTGTTAATGTAAAATGATGTCAATGATACCATTCAATAAATTTGAGAAACAACCACAATGTGTATTCTTAATCTCTCTAGATGCCCCTTTACGGGATATACAAGTTAAACGACTTGTAAAGCTTACAATTGAGCGTACTTGCGACAATCGCCAGTTCATACCGGAAAAGTGAAGTTGCACTTCATTGACTCAGGTCGCAGTAAATTTACCAATCGCACGCACGTGGGCGGTAAACATGGTTCTGAGATCCACGTTTACCACCCAAGTGTGCGCGACTGGTAATTTTACTGCGACCCCAGTCAACGAAGTTTAATCCTGTGAAAAATGTTCAGTTTAATGTAGTTCTTTCGAGCCTCGACTTGTTGTCTACTAGTGAACGGTATTACAAATGGAATCGGCATCAGAATCGGCTGATTGTGAGCTCAAACCGAGTTCGCTAACCAATCTTAGCCGATGTTTTCCTGAGGCTCAGTTCAGTGTTAATGAATGAGGTTTAGAAATGTCATATCAAATCATGACAAATTTGAGATTCTTTTTACATGTATCTCATGTGTAATTTAACCATAACCTTGCATAACAGCCAAAGCAATCTGTGATGTTCTCCAAAATAGATAGCCAAATTTCATCTTTTCAGTTTCTGCTGCAAAAGTAAAGCTTATTACCCCCTCATTCTAACAAGCTTGTCAAACTAGTTCCCGATGAGGGGTCCTAAATTTTGTATTTGTGGATAAAAATGAAAATGTGTAGTTAAGGGAGACTGGGTTATACTGGATCTTTGACTATATTTACCCTCTTCCCTAAGATTCTGCAGGCTGGCATCACAGTCAGAATTTGCTGTCTCTACCGTCAATAAATTTCCCATGAAAATTGGAAAATTTTTCCTTCAAAGAAAAATTGTCAGTGTGTTTAGCTTTTTTGACTTAAAAAGTAAATTTTCGCCATGTTTTGTTTTCTTCTACAGCAAAGTGTGGTATGAATATAGAACAACTGTTATATACACCTGGAACTTAATTAAGCATCTCCTGAAATAGTTCATGACAGGGAAGTTGCTGTTAATGATTATTATATTTTTATACTGTACCAATGACCCAGACATAGCTGGTGCTAACTCTTAAAATATAGGGCCAAACACAAATTTTGCCCCCCAATCCCCAAAATTTGCATCTAAAACTAAAGAAAACATG
Source organism: Pictodentalium vernedei (assembly GCA_031216915.1). Classification (NCBI taxonomy): domain Eukaryota; kingdom Metazoa; phylum Mollusca; class Scaphopoda; order Dentaliida; family Dentaliidae; genus Pictodentalium; species Pictodentalium vernedei. Next base: position 56,888,949 of record CM062289.1, read on the forward strand.
TCCTGAAAGGCCCTCCACACCTCGCCCCCACTGCGCATGCGCAGTGTCCAGGACGTTCCGAAATTGGCGCCATTTATCATTCTAAGTTTGGCCCTTCATCAGTTAACATCTGACTGATCTTTGTGCTTTTAAATCTCAGTTTAAATGATGCCAGACACATAAATATTAGTGAAATGGTGATTCTAAGGAGGATAGAAAAGGAGGAGAGGAAAAGAATGTGTGACAGAATATTATCAGGGCTGTAACTTAAAATTTTTTAATGAAATTATGTTAAGTTACCTATTTTCAAGGCAGCAGCCATTTTGTTGTCATTCTGATTATTTAGTTACACTGTTTTTTCAAGTGTTTTTCCTCTCTCCCTGTCCTTTAAGTTCCCCCTTGCTATTCTCCCATGCTTTTGGCATAGTTTCTGTAATTATTATTACTAAAATTTCTTGGGAGTTTTAGCTTATAACAGAATGAATTCTGTTCTTTCCCCATGTTTACGTCTTCACCTACGGGTGGTTAGGCGTTGTGTTCTGCATCTACCATCTGATGTTCTGCAGTTTCTTCCCTGGAAGTCTCTGTTTTGCATCAGATGGTGTATTTTTGGTAACTGATTTCGGGCCTGGGTGCCTGGAGTCTTATTTTAGTGTTTTTACACTCATTGTTTACATTTACAACAGCCCTCTGTGTGAGGGGGGGATTTCTAAATAATAATATCTTTATGTTATTTTAATCATAACTAGATACATTATTATTGTTCGTAAGTGTTGAATAAATTGTTTAAAATATTTTTAAAATTTTTGTCCACACTTAGGCTTGGGATCCATTGGGGCTCAACGTTACTTTTCAGAAACTTGGGCTGTTCTGAAAAAATATTTTTTCAAAATATTTTGATTTCAATTATTTTTTCTATATTAATGGATCATATTATTATTATGTATTTGATTGCCAGGGGTTAGTGCGAGTACCAGGACTTGTTTTCTTTTCTCATTGAAAGGATATTGATCAATTGTTTTAGGAGGAAGTCTTCCTCTGACCTTATTATCATTCTATATGTGGTCAGTGTACTCGCATTAACTCCTGTTCTGTATCGTATGATTTCGATGACAATATGGGAAGCGTATGTCACGGTATGTTGTTGGGGATTTGGACACTCCGGTCCTTTCCCCGCAGGGTCACTCTACTTTATCAATTTCTATTTCAGACGATCAAGATTAGGGTGATGTATCTGTGATGTCTTCCAACAGTGTGCCTCCGTCGTCACAATTAATGAAGGGCTAGCGGAAAAGTGCTCATGTAATACGCCAATTGCCTAAGAGGACCCTAGTAGGTTCGACGGCCTTTGACGTCCGCTAGCTCGCCCGGTGTAGCGTCCATTCACCGAATGGTTCGGCAGCCGGGTTCGTCCGTTGCGGTCTAGAAGGAATTTTGGGGTGATGCGAGCACTATAAAATTAACTTAATGCACACCCAGTGACGGCGGATCGGAGGGAGAACGGAGGAAGCCTTTTAGTCCGGTTCATAGCTCGTTCCGGTCCATCCGGACGGCAAGCGAGAGAGGCCCCTCTCTCGTTCAACAACATCTGGCCCCAGATGTTGTGGTACAAATGTGTTGTTAGCGGAGCATACGTCCGTCGCTCGGGACGCTCCGTTGTATAGGCAGTCCGCTGAGACTGCTAAGGCTTCCTCTTCTCATCAGCGCACACGACCGCACCTTGGCTGCGTGACCGCCGATATATTACCAGCTTCGCCGATCAAGGATTCTTCGGCGACCAGGTCACACCATCCGGCAGCCAGGGATTCGAGACCGATGGACTCCGGACGTTCGCATAGGAAGTATGCGGGAGCCATCTGATGCGGAGCTGCCCTCGGCGAAGCACCGATAGACTGCGCCTCCGCAGGTCTCGACGCCGGACATTCTTGTGCACATAGCACAGCTTATCGCAGCATCCCAGCAGCCGACAGAAACGGTGTCGGATCGAGAATTATCCGACAGCGCTGGGTCGGTAGCCGGGGACTCGAGGCCTGCAGACTCCGGACGTTCGCATAGGAAGTGTGCGGGAGTCAACGTACACGGAGCTTCCAGCGGCAATGCATCGTAAGTCCGCTACGGCACAGGCCTCGGGAACGGACGTGCTTTCCTTAATAGCACAGTTTATCGCAGCATCCCAGCATCAACTGAATCTGTCGCATATATTTTATCCGACGATGCTGGGTCGGGACGCTCCGCGGAAGCGGGTACGGACGTCCGAAAGTTTCATCCGGTCCGACGGGATACCGAAAGGGATTCGGTGGATTTCAAGCTTTCCCTTTCGGAACAACATATGCTGCGATGCCGGATAAGAAACTGATAGCGTCGGTGGACTTAGAAATTTTTGGTTCGGTTCAGGGACATCGTCCCTCAGTTCCGACATAATCCAATAATGTCACACAAACTTTCGAATTATTGAACGACGCTATATATATTATTATTTTATGCTTGCTATCCAAGCATTTCTGGTTTCTTGTTCGAAGAGTTATGGAGATGTCTTTCAAAAGTGTGCCTCTGTCGTCATAGTTAATGAAGAGTTAGCGGCAATAAGTGCTCATGGAATATGTCTATCGCTTACGGAATGACATTCGCTAGCTCACCCGGTGTAGCATACATTCATCGAATGGTTCGGCTGCCGGGTTCGTCCGTTGCGGTCTAGGAAGGAGATTTGGGTGATGCGAGCACTTTAATTACTTTAGTACTCACCCAGTGACGGCAGATTGAGGACAGATCGGAGGAAGCCAACAACATAGGGGACCGCATGTTGTGGTTCAGATATTTTACATTCGGAGCATATGTCCGTTGCTCGGGACGCTCCGTTATATTGACAGTCCGAGAGACTGTCTTTAATGCTTCCTCATCCTCACAGCAGGGCACACGACCGCACATTGGCTACGTGACCTCGAGTATCCGATCAGTTTCGGCATTCAGTGATTCCACAGCGAATAGGTCGCGCCATCCGGTAGCCAAGGGACACGAGGCCTATACACTCCGTTCGCTCGCATATTGGAAGTATGCACGGGGTAACGATCTCGGAGCTTCCTGCGGCAATGCATCGTAAGACCGCTGCTCCTCAGGCCTCGGTGACGGACGTGCTATCCGAGTTAGCACAGTTGTTTCGCAGCATCCCAGCAATTGACGGTTTCTCGGTCGAATCAGGAATTATCCGACGGCGCTGGGTCGGTGCGGTCCGCGGTTGCATCAAGCTACGGACGACCGAACGCTTTATAGGGTCCGACAGGATGGCGAAAGGGATTCGAAAGATTTCGAGTTTTCCCTTTAGTAGTATCGGAAGATGCCTTTCATATCTTCTGGCATTTCTTCCAGTGATTATTTTTCGGACTTCATTGCTGCGATCTTGGATAAGAGACTTATAGCGTCATTGGACTCGGATTTTTCGATCGGTACAGGGACTTTGTCCCTGACTTACCGACGCAGTCCAATATTGTCATTACAACATGTGTTTTATTTTTCGACGCTATATATATATTATATATATATATACAACCCTGCTACTAAGCATGATAGTTTAGTTTCTTGTCCGCGTGGCTCATTTCTGCCATTTTATCTTTTTTACATATAGTTTATTTTGGCAGAGCAGGGCAAACCGAGAGTTCATATGCGTCTAGACGGTGTGATTAAAGACTGCATATATTCTTTTTCGCCGTTTATGTCTTTTCCAATTTCAATATTGGGAACGACATTATGTATAGTAGACTTAACTTAGACGCTTTATTATACGTAATCCGCCTTACTGAGGCGTTATCATTACGTCTTCAAGAAAAGATTTACGGGATATTATTCTCAATGTAATTTCTTTTGAGGGCAGTATTTTGTTCACGTATAACTCCGCCCTTCAGTGGCTGATTGGAGTGTTTAGACGTGATGCAGCCCTAGCTACATCCACGCGTGGATAGTAGGTTAAGAACTCTCTCAGAGTCGCTTCGTTCTCGGAGGAGCTTCTCTTCGACGGCAACTTTCCGGCAATCCATGAATTGCTTGGTTTATACATTCTCTTGTCTATCTACTGTTACAAGAGATTCAGACTGGGGCAAACATTCGGTGGTTGACTCAGAGAGTGCCGCCGCAGTTGCCGGACCCTAGTGTGGCTGTTATGACGGTTGCCAGTCAAACAGATTGGGATATATACTGATCCCTACGGATTCGAAGTGCCAGGGTCTTTGGGTTCCGCAGTCTTTTAGCTATCAGTTTAACTTCCGCGGAATAATGTTTTTTAGGCTTGCTTTATGTCATTGCATGAACATTATTCAGAAATGCATGCCCAAATTCCTGTCCTTTAATTCGACAGTAGTGGCGTATCTCCGGAACCAGGGAGGCACTCTTTCGTTTCCGTTATTCAATTTAATGGAAAGAATCCGTCTGTTGGTTATAGTACACCAAGTTCAGTTTTGGTCCGTCATATTCGGGGTCGTCTGATTGTTTTATCGCACTCCCGTTCTCTTACGGGTCGCTTGTTGCTGTCAGAATGGACTCTCAACAAACAAGTATTTAATCAGATTTGCTATCTATGGGAGCGCCCAATGATGTTTTATTATGACACAGCTTGCTAATCAATTGCAGACGTATGTGTTGGCTTGTCCAGATCTCTGAGCTAATACTGTTAACGCTCTATTGATCTATAGGACGCAATGATAGGATACGCGTATCCTCCGGCGCTGTTGTTTTAGCAGGTATTGCTAAGATAAACAACCACAATACATTTCTGTTGATAGCATCTCTATCTTCACAGAGATCATGAGTAATTTACTCTCTTGTCTACTGTGGATCTTAACGTGAAATCTTCCTCTATGTGAGGATCTTTTTTCACTGGGTAAATCGTGTCATCTTTATCACAACCAGCAAGGTCGCAACCTTCATGTATTCCGTTGTGTGGTCCGTATTGCATTGTAAGCACTGTACTGGACGAGCTTTGGACGCGATTTCTTACTATAGGAGATCCTCTTCTTCGCTATTCTATGCGACTAAAGTGGAGGCTCTTCCGTCGTGGTGTAGGGATCATTATGTTCATATGGTTGATCCCTCCATACTACGCATTGCTAGTTTTTAGTATACTTGTTTCACAAGATCTACTGCAGCCTGTTGTTATTTAGGTTATAGGTTTATGTTACCTCATACCTATGCACTCTACGATAGTTTACAATTGAGTCTTTTGTCTCTTTATCTAAGTCAGTTAGTAACTTTTTGATAAATAGACTTAGAATCTTTAGATTAAATTCCTATACGGATTTTAACTTCGGTTCTTATTTAGCTTAGTAATCATTTGAGCCTCTGGAAACAGTAGTTTTCAAATTCTGACCTTTTAGACAGTAATTCTGTTGGTTTCTCTTTTACTGTAGAGTCAGTGAGTTTCATGCACTATCGATGGATGATTTTCACTTTCATAGTTTCGGAATCAATACTTCCGTTACTATTTAGGTTGGATTGTTGCATAAGAGTTAGGCTCCTATTCGGAACCTATTATTTTAAGGTCCTTCCGTCTTCGTATGGGCATAGGCCTTTACTCTTTCCGGGTACAGTTTATGTATTTATAAACAGATATCTGTTTATTACAAGGGCGTAAGCTTCTTCTGTCTTTGATGTCTAGTAGAAGGACGTTACGCTCCATTTTATTGTTAATCGATTCTATTAACTAGCGTACTGCTTATGGTATATCATTGGCTTAGCAGTTGTGCTTAAGATTTCGGCTCTTGAAGTAAGAGTTCTTCTACTTCTTGGGCTTACATTAATAGTGTTGCTATTATAGATTTTTGAAGGCTGCTCATTGCGCTCAGCCATCCATTCATGAATTTTATCTCAGAAATATCGAGTCCATTTCTGGAGGCCTCTATTGTTAGGTCTATTATCTACTGCTCAGAATGTCATTCACTTAACAGTTGCTACTATAGCTAGGTAGGCTGTCTGTTTCGGCAGTGTCTCCGTTCGGCTGCCCTCTTCGCTCTGGGCTATTTGACCCAGGGCAAGAAAAAGGGGGGGGGGGGAGGGTGTTCCCTTGGGTCACCTGTTTTTACTATGAAAACAAGGGGATACCTCCTCCGGAGTTAGTAATTCTGAGCTGTTATTGGGATGGTTGTTTAGTGAGAAGTTTAAGTTTATAAAATTCATTCAAGTCTTAGTTTTTAAAGTATAGCTTTTGAATATTGCATATGTCAACGGACATGATTATGCAATTCTCACACACTTTTAGGAGTATAAGAGTCTCTATTCTCTAGACTTACTTTATTATTGGCTTACTTTAAAAATTATTAGTATAAGGATTATTGGATATTAATAGAGTACATGGATGTATGAAGCTCAATTTTTGGAAGGTGTTGTATCTTTCTAATTTATCATAAATAAGAAAGATACATGTAAGGCCTATTACTTCTTTTCCCTACAGGGGATGACTCTATTTTATTTTATTGAGCGTATTCCATTTTGCTCTATGTCCTTGGCCCTCCAGCCTTTTTACTATTCAGCTATGTCTGGGTCATTGGTACAGTATAAAAATGTTAAAAAATTTATAGTAATTTATATATTTTTTATACTTACCAATGACCCAGACGGGGATGGCCCTCCCAGGAGTTGGGAACTCTTGCCTCCCCGCTGAGTACATAGCGCTTACCAGGCACTGGTTATTAGAATGATAAATGGCGCCAATTTCGGAACGTCCTGGACACTGCGCATGCGCAGTGGGGGCGAGGTGTGGAGGGCCTTTCAGGACATGTTTTCTTTAGTTTTAGATGCAAATTTTGGGGATTGGGGGGCAAAATTTGTGTTTGGCCCTATATTTTAAGAGTTAGCACCAGCTATGTCTGGGTCATTGGTAAGTATAAAAAATATATAAATTACTATAAATTTTTTAACGTTTTAATGATTGCTATGTCTTGCAGTACATTTGATCTCATGAAATATGATGTTTCTGGTTGATAGCATACCCCAAACACATCCTCTCATCCACATGAAGCATGCTAACCATGAGAAAACACAGTCATACACATGCAATATCTGGGTATAAAACTTGTCACTTTTATCAATAAATGTAGACATGGCAGGGAGGAACTAAGATGGCAAATCGTTGGCATTCAAAGCCATTGGAAGGCAAGTTGGCTATAGTCATTCTGTCATCAGGAGACTTGTCCGAAAAAATCAACAAACCAACGATATTAAGGGCTGACCAAGGCCTGAACAACCCCATAAAACATAGGACCTTTCCTCAGGAAGATCAAGAGTTGGGCACTCCTCATTAGGTGTGAACCCTTTGCATCAAGTGGGGTTTTGAAATGCCTTTGGCTCCCCAACAAGCATTTGTGCAACGGAACTGTCTGAATCCATCTCAAAGCACTGGGTATGAGGTCCAGAAGTGTCATCAAGCATCCAGCTCTGTCCAATCAGCATCAAAGACGACATTTGGAGTGGTGTATGGCATGACAACATTGGAATCTCAGGACATGGAGGAGAGTCCATTGGTCCGACGAGAGTAGATTCCCCTGCTTCACGTCAGATTGTTGCATTAGAGTGTGGAGGCATAGAAATACTGCCTATGTGCCCAGGAACATCAGACCTACTATTCCTTATGGTGGAGGATCAGTGATGATCTGCGGATGTCTGTCTTATGATTGTAAACTTGCTATGGTGACTGTACGTGGGAATCTCGATGGTAATCAGTCCATCTGGGACATTCTCAATTAGGTTGTCGTGCCCTATTTTGACAACCACCCATTGGCTATTCGCCCTGTATTCATGGACGACAATACAAGGCCACATCTTTCCAATGCTATGAGAGCATTTCTTCAGAGCAATGCTATTACAACACTACCTTGGCCTGCAATGAGCCCTGATTTGAATACTTTAGAACACATCTGGGACTTTCTTGGATGTTGTGTGCAAGCAAGGGATCCGCCTGTACAGAATTTGTCCATTTTGGAAGCTGCATTGCATGAGTATCAGCAGTTGCCTCTGGAATGTATCAGAAGGCTCATTGGTGGCATTAGGAGGAGGGTTCAGGCTGTCATCTGAGCATGTGTTGGATACTCTGGCTACTGACGCCAGACACTGCTATTGTATTCAGGAGATCACAAATAACATTTTTTGTCAGTAATTACCAGCATTGTTTCATTTAGTGTTCAACCGGTGATCGGAACCGGCCACCACAATCGGCCGATTGAAGGCAGTCGGATGACAACGGCAATGGCTCCTGGAACATCGGTTCAACCGATTGTTGCCAAGCATTTTGCAATGATTCATTAATCACATTTTATTATCTTGTTCAACTGCTAATGTAAAATGATGCCAATGATACCATTCAACAAAGTTGAGAAAGAACCATAGTGTGTATGCTTAATCTCTCCAGACGCTCCTTTTACGGGATACACAAGTTAAACGACAAGTGAAGCTCACAATTGAACGTACTTACGGCAATCGCCAGTTCCTACCAGGAAAATGAAGACTGTACTCCATTGACTCAGGTTGCAGTAAAATTACCAGTTGCGCACACATGGGCGGTAAACGTGGCTCTGCGAGAGCCACGTTTACTGCCCAAGTGTGTGTGACTGGTAATTTTACTACAACTCCAGTCAATAAAGAAAAATGTTTAGTTTAATGTAGTTCTTTCGAGCCTCGACTTGTCTAGTAGTGCATGGTATAAAAATCAGGATCGGCATCAGAATCGGCCGATTGTGAGCTCAAATAACCGGTAATCGGTCTGCAACCATTTTTTGTAATCGGTTGCACACTAGTTTCATTATGGACCGTTCCAGCACCATACTTGTCGAGAGAACATTTTTCCATCAAAAACAATAGTGACAGTGTGTAATTAGCGCCATTAAAATACTGCATATTTTCATCATTGTGTTGTCTTTCATATGTCAATAGACCATTCTTTCCGCAAACAATCACTTTGGGCCATCTTAAAAGATAGCATGAAAGTAATGACAGTTTCTATTAACACCACAGTGAAAAAAATCCAGCGGTGCTTAATTAAGTCCCAGGTGTATATCACATCAATGCACTGATGCTAAGGTGACATTTGTATTCAATAGAAAAAGAACTGTGGGGATAGTTATGCTATAAATAGAATTCTGTATTTGGTAGGTGGTTTGGGTACATTGGCTTGGGGCACAGTTGATCAAGTTTTTAGAGTAAAAGTAGCATTTAGCATCCAGGAGCAACGATGTACCATATGTTTATTTTTAACTGGGATATTATTTTAGTTATGTGCAGGTTACCTGCAAATGTTTTTAGACCTGTATGGCATACAGCAATGTAAACTTAACAATCTCATCAGCCATTGAGCACTATTGAGTGAAACATCACATCCTATTTACTATCAATCTGTTTGTAACAACTGTTAGCACATTTTATATTGAGGATCTCCAATGAGTTGTGATTTTTTTTTATGAAAATTATATATCGAGTTCACTAAAATTGATCTGACCCAAGGTTTACTGAGGCTCAGATCGATTTTAGTGAATGAGGTTCAGAAAGTTCATGTCAAATCATGATGAATTTAAAGTTCTTTTTATCACATAAGGCCCCAAAAAATTAAAAATATGTTTCTCAGGCCCTCCTGCATGGTCCTTTTGGCTGCCGCATGCTCTCTTTTTATAGCCAATGTAAACTTAAATAAAATAAAAATGGTTTACGTCTGCTATTTTACCCAATTTAAAAAATTGATAGATTTGTCCCTTGAGTGCAAGAAGGCTTTGCAATGCCTTAGCATTGCAAAGCCTTCTTGCTCTAAAGGGATGAAATACACTACCACCCATGCTATTCCATAGATTATGAGGCCTAAAATATAAAACAGTAACATGAACATTTGATGACATAGAAATAATTACAGAAATAAAAAATAAAATAAAAAACCACTCAGCCACATGCAATTTTACAAATAATGGCCTGAGAAACAAGATCTGCTTTGTGTAGCCTAATGTGTAATTTAACATTTTAATTAACGTAACAACGAATTCTGGCCATTGCTGTTCACAAAACAAATTTTTTCTTTTCAATTTTTGCCTCAGAAACATGGCTTATGACCCTCACTGGAACATGCTCGTTCTAGTGAGGGGTCCTAAGCTATGTTTTTGAGACAAAAAATGAAATATTTATTTATTCAGGAAGTTTTCTGCAAATGGTGTCTGTTTGTATTAGGTAGAAATTTAATGAAAAATAAGAGAAGATTACATTGGCATGGCGGGGGTTCGCACCCACGCCAAGAGAGTTTCCTTCGGCACCAACCGCCTAGCGAAACTATACTGAACCACGCACACCAGTCGGCCACCGACAGACCCCAATGGGTGGCCAAGTGGTGTGCGTGGTTCAGTATAGTTTCGCTAGGTGGTTGGTGCTGAAGGAAACTCTTGGCGTGGGTTCGAACCCCCGCCATGCCAATGTAAACAAAACCAGCGTCCTCTCTTAATTCTATGGCATCCGAGAAATTTGAAAAAGACAAGTGTCGCTGATTTCTTCTGAGGTGCAGTTCATAGAATTAAGTACTTAGATGCAACTATCTGATGAATGAGAAAGAGAAGATTAATTCAAATCTATATCTGAAACCAACTCACTCATATTACAATGTCAATGTTGACTTCTGATGCCATTTTCATTTTTGTCGTGTTGTAAACAATATCTTCCATATGAGCTATTTGACGGTGATTGTGATAAAATGCAATATGCCAATGATAGAAGCTCCCTAACCTGAACAGATTATTAAGGTTTCATGGTTCAATACATCATTTATTTCCCATCCACTTTCCCCCATATACTGATTCACTCTACCCCGACAAGAGCAGTGTGGATCATTCTGACCAGCTGTGATCTTCTCGATATTCTGGAAATACCACTGTAAACTGATTCAAACTTGTATTTCAGTATTGAAGAATAAATACAGATTACTACAACAGTCAATTGATCTGTGTTGTTGTATTCCATCGAGTTGATGAGATGAGATCGTCCAGATCAAACGAGACGGAATACAACAACACAGATTACTTGACTGTTGTAGTAATTTGTTTATTATAAGTAAATTAGTATTTTAAAATACAACAAGAAATATATTAGGCAAATAACCATTAACAGGTAGAGTGCTGGAAGCCCATATTTGGGCTTTATTCTGAAGCGCAGATACCACAACTTGAAGGCTCATATTCAGTGGATGTGCTTTGTATTATCTTTGAAGTGATATTATTTAGTCTGTAAGGGTTTGCCTTGTTACAGTTTATGGGAGAGTGCCCATTGGCACTCTCCCATAAATTGTAACAAGGCAATGACATGTGTACAAGATTTGATGGCCAAAAATAATTTAGCACTCTACCAGTTAACAATTTGGGGAATCCCAAGCATATCGAACGTTCGTTTCGAACATGAAACTTGAAAGTCAGAACAATGGAGGCAAGCCTTGACTTTCATTCGGAATCGCTTTTGATAACTCAGATTCTCCTACGTTTTGTTGGATTCGCATCTTGAAAATAGTTCATTTTGCAATTGTTCAGCACGGCATTTTCAAATAGACCTTGACTGGAATGTTTGTCAACAGAGTTTAATGAGGAGACGCAATCTATATTTGTCACTTGGCAACGGGCCTCGAGTATGTTCGATTCGCTATTATATTGTAGTTGATTCTCATTTCTCTTTCAATCGCTTGCCGTGAAACACGGAAACTGCGCAATTGTTTTTATTGAGTTCTGTAATTCATCATAGAAAAGCAGTGTTTTCTCATATGGTTTTAATAAACGACTGAAGATCAAACGAACGCATTACGGAATTCCCTGATGTATTTGTGGAATGTACCGATTTATTTACAGGTCACTGGTAGAAATAGTGCATCCATGTGTGCCTCGTTTGAGACAGGCATCATAACGATCTGGAAACTTGACACTCTTGTTTTCCGGAGAGCTGAATTTGATGGGCGGGAGCGTGGCGGCTTAGTAGGTAGAGGTGCAGGCTGAAAGCCGAGAGGTCCTCGGTTCGAATCCCACCTGCGGCAACCGCATTGTGTCCTTGGGCAAGACACTTCATCTCCATTGCCCGCGTGGGGGCGTTGTGTACTAAGGCGTACTGCACGTCAATGGTGCACTCGTCTTCAACCAATGCTAACCCTGCTTGTGTGGAGTTAGTATGTTGGGGAGCTGACAGTTGCTCGGTGGTTCTCTCCGGGTACTCCGGCTTCCTCCACCCGTAAAACTGTCACGGTCATGATTTGCCATTGTGCATAAATATGTGACCTTAAACACCAATAAATAAATAAATAATAATTTGATGGGCAAACTACAGTGGTATTTAGGGGCTATTTGTTGTAGTCATATAATAAAACCATGTATTTCATTTTAGGTATCAAGATTGTACATATGAGTAAATGATTTCGATTTATGGTCAATACAATAAAATCTTAGCCATTGTGCCACAGTCTCTCATATTCAGGAAAAATATTTGCAGTTATCTTCTGCTAGTACAGTGGAATCCTGTTAATTGAATAGCCACTTTGTAAATGAAAATTATTCAATTAACAGGAGTATTCAATTAACAGGAAGTGTGTCACTTTCCTGTATTCTAGAGATAAACTTAGCACAAACACACACAATAATACTGCCCTGAGCTAAAGCTTTAATGCATGTAGATATATCAGCATTGGTTACTTGTGAGACGACTAGTCCTACAGTTGCTGAAGCATCTGATGGATTGACTAATTTCAAAGACGGAGAAGGTAATCTAGCTCTAAAAAAAAATATTAAAAAATATCAAATCATAGATCAATACTTATACAGTGGAGCCCTGTTAATTGAATAGCTACTTTGTAAATGAAAATTATTCAATTAACAGGAGTATTCAATTAACAGGGATTGTGTCACTTTCCTGTATTCTGGAGATAAACTTAGCATTTATTCTATTATTTCTTGTTTGACAGAGCTCCATGAGCTCTGTCAAACAAGATATAATAGATTAAACAACTGTATTGGATGTACTGAGGCCAAATAGGTCTATAAACAAAGGAAAACTGGTGCAAGTCAGGGTAATTTCTCGACAAGTTTCAAGATTTTTTATTCAATTAACAGGAGTTTACTCTACAACCTATATTCAATTAACAGATCAAATTTGTACTGGAGGTATGGTAAATGGTTTTGTGTTGGGAAATTATTTTCAATTATCAGGGTTATTCAGTTAAGAGATATTCAGATAAGTGGGTTCCACTGTAGTGTTAGATAAACATTTATTGAAATGAATTACTTAAAAAAAAACATAAAATTCATTTATACTTCTGGAACCAATTTATTTACATTGTTAGGATGCCGTGTTTACCAAACATGTTGCAGATGATTTTTCTGTTTGATGGTGATTATGTGATAAATAAAATGAGTAAAAATATGAAGACGTTACTGTGCTGGTGGAAATAAGTTGTGATGTAAACAGAAGAAAAATTAACTCATTCCTTTCTTTTTTTCCTAATGATACCAGTACCGGATGTTGATGCTTGGAAAGTCACTGTGCGAATTTTTTTTAAGAATCATTGTCAATGTGGTGTTAATATTTAGGTGAGAAATATAAACATCTTTCTCTGACACTGTGGGATATTTTGTAATCATTAACATTCATTATGGCATATTTGATAGAAGCAAAGCAAAACTGAAAACATGGACACTGTGACTGAGCCTGATTCCAAATATCACAACTGCACATTTCTGTGTTATAAAATCCACAACTTGTTTGAAAATGAGTTTGTTCTTGTATTTCAGTGCACTTATGAAGTTACTGCAGGATTGTTTAGCGGGTGAAACCTGTTCTACAAAATTCCTAGAACTAATTATGAAGGTAAGACTTCATAAAATTATATTCCTGCAGTTATCTCTTGTATTCTTGGTGCCAGATTCAGGCCTTATAATTCATCCCCCGAGAATCAATTTTTAGTTCTTAAGTTTGATAGTACTGTTATACCCTTGTGAGTGTAACCAGTACATATTCCATAGTAAAAAACAAGCCTCATATTTATATACATGTATTTCTTTGAGTTCAACCCTTGAGGGCCTCATTCCAATTTTTGTGAGTTTCTTGTCGTACATGTAGAACATATGTCCCAACATACAGACTTTTGGCTGTCTTGCCGATGAAAGTTACAGTATCTTGGCAGTGGTTTCTAGTGAAGTCTTGGTTGCCTATATATAACCTTAACGATCATTCGCAGGTTATATCCAGGCCTGTTGCTAGAATAGTTTATCAGTCGGGCCGTGATCCATGATAATTGGAACAAATCAGGTTTGCATCTCCATCCAGGGTTCCCGCGGACCTGGAAAAGCCTGGAATTTCAAAAATGAAATTCAAGGCCTTGAAAAGCCTTGATTTGGCTCCCTGAGCCTGGAAAAGCCTTGAAAAGGAAAAACCTTGAATTTAACTTTCTATTAGCCTTGAAACTCCTTGAATTTGGGGTGTATATGGCCTGGAAAAGCCTGGAATTTCATGTCAGGTCAGGTGCAGGAACCCTGCCATCCCCATCTTCCCGATACCCCTTGCCAGAAAATGCCACATGGGTCACAAACAGAATTTGATGTTCAATATTCATTTGATTCAAATTTTTGGGGTGGATGTTCGACACAATATTTGTGAAAATGTATATACTATGCAAGGTCCTACTTTGTTGAGTTAACCCCCTGCACACTGATGTCGAAATATCTAAAGTTCAGGGTGCAAATATTTTCCATAATGCAACTAGAAATTTAACCAATTCAGTTTTGTTTGACAGAGCTCAATGAGCTCTGTCAAACAAGATTGAATTGGTTAAATTCCCAGTTGCATTATGGGAATAATGGCTACTTCAAATCTTGATATTTTGACATCAGTATACAGGTGGTTAAAGAACAAACTAATCTGAACTGTTTGATATACTTACATAGATATCAACCTACAAATAAAGCTGTTCTTAAGCTGTGCTGAAGGTGTGAGTAAGCGATTGCTTACTTCCCTAATAGCCTTGAGCCACACCAAACCAACAAAACTGGACACATGTAACTTATATACTATATTTTCTTTCTTGTTTCAGTGTTTATGGAAGGTAGCTAGAATGTTGCCGTCGGTTATAAATGATCTTCAGCTAGATAAAATTTTACTCGATATTCATATTTTCCTTAAAACGTTCCCATCGAGTACCTGGAAGATGAGACCAAATGATCTTCCTCTGAGGACAATCAAAACGATATTACATTCCCTTGCCAAGCTGAAAGGTGTGAAGGTAAGAACACTGAACTAATACCATAACATTTTTATGTAACTGGTAGGGTGCTAATTTATTTTTAGCCATCAAAATGTGTTTACGTGTCTTTGCCTTGTTACAATTTATAGGAGAGTGCCTGTGGGCACTCTCCTATAAATTGTAACACGGCAAATCCCAACAGAGTAAATATCACACCAAAGATAGTATGAAGCACAGCCACTGAATTTGAAGCCTTTAAGCTGCAGCACCTGCACTTCAGAATAAAGCCCAAATATGGGCTTCCAGCTCTCTACCAGTTAATATTTCCGAGAAGTAAATTATTTTATTTTAAATTTTTCTTTCTCTTGCAAACTATTATACTGAATTTGTTGAATCGTCCTTTGAGTGTATCAAGGTGCCATCTGCAATGCCTTAGCATTGCAAATGGCTCCTTGATATGCTCGAAGGATGCAGTGATGGAATGGATTTTCTGTCAGTACAATGTGCATGCAATTTGTATGGTCCCACTGTTTGCCTTTTGCAGAACAACATCTGGGGGTTCACAGAGACAGGCAGATTTCAGGTCTCTCACTGATAGCCCTGACAGACTTTACGAATATCTGACCAGTAGGGTTGAACTCTGAAAAACGGACAGCATAAAAACAACCGAAAGTGATTTGGCGACATACATTTTTAGTCCAGTTGCTTTTCAGGAAAATAATTCTGTATTATCTGTAAGATACAGCTGTCGTGAACCACATCATCAATTATTCTTAAATATTTTTATCAGTTGACCAATATCAAATCAGCCACACCATAATTTTGTGAATGTTGACAAGAATAATTGTCAAATGAATATGATGGGTTTTTTAAAGAGTTAACCCTTTACATAATTTTCAAATTAAGCAGTTGAAAAAAATATATTCTTGAAAACTTTCAGTAGAGCTGTAGGTTTTTAAGTTTCTTGTTCGGTTTTGGTTTTTCAGGTTGAGTAAAACCTCGGATCGGTTCGGTTTTTGGTTTGTTCATGAGGCCAAATAAAATTCAATAAAACTCATTCTATGTGTCTGGAATCATAACTGAATGGCAGTGAAATTGAATGAAACTCAATGAATGCCTGAAATAAGCTATAATACATGAAGAATCAGGAAGGCCAATATAATAATTACCTAAATATACAGAACTTTTATTGTGCTTGGCCATTTTTCGAGGTCTGACACCTACGCGCAACTTGAGGAAAGCTGCGAACACAACTAAGTTGAAATGTCGGAAATTCACAGAATGTAGCCATCCCAGAGTAGTTAGAGTACCCAGACACTGCCAATGGCAGTGTCTGGGTACCCTCACTACTCTGGGATGGCTACATTCTGTGAATTTCTGCAGCAAGAGAGTATTCAACAAAAAACGAAAAACCTTAGATTACGGGATGTCGACGGTTTCGGTTTCGGTTTTTACAGAAAACTAAAAACCTCGGTTCGGTTTCGGTTAACCTACCGCTCTAACTTTCAGCAAAACTAGATTATATGACTCATTATTGAACAAGCTTGTCGAGCATGCTCCATGGAGAGGTCACATGACAAGCTTTTATTGAAATTTTTATGCCCCTGAAAAAATTTTCGGGGGCATATAGTGTTTGTCATTTCCATCCGTCTGTCTGTCCGTCAGGAAGATTTTCATGTTCGCTTCATAACACTTGGATGCGTTTTGGATTTTGTTGAAACTTGGCATACATGTTGCTTAAGGGGAGATGATGTGTCACACACAAAAATTCTTTTGGTTCGATGGAGGTCAAGGTCATTTTCAAGGCAGGGGTATAGTCACTTCCGAGTGACAATCTCTTGTTTATATTTGGTTATTTTATATATATATTTTATATCTTATTGATGTCGAGCCCTGTGTTCACTTCAGGTGTAATTTGGAGTATTTTTGTCACAAGTTATTGCTCTTTATGGGCATAAAATTTGTTTAATTTTTACAATCAGTCTCAATAACGTTTAAATGGTGGAATAACATATTTAATATGCAATTGTATCGTATTGATGTTTAGCCCCAAAGCATGTATTATTCAGATTTATTGCCTTTTTATATCCTTCGCAGCTCTGGTGTGAACCCACAATTTTTAAACAAGTGTTTGTTTTGATATGTTTGTGTAAAGTATACATGATGTTTGTCACAGATCAGTGATTTAACTGGTAGCGTGCTAAAATATTTTTGATAATCAAGTTTATTCACATTTCATTGCCTTGTTGCATCTTATGGGGGAGTGCCTACAGGCACTCTCCCATCAATTGCAACAGGTAGATCCTTATAGACCAAACAATTTCTTTTCAAAGATAATAAGGTGCACATACACTGAGTATGAGGCCTCCAGGCCTGGCATTTTCAGGAGGGCAATTTATTCGCATCTGTTGCTCGCCTTGAAAAAATTGAAGAGAGCGAAAAATAGCCCTCCTAGCCTTAGAAAATAATGATTACCACAACAGCCTATTTACAAAGCCCACAGGTTTTCAGATCTCAGCTATGTTAGTGATCTCTGCAATATGGCCACACTGTCCCTCCCCCACCCCGGCCTTACCAAGGCCCAGAGGTGTGGGTGGGGCAGTGTAGCCGTTTCACACAGACCATCTGGTTAGAAGCACCAAATAAAATGTACAAAGCCCACTAGGCAACATTCATTAATAGTACAACTTCATTTGCCACTTTTAGCTTTTGTAAGCTTGAGGAGAGCTAATCACTCCCCTAGGCCATGGGAGGAGAGCGATTTTTAGCCCTCCTGCATTTTTAAGAATGCCAGGCCTGGGCCTCAGTGTTATGGTACCTGTACTTAGAATAATGGGCTTCCATCACTGTACCAGTTAAACAAATCAAATTTTTCAACTTCTTGTTAGTATCTCAAATTCATTCATCTCTAATTCTAGATTTTAAGTCACATGAGTTTGATTGAGGATGGTGAAAATTCAGAGTTAACAATGTACCTAAAGAAAGTTTTGAAGAATGAAAATAGTTCACAATCAGAAGATGTTAACGGCACACCCGAGGAGAACAAATCTTCAAAGGTTTGTTATTTTAAGAAATTGTTCTAGTGATTTTTTTGTCTTCATTTTATAACTGTTTTTCTTTAACCCTTAAAAAACCTAGTTCTGACTTTGATCACATTTACTGTAATAGAACAGGTGCCCCAACATGCCAGCTCTGTATAAACTTGCAAGATACTGTCTAAGTACCTCATCAATTAATAATTTTACATTCAAGAAGAATTTTTCCCAGTTCCTTCAGTACGTGGAGAGTGTATTATCACTAAATCACCCGCAGAGTGGAGATTCCACCCAAGCAATAATTGCAAATTTGTTGCAAAGCATAAACAGCACCAGCAGAGTTTCAGCCAATGGACCTCCGGGTTAAACCTGGAGGTCCATTGGTTGAAACATTGCTTGTGTTTTTTTGAAAGTTATAAATTGGGTGATAACTCCACTCTGCAAGTGATTTAGTGATAATCCACTCTCCACGTACTGTATGTAGAAACGTATATTGTCGCTTTCAAATGTCTTTCAAAAGTGTGCAATGTTCTATAAATAGTAATGTAAACAAATCTTGTCTAAGCATGCCGTTGAATCATACAGTTGCTAAATGAGAATGTGTATCAGAGGCCCGTAACACATGTTGCATTCAGGTAATTTCACACCCAATACTTACTAATTAGCCCCCCATGGTTTCATCGTGAAGGGGACTATTGGATTGCACTCTGTCTGTCTGCCCTGCCCTGCCCTGTTACCACCTGTATCTCAGAGATGCTATGGTACTTTTGTTTCAAATTTTCAGATTTGATGGGGCATTAGGAAAAATTGATGCACGTCAATTTTTTTTTCAGAAAAGGTTCAAGATGGCCGACTGGCGGCCATTTTTGTTGGAAATGGCGTGTACTTCGTTATACTTCTGAACGACATTTCTGATTTCAAAAATTTTCTCGTGGTTAAATTATGCAAATTAACCTTACTTTACCTATTTTTCGGGTAATATTTTTGTATGTATTATGTTGTGTACTGTTACCACCTGTATCTCAGAGATGCTTTGATGCTTTTGTTTAAAATTTTCAGATTTCATGGGGCATTAGGAAAAATTGACGCAAGTCAATTTTTCCCCTTAAAAATGCAAGATGTCCGACTGGCGGCCATTTTTGTTGGAAATGGCGTGTAATTCGTTATACTTCTAAACGACATTTTTGATTTCAATAATTTTCTCGTGCATTAATTATGCAAATTAGCCTTACTTTACCTTTTTTTCGGGTAATATTTTTGTATGTATTATGTTGTGTACTGTTACCACCTGTATCTCAGAGATGCTTTGATGCTTTTGTTTAAAATTTTCAGATTTCATGGGGCATTAGGAAAAATTGATGCACGTCAATTTTTCCCCGAAAAAATGCAGGATGTTCGACTGGCAGGCATTTTTGTTGGAAATTGCGTGTAATTCGTTATACACTCTGAACGACATTTCCGATTTCAATAATTTTTGGTATGGAGGTCTAGCAGTATAAGATAAATAACATATAATACAGGTTCTTTTCTTGTGCATAAATTATGCAAATTAGCCTTACCTAACCTTTTTCTCGTGTAATATTTTTGTGCATATTATGTTGTGTACTGTTACCACCTGTATCTCAGAGATACTATGATGCTTTTGTTTCAGGTTTGAAGGGAAGAGACATAAGATAAATAACATATTATACAGGATTTTTTTCTTGTGCATAAATTATGCAAGTTAGCCTTACTTAACTTTTTTACAGGTATTTGGATGCTTCCAGTAAAACCACAGAAATATCGGTAATATTGGAACTAGTTTTTGAGTTGTTCCTTTGATATCCATATTTGTTTGGGTTTTATTGAGGAAATATCAATATATTTCACAGTAATCCACCTAGCGTGGGGACGATTGTCTGATCGCTGGCAAGCAGCGTTGCACTTGTTGTAAGATAAAATAAATTTCAAGTCCCTTAACCCTAAAAGGTCTACTTAAAGACTTTTATGACCTTAGAACAGGTGCCCTTAATATGCCATCATGTGGACATCCTGTTGACAATAGACAAATTAGGTAGGCAGTGGTTTCTAGTCAAATCTTGGCAGTCGGTTAACCCTTTACCAAAAGTAGAGAATATCAAAATGTATTATTTTAATTACTATTTTTTTTAATTTTTCTAAAAATTTCAACAAAACCATAACATGTGACCCCTCATTGGATCGAGCTTGATGAGCTCGTTCCAATGAGGGGGTCACATGATATGGTTTTGTTGAAATATTTTGAAAAATATAATTTTTGCAACTGCTTAATTTGCAAATTACGTGGGTGGATGCAAGCGATTCGTTAGGTAAAGGGTTAAGGCATCCAAGACTTGACTAGAAATCACTGCTAAGCCACTGGACATATAGAAGCTGTGGGCTGCTGGGAATTCAGGACATTTGTGCAAGCCCTTGAGGGTTGAAAACTCCTATACAGTTGTAATTATGTCTAAACTGTCTTGAAATCTTCTTGAATTTTATGGCTATTCATTTAGCTCTGCCAAAGAAGATTGAATTGATTAAATTCATACTTGCATTTTGGAAAAAAATTACAGGCTGAGTTTGATATTTTGACCTCGGTATGCAAAGGGTTAATCTTTTTTTTTAGCCGAACTTGCCAAAGTCAAGATAAGCTCTTGCCATCACGCATACGAATGTCTGTCAGTCTGAATCTGTTCACACTTTCTTTAGCACAGGCTAAACTCCGTAGTTCTTGATCGATCATCACAATTTTCATGTGCAGGTTTGAGGTCATGTCTAGATGAGAACGTCCCATTTTGGTTGCAATTGGTCAACCGCGACGGCTGTGTGAGTTCAAAACCCGAAAACCTTTGGCACAGTCTATAGGTCATATTTATGAAGGGGTTTCAATGTAATTTCAAGATGAGAACGTCCTATTTTGGTTGGGTTCGGTCAACCGTGACAGCCACAGGTGCATGTGACCTAGATTCCTTCAACGCCGTCTACAGGTTGTATTTATGAAGAGGTTTCATTGTAAATTGGTAGGATGACTCGGTATAATATCTAGATGAGAATGTCCTATTTTGGTTGTGATCGGTCAACCCTGATGGCCGCACATGAACGTGAGCTAGATTTCTTTAGCACAGTCTACAGTTCATATATATGAAGCGATTTCATTGTAACTTGGTAGGATGACTCAGTATGATGTTCAAATGAGACTATCCTATTTTGGCCATGATCGGTCAGCCATTACCGCTGCTTGGGCATGTGGACTAGATTCCTTTTGCACTGTCTACAGGTCGTATTTGTGATAGGATTTCATTGAGACTTGGTAGGATGACTTGGTAGGATGATACCTAGATAAGACTGTTCTATTTTGGTTACGATTGGTCATCCATGACCGCTTGACATGTACATGACCAAGATTCCTTTAGCCAAGTCTACAAATCATATTTATGAAGGGATTTCATTGTAACTTGGTAGGATAATTCGGTTTGGAATTATTTTACTGTAACTTGGTAACTTTGGTTGACATATGTTAACCCTTTACCCAACGAATCGGCCACATCCACCCAATAATATGCATATTCAGCATCTGAGAAAATACTATATTTTTATACTGTACCAATGACCCAGACTTAGCTGGTGCTAACTCCAACAAAACCAGGGCCAAACACAAATTTTGCCCCCCAATCCCCAAAATTTGCATCCAAAACAAAAAGAAATCATGTCCTAAAGGACCTCCATAGTACGCCTCTACTGCGCATGCGCAGTGACGCAGTCGTCCCGAAATTGGCGCCAATTATCATTCTCTGTTTGGCCCTTCATCAGTCAACATCTCACTGATCTTTGTGCTTGTAAATCTCAGTTTAAAGGATGCCAGACACGTAATTTTTGGAGAAAATGTGATTCTAAGGAGGATAGAAGGAGGAGAGGAAAAAAGAAGTGGCAAAAAATAATCAGGGCTGTACTTAAAATTTTTTGTTGAAATTATGTTAAGTTGCCTATTTTCGAGGCATGGGCCTCTTGTTGTCATTCTTGCTAATTGTTGCACTGCTTATTCAGTGTTTCCTCTCCCCTAGCCTTCTAAAGTCCCCCCTTGCAATTCTCCCATGCTTTTGGCATATTTTTGAGAAGTTTCATTTCTAAAATTTCCTGGGAGAGTTGCTTGGTTACAGAATTTTTCTGTTATTTTCCCCATATTTACGTTTTCACCCATGGGTGTATAACGTTTGTGTTCTGCATCTTCCATCTGATGTTCTGCAGATTCTCCCCTGGGAGTCTCTGTTTTGCATCAGATAGAGTGTAATTGATGACTGATTCCGGGCCAGTTTTTTCAGTGCCTGGAGTCATGTTTTCTAGTGTGTTTACACTGTTTGTTTTCATTGGCAACAGCCTTTTTTGAGGGGGGCTGTTTGCCTTTGTGGTAGTTTATCTCATTATAAGATACATTTATATTATCCGAAAGTGTCTCATTAATTATTTTATATAATTTTAAAATTTTTGACCACACTTTGCCATCGGATCCATCGGGGCTCAACGTTACTTTTCAGCAACTTGGGCTTCTCTGAAAAAATATTTTTTCAAAATTATTTTGTTTTGCAATTGTTTTTTCATTTATTAATGGATCATGTTATTATGTATCTTTGTGTCAGGGGTTTTTGCGAGTAACTAGGACTTATTGTTGTTCTTTCACAATGAAGGGACATTGTTCAAATTGTAATAGGAAGAAATCTTCCTCTGACTTTCATGATCATTGTATTAATTGTAGTCAGTGTTCTCGCATTAATCCCTGTCCTATATGTGAACATTGGGATGAGAAACATTGGAAACGTGTGTCACGATATGTTGTTTCTGGAGAAAGAGCGATGTCGGCTCTTTCTCCACAAGGTCACTCTACTCTCTCAGTTTCTATTTCAGAGGAACCAGAACAGGGTGATGTTTCCATGTTATCTTCTTCAAGTGTGCGTCCGTCGTCACAAATGAATTCAGAGCTAGCGGCAAAAGTGCTCATGGAGATTAGACAAATGTCGTCCGCTAGCTCGCCCAGTGTAGCGTCCATTCACCGAATGGTTCGGCAGCCGGGTTCGTCCGATGCGGTCCAAGAGGAAATTTTGGGTGATGCGAGCACTATAAACATAATAGATGCACACCCAGTGACGGCGGATAGTAAACGAGAACGGAGGAAGCCTTTTAGTCCGGTTCCTAGCTCGTCCAGGTCCAGCCGGGCCGCGAGCGAGAGAGGCCCCTCTCTCGTACAACAACATCTGGGACCAGATGTTGTGGTACAAAATGTGCCTTTAGCGGAGCATACGTCCGTCGCTCGGGACGCTCCGTTGTATAAGCAGTCCGCAGAGACTGTTAAGGCTTCCTCTTCTCGTCGGCGCACACGACCGCACCTTGGCTGCGTGACCTCCGATATTTTGCCAGCTTCGCCGATGAAGGATTCTTCGGCGACTAGGTCACACCATCCGGCAGCCAGGGATTCGAGACCGATGGACCCCGGACGTTCGCATAGGAAAAGTATGCGGGAGCCATCTGATGCGGAGCTGCCCTCGGCGAAGCAGCGAAAGACCGCGCCTCCGCAGGTCTCGACGTCGGACATTCTAGTGCAGATAGCACAGCTTATTGCAGCATCCCAGCAGCCGACAGAAACGGTGTCGGATCGAGAATTATCCGACGGCGCTGGGTCGGTACGCTCCGCCGAAGCATCGGGGGCGGACGACCGGGAACATCGGGAGGTCCGACCGGATGGTGAAAGGGATACGGATGAATTGGAGCTATCCCTTTCGGAACAACATAAAGCTGCCGTGGACTTCATCCGGCACTTTCTCCCTCAAGTTGTTCCGTCGGGCCAGACTGCTGCGCTTCCGGACAAGAGAATTATAGCGTCATTGGACTCTGAATTTTTTGAGCGGTTCAGGGACATCGCTCCCGAGTTTCCGTCGCAGTCCAATAATGTTGCAAGAACATTTGAATTATTGAACGACGCTATTTTTAAACTTGCTTCCAGGACGGGGAAAGCAGGTTTCTTGTCCGCAAATACTCTCAACCTGCCTTTCATTAATGCAAGGAATAAATTCGACACGGCAGGACAGGGTATACCGAGAGTTCCTCTGCGTATGGACGACGAGGCGGAAGACTTAGAGCTATCATTACCGTTGTCAGCTTCTATTCCAACCGCGGTGTTGGAAACAGCTATTGCGTCTAACAGAGCCAATTTAGATGCCTTATCTTACGCAGATCACCTTACTAAGGCGTTATCACTGCGCCTTCAAGGGGAAGAGTTTCAGGATATACAATCCTCTTTAAGACTTCTTTCAAGGGCAGTAGCTTATTCCACGTGTAACTCCGCCCTTTCAGTGGCAAATCTGGAGTTGGTTAGACGTGACGCAGCCCTGGCTACATCCACACTAGTGGATTCTAAGGTGAAGAACTCTCTTAGAGTCGCTTCGGTCTCAGGAGAACTTCTCTTTGACGGCAAGCTTTCCGCTATTTATGATAATATTAAAAAGAAAGCTAATGATTCTCTGTTGTTCAGATCCGCTCCTAAAAGGTCGGATACAGCAGACACGAATAAGGCGGGCACTTCTGGGTCTAATGCGCCCAAGAGAGGTTCCTATAGAGGTTCCGGTGCGTCCTCTTGGTCTTATTCGAGAGACCGTCAGGATAGCGACTCTCGTTCGGGACGTCCTTCAGGCCGGGACAATCGGTCGGATGCCCCGAGGTCGACGAGGCGAGGTGCGGGTCGTGGAAGACGTGGTTTCTCCTACCGCAGGCCTCGCAGGTCCAGGAGGTGATGGCTTAAACCTCTATCGCGTTCCGGTTGGCGGAAGGTTGTCGAGTTTTTCACAAGAGTGGGCGTCGATTACGGACGACCCGTGGGTGAGAGGAGTGACTTCGGAAGGTCTAAAGATATCCTTCAAACGAAAGCCTCCATTAACTCGAAGTCCAAAGTGGACTCATCTTCCGTCAAATCCACAGAAAAGAGACGCTCTGTTATCAGAGGTGCAGTCTCTTTTAATGAAGAACGCGGTAGAGGTCGTAGAAAACCAGGAATCGCTGGGATTCTACAGCCATCTGTTTCTGGTTCCGAAACCAGACGGCTCGTTCCGTCCAGTCATAGATTTGAGCTGGATAAACAAGCTGATCGTCGCTCCGAAGTTTTATATGGAGACGATTCGATCGGTCAGAGCGAGTATTCGGGTGAACGATTATGCAACGAGCATAGATCTCAAGATGCGTACTTTCACGTCATGGTACATCCGACATTCCGAAAGTATCTACGCTTCGCAGTCCTAGGAGTGGTGTATCAGTTCCGGGTCATGTGCTTCGGATTGAATCTAGCACCCTGGGCTTTCACTCGGGTAATGAACTCGGTAATGATCTACTTCCGAGCTCATTCGTCTGCGGTAACGTCGGCCTACCTGGACGACATTCTTCAGAGGTACGGCAACGAGTTAACGCTTCAGAACGATGTTCAGAATCTTCTTCTATTGCTCCGACGTCTCGGTTTCATAGTAAATGAGGAGAAGTCGGATCTGGTGCCGTCCAAGTCATTCACTCATCTGGGAATGAGCTTCGAGACGCACAACAATCTCGTTCGTCTGCCGTTAACCAGAGCGAAATTAGTCAGTTGTTACGCTCGCTATTGTCTGAATGCAGACAAAGTCACGGCGAGAGAATTTATGAGACTGATAGGTCTGTGCGGAGCCGCCGCGGATCTCATTCCGATGGGACGGCTACGCACACGTCCTCTTCAAATTTTCCTGACTCAGAATTGGAGTGTGAAAATTCATTCGCTTGATGTAGACGTTCTCTTGTCAGATCAAGTGAAACAAGAGATTCAGACTTGGGCAAACATTCAGTGGTTAACTCAAGGAGTTCCGCTGCAGTTGCCGGATCCGAGTTTTACCATTATGACGGATGCCAGTCAAACAGGTTGGGGTGCATCATTAATCCCAACGGATTCGAGATGCCAGGGTCTTTGGGATCCGCAATTCCTGTGCAAGCACATAAACATCAAGGAAATGATGTCAATTTGGCTTGCGTTACGTCACTGGATGGACATTATTCACGATGCTCATGTCCAAATCCTATCCGACAATACGACAGTAGTGGCGTATATACGGAATCAGGGAGGCACTCATTCAGTGCCGTTGTTCAATCTAACGGAAAGAATCCTTCTGTTTGCGTTGGAACATCACGTTCTTCTTTCGGTCCGTCACATACCGGGTCGGGGTGCGGTGGCGTCGCGGTGACCGGTTCTCGTCAGATCACCGAAGTTAAGCAACGTCGAGCGCGGTTAGTAGTTGGATGGGTGACCATTTCAGCGACTGATTAGTGCTCCCGCGTTGTGTCCTTGGGCAAGGCGCTTAACCCTGATTGCCCACGTGGGGGCACGATGACGCTGTGTACTACGGCGTACTGCATGTCGATGGTGCGCATGTCTTCAACCAATCTAACCCTGCCTGTGCCGCGGTGCAGAGTTCAGAGTTACGATGTTGGAGAGCTGACAGCTGCTCGTCGTTGCTCGGTGGTTCTCTCCGGGTACTCCGGCTTCCTCCACCCGTAAAACTGTCACCGACATGATATGACCCTGGCTGTTAATGTGTCGTTAAACCCTAATAAAAAAAAAAAAAAAAAAAAAAAAAAAACATACCGGGTCGTCTGAATGTGCTAGCAGACTCCCTTTCACGAAAGGGTCGCTTGTTGCCGTCGGAGTGGACTCTCAACAAACAAGTATTCAATCAGATTTGCTACCAATGGGAACGGCCAATGATAGACTTATTTGCGACACATCTCAACAATCAGTTGCAGACGTATGTGTCCCCGTGTCCGGATCCAAGAGCATTTGCAGTAGACGCTCTGTCGATCCCTTGGGACGGAATGATAGGATATGCGTATCCTCCAGCGCCGTTAATTCAACAAGTATTGCTAAAGATAAAACAATCTCAATGCAAGATTCTGTTGGTAGCATCTCTGTCGCCGCAGAGACCGTGGATAAATCTACTCAGGTGTCTGTTGTGGGACCTACCGCGGAAGCTTCCTCCACGAGAGGATCTTCTTTCGCAGGGGAAATCGCGCCAACTCCATCACAACCCGCAAGGTCTCAACCTTCACGTTTTTCCGTTGTGCGGTCCTTCTTGCATGGCAAGCACTTTACAGGACGAGCAGTGGACGCGATTTCTAACTGTAGGAGGACCTCCTCTTCGCTAAACTATGCGGCTAAGTGGAAGGTTTTCCGTCGTTGGTGTAGGGATCATTCTGTAGATATATTTGATCCCTCTATACCAGACATTGCAAATTTTCTAGTATACTTGTTTGACGAAATCAAACTGCAGCCTGTTACTATAAAGGGTTATAGATCTATGTTATCTGATACCTATGCACATCATGATAGTTTACAAATTGGATCTAATGTCTCTTTATCGAAATTGGTTAGAAACTTTTCGATAAATAGACCCAGAACTCTTAGATTAATTCCTAAGTGGAATTTAGCTTGGGTTCTCCTTAAATTGAAGGAAAAGCCATTTGAACCTCTTGGGACAGTAGATTTCAAATTCTTATCTTATAAGACAGCTTTTCTCTTAGCTTTGTCTTCTGCCAGAAGAGTCAGTGAGCTTCATGCACTATCGGTGGATGATTCTCATTATCGTAGTGTTGGGAACACTATCACCTTCACTACTAATGTGGGTTTTTTAGCTAAGAATCAGGCTCCTAATAAATATCCGGAACCTATTGTTATTAAGGCTCTTCCGTCTTCAGACGGGCGTAGGCCTTTACTCTGTCCTGTTAGAGCACTACGTATCTATAAACAGAGATCTCAGTTCATCAGAAAGGGACGGAAACGTTTCTTTCTGTCTTTGATGCCTAATAGAAAGGACATTTCAGTCCATTCTATTGCTAGATGGATTCAGTTAACTATCCGTACTGCTTATGAAGATTTATCTTCTTCTCAGCAGTCTGTGCTTAAGATTTCTGCTCATGAAGTAAGAGCTCTTTCTACTTCCTGGGCTTATGCTAATAGTGTTGCTATTACAGATTTAATGAAGGCTGCTTATTGGTCTCAGCCATCCACATTTACTAATTTTTATCTCAGAAATATTGAGTCCATTTCTGGAGACCTGCATTGTTTAGGTCCGTTATCTGTTGCTCAGAATGTCGTCCACTAAACAGTTGCAACTATAGTTATGCAGGCTTTCTGTTCCGGCAGTGACTCCGTCCGGCTGCCCTCTTCGCTCTGGGCTATTTGACCCAGGGCAAGGGGAAGGGGGGGCGGGTGTTCCCTTAGGTCACCTGCTTTATAGTGAAAAGCAAGGGAATGCCTCCTCCAAGACAGTATTTCTGAGTCGCTTCCGGGATGGTTTTAAAGTGTAATATTAATGTTTAATTTCATTCATGTCTTATTTTTAAAGTGTAGCTCGGTGTGAAGCATTTGTATATGTCAAGTGTCAAACGGGCTTTAATATACAATACTCCGACACTTTTAAATGATTATAAAGAGTCTCAATTCTCTGGACTACTTTATTTATTGGCTTGCTTTAAAAATAATTAGTATAAGGGTTATACTGGATGTTAATAGAGAACATGAATGTTATTGTGCTCAATTATTAAGGGTAGTGTATCTTTCTAATTTAATATTAAATAAGAAAGATACATGTAAAGCCTAATACTCCTTTTCTCCTTAAGGGGTTACCTCTTTATTATATAATTGAGCTTATTGGATTTTCCTCTATGTCCTAGGCCCTCCAGCCTGTTTACTATTCAGCTAAGTCTGGGTCATTGGTACAGTATAAAAATGTTAAAAAATTTATAGTAATTTATATATTTTTTATACTTACCAATGACCCAGACGGGGATGGCCCTCCCTGAGTTGGGAACTCTTGCCTCCCCGCTGAGTACATAGCACTGACCAGGCACTGCCAGTAAGAATGATAATTGGCGCCAATTTCGGGACGACTGCGTCACTGCGCATGCGCAGTAGAGGCGTACTATGGAGGTCCTTTAGGACATGATTTCTTTTTGTTTTGGATGCAAATTTTGGGGATTGGGGGGCAAAATTTGTGTTTGGCCCTGGTTTTGTTGGAGTTAGCACCAGCTAAGTCTGGGTCATTGGTAAGTATAAAAAATATATAAATTACTATAAATTTTTTAACTTTTCAAAACATTTCAACAAAACTATATCATGTGACCCCTCTTTGGAACGTGCTTGTTCCATTGAGGGGGTCACATGATATGGTTTTGTTGAAATATTTTGAAAAAATTTAAAAAATGTTATTGAAAATAATAAATTTTGATATCATCTGCATTGGGTAAAGGGTTATCTGTGAGGTCCATATCAACCCAGGACTCAATTCTTTAGTACAGTCTACACCTCAAATTATTCTTGTTGAAAACATAGCATATGGGGTCTTATTTCATAATCCTTTCATAAACATTGAACATTATCCTTTTCATCAAACACTATCCACAATCCAGGTCCCGAGTTCGATCCCCCATATGGGACCACCCGTATTTTATCCTTGGGCAAGGGACTTTATCCCAGTTGCCTACCTGGGGGCACGATGATGCCGTGACTAAGGCGTACTGCACGTCGATGGTGCACATGTCATCAACCGCTGTAACCCTGCTTGAGCGGAGCTTGAACAGAGTTAGAATGTTGAGGAGCTGACATTTGCTCGTCTTTGCTCGGTGGTTCTCTCCGGGTACTCCAGCTTCCTCCACCCGTAAAACTGTCACGGTCACGATCAGTCATTGTGCATAAGTATGTGACCTTAAACCCCAATAAATAAATAAATCCACAGTCCAGTTAAGGGGTCACATGATGTGGTTTTGTTGAAATTGTTTGAAAAAAATTATATTTAAAATAATAAATTTTGATATCGTCTGCGTTGGGTAAAGGGTTAAAACCATGAGTTTTGAGATACAGTTTTTATAATCTACCTAATTTTCTTTTCCTTCAGAATTCGGTGAAATCCAAGCGTTTATCAAAAAGTACACATGATATGTTGGCAGATATTTTCAAAAAAATTGGTTCCAAAGAGAATACAAGGGAGGTAAGTATTTTCTGATTTTTTTTTTCCAAAGCTTTTGAAGAGTTGGGGATGATACAAGAATAACTTGTACCCTATGTATGTAAAATTTTCTATTTGTATACCAGTATGTTTTGTGGGGCTCTGACAAATAGGATATAATAGATTAAATGTGTATTCTATGTACTGAGGCCATTTAGGTCTATAAACAAGGGGAATTTGATGATTGTCAGGCTAATTTCTCAACTTATCACAAGGGTTTTTTTATACCCCCCCCCCCCCCCCCCCCCGCGACAAATAGTCAGGGGACATACTGTTTTACCCCTGTCCGTCCGTTTGCTGTCCATCCATCCATCCATCCATCCATCCACCTGTCCATACATCCATCCAAACACATGTAGGGTACATTTTATGTCCAGATAACTAACTTCTCTCACACATTTCAAGCTAGGACCTTTCTAGCTCGCCTGACTTTCAGTCAGGGCAGCTATGGTGGTCAGTCATCTGGCGTCCGTCGTCCATGAACATGGTGTTTGCATCTTCTCCTCCCAAACCGCTGAACCAATTTAATTGTGATTTGAGATAATAGTTTGTTATGACATTGCATTTTGATTTTGTTCAAATCAAGTTGCCTCGCCCCTCGGTAGGGCCAAAAAGTGTGCTTAAATCTTAAAAAAAATTTTCTCATGAACCAGCAGTAGCAGAGACTTGATATTTGGTGTGCAGCTTCCAAACCGAGAGGCAGATTTGAACCAAATTTGATATGAGGGCTTATGGGGTCGTAAGTACCTAATTTATGCCAAAAAAAAATTTCCCGTTGCCCCATGGGAACCGCAGGAGCTAAAAATAGAAAGAAATTAAAATTTTTATATTTCCAAAACTACATGGCATTGAGAATTCTTATTTGGTGTGAAGCTTCCTTAGGACCAACAGAATGGAATTGTCCAAAAAATATTGCTATCGGTTTTATCATGGGGTACATTTTGGGGACTTTGAAAAAGTGCTGAGTCAGCATTTTTTAACACTGTGGGTAATGGGAAAAATATTTAAGACTACTTTTCTCCCAAACCACTGCTCCAAAAGCTTTCAAATTTCACATATAACATCTTTGGAAGATTGTTTCACATGTTTATTGAAATCAAATCCCTGGGTCCATATTTGGGCTCTCTTTGGGAGCCCAAATGTTTAAATTAGTGCAGTATGAGGAATATTCTTTGAAAAATTTCTTCTTCAGATCTACCAATCAGAATCTTTTGATATTTGGTAGGGGGGTGAGATTCAAGTTTGTTCAAGCCAAGTCCCTGGGTTCATATTTGGGCTCACTGTGGGAGCCTGAATTATAACTTACTTCAAAATGAGGACTTTTCTTTAAAAATCTTTTTCTTCAGGTCCAGCAGTCGGAATGTTTTGATATTTGGTATGCAGCAGCCTTAGGGAGTACGATTCAAGTTTGTTCAAGCCATGTCTCTAGGTTCATATTTGGGCTCACTGTGGGAGCTCAAATTGTAACTTAGTTCAAAATGAGGAATTTTCTTTAAAAATCTTCTTCTTCAGATACAGCAGTCCGAATGTTTTGATATTTGGTATGCAGCATCCTTAGGGGGGTGAGATTCAAGTTTGTTGAAGCCAGTCCCAGGGTTACATATTTTGGTTCCCTGTGGGAGTCTGAATTATAACTTAGGGGG
The DNA here is from genome assembly GCA_031216915.1 of Pictodentalium vernedei. Lineage (NCBI taxonomy): Eukaryota > Metazoa > Mollusca > Scaphopoda > Dentaliida > Dentaliidae > Pictodentalium > Pictodentalium vernedei. The sequence goes on from CM062289.1 coordinate 56,920,870, forward strand.
GTCAGATTCAAGTTTGTTCAAATCGAGTTACTGGTTAATAATTGGGAAATTAGGAAATTTTTTTAAAAATCTAATTCTTCAGATCCACCAGTCAGAATGCTTTTATATTTGGTATACAACATCTCTAGGGGGATCAGATTCAAGTTTGTTCATATTGGGTCCTGGTTTAATATTTGAGCTCCCTATGGGAGCCTGTATTTTAACTCAGTACATTATGTGGAAATTTCTTTAAAACTCTTCTGATCCACCAGTTAGAATGGCTGCTTTCATATTTGGTATACAACATCTCTAGGAGGGTAAGATTCAAGTTTGTTCAAATCAGGTCCCTGGGTTATTATTTGGGCTCTCTATTGGAGCCCAAGCATTACCTTAGTGCAATATGGGGAAATTTTTCATATTTGGTATACAACATCTCTAGGGGGGTCAGATTCAAGTTTGTTCCAATCGAGTTCCTGGGTTAATATGTGGGATCCTCTGGGAGCCTGAATTTTAATTTAGTGCAATATGAGGGAATCTCTTTAATAATCTTCTTCAGATTCACCAATCAGAATCCTTTCGTATTTGGTATACGACATCTCTAGGGGGGGGTCAACTTCAAGTTTGTTCAAATCTGGTCCCAGTGTTAATATTTGGGTTCCCTGTTGGTGCGAATTTTTAACTTAGTGCATTATGAGGAAATTTCTTTAAAAGTCTTCTTCAGATCACCAGTTAGAATGCTTTCATATTTGGTATGCAACATGTCTAGGAGGGCCAAATTTAAGTTTGTTCAAATCGAGTCCCTGGGTTAATATTTGGTTGGGCTCCTAATTTTGCAATTTGAGGGAATTTTTTTTTAAAATCTTCTTTTCCAGAACCATCTATTAATATCTTTTAATATTTGGTATACAACATCCCTAGGTGACTTTAGATTCAAGTTTGTTCACATTGGGTCCCTGGGTTAATAACTGGGCTCTCTATTGGGGGGGGGGGGGGGGGGGGGAGGGGGGGTTACAGTGATTGTAGTGACATAACCTTTGGGAGTTTGGCAGCACTTGTCTACAGCTAAAAGAATTGGAAGCAGTCAGGAAAACCTATGATAATAATCATCTGACATGGACACCCGAGTTATGAATAATTTCATGACTTCATTCCTCTGTAGTGTTGATGAACTAGGACTAACTGAATGTGACCGAAAATACTTCTTTGAACCACTTTGCCAGGTGAACGATTAAGGCCCCCTGAGGTCTCTTGTTTATTCAATTAATCATTTACCTAACACAAAAGGCAGACTGAAAATAGAATACGTTTCATTTTTGGAATTCATATTAAAAAAATTTCCCAATCTGGTATAAGTATTTCCATTAGTTCCTTGAATCTTGCACCCTATGTAACCTGTAACCAACTAACCCAGTGTATTTTTACAGCCTTAGTGTATTATTAGTTACACAGTTTGTTGGTGGCCTAATATGGTATATTAGGCCACCAACAAACTGTGTAACAAATATATCTTACCGACTGCTGCATCGATGCACAGAACTAATAACAACAGCAATCAAAATTAAATGAGAGAATTCTCACAATGTGTTCACGTGTCTGTGCCTTGTTACAATTTATGGGAGAGTGCCTAAAGGCACTCTTCCATAAATTGTAACAAGGCAAATTCATACATACCAAACAGTTTCATTTCGAAGGTAACATGACACACATCCACAGAATATGAAGCCTTTCAAGTTGCCTAACCTGCACTTCAGATCAAATATGGGCTTCCAACACTTAATCTTTCAACTTGAAGCATTTATCAGCTGCCGCCATTTTGAATAATCAATGAACAAAGGGGAGATCACCCATAGCTGTCAGCGTATATTGATGTTGACAGGCAGTATATGGTTTTATATGCAGTCTGCATGTGATGTCTTTGAACCAATGAAATTCCCGGATTCTTGTAGGAGGTAAGATATATTTTCATGTAGCAGGGACTGACCTGGGCATGCGCCAGTGCGTATTTGGTTCTGAAACATCAGGACCTGGCTCTTAAATCTCAGAAATAGGCTTCTCAGTTGGCGCGTAATTTCTCAGATCATATTTTGATATTCTTTCGATGGATAATCGGGAGAGACACTCTTACATGTATTATATGTATGATTGTCATTTATCATTGTTGTAGAGTGCTTAAGTTAATACTTCAAGTCTTAAATACCAAGCATTAATCTTCACTGTGGTTTCTGATCAAGTCTTGGCTGCCTAAATAGGCAGCCAAGACTTGATCAGAAACCACAGCGAAGATTAATGTTTGCTATAGTGGACTAAATGAAAATGATGAGAGCTTTTACATACTTGCAGTGTGTGTTACAAACAGCAGTGTGACTCCGTAAATTGAAATCTGGCGCATGAATTTAAAAAATAGGCTCCGAGGCTGGAGCGTATTTTAAATAGTCCTGATCGGTCCCTGATGTAGTGTGTGTGATATGGCAGCCTTTCAACTAATCATGTGCAATGCCTGTGGTCAACCAATGTATGTTAGCTTACCAACTAATTCTATACAATGCACAGAGTTAATCACTCTTGTCTTTCTGGTTATCAATAAGTTCGTCTCTATTATGTCACTAACCCTGTGCATACACAGCTTTAGTGGGTGTACAATTACCCTGTGCATACACAGCTTTAGTGGGTGTACAATTTCATGTAGTGATTTGGCAGTTACCATTTTTTTAAAACCGGAAAATGAGATGAACACTGTATACAGCACAGGGTTAGTCACACTTTCTGGTTATAAAACATTTCCATTATTAACTGAGGTAAGGCCACACAAAGTAGATCTTCTGTTTCTCAGGCCATTATTTGTAAAATTGCATGCAGGCGAGCATTTTTTTAGCTCACCGAAGGAAGCTCCACTTATCACTTGTCGTCGTCGTCATCCATCATTGTGAACATTTTTCAAACGACTTCTCCTCTGGAACCACTGGTCTGATTTTCACGAAACTTCATACTGATGTTCATTACTATATGGCAATTCATGTTTGTTCAAATGAAATGGCCACGTCCCTTGGGGGCTCTGTATGGGGCATAACTCTGATAGCACCTTATGAATTATAGAAAAATTATTAAAAAATCTTCTTGTCCACAACCAGTGGTCAGAATCTTTTGATATTTGGTATGCAGCATCTTGGTATGGGTCTGATTCACGTTTGCTCAAATCGAGTCCCTCGATCAATATTGGGGCTCCATATGGGCCGTGAATTTTCACTTAGTGCAATTTAAGAAAAAATTCTTTAAAAATCTTCTCCCACACCAGTGGGCAAAATCTTTTGATATTTGGTATGTAGCATCTTAGTAAGGTTCTGATTCAAGTGTCAGGGCAAAGCCAGCCTAAATATAGGGGCAAGGGGCCTCATATATAAGGACAGTGTAAGTTCAAAAGATATTCCACATCAAGGCGAAAACCCTATGTGAATTTCACTTCTCTGTGAAGCTGGACATGGAAAAAACACATGTGGTGTATATCCAGCTTCAGGGCAGGGACCCTGGGGAGAAACAGTATGTTAGATAAGGTCTAATCTCATTTAATTTATACAGTAGTCGCGAGTCTTACAAGACGTAATCGGTTGGTGGCAGGATATCGTCACGGCCAATTGAGAAACGAGATTCTAAAAGATAGAAATGTCTGTCGTGTCGTCACATGATCATTAGTTTTGCAATGAGTGGCAGGAACGAATCGGTTCTCTTGACAAGTGAAATCACCGTTAAGTCACGCGCGAGAGATGACTTGTATTGATTCTGCCTCGATATACGTCATCTCCCACCGTTTTGGCAGATGGACAGATGAGCGTCTGTCCACCTGACAGTTTAGGGTAAAACGTATATATACCTTGAAGAGCAGAGCCTTAGACACACACTTGGAGTCACACACACGTTGGTGAAGTCCAGGGCAGGCGGACTCTGTTTCCTGGCATAGGGGTACCTTCGATCACAGGACCCTGAAACGGCTGGAATTGCCAGACTGGGCATTCCACGATTGATTTAGCTTAAGGTTGATAGGCGGCTACAGTGCCAAATTCGTTGAGAAGGAAAACCCAAGGTGAAACGTTAAAGTTTAGATTGTCGAGTAGCAGGTATCAGCCTGCAATAGTCAGAAGTATAGGTTAATTGTATTGTGCTCATTAACCCTTTGAAGCGTCAAACTGATTGCGTTGTGAGTAGTTTGTTTTGCTGTCGAAGCATCGTAATACCGACTGGAGATCGGTGTGAGTGACAATTTCGCCCTAGCACAAAAAGGGGCATTTGTGAATCATGAATTCAACCAGGAACGGTGAATATTTCAATAAGACTTTCATGGAGGACTTTCAAAAGGCACATAAGGTATGAGTAGACAATATCTGACCCAAATCAGAAGTACGGTGGCTTTATAGATGACGAACATTGCTAGTTGGAACCCTCCGACAGCCAGAGGTACAGTTACGCGCAGATGTTGACATTTGAGCCTAAGCGGGTGAAGCTCTTATGGCGAGCTCACCATAATAACATTTCAGATTTGTGAAGCTCTTATGGCGTGCTCACGGTAGTAACATTTCCAGTGTGTAGACTATAGTGCCAGTACAGGGCTATAGAATGACTATATAATTGTTGAGAATTATTTAACCCTAGCAACCCATTTTCTGTGAAAAGAATCGAATTGTTGATTGTTGAAATATTGAAACGGCTTTATTTTTATGTGTAAATAAAAGAATTGTTGTTACTTTAAGTCATTCTTTCCTTTACACAGCCTGAAGTGATTAGGAATCACACCTAACGGAAATTGAACCTATTTCAGGCCAATTTGGCAGAGAAGGAATCACGGCATCTAACTCAGCTCCCAGCGCCGAGTTCGCGACACTTGGATTCCGACCCTCCACGTTGGTCTAATTTTCCCGCAATTTCATCAGCAGGACTAAATAACCCCACGTCAGCCCAGGCCTTACGGGGCCTCAGGTGTCCTGACATCAAGTTTGTTCAAATTGTGTCTCTCGGTCAATATTGGGCCTCACTATGGGGGCGTGAATGTTTACTTTGTGCACTTCAAGGGAAATTCTTTAAAAATCTTCTTCAGAACCATCATGCAGAATTTTTTGTTACTTGATCAGCAGCATTGTCCCATTCAGTCCTGTTGATGTTTTAGCTCCACAGAGAGTATAGATTTACTCTGTAGAACCTTAAGAATAGCTTTTGATAAAATTTGTGTCTTAACAGTATGGAGCATTCGGTGAGTGCCTAAGGCCCCTGGGCCCTCTTGTTATTTTATTTTTTATATCTGTAATTATTTCTTTGCCATCAAAAGTTTATGTTCTTGGTTTATGTTTTAGGCCCCATAATCTATAGAATAGCATGGGTGGTGGTGTATTTTGTCCCTTGAGAGCAAGAAGGCTAAAGCATTGCAAAGCCTTCTTGCACTCATGGGACAAATTTATCAATGTTTTTAAATTGGGTAAAATATCAGACATAAACCATTTAATTTTTATATTTTATAAATGGTTATAAAAAGTGAGCATGCGGCAGCCAAACGGTCCATGCGTGAGGGCCTGAGAAACAGAGTTTTATTTTCTTAAGACCTAATAACCTTTTTAGTGTCAAGCATAAGTAAATGTAGTGTAAATCTCATCTTTAACAACTATTTACCCAACGTAAAGGCCAAAACCAGCCAGTAATATTCTCAAGAAGTATTTAAACTTAACTGTATGGCACCCTAATTGGAATGGATTTTGAACCCCCCCCCCCCCCCAACCCCCAAAATTTGCATACAATATCAAAAATTAAAAGTCCTATCTGGCTCTCCATACTTTTAGTCCTTACGCATGCGCAGCACCCAGGAAGAGACCGGAATTGGCACAAACATCATTCTTCTGTTTGGCCCAAAGTCAGTAACAACTGAACTGATATCTGTGCTTTAAATTCTCATTTTTAGCTCAACTTTGGCGAAGCCAAATTTGAGCTTATGCCATGGCCAGTTGTCCGTCGTCTGTCTGTCCATCAACAATTCAATACGGCTCGGGCTAGAGGCTGTATTTATGAACCGATCTTTACAAAACTTCTTGGGTACCTTTATTATGACCGTGGGACGAGAACGAGTGTTTTTGGGTCCGATCCGAAATTCAAGTTGGCCGCTGGCAGCCATTTTGTACAAAATTAGGTGCAATCAGATTTTTGCGCAGAACTTCCATATGAAAGCACTGATTTGAATAATTTTTTGTATGAATGTTTAGTACCATGGGATACATCACATATAATACGGGTTTTTTTCTCATGCGTAAATTATGCAAATTAGACTAACTTTGATGTATTTAGTGTTACTGTAAGTGCAAATGCCAATACGGCTCGGGCTAGAGGCCATATTTATGAACCGATCTTTACGAAACTTCTTGAGTACCTCTGGTATCACCGTGGGACGAGAACGAGTGTTTTGGGGTCCGGTCCGAAATTCAAGGTGGCCGATGGCAGCCATTTTGTACAAAATTAGGTGCAATCAGATTTTTGCACAGAACTTCCATGTGAAAGCGCTGATTTGAATAATTATCTGTGTGAATGTTTAGTACCATGGGATACATCACATATAATACATAGACAGAACTACATGTATGTTTCAATGAGTCGTTTTGTATTCAATGAGTCAGATGTGCGTAGGAAGAAAACGTCGAGACCGAAGGTCGAGACGTTTTCTTTCTACGCACATCTGACGAATTGAATACAAAACGACTCATTGAAACATACATGTGGTTTTGTATTTATTACATGACCCAAGCACCTACTGACCTAATTTTCTTTTCCATCAACGGTGGTAAACACCATGCACTTCATGCAGTCGCATTGCATAAAAAAAGTACCGGTTGGAACAGGTTGGTGTGCAATACTGAATTCCGTATTGCACAGCCGTATTGCATGCCGTATTGCATAAGAGAGACTGCATGGGCATGTAATAAAGGTTTTTTTCTCGTGCAGAAATTATGCAAATTAGATGAACTTTGATTTTTTCAGTGCTACTTACACACAGTAAGTACACATGTCAATGCGGCTCGGGCTAGAGTCTGTATTTATGAACCGATCTTTACTAAACTTCTTGGGTACCTTTGTTATCACCGTGGGATTTAGAACGAGTGTTTTGGGGTGTGGTCCGAAATTCAAGATGGCCACCAGCAGCCATTTTGTACCAAAATTAGTGCAATCAATCTTTTGTACAGAACTTCTGTATGAAAGTTCTGATTTGAAAAAATGTTTGTATGAATGTTTAGTAACATGGAATACATCACATATAGTACAGGTTTTTTTCTCCTACAAAAATTATGCAAATTAGATGAACTTTGATTTATTCAGTGCTACTTATACACATGTCAATACAGCTTGGGCTAGAGGCTGTATTTATCAACCGATCTTCATGAAATTTCTTGGGTACCTTTACTATCACCTTTGGACGAGAACGAGTGTTTCTGGGTGCAGTCCAAAATTCAAGATGGCTGCAAGTGGCCATTTTGTACCATAAGTTTTTTGTCCAATCAGTTTTTTCTCGCAACTTCTATACAGCTCGTATTTCTGAACTGATCTTCACGAAACTTCTTGGGTACCTTTGTTTTCACCTTGGGACAGGAACGAGAGTGTTTTGGGGTGCCTTTGTTAACACTGTGCTATGAGAACAAATATTTTGGGGTTCAGTCAGACCCACTCTGGGACTCAAAGATTTCTTTTCTAGTTTAGCATCTGACTGTTACGCACCTTTACAATACTTTACCTATACATTTGTTACAGGCTACGGCCAGTATTTATGTACAGACCGTTACAATACTTTATATGTACCTTTGTTATCAGGTCATTACCTAGATGTTTGTCATTGCTGGGTCACATATTATACATGTACTCCCCGTGGGAAACCCGGGAAGTAAGCAGCACTTGTTTACTGTGGTAAACCAGTTCCGTTTTACTAGTAAAATAGGACCCAGTCACCAATGCTTGGGGTGAAAGTCCTCTAAAATGGGCAACCTGTAGATCAACGATTGGCTAAACTTGACTTCATCTCCATGTTGTGTCACGATTAGCCATGGTGCATAAATATGTGACGTTAACCACCAACAAACAAACATTATACATGTACATGTCTTAACAAGTTGAGCTACAGTGTCATTGACACTTTCATTGAAGATGCCAGACACAAATCAATGATGGTTTACCTGCAAATCAACAGTGTAACAGGATGCTGGAAGTGAATAACGGTGGTTTCGGATGTTCAGGGCTGTAATTTTTATGTTAATTATTCATGTTACCCAATTTCGTGATATGCTTCTGAACGTCGTCATTATAATATAACTCCACTGTTGTTTTGTTAGTATTACCTCCCTTCCCTCTCCTGAACCCTCCTGTTATACTCTCAAGCTCTTTTGGCTTTTTTATTGAAGAATTTTTTATTAAATTGGGAATTTAACTTGTAAACAGAATAGGTAATCAGTTTATCTCCTATGTTTATGTCCTGTCTATTTCGGTTCAGGACGTTTTGTACTCTTGCATCTTCTACCAGATGCATTGTGTTTTCTTCATATGAAGATCTAGCTTTGCATCAGGTGGTTGTTGATCGGTTACTGACTGGGCCTTTGTTGTGCCTGTTGTTGGTTAGTTTCCAGTTTTTCCTCTTGACGTTGTCTGTTCAATAACGTTTTGGATTTGTATTAATTCAATGTTTAGTTTTGAACAATCACAGTTTTTTCTATTAGGATACATAGTATATCTTATTCTGGTAGTTTAGCTTTTTAGTGGTTGTCCACACTTATGCTCTATCGGGATGCCCTTTGGCTGATGAGGTTCCCTTGGGGCACTTTGGCTTCATTCAAAATTTTTCGAAATTTTTTTTTTTTCAATTTTATTCGAAAGTTTTTTTGTTTTGTCTATGTTATGTATCCTTATGATGTTTATTTTTGGGAGTGCAGCAGACTTATGTTTTTGGCCTCATTATTATTGTTGCCATTTTAATATTTGATATTTAGTGTAAGTCCAAGAAGCCTCGGAATAAAGGCTTGCTGTTTCCCGATAGTCGCGGCACTCCGTCAATACTGCCAAGGTGCTCATGATATAAATGCACAGGATTAAAGCCAGATTAGCTTAATTCTCTGCATGCAGCTAGCTCGACCGGTGCACAGGTTGGCCCTTTTAAGGGAACCAAGATGCTGGGTAGGTCCATTGCGGTCGAGTACTATAATGTGGGTAGAGCAAGCACCTTATAATATAAAGCTCGCCCAGTGACGATGGCGATAATGAGAAGAAGCCTTTAAGTTTCTCTGTGGGATGCTCGGCAAGATCTGGGGTCAGATCGCGAGTTGGAGAACCCTCTCCGTCCCGTTGGCAGTCGGAGTCGACTGTCTGTCCGCTGCAAGAAACTGTAATGAGTCAGAACACACGTCGGATGTTCCTTCCACAATGTAGCCAGCATCGGTTTCGGTTATTGCTTCTTCTTCTTACATGGAAGCACACACAAAGGGGATTAGCCAACAAGTTTCTCAATGGGATACTCGTCGAGTTCTCGAGCCAGTTCGCGAGTTGGAGAGCGTTCTCTGTCTCGGTAGTAGTCGGTGTCGACTGTTTGCCCGTTGTGAGAAACTTTTATGAGTCGGAGCAATGCTCCTTTCACACTTCAGCTGGAGTCGGCTGTTGTTATGGCTTCCTCCACTTCCATGAAAAAGCATGTTAAGGGGTAGAAGCCTACAAGTTTCTAAACGGAATGCTCGGCGAGGTCTGAAGCCAGACCGCGAGCAGGAGACCCCTGTCCGTTCCATCAGCAGTCATGCCAACTGTTTTTGCTTCGAGAAACTTTTGTGAGTTGGGATGCCTGTTCACACTTGGGGTTCGGGACACTCCTTCCACACTGCAGCCGGGGCCGGTTGCAGCTATGACGTCTTCCTCTGCTTCATCGATGAGGCACATTAGACTGCAGACTAGCTATCTGACTTTGCATTTTCCTGCTGTTCCACGAAGATGTTCCCAGTCTTCACCACCAAAGTCGGATTAACCTGTAGTTAGTCAGTCGAGGCATTTTTATACTGGACATGCATTGAAGATCTGGGGACAGATCTCCGTTCTTTGAGCAGCATATGGTGAAGAAATGGATAATCGCTACTCTGCAAGCCTCGTTCACAGACCACAGATTATGCAGCATATCGCAGCATCCCAGTAGTCGCAGGTTCTGCTGTCAACAGTCTCCGGTAGTGAGCTGTCGGATGGTGCTGGGTTGGTCCAGTCATCTGTACATTCAGATGGTGTTGACCATATTTCAGATGGAATGTTCAGATAGTGATAGGGCTACAGAGGTTGATTCTCCAGCCCTCATGGAATGCCACATTAAGACTTTGAATTTGTATTCATATGCTCTTCGAATTTTGTTTCATCTGAACAAAAGTCTGCATTTACTAGGCAAAAAAGCAGCTTAAGTTACCAGGCTCTTTGGAATTTCAGTCGTTAGAGCCGTCCTTATTCCTTACCTTGAGCGACTAATGTTTTAAGTCTCGGTTTGGGGAGTTTTCAAGGTCGCAGTTTCACCCACATATCTGTCTTATCGGGATGAAGACTTATTAGCTACGCTATCTAATAGGCGACTGCTGTCTCTTTGGAATTAGGGCCATTGAAAGGAAAGAGTACGTTGTTTCCTTCTCGTTGTTGTATTCCTAGCCGTCTGGGGCTTTTAGTCTTTTTGTTGACACCTTATAAGAATCAAGTGCAGCCCTTTTTTCCCTTAACTTGAGCGACTAACGTTGTATGTCTCTGTATAGTGAGCTGTCTAAAGTCACAAAATTTACACTGAGATATCTGTCTTCATGAAGATGAATCTTCTAAGCTCCATTAGCTAGACTCAGACCGCTGTCTTTTGGGAATAGAACTGCTAAAGGAAAAGACTGCTCTCTTCCTTCTGGGTTTTATCTTCTTAAGTGTCATAGACTTTAGTCTTATTGTTAACACCTTAGTAGCCAAGCTAGAAGTTGAGCGGTGTTTTTATCCCTGTCATTAGTGGCTAGCATTGTAAGTCTCCTTTAGTGAGCTTCTGTGGCCGCATTTATCAGCCATTTAATTGTCTTCTCGAATAGAAAGACCTTTAGCTGCTTCAGCCAGGCTGAGACCACTCCTATCAGACAAGGTACCATTACATGAGAAGAGTTTGTTCTCGCCTTAGCGGTATTGTTTTTTATGCTAGTTGTCTGAGGCTTTCAGCCCTATTGATAACGCCATATTAACCTAGTGTGATTAATGAGCGTTCTTTCGAATGCCTATAGTTAACTCCTTTTCAGGATTATATTCCTGCTATAATCGGTACGAGATGCAAAGAGTTCATCTAGGTTTCTTGTGATCCGGTGCCGGAGCATAGTTTTCGTCTCCTGCTTTCATTTTTAGCTCAACTTGACAAAATCAAGCTGAGCTATTGCCATCACTTCTCGACCGTCGGCATACATACATACGTATGTACGTACGGGCGGCCTCTATTGGCACACCTCACTGGTCGCATTTATGATCAGATCACTTTGAAACTTGGTGTGCTTGTTTGGGGTGACCTCTAGATGGGAGCTATCGATTTTCTTCAATTTCCATCAACAAATGTTGTCAATGGCAACGTTCTTAGAACTTAGTTTAGTCAGACCTCAATATTTCCCTTTGCCACACCCTACAGGGCACATTTATTGTTGGATTGCTTTGAAATCTGGCATGCTTGTTTGGGATGACCTCTAGATAGGAGCTATCGATTTTCTTCCATTTTGGTCAAAAAATGTTGCCGCCGGCAACAACCTTTGAACTTAGTTTAGTCTGGCATCAATATATTCCTTTGGCACTCCGTTCAGGGCACTTTTTGATCAGATTGGTTTGAAACTTGGTCTGCTTGTTTGGGGTTACCTCCAGATGGGCGCTATCGATTTTCTTCGATATCCGCCAAGAAATGTTGCTGCTGGCAATGACATTTGATGAACTTTGTGCAGTTATGCATCAAAATTTCCTTTTGGCACACCCTGCAGGGCACATTTATTATCGGATCGATTTGAAACTTGGTATGCTTGTTTAGGGAGACCTCCAGATGGGAGCTATCAATTTTCTGCAATTTCCATCAAAAAATGTTGCCGCTGACAACGTTCTTAGAATTCAGTTTAGTCAGATTTCAGTATTTCCCTTTGGCACACCCTACAGGGCACATTTATGATCAGATTGCTTTGAAATCAGGCATGCTTGTTTGGAGTGACCTCTAGATGGGAGCTATTGATTTTCTTGCACACACAATGCTGTTATGTCAAATTTCCAAATAACATTGGTACCAATGATCTTCAATTTTGCCATTTCACTTATAACTTACCAAGTTCAAGTTTGTCAAGTTGAGCTACAGGGTCATTGACACCCTCATTATCAAATCTAATGTTGTGGATTATATTTTCACTTGATGATTGGATATTATGTCTATATGGTGTATTATTTGATGACATGGGGTACTGTATTGATTTCAAGGATATGTCGACGCTGTTTCAGCGGATATATTCCTTGCAATAGTTCCATGTTCATCACGTTTAGCTCCGTCCTTAATGGCATTATGGGGTCGGTCAGACGTGAAGGAGCCATATGGCTTCTATACTATTCTAGACAACTAATACAAGTCGTGATAACTACGAGTCGCACTGGGTTAGTGTCATTCTGCTTGCTTGCTTGGGTTAACTACAAGCTTTTTAGCTGTATTACTCTTTTCTGAGAATAGCAGTAGCAGTATAGCATGGGAATGAAGCGTTAAGTTTCTTTTTCTTATACTGAAAAAGGAATTTGTCACTGTCCCAAGCCTTAATATTACTGCGCCGGCCTTACTTATCTGGCGATTCAAGTATTGTGGGTGAGTGGGTTTGATATTTATTCGTCTAACCCCCACCCTCTCCCTCCCCTCCCCCCCCCCCCCTGACAAATATGTTAAGAGGCGATTACAGGGCAGGATGTAGTGTCTTCCTGTAAGCCTCATATGCATTCAATTATATGCATGCCTTTCATTGTTCTTCAATTGGCGGGTGGGTTGTGGTCGAACGGCGACATCAGGGGCTCAGCCACTCTAGTTGGTTTGCTTCGTCGTTCATAAATGATATATGAGCATATGATTCCTGAACAGTAACTGTTCTTGGATTCTAAATTCTATCATGAATACATTTGGTGGATATTACTAGCCTTCTTGTTCCTGTATGGCAGGCATGTCAGTTATCTGGGTGACATTCTCCAAATGTGGCAATAGTCTACTCTGAGTAGTTATGCTCAGAGCTGTCTGCTTTTTCTTACGATGTATGAGTCTATTCCTCAGGTTAATCGCATTAACGTCGTTTTAAGGTGGGATTCTGTTGACTGTGTGCATAATATGTATACATTATTAGGCAGACTTAATACGTAATAGATTCTCTTGATTCTGGCCCTGCATTACTATAGAGCTTAGGAGAATTTTGGGTCCAGTTGGATCCGTTATGGAGTTTCCAACAGGGCGTCTATGCATATGTTCTCTATTTTTGATGTCTTTATTCAGAGTGGTAAATTCTTTCTCCGAACAGTCATTGGTTTTAACAGACCTAGGAAACAATGAATTATTGGGGACGGTCCGTGACAGGCTTTTTAATTGTATCCTGTTCCATATTCGGAATCCAGTTTTCAACCGTAAAGTGGTACACAATGCTTGTTCCTACACTCATATAATTGTACGGTTACAATTGGGTGGTTCATTATTGGAATTGTACACCTGAGCATGGTCGCCTGTGTGTTGGCTAAGAAACTTACAGTTCTATTAGATAACTTTCCATTGGGATTCATTTGGACAAGTTTTAAGGGTGTACATATTTATATCACCGGTTTTCGACCTATCCACGTATTCCGAATGCGACGTACATTTTGAAGCTTGCGATTTTAATAACCAGGATCGCCACGATATAGACTTAGCTGCTGATGTGGCATTAAGCACCAATAAATTAATAATAATTAATAGCTGTGTGCCTTTTAGCCAAATATATATATTCAGTACCGCTTTGTCACTGTTTCCAGACCGCTCCCCGCTTTGTTTTGAAGATTATTCCTTCAAAAAAAGGGGTGGGGGTGGTAGGGGTGTTTTCTCCTTACCTCTTCTGGCCTTTTAATAAGTGTAACTATGAGTTAAGCTGTTATCAGTTGTAGATTATTCTTATATTATGGACAGCTTGTTTCATTATATATGGTGTGTGTTTGTAGGCGTTAGTCTCTCTCTCTCGGACACGCTTTTCCTAAATTTAAGTGTCTTATTCTGAACTAGCCTTAAAATTGGGTGCTTGCTATACCCAATTAGCGTACAACCATATTTTATGGCAGATTTTGAATGCAAATGTTTGTCAGCTCAATTCTTTCTACATATTCCTTTGAATCTTTATTGTAATTGATCACATTAGCTTGTAACTGACCCAAACATGTGGTCAGCCAGAGCGGTTGATATCATGTTTCAAATACAGTAGGATCCTCTTAATTGAATATCCATTTTTCCAGTGAAAATTATTCAATTAACAGGAGTATACAATTAACAGGGATTTGGTCAGTTTCCTGTGTTCTGGAGGTAAACTGAGCATTTATTCTCTTATATCTTGTTTGACAGAGCTCATAGAGCTCTGTCAAACAAGATATAATAGAATGAATGCCTGTATTGGATGTAGTGGGGCCAAAAAGGTTGATAAATAAGGGGAATTTGGTGCGTGTAACAGTAATTTTTTCAACATAATACAAAAATGTATATACAATTAACAGGAGTTTACTCTACAACCCATATGCAATTAACAGATCAAATTTGTACTGAAGGTATGGTAAATGGTTTTGTGTTTGAAAATTATATTCAATTAACAGGGATATACAATTAAGAGATATCCAATTAAGTGGGCTCCACTGTATTAGTAAAAAATATGTAATGAATCTTCACTTTGTTCAGTCTGCTCTCTATATGAATGTTACAGTTAGAAAGGTTGATGGGAAATATGAATGCCACTGGACTATCTTGTTCCAATTCTGACAATTTTCCGCCAAATTATCAACACTTAAATTTACCCTGTGGGAACACCAAGAAAGTGGAACTGTGCCTGTTACTGCAGTAAAAATGTTGTTTTACTGGTAAAATATGAGCTAGAGCCAATGCCTAAGGTAGAAGTCCTCTAAAAAGGGCAGGAAAGGTATAAACCATTATCTAAACTTCACTTTATCCCCATGTTGCAGTCATGAGATAGCACAAGATGCTGAAAGTTACCATAAAAAATAAAAATACCAATAAATATTTAAATCACCACTTAACCCTTTACCCAACGGAGACGATATCAAAATTTATTAATTTAAATACCGTTTTTTAATTTTTTCAAAAAATTTAAACAAAACCATATGGGACCCCTCATTGGAACGAGCTCGTTCCAAAGAGGGGTCACATGATATGGTTTTGATGAAATTTTTCGACAAATAACATTTTTTCAGCTGCTGAATCTGCATATTACGCGGGCGGATGTGGCCGATTCGTTAGGTAAAGGGTTAAAATAATAATTTAACCCTTTACCCAACGTAACGGCCAAAACCGGCCAGCGCTATTCACAAAAATCGCTAATTAATTTTCATTATTTTTTTAATTTTTTGTCTCAAAAACATAGGTTATGACCCCTCATTGGAACGAGCTCGTAGAGCTCGTTCCATTGAGGGGTCATAACCTATGTTTTTGAGACAAAAAATTAAAAAAAATAGTTATTCAAGAATTTTATTTGCAAGTGTCGTCTGCTTTTCATGTTAGGTAAAGTGTTAAATGTAAACATTCTTGAAATGAAATTTTTATGTGAGCAAATCCTCATATTTTTTATGTATTGATTTCAGTCTCGAGGTTCCAACAGTCTAACTCTTGAAGGCCTAAATTTGTTCACTTTTTGCTACGGTGGAATAGGTGCCCCAACGTAAAGTCTCTAAGTAAAGTTGCAAGTTGCATGCCATGTACCTGGCAGCTGTTTCTAGACAAGTCTTGGCTGCCTATATAGACTGACAAGAGTTGCCTAGAAACAACTGCAATGTCGCAGAATGAGGACTTCCAAAATGTACCAAAAATGTATAAAAAATAGGGCTGTCACGATTAATCGATTAATCGAATGTTGATCGGTCAGGGCAAAATCGATTAGTATTTTTCGTTGTCGAATAATCGGTAAATTATATCCCGTTTTAGACGTTTAATAATTAAAAGAAAATATGTTGAAAAAACTATTGTTTCTAAAGGTAAAGAGTTAAGAACATCGATGTTAAACCCCAAGAAGCTATTGGAAGCATTTGTCTTTCAGGTACATTCATTGAAGCTTTTCTGAACTTTTGAACCGTCAGTGTAATAATCAAGACCGGTCGGCAGTTGCGAAGTTTGCAACTGCCGACCGGTCTTGATTATTACACTGACGGTTGCGAAGTTCGCAACTGCCGACCGGTCTTGATTATTACACTGACGGTTCAAAAGTTCAGAACAACAAAGCTTTGAATGTAACTAAAAGAGGATCGTATTCGTTGTTTACTTGAGGTAGGTCAACTGACTTCAACTTCATTTTTATCAACTTCAAAGAGAAGGAGATGGGGTCATCTAGGTACGATCAATCGATTATCATCGACTATTTGCAACGATTAATCGATTCCTAAATTAAAAAATCATGACAGCCATAATAAAAAATCTTCAGGCCTTTATGGCTTAAGTTAAAGTGCTGCCATTTCAGCTTAATTATTTATTCATTTGTCCATTCCAGGGCCTCAACGATTTGTACGACTTCAAAAAGAAGTACCCTGAGGCAGATTTAGCACCATTCCTGAAAAAATCTTCACAATTCTTCCAAAGTTATATTGAGCGAGGATTAAAGAATATAGAAATGGAGAGAGAAGGCAAAAAGAATGCAGGTAATTATTTGTAAATTAGATGCCAAATTAACTGCTGTGATTCCTGTCACTTGAATAACCAAAGTACCAACAAAAATTGTATGGCATTCTATGGAGAATTTTGTGGATTTTCTTTTTCACTAGGATGAAAAATAAGAATTTAAAAAACATATACATGTATTGCTTGATAGAACTCTGGGAGCAAAGTTCAGCTGATTATACTCATTTCAGCGCCAAATGGAATCTGATCGTAAATGAGAACAAATTTACCATGCATCGTCCCTTGAGTGCAACAAGGCACCAAGTTGCCTTGTTTAAAGTACAGTATTTTTTTAGTATTACCTGGCTCTTTTAAGTATTTTAGTTGCTCCATAATTGATAAAAATATGGATAATAAAAAAGCAAAAGCTATTATAATTTATCTCCCCCAGCATGTATGGTATATGAAGATTTAATACCTGGATGTCAGTTTTTAAGCACTGAGCCGTAAACGAGACATCCAGGTATTAAATTTTAATATACCATAGATTTTGGCGGAGATAACGTTTTTGTCCCATTTGAATCAGAATAGAAACATAGTGGAAACAAATTTGTGGATGCATTTCACGCTCCGTGATCTATTGATCCAAACTCATGAATTCTGGCACCATTATAATTTTAATCCTAAAATAACTCTTGAAAGAATCGATAATGCAGATTGGGTGATATTTTGGTTTTGCTCTTATTTTATTTTTCTGAAGTTGTTTGATTTAATTATTCGACTGTTCAATTTATAACAGCAAAATATGATCGAATTGTCAGAAATCTGATGATATTTGTGACTATTTTCAGGTTTTTTTGTCCGATTTTTATATCGATTCATGTGAAAGTGAAAAGCTTTCATTTAAACAATATACCCCCCAATGTTTCAAGTGTCCTAATACCCTGAATGTTGCACCCTCTCATATACCTTGGATGTTGGGTGCACCCTTTGCCACGGCTGTTTGTCCTAGGCATTCTTACCAATGAGAAGACAGAATTTAACGGTATATAGGGATAATAACATTTACAAAATAATTTTGTGATTATTATCATTTATTCACTGTTTATTTACACCAAAACTAGCAGCAATTTATTATCTTCCAGAAGGATTATACAGGGTTCCTGCACCTCCTTAAATTCCTTGAAAGTCCTTGAATCTCAAAACACCCTCCCAAGGACCTGGAAACTCCTTGAATATTGAAGGCCATCCTGGAAACTCATGGACAGTGTGCTATTTCAAAATACTGTACATCTGATGTCCATTCTTTTACCTTGTAGCAGATGACACTTGTGAAAAAAATACTGTGCATTTGAACATTTTCATTTTTTCCAAAACATAGGTTGTGACCTCTTATTGGAACGAGCGTGATACGCCGTTCCAATGAGAGTCATAACCTATGTTTCAGAAGCAAAAAATGAAAATATAAAAAGATTGAACAGTGATTTTCATGGAAAGCTCTGGCTGTTTTTTTCCGTTAGCTTACGTAAAGGGTCGAGTTATATTTTCTGTCTCTTGGATGCAAGTGGAAAATTTTTCCTGGGAAATCCTTGAATTTTGTCTGTTTTTCTCCTTGAAGTTCCTTGAAAAAGCACTAAAAACCTCCTTGAAACTCCTGGAATTTGCTTAGAGGTTTGGTGCAGGAACCCTGTTATAAGAAACATCAAGTTTAGGTTTTCACAGAGTTATTGACCTTGAACATAGTTTATGATGTGAAAACTAGGAGTCAGAGAATCACTTTTTCACACTTTTTTTATATTTGTGGGGGGATCAGGCCTGGCAATCTAGAAAATCAAGTAGTGCAAAACAATTGCCCTCCTCAGATTGCTTGGGAGTGCAGTTGCACCTGGAATTTTCAATGCAAAAACTTGTATGCTATTTTGGTTATATTACTACATTCAGCTAAATAGTGGAAAAATTGGCACACACATCTCATTATTCAAAATGTTGCATTCAGTTCTTATGTGAATGTCTTGTACACTCAAAATGTATTGAAATTCGACACAGAATGGGTCATGAATTATTGCAAATCAATGCAACATTGATAAATCGTCCCCTGAGTTCCAGTGTGTTCTATGTGCCAGTAGGCACATAGAACACATTGGAACTCAGGAGACGAAATGATAATAGATTTTAAAAGGAGTCCTTAACAGGTCTGGCATTCCAGAAAATCAAGGAGTGCAAAAAATTGCCCTCCCCAATTTTTTCTAGGCCTGCAGTAGGCGTGTAGCACTCCTAAAGAATGCTAGGCCTGTGGCTTATTTCTTATCAACCTACCTTGCAATTGTTTACTACAGGCTTGCACTACAGTTGAAGAACCTAATTCGGATAAAATACTCTCTATTTTAATCTTTCCCAAGAGATTTGGGAAAGAAAAGTGGTGTAAAAACACCACGAAAAAGAAGCCAAAACTGGGTCGAGTGCCATCGGCGCACACCCAGTATGGGACGCTCGTCCATAGTACAAATCCACGACTTCCGTAAACCAATGCGCAGTACGTCATGAATTCATCATTCTTTTGATTATCTGCGCACATGGTGGATGTGTGCCATTTTGCTTCGTAACAGTGATAATTCAACTCGTTGATAATGGTTTTCCTGTGACTGGAATTATGGATCTGAAGATCGTATAATAACAGGACTGTGTTTTATATATTCTCGTTAATATTTTCAACCACATTCTCATTGTATATTATTTACTATTCCGTTTTCGCGAATGTTTTGTTTTCAACTTTGCGTCAACGCGGTTCGACAATGAATTTTTCAGTTGATAAATTTTATTGTTATTGGAGTTAGGTGTCAATCAGGGACTGTCTGGACAGGATTTCTTCACTGTGTTGAGGGCTGAATTTCTGGTTTTTCGGCCCCTGTCGGCCGTCTGGGTTCTTTCATGTACCCACCGTTTTTTTTTCGGCCACCTTCTCTCATAGTTGAGGGTGTTCTTCTACTTTCTGTTTTCTGTTGAATTCACCTTTTTCTTCTACTGCTCTCACCTCTGTTATTTCCAGTTCGGTTCCTTTAGGGCAATTCCTTTTGCCCTCGCCTTGGTGCGTTCTCGTGTCCATTTCTTCTGCACCCGCAAGTGGTGTGGAACGCTTTCGTTTTGGGAGCATCCCAACTCGACCATGTCTGGTGTGAGTTATACCCCCATTCGTGGGGGATTTGCAGCTCCTCCCACACCTGTGTGTGTTTGTGGGGGGGGGGGGGGGGGGGGGGGGACCGCTGTCGTTCCCCCCCCCCCCCCCTCGAACTTGACCACGTCTGGTGTGAGTTATACCCCTCCATGGGGGATGTGCTGCTCCTCCCACTGGGGTTGGGGACGCTGTCATTTCGGGCCGCCCGACTCCACCACGTCTGGTGAGAATTGCTCCCTCTCCGTGGGGGATGTGCAGCTCCTTCCACACCAGCGGGTGGTGGGGAACGCTGTCGTTTCGGGGCTTCCCGACTCGACCATGTCGGGTGAGAGTTATTCCCCTTCAGTGGGGAATGTGCAGTTCTTTTTACCGTGGTGGATACTGTGGGAGCTGTTGGATTTCTGGTGAAGAGATGCCTGGTTCAGGGACTATGCGCCCTCTCCAGTCAACATCTGAGGCTGTCACTAGGGTTGTGACTCCTCCTTTGGAGGCCGAGCTAGGTGGCTCTCTCCGCTTTTCCGCCAGTTCCAACAGCTCGCATCGTATCTGCTGCTACTGCTGTTCCGTCTACAACGTCCTTGGGCACCGTTTTTATCCGACCTCGTCTTATCCCTGCAAGGGTCTGCAGGGATGTCTGTAGAGTGGTTGTGGGGTATCGGCCTCAGCCTTCCCCGACTTCAACTCGGCGAAGTCGGAAGTGGCTGCCGACTGAACCCCCTACTATGTCCTCTCAGCCGTTGAGCACAGTAGTTTTATACCTGCAGTGGTCTGCAGCGTGTCTGGGAGTGTAGACATGAGAGTATCGGCCTCAGCCTTCCCTGACTTCAACTTGGCGAAGTTGGAAGTGGCTGCCAGCCGGACCCTCTACTGTGGTCTTTGCTCCGTCGAGTACCACAATTTTGTCATTGACATTTTCCGTCCACTCATTCTGGTCACATGGCCAGTTTTGCGGGACCAACGCCTTCTGTGCAGCCTGGACCTTCTGTCCTGCAGAGGTCCACTCTCTTGAGTTCCCGCTATGTTGATCCTTGGGGTGCATCATACCCCTATACACGTCTGCCCTCAGATGTTTTGGCTGCCGCCCGTCGCCCCGCTTCGGGTGTATTGGAGGATCGTGACCCTTCGCTGGTTAAGAGGGTCAGGTGTGAAGCCCACTGCTACGGGCAGTGAGCTTAGGAAGGCCTTCTTTCTCACTCAGGCTCTGTCTAAGAGCCTTCCCGTTGCTTCCAGCGAGGCAGCGAGTGGTTTCCAGGCGACCCCTATGGCGCCGCCTCCCGAGATTGGAAACAGGCCGCTTTCTGATCCCCTTGGTGCCTACACCATGGGAGGCGTCGGCTGGTTTGCCCATGATGGGCTATGTGTCTTCCGACTCCAGGGGGAGTCAGACATCCTTGATGTCGAGAGCCAGCAATCTTCTGACTTGAAGGCAGCTCTTGACTTTGTGTTTGGGTTCCTTCTGGATCTCCAACCATCAAACCAGCCGACAGTGCCAGCCAGGCCGCGATCATCGGTCGTGTGCCTACAGCCTGTGGAGCAACCTGCTTCTGGGCGTCTTCGACCGTGCCAGTCAGTACAGGTGGTTGAAGCATTTTCAGCATTGGACTCTAAGCTGAGTTCCAAGGCTATGAAGGCTCCTTTCTTCACCAGGGTTGACACCTTTTTGCCTCCGGTGCGTTTTCGTTTCTACGATTTTGCCAATCTGTTAGTCTGCCAGACTTTGACGGTTTTGGATCAGGACTCCAATTCCCTCGGCATTTCCAAACCCAAGTCGGCCGTCATTCCTATGATGACTCTGGAGTCCATTTTGGGCTTATTGAGGGAAATGCTGGGTATGCTTTCTCTCTCCGATCACGTCGTATATGTCTCCAGATAGGTTTGACGATGTACAGACTCCTTTGCGTGTGCTGTCCAAGGCGCTCATGCATCTTACTCACACGCATGTCTGTGACACGGCTATTTTGGAACTAGTTCAAAGGGACTCTGTGCTGGACACAGGCCGATCCCTTCCTGGGGGCAGCGCGCTGCTCTTCGATCTGCTTCTTTGGTAGGTCCACTACTGTTCCATGGGTTCCGTGTCGGCAGTCCGGGATGACATCCTACGTCATTTCAAAGATCAGCTGCTGCTTCGTCAGCTTGATCAGCCTTCTAGGGGAGGCAGGGACCATTCAAAGCCTAACAAGTACCCTTCTGCTTCCTCTGTGAAGCAAAGGGCTGATCCTTCTGCCACCGCGTCTACTTCTTACTCATGGGGTAAGGGTAAGTGTCGGCAGGCTAGAGGGAAGTCTCAGGATTCTTCATTCAGTAGAGGAGGTGGTTTCTCCTCTTGCGGGTCTCTTCGAGGCTCTAACTGAAGGTCCTCACCTCGATTCGTTCAGGTTGGAGGAAGGATAGTAGAGTTCGCAGACCGGTGGGCCACCATCACATCCGATCCTTGGGTGTTAGAGTGCCTCTTCCAACCACAGTTCCTTCAGACGTTTCACGTCAGAAGCTTTTTGTCCACGGAGATAGACAATCTCCTGACCAAGGGGGCGATCGAGATCGTCAAGAATATTCAGTCAGTGGGGTTTTATTCGCACCCCTGTTCTTGGTGCCGAAGAAGGGCGGCCGACTCCGACCGGTTATCGATCTGAGTATCCTGAAGCAGTCTATCATTACTCCCAAGTTCAGCATGGAGACTTTCAGGTCGGTCCGCCGTTCCATTCACCAGGGAGATTTCGCTTCCAGCATCGACCTGCGAGATGCTTACTTTCATGTTCCAATTCATCCGGTGTCGCGGAAGTATCTCAGGTTCGCTTTTCTGGGGCGAGTTTACCAGTTGAAGGCCATGCCTTTTGGCTTCAACCTGGCTCCTTGGGCCTTCGCCCGACTGATGTCGCATGTGATAGCCTTCCATCGCACACAGTCCATGGTGACTACTTCGGCATATCTAGACGATATCCTCCAGAGGCATTCCAATGCTTCCTTACTGGAGTTGGATGTCGACACTCTGTTGAGCTTGCTCACGTCGCTAGGATTCAGCGGCAACGAGGAGAAGTCGGATCTGGTCCCTTCTCAGTCGTTTTGTCATCTGGGGATAGCCTTCCGCACTCAGTTCAATACGGTGGCGGTTCCCCAGGCCAGGGCTGTGATTCTCTCAGTTTTTGCTCTGACTCTGTTCCCAGTCCACATCCACGACAGAACTGGGTATTCTCCGGCTGCTTGGTCCCTGCGGTTCGGTGATGGATCTCATTCCTGTAGGTCAGCTGCCTGTCCGACCTCTCCAACACTTTCTGCTCAGTCGTTGGAGGCCGAATGTCGATTCTCTGGATCTGGTGCTTCAGTTACCAGAATCTCTTATCCTCACCTTCTCCACTGGACGAATGTTCAGTGGATCACGCAGGGTGTCCTGTTGGACTTATCCACGTCCGATCGCGTTCTGACGCAGATGTCTGCGATCTCGGATGGGGTGCGACGTTGGATCCTCTAGGTCTTTCCCCTCACGGGATGTAGAACCAGGATTGGGCTTCTCTACACATTAATAACCAGAAGGAGCTTCTTGCTCTTCTTCTGAGTTTCAGGCAGTGGATCCCTCACCTGTCGAATCGTCAGTTCCTTCTGTTGTTCGACAATTCGACAGTGGTTGCTTACATTTGGGACCAGGGCGGCCCGCACTCGGTTCCAATGTACGAATTGGCTCGGGATCTAATACTGCTCGCTCAGGATGTCAACACCGGGTTGGTTGTTCGTCACATTTCCGGTTGTCTGAATGTCCTAGCTGACTCCCTGTTCCGACAGGGCAGGTTCTTTTCCACCGAGTGGATGCTCCACATAGCAGTGTTCCATCGATCTCTTTGCGACTCGTTGGAACCATCAGGTGGACACTTTCGTGGCCCCATGTCCAGATGCTCTGGCTTTCACCGTGGACGCTCTGTCCCTCCTTTGGGAGGTCTTGTCGGCTACGCCTTCCTGCCGGTTCCGATTCTGCCTCAGGTTCTCTCCCAGATATGAACCTGCAGTCGTCGAATCCTTTCGATCACACCCGTCGCCTCGGTGGGTGTGGATCAATCTGCTCCGCTCTCTGTTAGCGGCGGTTCCGGCATGTCTCCCTCTACGTCGCAACTTTCTTTGCCAAAGTCGCCCGAGGAGGTTTCATGTTGACCCGACTTCATTGTGCCTTCGAATATGTCTTTTATCGGGTCCTGTCTCCTCCGTAGTGGTTTTTCGAGACACGCAGTTGAGTTGCTTTTCTGGGGGCGCGGTGGCTCAGTTGGTAGAGGTGCAGGCTGCAAGCCGAGAGGTCCTCGGTTCGAATCCCACCTACGGCAACTGCGATGTGTCCTTGGGCAAGACACTTCACCCCCATTGCCCACGTGGGGGCACGGTGATGTTGTGGACTAAGGCGCACTGCACGTCGATGGTGCACCTGTCTTCAACCAATGCTAACCCTGCTTGTGTAGAGTTGGTATGTTGGGGAGCTGACAGTTGCTCGGTGGTTCTCTCCGGGTACTCCGGCTTCCTCCACCCGTAAAACTGTCACGGTCATGGTTAGCCATTGTGCAGAAATATGTGACCATAACCACCAATAAATAAATAAATAAATAAATAAATAAATAGTTGCTTTTCTTCTTCAAGCAGGCACTCACTCCACTGGTTAAGCTTCTCGATGGTGTGCGATCACTCTGTTGCTTCTGTCACTCCTTCGATCACACCGCTTGTGGAGTTTCTGGTAAATGTTTGTTTCTGGGGGTCTCCGGCAATGGGTACAAGTCTATGCTTCGGAGACCTTTTTCATATGTGGTACCTCATTGTTTCGACACTCATCCTTGCCTCTACAAGCTTGTTCAGCTCTTTTCCTTGAAAAGGCCTAGGACTTTGCAGTTTACTCCAAGATGGTCACTTTCATGGGCGCTGCTCTGCTTGGGGGTGGGGGGCATTCGTGCCTTTATCCTGGATGGATATGCGTTTTCTCACATGCCAGATCTCTCCTGCATTCATTTCTCGATGGATTTGTCTTGCTATTCGTGCAGCTTCCGCTCGTCTAGCTACTGGTGATTGTATTTCCAATTGTTTTTTCTGCCACGAGGTGCGTGCATTGTCTTCCTCTTTTAATATCTCTGTCATGTTGTCGGATGACGGATGTTATACTGGCAGCCTACAGGAGAAATACTACATTCTCCTTTTATATGCGACAGTTACAGGAGCCGACAGAGGACCTTTGTCCTAGGGGCCCTCTTTCTTCGGCTCAGGCTGTTGTCTATCCCAGCTATTCAGCTTTTTTCAGGGTCAGTTCCAGCTTGGTGCTGTTACTGCCCTCTCTGTCTGTGCGTTGCACTTCACCATACGCCTCATCTTTCATTGTCTTTTACTAATGTTTGTGATGCTATGGTTTGATAGGCCTAGGGATCTGTTCCTCTGTCCACGGTTCCAGTGCTATTGAGTTATGTGTGGGTTGGTTATGTGATTCCCTCCATCCTATTGTCTATTCAGCCTGTAGTAAACAATTGCAAGGTAGGTTGATAAGAAATATAAATTTTATAGTAAATTTCCTTTCTTATTATACCTACCGCAATTGTTTACATGGAGGCCCTCCCGTCTTTTTATTCGGGTAAGAATCCTTCCTCCCCGCTGATCATATAACTCCTGTGTTGTTGGAATCAAAAGAATGATGAATTCATGATGCACTGCGCATTGGTTTACGGAAGTCGTGGATTTGTACTATGGAAGAGCGTCTCATACTGGGTGTGCGCTGATGGCGCTCGACCCAGTTTTGGCTTATTTTTTTCATGGTGTTTTTACACCACTTTTCTTTCCCAAATCTCTTGGGAAAGATTAAAATAGAGAGTATTTTATCCGAGTTAGGTTCTTCCACTGTGGTGCAAGCCTGTAGTAAACAATTGCAGTAGGTATAATAAGAAAGGAAATTTACTATAAAATTTATATGTGTCATACTGACGCATCTAGTTCGTTTTCTGAATCTATTTTGAATGTTTTCCTTCAGGTTTGTCAACGGGAACTATTTCATCACAGGGTTCTGATTCTTCTGCTAGTGATGCTGATAGTACAATTACAGGAAATACAGATTACTACAGAGAAAGGCTCAAGGTTTTAAGAGCAACATGCGGGCTTGAAAACGTTGAGGTATACAAATAATTCTATGTTTATACAGTTGATTCTGATTATATTTGATTTTAGCCACCAGTAGTTTAAACCTTACTCTTTAACTGGTAGAGTGCTGGAAGCCCATATTTGGGCTTTACTTTGAAGTGCAGGTCTTACAACATAAAGGCACCATACTCAGTGGATATATTTCATATTAGCTTGGAGGTAAAATTATTTAGTCTGTATTGATTTGGGTTTTTTTTATAATTTATGGGAGAGTGCCTACAGATACAAACCAAATCAATACAGATTAACCCTTTACCCAACGCAGACAATATCAAAATTTATTATTTTAAATATAATTTTTTTAAATTTTTCAAAAAATTTCAGCAAAACCATATCATGTGACCCCTCGTTGGAATGAGCTTGATGAGCTCGTTCCAATGAGGGGTCACATGATATGGTTTGGTTGAAATTTTTTGAAAAATAATATTTTTTCAACTGCTGAATTTGCATATTTCGCGGCCAGATGCAAGCGATTCATTGGGTAAAGGGTTAAATAATTTGTAACAAAGCCAAGACATGTGAACAAATTTTGATGACCAAAAATAATTTAGCACTCTACCAGTTAAGGACCTAGGTAATTTTCCAGAGTTTCAGTGCAGGCTGCTACTCTAGTGGTATAGCAGTGATTCCTTGTCAACACTAGAGGCAGCCAAGTTTGACTAGAATCCATTACCATAGTAATTTCATAATTGTCTGCAAGCCTTCCTCATCACTACCCTTTTGTTCACCTCTTCTGAGGCATCAAAACCAGTGTTCACGATGGCATGTGCCAAATGCACATTTCTACAAGATCTGGCACATAAATGTGAGCGTTTGGCACAAAGGTTTGGCACATAAATTCAAAATCATAAATCTGGTATATTCTTGATTTTGTCCAACCTTTGACCTTATCACAGACATTTCCGACTTTGCAAAACCGGGTATATAATATTACTTTTTCTCCTAATAAAGTGAACAAATGATAAGTTAAATATATCAGTATGAATGCCCACATCATTAATTACAAAAAAATAATAATCTTCTTCAACTGCGAACACAATGACCAGTCACTCCAATTGTCCTCACCGGTGACCTCAGATTAAGAAGTTGTGTATTGTGTAAACAATGCATGATTTGTTTTTTCACCAGCAAACAATAGACCAGATTATCAATTGTCTTTAATTGTTGTTGGTACTTTCCCCATTGACCAAAATCAAAGATTAACACAGTGACGGCAAAGGTTTCAATCCACATGTCAATCAGTTACTGTATAGATCATTGAAGCATTACTTTCTATTAACCCTTTATCCAACGTAACAGCCAAAACCAGCCAGTGCTATTCACAAAAATCGCCAATTAATTTTCGACCAACGAGTTTCAAAAACTCAATAACTTTTGAAATACTTGATGGAATGACTTTATATTTGGCATATAAGTGTATCTTATTGATGTCTAACCACTGTTCAATGCATGTGTTGTTCCAAATATTTTTCTTGGAGTTATGGCCCTTGATGAACTTAGAATTTTGTGAAATTGCACCACCCGCAGCTACGGCGTCGATGTCGCAATTTTTTTTATAGTTAGTCCGCATAAAATACCCATGGCACAAAAAAATCTTTGGCACCTAAAATTCTCATTTGGCACAAAAAAATATTCAGCACTGACACATTAAAATATTGAGCCAGCATGAATACTACTCAAAACTTAAAATAGGAAGTAGGCTGTTAAGGATCAAAGGCCTACTTCTGACTTTATGGCTACAGGAGGTTCGACGTGGGAACTCTGACAAGCAACAATGATTTCCTCTAAAATGGGCAACATGGGTATAAACGATTGACTGGACTTGACTTTATGTCCATATTGTGGTCACAATTGGACATTGTGCAGAAATATGTGACCTTAAACCTTAAACACCAATAAATAAATAAATATGGCCCCAGAACGGGTAACATGAAAATTGTTCACCTTATTTTTTTCTGTGGCAAACAACAAGCAGACAAACAATTGTTCTACCAGTTTGAGCAGGCCTGCTGAAAACAATCATGAGGATGTCATTCAGACAATAGTCAAGTGATATTGTAGTAATTTCTATTCGAGCCTTGCCTGCCTATATTAAAGCACCAAGACTTTAAAATTATGTTGTTGTGGTATTTGCTACTTTAGAAGAGGTGCCTCAACAGGCAGTCATTGGATAAACTTTCAAGGTGCATTCAAAATATATTGGCAGTTGTCACTAGACAAGTCTTGGCTGCCTATCTAGGCAGCCAAGACATGCCTAGACACAACTTTAGAGTCACTGAATATTAACTGTCGTAGTGTAGCAAAATGTTTAAAAATCACCACACCTTAAAAGTGTTAACCATCCACAAAATTTAACCCATTAACCCAAATAAGTGTAATGAAATGTTTTTTGCATTGGAGATGGTCTGAACATTTTGTCAACTTTCATTTTGAATTGGTCATTTATTGAAAGTGTGAGAATATCATTAAATAATAAGAATACAGTTTAACCCTTTACCTAACCTGAAAAGCAGACGACACTTGCAAAAATAATTCTTGAATAACTAATTTTTTTCATTTTTTGTCTCAAAAACATAGGTTATGACCCCTCGTTGGAACAAGCTCGATGAGCTCGTTCCAACGAGGGGTCATAACCTATGTTTTTGAGACAAAAAATGAAAAAAATAATGAAAATTAATTGCCGATTTTTTAGAATAGCGCTGGCCGGTTTTGGCCGTTACGTTAGGTAAAGGGTTAAAGCCTTGAATCCACATGGAGCTCTCAGGCTTTACAATAACAGGCCCACTTTGTGATTTTGTCCAGCTCTGGAAACGTATAAACCCAAAAAGGGTGGGTGGGGGGGGGGGGGGGAGCAATTACCAAGCAGAGAAACTACCAGTGTCAAAAACTTGCCTTAAAAATGGGTTTTTAATCAGTCTTAAAAGAGTCCAAACTTTCTGGCACCTTGAGATGATCAGAGTTTGTTTCGCAAAAATGGTGCAGCTATGGAGAATGCTCTGTCGCCTGCTGTTCAAATCATTCAGTACCAGAAGTCTATAACAAGGGAATATATTGAAATTTTCTAGAAGCATATACAGGCTTTAACCCTTTGTGACTCCTGTACGTAATATGTATGAAAATTCCCATGTGCTGTGACTACAGTACATAATATTATGTACTCTGACTTTTAACGATTGCGTTTGACATTGCATAAGCCTGATTCTCCATGACGTTAAAATGTCACGATAACTGTAGTCTGAAAGGGTTAACTGTTTGAGTGCTGGAAGCCCATATTTGGGCTGACCTGAAAGGTGCTAGTATCAAATCCCGTGGACATCCTTACAGTTTATTAGAGAGTGCCCATAGGCAGCCCAGAGGCACTCTCCAATAAGTAGTTGTGCCAATAAGTAGCTGGAAGAGAAGTCTATTTTGTTTCTGTGGCAAACAACAAGCAGACAACCAATTCTAACAACCAAAATCAATCTTGCTCTGTACTACTAGTTAATGATTATGTATCATTCATTTCATACAATGAAATTCACTTATTGGATTTCTTTTAATTGAAAAAGCCTGTTCATTGATATAACACAAAACCATTTCCAGTTCTCATATTTAGTACAAATTTTAACTGTTTACTGCATATAGATTATGCACAAAGCCCCTGTAAATTGAATAAAAAAAATCTTGTAATATATTGAGAAATTACTCTGACTGTCATCAAATCCCTGTTTATAGACCTATTTGGCCTCAGCACATCCAATGATGGTATTTAATCTATCATATCTTGTTTGACAGAGCTCTACGAGCTCTGTCAAACAAGATATAATAGACCAAATTATCAGTTCATCTCTGGCCTACAACAAATTGATATAATCCCTGTAAATTGAATACTCCTGTTTTAAGGCTGTCACGATTATGAATTTTCATAATCGATTATTTTGTCATAAAAATCAACGCTTATTCGATTATTTATGGTTAATATTTCCGTGTTGGTTCCTAGGACTTTGTCTATGATATAACCTGGGAGGGGTTAAAAACTAAAATATCCGTAAATGCGAACACCAAACCTTGAAAAATTTGACAAAACAGAATCTACATCGCATAGATACAAATTTCAAATCATAGAAAAATGCAAACTAAACTCACTAATGGCCCCATCCGTGCTCAATGTGTAATGATTATGAATTTAGCCTTAGGGAATGTCAATTCAACAAAGCTTTACACGTGGAAATGAAACTTCCGGTTGCGATACGTCGGAGAACAAAATAAATCATCATACTTTAAAAATAACATGGCATTTCAAAGTTTTTCCCTTTTTACTTTCCGTAAGTTAAAATTGATGATCAAGTATCAAATTAATAAAAACAAAAACAACTCAACACTTGACGATGTCTTATTGGCAAGGAATACAATGTAGCCATTGACAGTAAGGCATCATTGAGTGTTATGTTATTTTTGTTAAATTGTTATCTCCGCTAATGGCAGTGAGCCAGTGATGCTGGAACCGGAAAGTTCGGCCCATGAATGATAATGATTCAGCCCCTGTTCAGTGTGAAAATGCCTTCCCTTGGAGGCTCAATCTTTCCAGGGATTTATTTTATTTATTTACTCATTTATTTATTGGTGTTTGACACTTGAATACTTTGAAAGCTAGGGTCAAATTCAACTGAGTGATCACACATACGATGATGACTGGGTTTTGGCTAACTTTAACTCGCGTGGTGCCGCGACTTGAAGCTATATATTGGTTTTATGTTTTAACCCTGTTCACACACACATTTGTTGTCGAAATAGGTTCTTTATGTGAAACAATAGCATGTGAATCAATATTTCCCCTTTGTTTAACAAAAAGGTAGTATGACAGCACATGTCCAGTCAAATAATCGATCATTGAAATAAATCATCGATTATGACCTCAATCGACAGTTGATCGATTCTTCGATCATTCGTGACAGCCTTACTCCTGTTAATTTAATTATTTTCTTTGGCAAAGTAGGTATTCAGTTAACTGGTTTCTACTGTATTCATTCCAATAGATACTCAATAGAGATGTCTTGTGTTTAGTTTGAAGCAAAAAAAAATATTTTTGTTTGTTGGGTTGTTAGCTCACCTAGTCTGTAACCATCATGGCTACCAATGATATTTTCTCAAGAACTTCTGGGCTGATTCTCATCAAATGTATTTGGTATGTCCCTGACAATGAATAAGCACAGATGTCATTTGCAGCTGCCCTGCCCATTTGAGACTCCAAAGGGTGCAAAACCTATCGGTTTGAAATGTTCATGCGTAAGATTGAGGTGACATCTAGATTTGGGATATTAGGTTTCATTTTGGTTGCACATTAAACCTAGCCCATTTATATTTATTTATTTATTTATTGGTGTTTAAAGGTCACATATTTCTGCACAATGGCTAATCATGAACATGACAGTTTTACGGGTGGAGGAAGCCGAAGTACCCGGAGAGAACCACCGAGCAACGGCGAGCAACTGTCAGCTCCCCAACATACTAACTCCACACAAGCAGGGTTAGCATTGGTTGAAGACAGGTGCACCATCGACGTGCAGTACGCCTTAGTACACAGCGTCACCGTGCCCCCATGTGGGCAATGGGGGTGAAGTGTCTTGACCAGGGCCACAACGTGTTGCCGCAGGTGGGATTCAAACCGAGGACCTCTCGGCTTGCAGCCTGCACCTCTACCTACTGAGCCACCACGCCCCCACCTAGCCCATTTAAGATTGGCTGTTGCTTTATTTGGAATACTGTACAGCCTGCATCAATTAACCAATGATTTTGAAATTCAAAACAGCATCTCTAGATATTAATTATTGAGTTTCACCAAGTTTCGATGTGGCCATTTTGCATTTAACCCTTTACCCAACACAGACAATATCAAAATTTATTACTTTAGGCCCCACAAAGTAGATCTTCTGTTTCTCTGGCCATTTTTTGTAAAATTGCATGCGGGCGAGCGTTTTTTTATTTTATTTTTAATTTCGTAATTATTTCTTTGCCTTCAAAAGTTCATGCTCTTGGTTTGTTTTATGTTTTAGGCCCCATAATCTACAGAACAGCATGAGAGATGGTGTATTTTGTCCCTTGAGTGCAACAAGGCTTTGCAATGCTAAAGCATTGAAAAGCCTTGTTGCACTCAAGGGACAAATTTATCAATTTTATAAACTTGGGTAAATATCAGACATAAACCATTTAATTATTATTTTCATTCCCCCGAAAAAAATTTGGGGGAATCTAGCCGTGACGTTGTCTGTCTGTCTGTCTGTCCGTCTGTCCGTCCGGGCATAGACGGAATTCGTGTCCGCTCCATAACTTCTTATTAATATATAGGATATTAATGATACTTGGTATTATTATTGCCCACAACCAGAGGGTGTGTCGCGAATAAGGTTGGAATGGCTATCAAGGCTTTTTTCAGGGGAATCAGCCACCCTTTGGTGGCCATCCTCTAGTTTATGTTTACATTAATTGGTTATAAAAAGAGAGCATGCGACAGTCAAAAGGACCATTTGGGAGAGCCTGAGAAACAGATTTTTAACTTTTTCAGGCCTTAAATATTATTTTTAAAAATTTTTTAAAAATTTCAACAAAACCATATGTGATGCCTCATTGGAATGATCTCAAGGAGCTCATTCCAATTAGGGGTCACATGATATGGTTTTGTTGAAATGTTTTGAAAATTGTTTTTAATTACTGAATTTGTATATTTCGTGGGCAGATGCAGTCGATTCATTAGGTAAAGGGTTATTGGCAGTTCCTTTGGCAAACCCTGCAGGCTGTGTCTCTCATCCGATCATCTTGAATTTTCACATGTAAGCTTGGCATGTCATCTAAATGTGACCTTAGTTTCTTTATAGAAGCTTGAAAAACATGGCTGCTGGCAGTCAACTCGGATTTTGCTATCAACTGCTATAGACTGCATCGCTCAACTGATCATTTGGAAATTGTGTTTGCTTGTTTGTTCAGAATAACATCAAGATGTGAACTATTAAGTTTTGCCCTGTTTTCATGATAAATGAGGCCTATAAAAAAAAATTTCCATTTTTCTCAATTTTATGATGAGGGAGGGAGGCTTTTTTTTGGTTTATTGACAAAACGGTTCTGAAAATTGTTTGAATCCAGGGCTTAAAATTACACGCGAATCGATTCTCGTAATGATTCTGGCAAACTACACTGGCACGAATTCACGTCAATTTACTGCTTGGATTCACTTTATGTATGATGTCGTTGATTCATGATGAAGTTCTGACCTGGGTTATCATAAAATATATAATTATGAAAAACTGTCAGTTCACATTTCTTGAGTTTGGTATCAAATCAAGTCATGGCTGCTGTAGCAGCCATGACTTGATTTGATACCAAACTCAAGAAACTGTGAAGCATCTGGTAAATCATGGGTGGAAATTTCGACAACTTATTTCATGATCTCACCAGCAACATTCAGCTAGTTTTTGCAGAATTTCATATTATTTATTTATTTATTTAAGGGTGTTTAAGGTCACAGATTTATGCACAATGGCTAATCATGACCGCAATATGGATATAAAGTCAATGGTTGTCAATCATTTATATATACCCCATGTTGCACCTTTTAGAGGATTTCCACCTCAATCATTGGCTTCACTTCCCGGGTTCCCAAGGGGGATTTCATATCATGGTTTAAATGGATTCGCGTGAAAATATTTCGTGAGAATCATGTTAGATTCGTGTGATACCAGACAAATTTTAAGCCCTGGAATCAGAAATTTAACTACTTTCCCTTTTATGTAGCAAACCAGTGTTTTCAGCAGTGAAAATGTCATATGATGTGGTTGAAAATTTAACCAACTATATCTTGTTTGAAAGAGCTCTGGGGGTGCGGTGGCTCAGTTGGTAGAGGTGCAGGCTGCAAGCCGAGAGGTCCTAAGTTCGAATCCCACCTGCTGCAACTGCGTTGTGTCCTTGGCAAGACACTTCACCCCATTGCCCACGTGGGGGCATGGTGACGCTGTATACTAAGGTGTACTGCACATCGATGGTGCACCTGTCTTCAACCAATGCTAACCCTGCTTGTGTGGAGTTGGTATGTTGTGGAGCCGACAGTAGCTCGCCGTTGCTCGGTGGTTCTCTCCGGGTAATCCGGCTTCCTCTACCCGTAAAACTGTCACGGTCATGGTTAGCCATTGTGCAGAAATATGTGACCTTAAACACCAATAAATAAATGACAGAGCTCTTTGAGCTCTGTCAAACAAGGTATACAGGGACCGATCAGGACTATTTAAAATACGCTCTAGCCTCGGAGCCTATTTTTTCAATTCATGCGCCAGATTTCAATTTACGGAGTCACACTGCTGTTTGTAACACACACTGCAAGTATGTACACTAGCAAACATTAATCTTCACTGTGGTTTCTGATCAAGTCTTGGCTGCCTATTTAGGCAGCCAAGACTTGATCAGAAACCACAGTGAAGATTAATGCTTGGTAATTAAGACTTGAAGTATTAACTTAAGCACTCTACAACAATGATAAATGATAATCATATATATAATACATGTAAGAGTGTCTCTCTCGATTATCCATCGAAAGAATATCAAAATATGATCTGAGAAGTTTAGTGCCAACTGAGAAGCCTATTTCTGAGATTTAAGAGCCAGGTCCTGATGTTTCAGAACCAAATACGCACTGGCGCATGCCCAGGTCGGTCCCTGGTATAGCTGGTGAAATATATGTCCTGCAAGTGCAAAATAGTGTCATAGAAGAGATTTCCAGTAGGGCTGAAACGGTTGACTCATTTTCACAACCGACTAACCGAGAGCTATACAGGGACCGACCTGGGCATGCAGCAGTGCGTATTTGGTTCTGAAACATCAGGACCTGGCTCTTAAATCTCAGAAATAGTCTTCTCAGTTGGCGCGTAACTTCTCAGATCATATTTTGATATTCTTTCGATGGATAATCGAGAGAGACACTCTTACATGTATTATATATATGATTATCATTTATCATTGTTGTAGAGTGCTTAAGTTAATACTTCAAGTCTTAATTACCAAGCATTAATCTTCACTGTGGTTTCTGATCAAGTCTTGGCTGCCTAAATAGGCAGCCAAGACTTGATCAGAAACCACAGTGAAGATTAATGTTTGCTATAGTGTTCTAAATGAAGATGATGAGAGCTATTACATACTTGCAGTGTGTGTTACAAACAGCAGTGTGACTCCGTAAATTGAAATCTGGTTATCTGTAGCCATTATTTCACCGAATCTGGGATCACAACTATAGGAATTGAAAAGAAGTATTCTCAGAAACTATTCCATAGTGTGCATATAAACGAACGTTGTCGAGTACTTGACAACGTTCATTTGTATACACACTACCGAATAGTTTCTGCGGTTACTCCATACTCACAGAAACTGCCGATCATTAACAAAGTCTTGAACACCAGTCGATTATTTCTCAATATATACAGCATTGCTTTGAACGGTAATCTAGCCCAAAGGTGAAGCAGCAGATTTACTACATTTTAACCGTGGAATGATGATCACTATCGATATTTCGGATAACCGGTTGATGCTTTTTTTTCAAATCAGTTAAGTAGGTAACCGGTTTCAAATCGGTTATCCGGTTAACCATTTCAGTATTGATTTTCAGGTGACAAAAAAGGCGATGAGGCAGATTTTTTATCACGAGGGAGTTGCCTGAGAAACAAGAAGTTTTTTTAATAGGTTGACCATTCTGGTGGCAATCTTCTATTTTGTCTATTACCCAATGACAATTCCTTTGACACACCCAAGTTTTTGTTCCTCATCCGATGATTTTAATTTCATATGTAAGCATGTCATGACATCTAGAAGTGAGCTGTTGTGTTCCATGGTGTAAGCCAGACATGTTAACCTCCAGAATAATATTTTTATACTGTACCAATGACCCAGACTTAGCTGGTGCTAACTCCACAAAAACCAGGGCCAAACACAAATTTTGCCCCCCAATCCCCAAAATTTGCATCCAAAACAAAAAGAAATCATGTCCTAAAGGACCTCCATAGTACGACTCTACTGCGCATGCGCAGTGACGCAGTCGTCCCGAAATTGGCGCCAAATATCATTCTCTGTTTGGCCCTTCATCAGTCAACATCTCACTGATCTTTGTGCTTGTAAATCTCAGTTTAAAGGATGCCAGACACGTAATTCTTGGAGAAAATGTGATTCTAAGGAGGATAGAAGGAGGAGAGGAAAAAAGAAGTGGCAAAAAATAATCAGGGCTGTACTTAAAATTTTTTGTTAAAATTATGTTAAGTTGCCTATTTTCGAGGCAAACGCCTCTTGTTGTCATTCTTGCTAATTGTTGCACTGCTTATTCAGTGTTTCCTCTCCCCTAACCTTCTAAAGTCCCCCTTTGCAATTCTCCCATGCTTTTGGCATATTTTTGAGAAGTTTCATTTCTAAAAATTCCCTGGGAGAGTTGCTTGGTTACAGAATGTTTTCTGTTATTTTCCCCATAGTTACGTTTTCACCCATGGGTGTATAACGTTTGTGTTCTGCATCTTCCATCTGATGTTCTGCAGATTCTCCCCTGGGAGTCTCTGTTTTGCATCAGATAGAGTGTAATTGAGGACTGATTCCGGGCCAGTTTTTTCAGTGCCTGGAGTCATGTTTTCTTCTGTGTTTACACTGTTTGTTTTCATTGGCAACAGCCTTTTTTGAGGGGGGCTGTTTGCCTTTGAGGTAGTTTATCTCATTATAAGATACATTTATATTATCCGAAAGTGTCTCATTAATTATTTTATATAATTTTAAAATTTTTGACCACACTTTGCCATCGGATCCATCGGGGCTCAACGTTACTTTTCAGCAACTTGGGCTTCTCTGAAAAAATATTTTTTCAAAATTATTTTGTTTTGCAATTGTTTTTTCATTTATTAATGGATCATGTTATTATGTATCTTTGTGTCAGGGGTTTTTGTGAGTAACTAGGACTTATTGTTGTTCTTTCACAATGAAGGGAACTTGTTCAAATTGTAATAGGAAGAAATCTTCCTCTGACTTTCATGATTATTGCATAAATTGTAGTCAGTGTTCTCGCATTAATCCCTGTCCTGTATGTGAACATTGGGATGAGAAACATTGGAAACGTGTGTCACGATATGTTGTTTCTGGAGAAAGAGCGATGCCGGCTCTTTCTCCACAAGGTCACTCTACTCTCTCAGTTTCTATTTCAGAGGAACCAGAACAGGGTGATGTTTCCATGTTATCTTCTTCAAGTGTGCGTCCGTCGTCACAATTAAATACAGAGCTAGCAGCAAAAGTGCTCATGGAGATTAGACAAATGTCGTCCGCTAGCTCGCCCGGTGTAGCGTCCATTCACCGAATGGTTCGGCAGCCGGGTTTGTCCGATGCGGTCCAAGAGGAAATTTTGGGTGATGCGAGCACTATAAAAATAATAGATGCACACCCAGTGACGGCGGATAGTGAACGAGAACGGAGGAAGCCTTTTAGTCCGGTTCCTAGCTCGTCCAGGTCCAGCCGGGCCGCGAGCGAGAGAGGCCCCTCTCTCGTACAACAACATCTGGGACCAGATGTTGTGGTACAAAATGTGTCTTTAGCGGAGCATACGTCCGTCGCTCGGGACGCTCCGTTGTATAAGCAGTCCGCAGAGACTGTTAAGGCTTCCTCTTCTCGCCGGCGCACACGACCGCACCTTGGCTGCGTGACCTCCGATATCTTGCCAGCTTCGCCGATGAAGGATTATTCGGCGACCAGGTCACACCATCCGGCAGCCAGGGATTCGAGACCGATGGACTCCGGACGTTCGCATAGGAAAAGTATGCGGGAGCCATCTGATGCGGAGCTGCCCTCGGCAAAGCAGCGAAAGACCGCTCCTCCGCAGGTCTCGACGTCGGACATTCTAGTGCAGATAGCACAGCTTATCGCAGCATCCCAGCAGCCGACAGAGACGGTGTCGGATCGAGAATTATCCGACGGCGCTGGGTCGGTACGCTCCGCCGAAGCATCGGGGGCGGACGACCGGGAACATCGGGAGGTCCGACCGGATGGTGAAAGGGATACGGATGAATTGGAGCTATCCCTTTCGGAACAACACAAAGCTGCCGTAGACTTCATCCGGCACTTTCTTCCTCAAGTTGTTCCGTCGGGCCAGACTGCTGCGCTTCCGGACAGGAGAATTATAGCGTCATTGGACTCTGATTTTTTCGAGCGGTTCAGGGACATCGCTCCCGAGTTTCCGTCGCAGTCCAATAATGTTGCAAGAACATTTGAATTATTGAACGACGCTATTTTTAAACTTGCTTCCAGGACAGGGAAAGCAGGCTTCTTGTCCGCAAATACTCTCAACCTGCCTTTCATTAATGCAAGGAATAAATTCGACACGGCAGGTCAGGGTATACCGAGAGTTCCTCTGCGTATGGACGACGAGGCGGAAGACTTAGAGCTATCATTACCGTCGTCAGCTTCTATTCCAACCGCAGTGTTGGAAACAGCTATTGCGTCTAACAGAGCCAATTTAGATGCCTTATCTTACGCAGATCACCTTACGAAGGCGTTATCACTGCGTCTTCAAGGGGAAGAGTTTCAGGATATACAATCCTCCTTAAGACTTCTTTCAAGGGCAGTAGCTTATTCCACGTGTAACTCCGCCCTTTCAGTGGCAAATCTGGAGTTGGTTAGACGTGACGCAGCCCTGTCTACATCCACACTAGTGGATTCTAAGGTGAAGAACTCTCTTAGAGTCGCTTCGGTCTCAGGAGATCTTCTCTTTGACGGCAAGCTTTCCGCTATTTATGATAATATTAAAAAGAAAGCTAGTGATTCTCTGTTGTTTAGATCCGCTCCTAAAAGGTCGGATTCAGCAGACACGAATAAGGCGGGCACTTCTGGGTCTTATCCGCCCAAGAGAGGTTCCTATAGAGGTTCCGGTGCGTCCTCTAGCTCTTATTCGAGAGACCGTCAGGATAGCGACTCTCGTTCGGGACGTCCTTCAGGCCGGGACAATCGGTCGGACGCCCCGAGGTCGACGAGGCGAGGTGCGGGTCGTGGAAGACGTGGTTTCTCCTACCGCAGGCCTCGCAGATCCAGGAGGTGATGGCTCAAACCTCTATCGCGTTCCGGTTGGCGGAAGGTTGTCGAGTTTTTCTCAAGAGTGGGCGTCGATTACGGACGATCCGTGGGTGAGAGGAGTGACTTCGGAAGGTCTAAAGATATCCTTCAAACGAAAGCCTCCATTAACTCGAAGTCCAAGGTGGACTCATCTTCCGTCAAACCCTCAGAAAAGAGACGCTCTGCTATCAGAGGTGCAGTCTCTTTTAATGAAGAACGCGGTAGAGGTCGTAGAAAACCAGGAATCGCTGGGATTCTACAGCCATCTGTTTCTGGTTCCGAAACCAGACGGCTCGTTCCGTCCAGTCATAGATTTGAGCTGGATAAACAAGCTGATCATCGCTCCGAAGTTTTATATGGAGACGATTCGATCGGTCAGAGCGAGTATTCGGGTGAACGATTATGCAACGAGCATAGATCTCAAAGATGCGTACTTTCACGTCATGGTACATCCGACATTCCGAAAGTATCTACGCTTCGCAGTCCTAGGAGTGGTGTATCAGTTCCGGGCCATGTGCTTCGGATTGAATCTAGCACCCTGGGCTTTCACTCGGGTAATGAACTCGGTAATGATCTACTTCCGAGCTCATTCGTCTGCGGTAACGTCGGCCTACCTGGACGACATTCTTCAGAGGTACGGCAACGAGTTAACGCTTCAGAACGATGTTCAGAATCTTCTTCTATTGCTCCGACGTCTCGGTTTCATAGTAAACGAGGAGAAGTCGGATCTGGTGCCGTCCAAGTCATTCACTCATCTGGGAATGAGCTTCGAGACGCACAACAATCTCGTTCGTCTGCCGTTAACCAGAGCGAAATTAGTCAGTTGTTACGCTCGCTATTGTCTAAATACAGACAAAGTCACAGCGAGAGAATTTATGAGACTGATAGGTCTGTGCGGAGCCGCTGCGGATCTCATTCCGATGGGACGGCTACGCACACGGCCTCTTCAAATTTTCTTGACTCAGAATTGGAGTGTGAAAATTCATTCGCTCGATGTAGACGTTCTCTTGTCAGATCAAGTGAAACAAGAGATTCAGACTTGGGCAAACATTCAGTGGTTAACTCAAGGAGTTCCGCTGCAGTTGCCGGATCCGAGTTTTACCATTATGACGGATGCCAGTCAAACAGGTTGGGGTGCATCATTAATCCCAACGGATTCGAGATGCCAGGGTCTTTGGGATCCGCAATTCCTGTGCAAGCACATAAACATCAAGGAAATGATGTCAATTTGGCTTGCGTTACGTCACTGGATGGACATTATTCACGATGCTCATGTCCAAATCCTATCCGACAATACGACAGTAGTGGCGTATATACGGAATCAGGGAGGCACTCATTCAGTTCCGTTGTTCAATCTAACGGAAAGAATCCTTCTGTTTGCGTTGGAACATCACGTTCTTCTTTCGGTCCGTCACATACCGGGTCGTCTGAATGTGCTAGCAGACTCCCTTTCTCGAAAGGGTCGCTTGTTGCCGTCGGAGTGGACTCTCAACAAACAAGTATTCAATCAGATTTGCTACCAATGGGAACGGCCAATGATAGACTTATTTGCGACACATCTCAACAATCAGTTGCAGACGTATGTGTCCCCGTGTCCGGATCCAAGAGCATTTGCTGTAGACGCTCTATCGATCCCTTGGGACGGAATGATAGGATATGCGTATCCTCCAGCGCCGTTAATTCAACAAGTATTGCTAAAGATAAAACAATCTCAATGCAAGATTCTGTTGGTAGCATCTCTGTCGCCACAGAGACCGTGGATAAATCTACTCAGGTGTCTGTTGTGGGACCTACCGCGGAAGCTCCCTCCACGAGAGGATCTTCTTTGGCAGGGGAAATCGCGCCAACTGCATCACAACCCGCAAGGTCTCAACCTTCACGTTTTTCCGTTGTGCGGTCCTTCTTGCATGGCAAGCACTTTACAGGACGAGCAGTGGACGCGATTTCTAACTGTAGGAGGACCTCCTCTTCGCTAAACTATGCGGCTAAGTGGAAGGTTTTCTGTCGTTGGTGTAGGGATCATTCTGTTGATATATTTGATCCCTCTATACCAGACATTGCTAACTTTCTAGTATACTTGTTTGACGAAATCAAACTGCAACCGGTTACTATAAAGGGTTATAGATCTATGTTATCTGATACCTATGCACATCATGATAGTTTACAAATTGGATCTAATGTCTCTTTATCGAAATTGGTTAGAAACTTTTCGATAAATAGACCCAGAACTCTTAGATTAATTCCTAAGTGGAATTTAGCTTGGGTTCTCCTTAAATTGAAGGAAAAGCCATTTGAACCTCTTGGGACAGTAGATTTCAAATTCTTATCTTATAAGACAGCTTTTCTCTTAGCTTTCTCTTCTGCCAGAAGAGTCAGTGAGCTTCATGCACTATCGGTGGATGATTCTCATTATCGTAGTGTTGGGAACACTATCACCTTCACTACTAACGTCGGTTTTTTAGCTAAGAATCAGGCTCCTAATAAATATCCGGAACCTATTGTTATTAAGGCTCTTCCGTCTTCAGACGGGCGTAGGCCTTTACTCTGTCCTGTTAGAGCACTACGTATCTATAAACAGAGATCTCAGTTCATCAGAAAGGGACGGAAACGTTTCTTTCTGTCTTTGATGCCTAATAGAAAGGACATTTCAGTCCATTCTATTGCTAGATGGATTCAGTTAACTATCCGTACTGCGTATGAAGATTTATCTTCTTCTCAGCAGTCTGTGCTTAAGATTTCTGCTCATGAAGTAAGAGCTCTTTCTACTTCCTGGGCTTATGCTAATAGTGTTGCTATTACAGATTTAATGAAGGCTGCTTATTGGTCTCAGCCATCCACATTTACTAATTTTTATCTCAGAAATATTGAGTCCATTTCTGGAGACCTGCATTGTTTAGGTCCGTTATCTGTTGCTCAGAATGTCGTCCACTAAACAGTTGCAACTATAGTTATGCAGGCTTTCTGTTCCGGCAGTGACTCCGTCCGGCTGCCCTCTTCGCTCTGGGCTATTTGACCCAGGGCAAGGGGAAGGGGGGGGGGGGGGGGGGCGGGTGTTCCCTTAGGTCACCTGCTTTATAGTGAAAAGCAAGGGAATGCCTCCTCCAAGACAGTATTTCTGAGTCGCTTCCGGGATGGTTTTAAAGTGTAATATTAATGTTTAATTTCATTCATGTCTTATTTTTAAAGTGTAGCTCGGTGTGAAGCATTTGTATATGTCAAGTGTCAAACGGGCTT
Source organism: Pictodentalium vernedei (assembly GCA_031216915.1). NCBI lineage: Eukaryota > Metazoa > Mollusca > Scaphopoda > Dentaliida > Dentaliidae > Pictodentalium > Pictodentalium vernedei. The sequence continues at coordinate 56,963,340 of CM062289.1, forward strand.
TAATATGCAATACTCGGACACTTTTAAATGACTATAAAGAGTCTCAATTCTCTGGACTACTTTATTTATTGGCTTACTTTAAAAATAATTAGTATAAGGGATATACTGGATGTTAATAGAGAACATGAATGTTATTGTGCTCAATTATTAAGGGTAGTGTATCTTTCTAATTTAATATTAAATAAGAAAGATACATGTAAAGCCTAATACTCCTTTTCTCCTTAAGGGGTTACCTCTTTACTATATAGTTGAGCTTATTGGATTTTCCTCTATGTCCTAGGCCCTCCAGCCTGTTTACTATTCAGCTAAGTCTGGGTCATTGGTACAGTATAAAAATGTTAAAAAATTTATAGTAATTTATATATTTTTTATACTTACCAATGTCCCAGACGGGGATGGCCCTCCCTGGAGTTGGGAACTCTTGCCTCCCTGCTGAGTACATAGCGCTGACCAGGCACTGCCAGTAAGAATGATAATTGGCGCCAATTTCGGGACGTCTGCGTCACTGCGCATGCGCAGTAGAGGCGTAGTATGGAGGTCTTTTAGGACATGATTTCTTTTTGTTTTGGATGCAAATTTTGGGGATTGGGGGGCAAAATTTGTGTTTGGCCCTGGTTTTGTTAGAGTTAGCACCAGCTTAGTCTGGGTCATTGGTAAGTATAAAAAATATATAAATTACTATAAATTTTTTAACTTTTCGGCATCCTTAGCGACTTTAACCTACTTTTAAACTATGCTAAAGAGTTGTTGTTTACGTTTTGATTTTGGAAAAGGGATGAGAATTAAAGCTATTCTATGAAGGAATAAATAAATATATATTATTTAATTCCTTTTCATATATTTTAATTTCCAAAAACTGCATTTAAATGAAGGTGGAGTTTTCAATTTTTTGAAAGTAAGTCACCTATTTTCACTTCGACACTCGCACATTGATCACGAAGCTCAACGGAAAAAACACAGAAATAAACATGAATACAGTTGAAATACATATCATAAAATACCCTTTTCTTAAATAAATTTAACTTAAATCCATATTTTACTGCTTCGTGAGTTTTTACCAGAGTTTGAAGTGCATGTGATTTGACTCCGAACGTTTTTCATAAGTTACAACGGGAACGAAATATTTGACTGTTGTTTTCCGGGATTTTTGGTCCAAAACTGATTCCCGTCCGGGAGCCAGGAACTACACTGAAATTCCAGGATTTTCCCGGGCATTCCAGGAGAGTTTACATGTCTGGTGTAAGCTCAAGTACCTGGCTGTTGGTGGCCATATCCCACGATCAGCCAGTTTCCAATTTAAACAATATTTATTTCCAATTCTCAGAGAAAAGACATTCAACAATGAAATGTATGTGGATTCGACAGAAAGCTGGAAGCTTATAAAGATTGTTTCCTCTAAAGGTATACTTACAACTGTTATGGCGCGAGATGTTAATTAAATGACTTCTATAATTCAAACATTTACCATACATACCGTAGCTTCTGCTATGTCAAGTTTGTTCTATTCAATATGATATCAGAATGCAGTCATTTTGGAAACAAATATTACTACATTGATTTTCAAGTTGAACAGCGTTTCCAATTTAGTCAAGTACAGTAGCCTGAAATTTTTATTTTCAGCCAGCCAAGAAAGAGGAAGAAGTAACAGTTATAGAAACACCACCGGTAAGTTCAAAAACACCTCGGAGTTACTGAATGGCTTAAACTTTTAAGCTGAACAACTGTAGAGAGATCCTCTCCCTGACAGTGTCATTTGAGAAAATAATATTTTATTATTTTTGCCAAACTCTTTTGTCAAACAAGATGAAGTGTTTTTTATTCCTTTCCAAAGTGTGATTTACTGGGATTTCTGGGTTTGATTATAAAGGATAACTTCACAAGTGAATTATACAATCAACAATTGGGTCATGTATCCATGCGCGCAAACGAAGATGCTTTGCCGTGGGTGTAATGGGGACTTCATTGTTTTTTGGGGGTTTTTTTTAACCCTTTACCTAACATGAAAAGCAAACGACACTTGCAAAAAAAAATTTTTGAATAACTATTATTTTCATTTTTTGTCTCAAAAACATAGGTGAGGACCCCTCATTGGAACGAGCACGACGAGCTCGTTCCAATGAGGGGTCATAACCTATGTTTTAGAGACAAAAAATTAAAAAATAATGAAAATTAATAGGCGATATTTTCGAATAGCGCTGGCCGGTTTTGGCCGTTATGTTAGGTAAAGGGTTAAATAATATAATTATCGTTAATAATGAAAAGTAATAAACAGAGTAATCGCTTGACTGGACTGGTCACGTGAAATAATTTATTCGAGGCGATGGACTATATTGTGCATTTGCACACTCGTGTTTGTACAACGTCCCTCATCTCTCATGAATTATATCACGTAACCAGTCCAGTCAAGCGATTACTCTCTATATATTTTGAAGACGTTGGACAAATGGGTGTAATGCAGACAACACAATATTGTCTCAGTGATAGGAAAATTTAAAATCTAAATTCTTTAAACTTTTACAACCTTTTTTGTTTTAAAAAATGTGGCATTATTTCCCTGTTTCTATTCCTGGCTTGTCGAGCAGAAGAAAACTCCCCCAAAAATGTTGACCAAAAAAACGATTGACTCATATTTGTATTTGACTGAATCCATTACTGTAATGTTTATTGCATATTTGAAAATTAGGGCCACACTGTTTGTGCAAGTTGAATTTACTCCAAAATGAGTTTTTTTCGTTTTCTACAACGATTACTGTACATGTGTCTCTGAATTGCCGATATCTTGGGGTGAGAAGCAATTATGCTATAAATAAAACTATTCCAAAAATAAATTTTGGTTCTCAGGCACTACTTTCATCATAGAAAATCTTCCTCATCGCCTTTTTTTTCACATGGGAATTTCTTCTATAACTCTATTTTGCACTTGTAGGACAAATATTTAACCAACTATACCCTATTTGACAGAGCTCTGTGAGCTCTGTCAAACAGGGTATAGTTGGTTAAATTTCACCTACATTATGAGAAATTTTCACTGCTGAACACATGGGTTTGCCACATAATAGTGTAAGTAATTAAATTTCTGGTTTCAACTATTTTCAAAACTGTTTGTGAATAAGCAGAAAAAAAGCCTCCATTCCTCATAAAATTGAGGAAAAATTGCCTGAGAAACAAGAAGTTTTTTTTATAGGCCTAAACAATATTTATCAAACTAAAAATTCTCAAAGGTTTTCAAATTTCCGATACCTCACAATCACAGATCACTTTTTAAACAATGTACTCTGATGTCTGTGTAAAATGAGCACATGATCAACATATTCATTTTTCACAGACATCAAAATGAATATTTAGAACATGTTCCAATTAGGCCACACAAAGTAGATCTTCTGTTTCTCAGGCCATTTGTAAAATTTCATGCGGGCAAGTGTTTTTAGCTCACCTGACTGAAAGTCAGGGTGAGCTTTTCTTATCACTCTTTGTCCGTCCCTCCGTCTGCTGTGCATCATCCTGCGTGAAGGTGGTGTTTGAGTCTCTTTCTCCTAAACCACTGCCCACATTTTAATTAAATTTCATGTAAGTAGTGGTTATATAGGGGCATTTGGGTTTTTCTTCAAATTGGATTTCTGCTCATATTGTGGAGTGGGCTGGGGCCAAAATGCACAAAATTTTTAAAAATCTTCTCATGAACCAGCCATAGCAGAGACTTGATATTTGGTATGCAGCTTCCATTTGAGGTGTAGACTCAAATTTGTTCAAGAGAAGTTTGACGGGCAATATTTACCTTTGTTCTGAGAGGGGCAAGAATTTTTGCCTCACCCAAAATTTCTTTATTTTTATACTGTACCAATGACCCAGACTTAGCTGGTGCTAACTCTAAAAAATCCAGGGCCAAACACAAATTTTGCCCCCCAATCCCCAAAATTTGCATCTAAAACCAAAAGAAATCATGTCCTATAGGACCTCCATACTTTGCCCTTACTGCGCATGCGCAGTGTCAAGGACGTTCCGAAATTGGCGCCAATTATCATCCTCTGTTTGGACCTTCATCAGTCAACATCTCACTGATCTTTGTGCTTGTAAATCTCAGTTTAAAGGATGCCAGACACGTAATTATTGGAGAAATGGTGATTCTAAGGAGGATGTAGAAGGAGGAGAGGAAAAAGGAGTGACAAAAAATAATCAGGGCTGTACTTAAAATTTTTTATGAAATTATGTTAAGTTGCCTATTTTCGAGGCATGGGCCTCTTGTTGTCATTCTTGCTAAAAAGTTGCACTGCTTATTCAGTGTTTCCTCTCCCCTGGTCTTCTAAGTCCCCCCTTGCAATTCTCCCATGCTTTTGGCATATTTTTGAGAAAGATCATTTCTAAATTCTCTTGGGAGAGTTGCTTGGTTACAGAATGTTTTCTGTTATTTTCCCCATAGTTACGTTTTCACCCATGGGTGTATAAACGTTGTGTTCTGCATCTTCCATCTGATGTTCTGCAGATTCTCCCCTGGGAGTCTCTGTCTTGCATCAGATAGAGTGTAATTTTGATGACTGATTTCAGGCCAGTTTTGTCAGTGCCTGGAGTCATGTTTTCTGGTATTTTTACACTGTTTGTTTACATTGGCAACAGTCTCTTTTGAGGGGGGCTGTTTGCCTTTGGAGTAGTTTATCTCACTATAAGATACAATTTTATTATCCGTAAGTGTTGCATTAATTATTTAATATAAATTTAAAATTTTGACCACACTTAGCCATCGGATCCATTGGGGCTCAACGTTACTTTTCAGAAACTTGGGCTTCGCTGAAAAAATATTTTTCAAAAATTATTTTGATTTGCAATTGTTTTTTCATTATTAATGGATCATGTTATTATGTATCTTTGTGTCAGGGGTTTGTGCGAGTAACTAGGACTTGTTGACTTTTCACAATGAAAGGATATTGTTCAAATTGTAATAGGAAGAAATCTTCCTCTGACTTTCATGATCATTGCATTAATTGTAGTCAGTGTTCTCGCACTAATCCCTGTTCTATATGTCAATATTGGGATGACAAACATTGGAAACGTGTGTCACGATATGTTGTTAGTGGAGAAAGGGCTATGCCGGCTCTTTCTCCGCAAGGTCACTCTACTCTCTCAGTTTCTATTTCAGAGGAACAAGAACAGGGTGATGTTTCCATGTTATCTTCCGCAAGTGCGCTTCCGTCGTCACAAATGAATACAGAGCTAGCGGCAAAAGTGCTCATGGAGATTAAACAAACGTCGTCCGCTAGCTCGCCCGGTGTAGCGTCCATTCACCGAATGGTTCGGCAGCCGGGTTCGTCCGATGCGGTCCAGGAGGAAATGTTGGGTGATGCAAGCACTATAAACATTCAACGTGCACACCCAGTGACGGCGGATAGTAGGCGAGATCGGAGGAATCCTTTGAGTCCGGTTCCTAGCTCGTCCAGGTCCAACCGGGCCGCGAGCGAGAGAGGCCCCTCTCTTGTACAACAACATCTGGGACCAGATGTTGTGGTACAAAATGTGTCGCAAGCGGAGCACACGTCCGTCGCTCGGGACGCTCCGTTGTATAGGCAGTCCGCGGAGACTGCTCAGGCTTCTTCCTCTCGTCAGTGCACACGACCGCATTTTGGCTACGTGACCGCCGATATTTTACCAGCTTCGCCGATCAGGGATTCTTCGGCGACCAGGTCACACCATCCGGTAGCCAGGGACACGAGGCCGATGGACTCCGGACGTTCGCATAGGAAGAGTATGCGGGAGTCATCAGATGCAGAGCTGCCCTCGGCGAAGCAACGAAAGACTGCGCCTCCGCAGGCCTCGATGTCGGACGTACTTGTGCAGATAGCACAACTTATCGCAGCATCCCAGCAACCGACAGAAACGGTGTCGGATCGGGAATTATCCGACGGCGCTGGGTCGGTACGCTCCGCCGAAGCATCGGGGGCGGACGACCGGGAGCATCATGAGGTCCGACCGGATGGTGAAAGGGATACGGATGACTTGGAGCTATCCCTTTCGGAACAACATAAAGCTGCCGTGGACTCCATCCGGCACTTTCTCCCTCAAGTTGTTCTGTCGGGCCAGACTGCTGCGGTTCCGGACAAGAGAATTATAGCGTCATTGGACTCTGATTTCTTTGAGCAGTTCAGGGACATCGCTCCCGAGTTTCCGTCTCAGTCCAATAATGTTGCAAGAACATTTGAATTATTGAACGACGCCATATTCAAACTTGCTTCCAAAACGGGAAAAGCAGGTTTCTTGTCTGCCAATACTCTCAACCTGCCTTTCATTAATGCAAGGAATAAATTCGACACGGCAGGACAGGGTATCCCGAGAGTTCCTCTGCGTATGGATGACGAGGCGGAAGACTTAGAGTTATCATTACCGTCGTCGGCGTCTATTCCAACCGCGGTGTTGGAAACAACTATTTCGTCTAACAGAGCCAGTTTAGATGCCTTATCTTACGCAGATCACCTTACTAAGGCGTTATCACTGCGCCTTCAAGGGAAAGAATTTCAGGATATACAATCCTCTTTAAGACTTCTTTCAAGGGCAGTAGCTTATTCCACGTGTAACTCCGCCCTTTCAGTGGCAAACCTGGAGTTGGTTAGACGTGACGCAGCCCTAGCTACATCCACACTCGTGGATACTAAGGTGAAGAACTCTCTCAGAGTCGCTTCGGTCTCCGGAGAACTTCTCTTTGACAGCAAGCTTTCTGCAATTTACGATAAAATTACAAAGAAAGCTTCGGATTCTCTGCTGTTCAAATCTGCTTCTAAGAAGTCGGACACGGCAGATAAGAGTAAGACAGGCACTTCTGGGTCTAATGCGCCCAAGAGAGGTTCCTATAGAGGTTCCGGTGCGTCCTCTGGGTCTTATTCAAGAGACCGTCAAGGTAGCGACTCACGTTCGGGACGTCCTTCGGGCCGGGACAACCGGTCGGACGCCCCAAGGTCGACGGGACGAGGTGCGGGTCGTGGAGGACGTGGTTTCTCCTACCGCAGGCCTCGCAGGTCCAGGAGGTGATGGCTTAAACCTCTATCGCGTACCGGTTGGTGGAAGGTTGTCGAGTTTTTCACAAGAGTGGGCGTCGATTACGGACGACCCTTGGGTGAGAGGGGTGACTTCGGAAGGTCTAAAGATATCCTTCAAACGAAAGCCTCCATTAACTCGAAGTCCAAAATGGACTCAACTTCCGTCAAATCCGCAGAAAAGAGACGCTCTATTATCAGAGGTGCAGACTCTTTTAATGAAGAATGCGGTAGAGGTCGTAGAAAACCAGGAGACTCCGGGATTCTACAGCCATCTGTTTCTGGTTCCGAAACCAGACAGCTTGTTCCGTCCAGTCATAGATTTGAGCTGGATAAACAAGCTGATCGTCGCTCCGAAGTTTTATATGGAGACGATTCGATCGGTCAGAGCGAGTATTCGGGTGAATGATTATGCAACGAGCATAGATCTCAAAGATGCGTACTTTAATGTCATGGTACATCCGACATTCAGAAAGTATCTACGCTTCGCAGTCCTAGGAGTGGTGTATCAATTCCGGGCGATGTGCTTCGGATTGAATCTAGCACCCTGGGCTTTCACTCGGGTAATGAACTCGGTAATGATGTATTTCCGAGCTCATTCATCTGCGGTAACGTCGGCCTACCTGGACGACATTCTTCAGAGGTACGGCAATGAGTTAACGCTTCAGAACGATGTGCAGAATCTACTTCTATTGCTCCGATGTCTCGGTTTTATAGTAAATGAGGAGAAGTCGGATCTGGTGCCGTCCAAGTCATTCACACATCTGGGAATGAGCTTCGAGATGCACAACAATCTCGTTCGTCTGCCGTTAACCAGAGCGAAATTAGTCAGTTGTTACACTCGCTATTGTCTGCACGCAGACAAAGTCACAGCAAGAGAATTTATGAGACTGATAGGTCTGTGCGGAGCCGCTGCGGATCTCATTCCGATGGGGCGGTTACGCACACGTCCTCTCCAAATTTTCTTGACTCAGAATTGGAGTGTGAAAATTCATTCGCTCGACATAGACGTTCTCTTGTCAGATCAAGTGAAATGAGAGATTCAGACTTGGGCAAACATTCAGTGGTTAACTCAGGGAGTTCCGCTGCAGTTGCAGGATCCGAGTTTTACCATTATGACGGATGCCAGTCAAACAGGTTGGGGTGCATCATTGATCCCAACGGATTCGAGATGTCAGGGTCTTTGGGATCCGCAATTCCTGGGCAAGCACATAAACATCCAGGAAATGATGTCAATTTGGCTTGCGTTACGTCATTGGATGGACATTATTCACGATGCTCATGTCCAAATCCTGTCCGACAATACGACAGTAGTGGCGTATATACGGAATCAGGGAGGCACTCATTCAGTTCCGTTGTTCAATCTAACGGAAAGAATCCTTCTGTTTGCTCTAGAACATCAGGTTCTTCTTTCGGTCCGTCATATACCGGGTCGTCTGAATGTACTAGCAGACTCCCTTTCACGAAAGGGTCGCTTGTTGCCGTTGGAGTGGACTCTCAACAAACAAGTATTCAATCAGATTTGCTACCAATGGGAACGGCCAATGATAGACTTATTTGCGACACATCTCAACAATCAGTTGCAGACGTATGTGTCTCCGTGTCCGGATCCAAGAGCATTTGCAGTAGACGCTCTGTCGATCCCTTGGGACGGAATGATAGGATATGCGTATTCTCCAGCGCCGTTAATTCAGCAAGTATTGCTAAAGATAAAACAATCTCAATGCAAGATTCTGTTGGTAGCATCTCTGTCTCCACAGAGACCGTGGATAAATCTACTCAGGTGTCTGTTGTGGGACCTACCGCGAAAGCTTCCTCCACGGGAGGATCTTCTTTCGCAGGGGAAATCGCGTCAACTCCATCACAACCCGCAAGGTCTCAACCTTCATGTTTTTCCGTTGTGCGGTCCTTCTTGCATGGCAAGCACTTTACAGGACGAGCAGTGGACGCGATTTCTAACTGTAGGAGGACCTCCTCTTCGCTAAACTATGCGGCTAAGTGGAAGGTTTTTCGTCGTTGGTGTAGGGATCATTCTGTGGATATTTTTGATCCCTCTATACCAGACATTGCAAACTTTCTAGTATACTTGTTTGACGAAATCAAACTGCAGCCTGTTACTATTAAGGGTTATAGGTCTATGTTATCTGATACCTATGCACGTCATGATAGTTTACAAATTGGATCTAATGTCTCTTTATCTAAGTTGGTTAGAAACTTCTCGATAAATAGACCCAGAACTCTTAGGTTAATTCCTAAATGGAATTTAGCTTGGGTTCTTCTTAAACTGAAGGAAAAGCCATTTGAACCTCTTGGGACAGTAGATTTCAAATTCTTATCTTATAAGACAGCTTTTCTCTTAGCTTTCTCTTCTGCTAGAAGAGTCAGTGAGCTTCATGCACTGTCGGTGGATGATTCTCACTATCGTAGTGTCGGGAACACTAACACCTTCACTACTAATGTGGGTTTTTTAGCTAAGAATCAGGCTCCTAATAAATATCCGGAACCTATTGTTGTTAATGCTCTTCAGTCTTCGGACGGCCGTAGGCCTTTATACTCTGTCCTGTTAGAGCGTTACGTATCTATAAACAGAGATCTCAGTTTATCAGAAAGGGACGAAAACGTTTCTTTCTGTCTCTGATGCCTAATAGAAGGGACATTTCGGTCCATTCTATTGCTAGATGGATTCAATTAACTATCCGTACTGCTTATGAGAGTTTATCTTCTTCTCAGCAGTCTGTGCTTAAGATTTCGGCTCATGAAGTAAGATCTCTTGCTACTTCTTGGGCTTACGCTAATAGTATTGCTATTACAGATTTAATGAAGGCTGCTTATTGGTCTCAGCCATCCACATTCACAAATTTTTATCTCAGAAATATTGAGTCCATTTCTGGAGACCTGCATTGTTTAGGTCCATTATCTGTTGCTCAGAATGTCGTCCACTAAACAGTTGCAACTATAGTTATGCAGGCTTGCTGTTCCGGCAGTGACTCCGTCCGGCTGCCCTCTTCGCTCTGGGCTATTTGACCCAGGGCAAGGGGAAGGGGGGGGGGAGGGTGTTCCCTTAGGTCACCTGCTTTATAGTGAAAAGCAAGGGAATGCCTCCTCCGAAGTCAGTATTTCTGAGTCGTTTCCGGGATGGTTTTAAAGTGTAATATTAATGTTAAAAATTCATTCATGTCATATTTTTAAAGTGTAGCTCGGTGTGAAGCATTTGTATATGTCAAGTGTCAAACGGGCGTTAATATACAATCCTCGGACACTTTTAAAAGAATATAAAGAGTCTCAATTCTCTGGACTAACTTTTTTTATTGGCTTACTTTAAAAATAATTAGTTAAAGGGTTATACTGGATGTTAATTGAGAACATGAATGTTATTGTGCTCAATTATGAAGGGTATTGTATCTTTCTAATTTAACATAAAATAAGAAAGATACATGTAAAGCCTAATACTCCTTTTCTCCTTGAGGGGTTGCCTCTATATTATATAGTTGAGCTTATTGGATTTTCCTCTATGTCCTAGGCCCTCCAGCCTTTTTACTATTCAGCTAAGTCTGGGTCTTAGGTACAGTATAAAAATGTTAAAAAATTTATAGTAATTTATATATTTTTTATACTTACCAATGACCCAGACGGGGATGGCCCTCCCAGGAGCTGGGAACTCTTACCTCCCCGCTGAGTACACAGCGCTGACCAGGCACTGCCAGTAAGAATGATAATTGGCACCAATTTTGGAACGTCCTTGACACTGCGCATGCGCAGTAAGGGCAAAGTATGGAGGTCCTATAGGACATGATTTCTTTTGGTTTTAGATGCAAATTTTGGGGATTGGGGGGCAAAATTTGTGTTTGGCCCTGGATTTTTTAGAGTTAGCACCAGCTAAGTCTGGGTCATTGGTAAGTATAAAAAATATATAAATTATTATAAATTTTTTAACTTTCTGAACCCAGAGGCCGATTTGAACCAAATTTAATATGAGGTATTATTGGGTTATAAGTACTTGATTTATGCCCCAAAAAATTTTTCCTGCAACCCCGTGGGAACCGCAGGAGCTAAAAATAGAAAAAAATTAAAACGCCCACATCTCCAAAACGGCATGGCACCGAGAATTTTTATTTGGTGTGAAGCTTCCTTAGGACCAACAGAAAGGATTGGTAAAAAAAAATTGCCATCAGTTTTATCATAGGATACAGTTTCGGGACTTTGAAACACTGTAGGCAATCACTGTAGGATCACTGTAGGATCTCCAGATCCAGCAGGCAGAATCTTTTGATATTTGGTATGCAACATTGTGGGGTGGATCTGATTCAAGTTTGTTCAAATCGGCCCCCTGGATTCATATTTGGGCTCACTATAGAAGCCTGAATTCGAACTTCGTGCATTTCAGGCAAATTTCTTAAAAAATCTTCTCCAGATCCAGCAGGCAGAATCTTTTGATATTTGGTATGCAACATTGTGGGTGGATCTGATTCAAGTTTGTTCAAATCGGCCCCCTGGGTTGATATTTGGGCTCAGTATATGTTATGCAGAAGGCCAACACCACCACCTCTCCTAAATGTCTTTGAAAACCTTCTTCTCAAGATCCAGCAGGCAGAATCTTTTGATATTGGGTATGCATCATGCTTAGGAGGGTGAGATTCAATTTTGTTCAAGCCAAGTCTCTGGGTTCATATTTGAGCTCACTGTGGGAGCCCGAAATTATAACTTAGTTCAAAATGAGGAATTTTCTTTAAAAATCTTCTTCTTCAGATCCAGCAGCCGGAATGTTTTGATATTTGGTGTGCAGAATCCTTAGAGGGGTGAGATTCAAGTTTGTTAAAGCCAAGTCCCTGGGTTTATATATGGGCTCCCTGTGGGAGCCCAAATTATAACTTAGTTCAATATGAGGAATATTCTTTAAAAATCTTTTTTTTAGATCCACTGGTCAGAATCTTTGGATATTTGGTATAAGCTTTTCTTAGGAGGAGCAGATGCAACTTGTTGAAATCAATTCTCTGGGTTGATATTTAGGCTACCATGTCATGTGAGCGCTCTCAGGCCCCCTGGGGCCTCTTGTTTCATTTTATTTTGTATTTCTGTAATTATTTCTTTGCCAGCAAAAGATCATGTTCTTGGTTTATGTTTTAGCCCTCATAATCTACAGAATGGCATGGGTGGTGGTGTATTTCGTCCCTTAAGAGCAAGAAGGCTTTGCAATGCTAAAACATTGCAAAGCCTTCTTGCACTCAAGGGACAAATTTATCAATTTTTTTTTAACTGCAATCCTTGGGCACCATCTGCGATGCTACAGCATTGCAGATGGTTCAGTGCTGCACTCAAAGTACTCTACCGTATTTACTCTATGTATTGGGACAGCTAAAAATAATTATTTTCACAGGTGTCCCAATTGTTAGAAAATGGAGAAAGAACACAGCCTGGTCTTGATTTGATGCTGAATAAAGTTGTGTGTGATTCGTTTTCCATCACTATATACGAAAATCACCATCCAATTTTTAGCTCATCTTGACAAAGTCAAGCTGAGCTAATCTAATCGCTTCCCGTCCATCGTCCGTCAACACCATGTTTTGGTCTTCTCCTCTAAAGCCACTGGGCCAATTCAAGTGAAAGTTTGTATGAGTGATGGTCCCAAAGGGGCATTTCATTTTTGTTCAACTCAGTATGCCTGGCCCCATAGGGAGGGAGTGGGGGAAAATTCTCCAAAATATTTTAAAAATCTTCTTCTCAAGAACCAGTGTGTGCAATGACTTGATATTTTGCTATGGAGCTTCCATATGAGGTGTAGAATCAAGTTTGTTCAAACGAAGTTCGTAAAGTAATATTTGGCTTTGTAATAGGAGGGGTAAGATTTTTGGCCCCGCCCAAAATTTCTATATTTTTATACTGTACCAATGACCCAGACATAGCTGGTGCTAACTCTTAAAATATAGGGCCAAACACAAATTTTGCCCCCCAATCCCCAAAATTTGCATCTAAAACTAAAGAAAACATGTCCTGAAAGGCCCTCCACACCTCGCCCCTACTGCGCATGCGCAGTGTCAAGGACGTTCCGAAATTGGCGCCATTTATCATTCTAAGTTTGGCCCTTCATCAGTTAACATCTGACTGATCTTTGTGCTTTTAAATCTCAGTTTAAATGATGCCAGACACATAAATATTAGTGAAATGGTGATTCTAAGGAGGATAGAAAAGGAGGAGAGGAAAAGAATGTGTGTCAGAATATTATCAGGGCTGTAACTTAAAATTTTTTAATGAAATTATGTTAAGTTACCTATTTTCAAGGCAGCAGCCATTTTGTTGTCATTCTGATTATTTAGTTACACTGTTTTTCAAGTGTTTTTCCTCTCTCCCTGTCCTTTAAGTTCCCCCTTGCTATTCTCCCATGCTTTTGGCATAGTTTCTGTAATTATTATTACTAAATTTCTTGGGAGTTTTAGCTGAATAACAGAATGAATTCTGTTCTTTCCCCATGTTTACGTCTTCACCTACGGGTGGTTAGGCGTTGTGTTCTGCATCTACCATCTGATGTTCTGCAGTTTCTTCCCTGGAAGTCTCTGTTTTGCATCAGATGGTGTATTTTTGGTAACTGATTTCGGGCCTGGGTGCCTGGAGTCTTATTTTAGTGTTTTTACACTCATTGTTTACATTTACAACAGCCCTCTGTGTGAGGGGGGGATTTCTAAATAATAATATCTTTATGTTATTTTAATCATAACTAGATACATTATTATTGTTCGTAAGTGTTGAATAAATTGTTTAAAATATTTTTAAAATTTTTGTCCACACTTAGGCTTGGGATCCATTGGGGCTCAACGTTACTTTTCAGAAACTTGGGCTGTTCTGAAAAAATATTTTTTCAAAATATTTTGATTTCAATTATTTTTTCTATATTAATGGATCATATTATTATTATGTATTTTGATTGCCAGGGGTTAGTGCGAGTACCAGGACTTGTTTTCTTTTCACATTGAAAGGATATTGATCAATTGTTTTAAGAGGAAGTCTTCCTCTGACCTTATTATCATTCTATATGTGGTCAGTGTACTCGCATTAACTCCTGTTCTGTATCGTATGATTTCGATGACAATATGGGAAGCGTATGTCACGGTATGTTGTTGGGGATTTGGACACTCCGGTCCTTTCCCCGAAGGGTCACTCTACTTTATCAATTTCTATTTCAGACGATCAAGATTAGGGTGATGTATCTGTGATGTCTTCCAACAGTGTGCCTCCGTCGTCACAATTAATGAAGGGCTAGCGGAAAAGTGCTCATGTAATACGCCAATTGCCTAAGAGGACCCTAGTAGGTTCGATGGCCTTTGACGTCCGCTAGCTCGCCCGGTGTAGCGTCCATTCACCGAATGGTTCGGCAGCCGGGTTCGTCCGTTGCGGTCTAGAAGGAATTTTGAGGTGATGCGAGCACTATAAAATTAACTTAATGCTCACCCAGTGACGGCGGATCGGAGGGAGATCGGAGGAAGCCTTTTAGTCCGGTTCATAGCTCGTTCCGGTCCATCCGGACGGCAAGCGAGAGAGGCCCCTCTCTCGTTCAACAACATCTGGCCCCAGATGTTGTGGTACAAATGTGTCGCTAGCGGAGCATACGTCCGTCGCTCGGGACGCTCCGTTGTATAGGCAGTCCGCTGAGACTGCTAAGGCTTCCTCTTCTCGTCAGCGCACACGACCGCACCTTGGCTGTGTGACCGCCGATATATTACCAGCTTCGCCGATCAAGGATTCTTCGGCGACCAGGTCACACCATCCGGCAGCCAGGGATTCGAGACCGATGGACTCTGGACGTTCGCATAGGAAAAGTATGCGGGAGCCATCTGATGCGGAGCTGCCCTCGGCGAAGCAGCGATAGACTGCGCCTCCGCAGGTCTCGACGCCGGACATTCTTGTGCACATAGCACAGCTTATCGCAGCATCCCAGCAGCCGACAGAAACGGTGTCAGATCGAGAATTATCCGACAGCGCTGGGTCGGTAGCCGGGGACTCGAGGCCTGCAGACTCCAGACGTTCGCATAGGAAGTGTGCGGGAGTCAACGTACACGGAGCTTCCAGCGGCAATGCATCGTAAGTCCGTTACTGCACAGGCCTCGGGAACGGACGTGCTTTCCTTAATAGCACAGTTTATCGCAGCATCCCAGCATCAACTGAATCTGTCGCATATATTTTATCCGACGATGCTGGGTCGGGACGCTCCGCGGAAGCGGGTACGGACGTCCAAAAGTTTCATCCGGTCCGACGGGATACCGAAAGGGATTCGGTGGATTTCAAGCTTTCCCTTTCGGAACAACATATGCTGCGATGCCGGATAAGAAACTGATAGCGTCGGTGGACTTAGAAATTTTTGGTTCGGTTCAGGGACATCGTCCCTCAGTTGCGACATAGTCCAATAATGTCACACAAACTTTCGAATTATTGAACGACGCTATATATATTATTATTTTATGCTTGCTATCCAAGCATTTCTGGTTTCTTGTTCGAAGAGTTATGGAGATGTCTGTCAAGTGTGCCTCTGTCGTCATAGTTAATGAAGAGTTAGCGGCAATAAGTGCTCATGGAATATGTCTTTCGCTTACGGAGTGACATTCGCTAGCTCACCCGGTGTAGCGTACATTCATCGAATGGTTCGGCTGCCGGGTTCGTCCGTTGCGGTCTAGGAAGGAGATTTGGGTGATGCGAGCACTTTAATTACTTTAGTACTCACCCAGTGACGGCAGATTGAGGACAGATCGGAGGAAGCCAACAACATAGGGGACCACATGTTGTGGTTCAGATATTTTACATTCGGAGCATATGTCCGTTGCTCGGGACGCTCCGTTATATTGACAGTCCGAGAGACTGTCTTTAATGCTTCCTCATCCTCACAGCAGGGCACACGACCGCACATTGGCTACGTGACCTCGAGTATCCGATCAGTTTCGGCATTCAGTGATTCCACAGCGAATAGGTCGCGCCATCCGGTAGCCAAGGGACACGAGGCCTATACACTCCGTTCGCTCGCATATTGGAAGTATGCACGGGGTAACGATCTCGGAGCTTCCTGCGGCAATGCATCGTAAGACCGCTGCTCCTCAGGCCTCAGTGACGGACGTGCTATCCGAGTTAGCACAGTTGTTTCGCAGCATCCCAGCAATTGACGGTTTCTCGGTCGAATCAGGAATTATCCGACGGCGCTGGGTCGGTGCGGTCCGCGGTTGCATCTAGCTACGGACGACCGAACGCTTTATAGGGTCCGACAGGATGGCGAAAGGGATTCGAAAGATTTCGAGTTTTCCCTTTAGTAGTATCGGAAGATGCCTTTCATATCTTCTGGCATTTCTTCCAGTGATTATTTTTCGGACTTCATTGCTGCGATCTTGGATAAGAAACTTATAGCGTCATTGGACTCGGATTTTTCGATCGGTACAGGGACTTTGTCCCTGACTTACCGACGCAGTCCAATATTGTCATTACAACATGTGTTTTATTTTTCGACGCTATACATATTTATATATATACAAGCCTGCTATTAAGCATGATAGTTTAGTTTCTTGTCCGCGTGGCTCATTTCTGCCATTTTATCTTTTTTACATATAGTTTATTTTGGCAGAGCAGGGCATACCGAGAGTTCATATGCGTCTAGACGGTGTGATTAAAGACTGCATATATTCTTTTTCGCCGTTTATGTCTTTTCCAATTTCAATGTTGGGAACGACATTATGTATAGTAGACTTAACTTAGACGCTTTATTATACGTAATCCGCCTTACTGAGGCGTTATCATTACGTCTTCAAGAAAAGATTTACGGGATATTATTCTCAATGTAATTTCTTTGGAGGGCAGTAGTTTGTTCACGTATAACTCCGCCCTTCAGTGGCTGATTGGAGTTGGTTAGACGTGATGCAGCCCTAGCTACATCCACGCGTGGATAGTAGGTTAAGAACTCTCTCAGAGTCGCTTCGTTCTCGGAGGAGCTTCTCTTCGACGGCAACTTTCCGGCAATCCATGAATTGCTTGATTTATACATTCTCTTGTCTATCTAGTGTTACAAGAGATTCAGACTGGGGCAAACATTCGGTGGTTGACTCAGAGAGTGCCGCCGCAGTTGCCGGACCCGAGTGTGGCTGTTATGACGGTTGCCAGTCAAACTGATCCCTACGGATTCGAAGTGCCAGGGTCTTTGGGTTCCGCAGTCTTTTAGCTATCAGTTTAACTTCCGCGGAATAATGTTTTTTAGGCTTGCTTTATGTCATTGCATGAACATTATTCAGAAACGCATGCCCAAATTCCTGTCCTTTAATTCGACAGTAGTGGCGTATCTCCGGAACCAGGGAGGCACTCTTTCGTTTCCGTTATTCAATTTAATGGAAAGAATCCGTCTGTTGGTTATAGTACACCAAGTTCAGTTTTGGTCCGTCATATTCTGGGTCGTCTGATTGTTTTATCGCACTCCCGTTCTCTTACGGGTCGCTTGTTGCTGTCAGAATGGACTCTCAACAAACAAGTATTCAATCAGATTTGCTATCTATGGGAGCGCTCATTGATGTTTTATTTATGACACAGCTTGCTAATCAATTGCAGACGTATGTGTTGGCTTGTCCAGATCTCTGAGCTAATACTGTTAACGCTCTATTGATCTATAGGACGGAATGATAGGATACGCGTATCCTCCGGCGCTGTTGTTTTAGCAGGTATTGCTAAGATAAACAACCACAATACATTTCTGTTGATAGCATCTCTATCTTCACAGAGATCATGAGTAATTTACTCTCTTGTCTACTGTGGATCTTAACGTGAAATCTTCCTCTATGTGAGGATCTTTTTTCACTGGGTAAATCGTGTCATCTTTATCACAACCAGCAAGGTCGCAACCTTCATGTATTCCGTTGTGTGGTCCGTATTGCATTGTAAGCACTGTACTGGACGAGCTTTGGACGCGATTTCTTACTATAGGAGATCCTCTTCTTCGCTATTCTATGCGACTTAAGTGGAGGCTCTTCCGTCGTGGTGTAGGGATCATTATGTTCATATCGTTGATCCCTCCATACTACTCATTGCTATTTTTTAGTATACTTGTTTCACAAGATCTACTGCAGCCTGTTGTTATTTAGGTTATAGGTTTATGTTACCTCATACCTATGCACTCTATGATAGTTTACAATTGAGTCTTTTGTCTCTTTATCTAAGTCAGTTAGTAACTTTTTGATAAATAGACTTAGAATCTTTAGATTAAATTCCTATACGGATTTTAACTTCGGTTCTTATTTAGCTAAGTAATCATTTGAGCCTCTGGAAACAGTAGTTTTCAAATTCTGACCTTTTAGACAGTAATTCTGTTGGTTTCTCTTTTACTGTAGAGTCAGTGAGTTCATGCACTATCGATGGATGATTTTCACTTTCATAGTTTCGGAATCAATACTTCCGTTACTATTTAGGTTGGATTGTTGCATAAGAGTTAGGCTCCTATTATCCGGAACCTATTATTTTAAGGTCCTTCCGTCTTCGTATGGGCATAGGCCTTTATTCTTTCCGGGTACAGTTTATGTATTTTTAAACAGATATCTGTTTATTACAAGGGCGTAAGCTTCTTCTGTCTTTGATGTCTAGTAGAAGGACGTTACGCTCCATTTTATTGTTAATGGATTCTATTAACTAGCGTACTGCTTATGGTATATCATTGGCTTAGCAGTTGTGCTTAAGATTTCGGCTCATGAAGTAAGAGTTCTTCTACTTCTTGGGCTTACATTAATAGTGTTGCTATTATAGATTTTTGAAGGCTGCTCATTGCGCTCAGCCATCCATTCATGAATTTTATCTCAGAAATATCGAGTCCATTTCTGGAGGCCTCTATTGTTAGGTCTATTATCTACTGCTCAGAATGTCATTCACTTAACAGTTGCTACTATAGCTAGGTAGGCTGTCTGTTTCGGCAGTGTCTCCGTTCGGCTGCCCTCTTCGCTCTGGGCTATTTGACCCAGGGCAAGAAAAGGGGGGGGGGGGGAGGGTGTTCCCTTGGGTCACCTGTTTTTACTATGAAAACAAGGGGATACCTCCTCCGGAGTTAGTAATTCTGAGCTGTTATTGGGATGGTTGTTTAGTGAGAAGTTTAAGTTTATAAAATTCATTCAAGTCTTAGTTTTTAAAGTATAGCTTTTGAATATTGCATATGTCAACGGACATGATTATGCAATTCTCACACACTTTTAGGAGTATAAGAGTCTCTATTCTCTAGACTTACTTTATTATTGGCTTACTTTAAAAATTATTAGTATAAGGATTATGGGATATTAATAGAGTACATGGATGTATGAAGCTCAATTTTTGGAAGGTGTTGTATCTTTCTAATTTATCATAAATAAGAAAGATACATGTAAGGCCTATTACTTCTTTTCCCTACAGGGGATGACTCTATTTTATTTTATTGAGCGTATTCCATTTTGCTCTATGTCCTTGGCCCTCCAGCCTTTTTACTATTCAGCTATGTCTGGGTCATTGGTACAGTATAAAAATGTTAAAAAATTTATAGTAATTTATATATTTTTTATACTTACCAATGACCCAGACGGGGATGGCCCTCCCAGGAGTTGGGAACTCTTGCCTCCCCGCTGAGTACATAGCGCTTACCAGGCACTGGTTATTAGAATGATAAATGGCGCCAATTTCGGAACGTCCTTGACACTGCGCATGCGCAGTAGGGGCGAGGTGTGGAGGGCCTTTCAGGACATGTTTTCTTTAGTTTTAGATGCAAATTTTGGGGATTGGGGGGCAAAATTTGTGTTTGGCCCTATATTTTAAGAGTTAGCACCAGCTATGTCTGGGTCATTGGTAAGTATAAAAAATATATAAATTACTATAAATTTTTTAACTTTCTGAACCGATGGTCCGGTATGAACCAAATTTGGTTTGTGGTAGTATTGGGTCATAAGTACTTGACCCATGCAAAAAAAAAATTCCCGCATCCCCATGGGAACCCTGGGAGCTAAAAATAGAAATATTTTCAAACGCCCATATTTCCCAAACCCCACGGAACAGAGAGCTTTTATTTGGTATGAAGTATCCTTATGACCAGTAGAATTGAATGGTAAAAAAAAAATTGCCATCGGTTATGTTAGGGTGTTCTGTAATGGGCATCGAAAAAATGCTGAGTCAGCATATTTGCAAAAATTAAAAAAAATCTTTTCTCCAGAACCAATCATCAGAATCTTTTGATATTTGGTATACAGCATTCATAGGGGGGTCAGATAAAAGTTTGTTGAAATAAAGCTCATTGGTTCATATTTGGGCTCTCTACAGGAGCCTGAAGTTTTAACATAGGGTAATATGGGGAATATTCTTTAAAAATCTTCTTCTTCAGAACCACCAGTCAGAATCTTTTAATGTTTGGTATACATCATTGTTATGAGGGTCAGATTCTAGATTGTTCAAACTAAGTCCCTAGGTTAATATTTGGGCTTCCTACGGAAGCCCAAATTTTATCTTTGTTCAATATGGAGGGTAATTTAAAAAAATCTTCTTCTTCAGATCCATCAGTCAGAATGCTTTGATATTTGGTATGCAACATCTCTATGGGGGTCAGATTCAATTTTGTTCAAATCAAATCCCTAGGTATATATTTGGGCTCACTATGGTAGCCCAAATTTTTACTTAGTGCAATATGAGAAAATGTCTTTAAAAATCTTCTTCTTCAGATCCACCAGTTGGAATGCTTTTATATTTGGTATACAACATCTCTAGGGGGGTAAGATTCCAGGTTGTTCAATTCGAGTGCCTAGGTTAATATTTGGGCTCCATATGGGAACATGAAATTTAACTTAGTACAATATGAGGGAATTTCTTCAAAAATCTTCTTCTTCAGATTCACTTGTCAGAATGTTTTCACATTTGGTATACAACATCTCTAGGGGGGTCAGATTCAAGTTTGTTCAAATCGGATCCATAGGTCAATATTTGGGCTCGCTGTGGTAGCCCAAATTTGAACTTAGTGCAATTCGAAGAAATTTCTTTACAATTTCTCTTCTTCAGATCCAACAGTCAGAATGCTTTCATATTCGGTACACAACATCTCTAGGGAAGTCAGATTTAACTGTGTTCAAATCAAGAGCCTGGGTTAATATTTGGGCTCTCTATGGGAGCCGGAATTGGCCATTTTGCTGAAGAATTAAAAATTTTGTATTCAGTACCCTCTAGAGGTACTAAGATTAATCCACATAGGTTGTATCAAGGGGCTTCATAGGGGAGCCCTGCATTTTACTTATGATCAACTGAAGAAAAGGCATGATGCCCAGATTATTTTTGTCACTCCTGAGGGACTCAAGGATTGACAGTGTAGCCTATGGAGATGGCTTGCTTAATGTAGACTCATTCTTGAACTCTGTTTAAATTGTGTTCTGTACAAGATGAGCGCTTCAGGCCCCGTGGGGCCTCTTGTTTTTTATATTTTCATTTTTTGCTTCCAAAACATAGCTTATGATCCATCATTGGAACGAGCGCATTGCACTCGTTCCATTGAGGGATCATAAGCTATGTTTTGGAAGCAAAAAATGAAAATTTTTAGTTACTCAAGAATTTTTTTTATGAGTGTCGTCTGCTACTAGCGATGGGTCAACTGGAAACAAATCTCCTGAATGTCCCAAACTTTGGAGCATAAAAAAAATATAGTTTTCTGGAAAAAATGTGTGTCCCAAATCATAGAGTGTCCCAATACATAGAGTAAATACAGTATTTATCCCCCGTCAAAGTGAAGTTTGCGTCCGTCTATCCGTAGCAATTTTGGACCTTCAGATCTGTCAGTGGATGTTGGATTTAAATGATCTTTGGTATGCAGATAGACGATCATTGTCGGAAAGGTTATTCACAGGTAACAGGTTTCGTCGACTCATTTTTTCTAGAGTTATCCCCCTTTTTGACTTAGAAAATTTCAATTTTTATGATTTCTGGTTAGTAACCACTTCTTGACAGCGGATACTGGTGGCGTTGCTGCTTGTTTCATTTAGTATTATCTAACTCTTTTACATATTTTAGTTGCAAAAAAAACCCTGCACATATGATAAAAATATTGATAATAAAAGAGTAAAAGGCTGTTATTAATATTTACATAATAATTTCATGATTATTAGCCCAACTTGACATCAAGTATGAGCTGTTGGGATGAATTGTCTGTCCATCCACAATTCCTTTAGTGCACCCTACAGGCCACAGCTCTCACCCGATTAGTTCTAAATTTCATATGTGGCTTTGGGGCAGTGTGTAGATGGGAGCTATCGATATTTTTATACTGTACCAATGACCCAGACTTAGCTGGTGCTAACTCCACAAAAACCAGGGCCAAACACAAATTTTGCCCCCCAATCCCCAAAATTTGCATCCAAAACAAAAAGAAATCATGTCCTAAAGGACCTCCATAGTACGACTCTACTGCGCATGCGCAGTGACGCAGTCGTCCCGAAATTGGCGCCAAATATCATTCTCTGTTTGGCCCTTCATCAGTCAACATCTCACTGATCTTTGTGCTTGTAAATCTCAGTTTAAAGGATGCCAGACACGTAATTCTTGGAGAAAATGTGATTCTAAGGAGGATAGAAGGAGGAGAGGAAAAAAGAAGTGGCAAAAAATAATCAGGGCTGTACTTAAAATTTTTTGTTAAAATTATGTTAAGTTGCCTATTTTCGAGGCAAACGCCTCTTGTTGTCATTCTTGCTAATTGTTGCACTGCTTATTCAGTGTTTCCTCTCCCCTAACCTTCTAAAGTCCCCCCTTGCAATTCTCCCATGCTTTTGGCATATTTTTGAGAAGTTTCATTTCTAAAATTTCCCTGGGAGAGTTGCTTGGTTACAGAATGTTTTCTGTTATTTTCCCCATAGTTACGTTTTCACCCATGGGTGTATAACGTTTGTGTTCTGCATCTTCCATCTGATGTTCTGCAGATTCTCCCCTGGGAGTCTCTGTTTTGCATCAGATAGAGTGTAATTGAGGACTGATTCCGGGCCAGTTTTTTCAGTGCCTGGAGTCATGTTTTCTTCTGTGTTTACACTGTTTGTTTTCATTGGCAACAGCCTTTTTTGAGGGGGGCTGTTTGTCTTTGAGGTAGTTTATCTCATTATAAGATACATTTATATTATCCGAAAGTGTCTCATTAATTATTTTATATAATTTTAAAATTTTTGACCACACTTTGCCATCGGATCCATCGGGGCTCAACGTTACTTTTCAGCAACTTGGGCTTCTCTGAAAAAATATTTTTTCAAAATTATTTTGTTTTGCAATTGTTTTTTCATTTATTAATGGATCATGTTATTATGTATCTTTGTGTCAGGGGTTTTTGCGAGTAACTAGGACTTATTGTTGTTCCTTCACAATGAAAGGAACTTGTTCAAATTGTAATAGGAAGAAATCTTCCTCTGACTTTCATGATTATTGCATAAATTGTAGTCAGTGTTCTCGCATTAATCCCTGTCCTGTATGTGAACATTGGGATGAGAAACATTGGAAACGTGTGTCACGATATGTTGTTTCTGGAGAAAGAGCGATGCCGGCTCTTTCTCCACAAGGTCACTCTACTCTCTCAGTTTCTATTTCAGAGGAACCAGAACAGGGTGATGTTTCCATGTTATCTTCTTCAAGTGTGCGTCCGTCGTCACAATTAAATACAGAGCTAGCGGCAAAAGTGCTCATGGAAATTAGACAAATGTCGTCCGCTAGCTCGCCCGGTGTAGCGTCCATTCACCGAATGGTTCGGCAGCCGGGTTCGTCCGATGCGGTCCAAGAGGAAATTTTGGGTGATGCGAGCACTATAAAAATAATAGATGCACACCCAGTGACGGCGGATAGTGAACGAGAACGGAGGAAGCCTTTTAGTCCGGTTCCTAGCTCGTCCAGGTCCAGCCGGGCCGCGAGCGAGAGAGGCCCCTCTCTCGTACAACAACATCTGGGACCAGATGTTGTGGTACAAAATGTGTCTTTAGCGGAGCATACGTCCGTCGCTCGGGACGCTCCGTTGTATAAGCAGTCCGCAGAGACTGTTAAGGCTTCCTCTTCTCGCCGGCGCACACGACCGCACCTTGGCTGCGTGACCTCCGATATCTTGCCAGCTTCGCCGAGGAAGGATTATTCGGCGACCAGGTCACACCATCCGGCAGCCAGGGACTCGAGACCGATGGACTCCGGACGTTCGCATAGGAAAAGTATGCGGGAGCCATCCGATGCGGAGCTGCCCTCGGCAAAGCAGCGAAAGACCGCTCCTCCGCAGGTCTCGACGTCGGACATTCTAGTGCAGATAGCACAGCTTATCGCAGCATCCCAGCAGCCGACAGAGACGGTGTCGGATCGAGAATTATCCGACGGCGCTGGGTCGGTACGCTCCGCCGAAGCATCGGGGGCGGACGACCGGGAACATCGGGAGGTCCGACCGGATGGTGAAAGGGATACGGATGAATTGGAGCTATCCCTTTCGGAACAACACAAAGCTGCCGTAGACTTCATCCGGCACTTTCTTCCTCAAGTTGTTCCGTCGGGCCAGACTGCTGCGCTTCCGGACAGGAGAATTATAGCGTCATTGGACTCTGATTTTTTCGAGCGGTTCAGGGACATCGCTCCCGAGTTTCCGTCGCAGTCCAATAATGTTGCAAGAACATTTGATTTATTGAACGACGCTATTTTTAAACTTGCTTCCAGGACAGGGAAAGCAGGCTTCTTGTCCGCAAATACTCTCAACCTGCCTTTCATTAATGCAAGGAATAAATTCGACACGGCAGGTCAGGGTATACCGAGAGTTCCTCTGCGTATGGACGACGAGGCGGAAGACTTAGAGCTATCATTACCGTCGTCAGCTTCTATTCCAACCGCAGTGTTGGAAACAGCTATTGCGTCTAACAGAGCCAATTTAGATGCCTTATCTTACGCAGATCACCTTACGAAGGCGTTATCACTGCGTCTTCAAGGGGAAGAGTTTCAGGATATACAATCCTCCTTAAGACTTCTTTCAAGGGCAGTAGCTTATTCCACGTGTAACTCCGCCCTTTCAGTGGCTAATCTGGAGTTGGTTAGACGTGACGCAGCCCTGTCTACATCCACACTAGTGGATTCTAAGGTGAAGAACTCTCTTAGAGTCGCTTCGGTCTCAGGAGATCTTCTCTTTGACGGCAAGCTTTCCGCTATTTATGATAATATTAAAAAGAAAGCTAGTGATTCTCTGTTGTTTAGATCCGCTCCTAAAAGGTCGGATTCAGCAGACACGAATAAGGCGGGCACTTCTGGGTCTTATCCGCCCAAGAGAGGTTCCTATAGAGGTTCCGGTGCGTCCTCTAGCTCTTATTCGAGAGACCGTCAGGATAGCGACTCTCGTTCGGGACGTCCTTCAGGCCGGGACAATCGGTCGGACGCCCCGAGGTCGACGAGGCGAGGTGCGGGTCGTGGAAGACGTGGTTTCTCCTACCGCAGGCCTCGCAGATCCAGGAGGTGATGGCTCAAACCTCTATCGCGTTCCGGTTGGCGGAAGGTTGTCGAGTTTTTCTCAAGAGTGGGCGTCGATTACGGACGACCCTTGGGTGAGAGGAGTGACTTCGGAAGGTCTAAAGATATCCTTCAAACGAAAGCCTCCATTAACTCGAAGTCCAAAGTGGACTCATCTTCCGTCAAACCCTCAGAAAAGAGACGCTCTGCTATCAGAGGTGCAGTCTCTTTTAATGAAGAACGCGGTAGAGGTCGTAGAAAACCAGGAATCGCTGGGATTCTACAGCCATCTGTTTCTGGTTCCGAAACCAGACGGCTCGTTCCGTCCAGTCATAGATTTGAGCTGGATAAATAAGCTGATCATCGCTCCGAAGTTTTATATGGAGACGATTCGATCGGTCAGAGCGAGTATTCGGGTGAACGATTATGCAACGAGCATAGATCTCAAAGATGCGTACTTTCACGTCATGGTACATCCGACATTCCGAAAGTATCTACGCTTCGCAGTCCTAGGAGTGGTGTATCAGTTCCGGGCCATGTGCTTCGGATTGAATCTAGCACCCTGGGCTTTCACTCGAGTAATGAACTCGGTAATGATTTACTTCCGAGCTCATTCGTCTGCGGTAACGTCGGCCTACCTGGACGACATTCTTCAGAGGTACGGCAACGAGTTAACGCTTCAGAACGATGTTCAGAATCTTCTTCTATTGCTCCGACGTCTCTGTTTCATAGTAAACGAGGAGAAGTCGGATCTGGTGCCGTCCAAGTCATTCACTCATCTGGGAATGAGCTTCGAGACGCACAACAATCTCGTTCGTCTGCCGTTAACCAGAGCGAAATTAGTCAGTTGTTACGCTCGCTATTGTCTAAATACAGACAAAGTCACAGCGAGAGAATTTATGAGACTGATAGGTCTGTGCGGAGCCGCTGCGGATCTCATTCCGATGGGACGGCTACGCACACGGCCTCTTCAAATTTTCTTGACTCAGAATTGGAGTGTGAAAATTCATTCGCTCGATGTAGACGTTCTCTTGTCAGATCAAGTGAAACAAGAGATTCAGACTTGGGCAAACATTCAGTGGTTAACTCAAGGAGTTCCGCTGCAGTTGCCGGATCCGAGTTTTACCATTATGACGGATGCCAGTCAAACAGGTTGGGGTGCATCATTAATCCCAATGGATTCGAGATGCCAGGGTCTTTGGGATCCGCAATTCCTGTGCAAGCACATAAACATCAAGGAAATGATGTCAATTTGGCTTGCGTTACGTCACTGGATGGACATTATTCACGATGCTCATGTCCAAATCCTATCCGACAATACGACAGTAGTGGCGTATATACGGAATCAGGGAGGCACTCATTCAGTTCCGTTGTTCAATCTAACGGAAAGAATCCTTCTGTTTGCGTTGGAACATCACGTTCTTCTTTCGGTCCGTCACATACCGGGTCGTCTGAATGTGCTAGCAGACTCCCTTTCTCGAAAGGGTCGCTTGTTGCCGTCGGAGTGGACTCTCAACAAACAAGTATTCAATCAGATTTGCTACCAATGGGAACGGCCAATGATAGACTTATTTGCGACACATCTCAACAATCAGTTGCAGACGTATGTGTCCCCGTGTCCGGATCCAAGAGCATTTGCTGTAGACGCTCTATCGATCCCTTGGGACGGAATGATAGGATATGCGTATCCTCCAGCGCCGTTAATTCAACAAGTATTGCTAAAGATAAAACAATCTCAATGCAAGATTCTGTTGGTAGCATCTCTGTCGCCACAGAGACCGTGGATAAATCTACTCAGGTGTCTGTTGTGGGACCTACCGCGGAAGCTCCCTCCACGAGAGGATCTTCTTTGGCAGGGGAAATCGCGCCAACTGCATCACAACCCGCAAGGTCTCAACCTTCACGTTTTTCCGTTGTGCGGTCCTTCTTGCATGGCAAGCACTTTACAGGACGAGCAGTGGACGCGATTTCTAACTGTAGGAGGACCTCCTCTTCGCTAAACTATGCGGCTAAGTGGAAGGTTTTCCGTCGTTGGTGTAGGGATCATTCTGTTGATATATTTGATCCCTCTATACCAGACATTGCTAACTTTCTAGTATACTTGTTTGACGAAATCAAACTGCAACCGGTTACTATAAAGGGTTATAGATCTATGTTATCTGATACCTATGCACATCATGATAGTTTACAAATTGGATCTAATGTCTCTTTATCGAAATTGGTTAGAAACTTTTCGATAAATAGACCCAGAACTCTTAGATTAATTCCTAAGTGGAATTTAGCTTGGGTTCTCCTTAAATTGAAGGAAAAGCCATTTGAACCTCTTGGGACAGTAGATTTCAAATTCTTATCTTATAAGACAGCTTTTCTCTTAGCTTTCTCTTCTGCCAGAAGAGTCAGTGAGCTTCATGCACTATCGGTGGATGATTCTCATTATCGTAGTGTTGGGAACACTATCACCTTCACTACTAACGTCGGTTTTTTAGCTAAGAATCAGGCTCCTAATAAATATCCGGAACCTATTGTTATTAAGGCTCTTCCGTCTTCAGACGGGCGTAGGCCTTTACTCTGTCCTGTTAGAGCACTACGTATCTATAAACAGAGATCTCAGTTCATCAGAAAGGGACGGAAACGTTTCTTTCTGTCTTTGATGCCTAATAGAAAGGACATTTCAGTCCATTCTATTGCTAGATGGATTCAGTTAACTATCCGTACTGCGTATGAAGATTTATCTTCTTCTCAGCAGTCTGTGCTTAAGATTTCTGCTCATGAAGTAAGAGCTCTTTCTACTTCCTGGGCTTATGCTAATAGTGTTGCTATTACAGATTAATGAAGGCTGCTTATTGGTCTCAGCCATCCACATTTACTAATTTTTATCTCAGAAATATTGAGTCCATTTCTGGAGACCTGCATTGTTTAGGTCCGTTATCTGTTGCTCAGAATGTCGTCCACTAAACAGTTGCAACTATAGTTATGCAGGCTTTCTGTTCCGGCAGTGACTCCGTCCGGCTGCCCTCTTCGCTCTGGGCTATTTGACCCAGGGCAAGGGGAAGGGGGGGGGCGGGTGTTCCCTTAGGTCACCTGCTTTATAGTGAAAAGCAAGGGAATGCCTCCTCCAAGACAGTATTTCTGAGTCGCTTCCGGGATGGTTTTAAAGTGTAATATTAATGTTTAATTTCATTCATGTCTTATTTTTAAAGTGTAGCTCGGTGTGAAGCATTTGTATATGTCAAGTGTCAAACGGGCTTTAATATACAATACTCGGACACTTTTAAATGATTATAAAGAGTCTCAATTCTCTGGACTACTTTATTTATTGGCTTGTTTTAATATTAATTAGTATAAAGGTTATACTGGATATTAATAGAGAACATGAATGTTATTGTGCTCAATTATTAAGGGTAGTGTATCTTTCTAATTTAAATATTAAATAAGAAAGATACATGTAAAGCCTAATACTCCTTTTCTCCTTAAGGGGTTATCTCTTTATTTTATAATTGAGCTTATTGGATTTTCCTCTATGTCCTAGGCCCTCCAGCCTGTTTACTATTCAGCTAAGTCTGGGTCATTGGTACAGTATAAAAATGTTAAAAAATTTATAGTAATTTATATATTTTTTATACTTACCAATGACCCAGACGGGGATGGCCCTCCCTGAGTTGGGAACTCTTGCCTCCCCGCTGAGTACATAGCGCTGACCAGGCACTGCCAGTAAGAATGATATTTGGCGCCAATTTCGGGACGACTGCGTCACTGCGCATGCGCAGTAGAGTCGTACTATGGAGGTCCTTTAGGACATGATTTCTTTTTGTTTTGGATGCAAATTTTGGGGATTGGGGGGCAAAATTTGTGTTTGGCCCTGGTTTTTGTGGAGTTAGCACCAGCTAAGTCTGGGTCATTGGTAAGTATAAAAAATATATAAATTACTATAAATTTTTTAACTTTTTTTTAATTTCATTGAAAAACACGGCCGTCAGTACCCATCTTGGATTTGGATGTAAATTGTCCAACAATTCCTTTAGCACACCCTACATGAGCAGTTTTCACCTGATCTGACCCAAATTTCGTATGTAGCTTTGGGGCAATGTCCAGATGGGTGCTATCGATATTTTCCGAATTTCATTAAAGAACATGGCCATCTTAGGTTTGGCGTATCAATTGTCAACAATTCCATTAACACACCCTACAGGCCTCATCTCTCACCCAATTTTTTCAAATTTCTTATGTAGCTTTGGTGTGTTCAATATTTTGTCTATTCATCCACTGGGATTATGGTAGCTCATTTGTTAGAACATTGTCCTAAAAATGTTATGGTTGCAGGTTCAATCCTGACCTTTCCCACCTGATTTTTACCTGCATCGCCAGCGGCAGAGCAGATCTAGTAACCGCTCGACTCCGTCTGTCAGTCCATCCGTCCGTCTGTCCATCCGTCCGTCCAAAACACTTTTTCTGTCAAGGTTTTCTTGGCTTCTATGAAAAGGAATGATTTTATATTTGGTCTGCTGCTTCATAATGATGAGTTGTATCGTGTGAGCAATTTTCAGATCTGCCGTGCAGCCACTTCCTGTTTGCCAATTCTTTGAAACTTTACTGTACCCACTGAACATTGAAATTTTTCGTCAAACTTTTCTCACCTTCTATGCAAGGGATTGATTTTATATTTCATCTGGAGCCTGATAATGATCAGTTGTATCGTGTATGCAATTTTCAGATCTGCTGTGCAGCCACTTTCTGTTTGCTGATTCAGTTGCATGCAGCGACACAGGTCCAGACCCGGTATTGGTCTTGGCTTGTTGTGTATGGACGAAACTCGTAACCCATGACCCAGTGTGCACAATATCAAAATCCATTAGCCCCACAAAGTCATTTTTTGTAAAATTGTATGTGGGCAGGCATCTTTCTTATTTTTGTAATTATTTCTTTGCCATCAAAAGTTCATGTTCTTTGTTTATTTTATGATTTAGGTGTCATAATCTACAGAATACCATGAGTGGTTGTGTATTTCGTCCCTTGAGTGCAAGAAGGCTTTGCAAAGCCTTGTTGCACTCAAGGGACAAATTTATCAGTTTTATTAACTTTGGTAAAATATCAGACATAAACAGTTTAATTTTTATTTTTTTAAGTTTGCACTTGTTGTACAAAAGAGCATTTGACAGCAAAAAAATAACTTGTTGAGGGCCTGAGAAACAGACTTTTGATGTTTTTAGGCCGTATTTTATTGGGGTTTTTTTTCAAATTTTTCAAAAAACTTTAAACAAAACCATACTCTGTTGCACATCATTGTAACATGCTTAAACCTTTCTCCAACTAATCGGCTGCATCTGCCCACGTAATATGCAAATTCAGCAGTTGAAAAAATGTTATTTTTCAAAAAATTTCAACAAAACCATATCATGTGACCCCTTGTTGGAACGAGCTCATCAAGCTCGTTCAAACAAGGGGGGTCACATGATATGGTTTTGTTGAAAAAAAATTTTTTTAAATTTAAAAAAATGATATTTAAAATAGTAAATTTTTATATCGTCTGCATTGGGTAAAGGGTTAAGGACATATTTTTGTTGAAATTTTTGGAAGAATAAATTTTTTCAACTGCTCAGTTTGTAAATTTTGTGGGCAGATGCAGATGTTTTTGTTAGGTAAAGGGTTAACCAACTGCTCACATTGGAGCACAGTCCAACACTGTTGGACGCTATACTGCACATAGGTGGGTGGCACTCTTGCCTTCAAAGAAGGCTGACCTTGCGTGTGAAAAAGTCTGAGAGTTTGGCAGTTACTCTTCACTGTTTGATAGTTCTCCCCACTTATAAGAAATGATTGACTAGATTTGACTTACTACTTGCGCTGCTGTCATGATATAGCATTAGATATTGAAAGTGACTTTAAACTCCAATAAATATAAATAAGGTCATTGTTTCTCGAACACTTCCCTCAGTAAAATACTACAATATAATTCCCTCTCTCATCAAAATTCTGCCCCAAAATATTTTTACCTGTTTTTCTTTTTATTTAAATGATTAACCCTTTACCCAATGCAGACAATATCAAATTTTATTATTTTAAATATCACTTTTTCAAAAAATTTCAACAAAACCATATCATTTGACACCTCACTGGAACAAGCTCGACGAGTAATAATATTTTTTCAACTGCTGAATTTCCATATTATGTGGGTGGATGCGTTCGATTCGTTGGGTAAAGGGTTAAAGTTGAATCTACTAAAACTTTGATGTATTATGAAAATAATTGAGAAACTTCCAATTGCACCCCCCCCACCCCCCCACCCCCCCCCCCCCCCCCCAAATGAAAAATCCTTGAATTTTGAACCCTTTCTTAAAAAGTGCTTGAATTTGTTTCTATCCTTGAAAAGTATGATTTTCTACCACCCTCCATGAAAAGTACTTAAATTTAGTTTAATTATAACCTCTAAGACAAGTAGTTTCATAATAACCTGCCCCACATACATGCAATAACACAAAATCGGTCAGGAACATATCTTTGATCTGTCCAGTATCCCTTGAGTACAACAAGCCTCTAACACCAATGCTTTACCATTGCAGATCTGACCTTATTACACTCAAGGGACAATATATATCTAGCTAGTTTGACTCTTCATAATCAGGTCCTTGAGGCTGAAATTCTTTGTTGTTCATGATTTCGTAAGTTCGTGTGACCATTACAGTAACACCTGTCTTGAGAGACTGCCCTTTGGGCCACACGAAAGTGGTCTCTCAAGACAGGTGGTCTCTCATCACAGGTTTCAGGTTTTCTCAAGTCAGTGAATAACTAACCACAAAATTCAGAAATGGAGAAGAATGGATTTTTGTAATTACTTTGTAGTTGTTCTTTTTTATGAAGTTTTTGTAACAAATTGAAATGGACTGCTATAAAAATTATAAAAATAAATTAGTGTTGAAAATCTTCATTGAAGATTTTCAACACTAATTTATTTTTATAACAGTCCATTTCAATTTGTTACAAAAAGATTTTCAACACAAATTTATTTTTATTCCTATCTGTCACATTTCAGGTATGTATGAAATTGTTTATTCAGCAATAATCCTAATCTTTCCACAGGGGTCTTATAAAAACATCTCAATCTGTAATGAGTTAGCAATTGAAACCCAATTAAAAGCTTTTAATTAATACTTTTAATTATGTTAGTATAACCACAATGGATTTTCCAATTCCAGAACAGGTAAAAAGTTTTTGTCATGGTTTCAGTCTTCAAAGGGGCGGTCTCTCAAGACAGGTCTATTATGACATAAAAATACAATTTGGTACCAGGTCACAGTGGTCTCTCAAGAGTGACCGGACATTTCGGCCACGGACGTTTCAGCCACGGACGTTTTGGCCCGGACGTTTCGGCCTAGGACGTTTCTGCCTAGGACGTTTTGGCCACGGACGTTTTGGCCAATTGGAGATATTTCTCACAATATATGAGATTTTTCTATTATTATTTTTAATTTTTTTTACTTTATTTTTTTTATTTATTTTATTTATTTTTTTTTTTTTTCTTTTGAATGTTCATTTTTTTTATTTAAAACATGAAAAGATTTTTCATAGGGATAGTTATAATCATTAACTATTATGTTTTTATAGTAATATTCCTTCAACCTACCTGTCAGCTTACTACATTTTATGTGTGTTTCCATAACTATTTAGCTTCAGCTTTTGATTATTAGCAGAATATTTCATTTAGGCTTCCTCTTTTGTCAGGGAGTGTTTTTACAGCAATTGGACTGGAGTTTTTGAGATCAATGAATTTTTAGGTCTCCTTGTGTTTTTGTAGTTAGAGCAATTGACAAGAAATTGTCCTTTTCTTTATACCTGCCTTATGTGGCTTCAAAGAGGGTTTGTTTTTTTATATAAATACTCCATGTTATCATACTCTCCTCTTTTGATTATTAGCAGAATATTTCATTTAGGCTTCCTCTTTTGTCAGGGAGTGTTTTTACAGCAATTGGACTGGAGTTTTTGAGATCAATGAATTTTTAGGTCTCCTTGTGTTTTTGTAGTTAGAGCAATTGACACGAACGAAATGGTTTGACGTGCCGAAGGCGCACAGGGACGATTTGGAGGACAAGCCCCTTTCGACCCTCGTTAGCTGTTTGTTGTTGTTGTAGGATGTCAAGGCGCGGTGGAGGAGGAAAAGGAAAGAGGGAGGTGGCTTAACCCCGTCTAGTCTTCTTCCGGCTCTTTTTCTTTGGAGGTGGTTGAGATTGAGTTTGGTGAATGGATTGTGTCTAATTTCTTTTTGAGATCTGCCTTGGATTGTTCCCTGAACTCCTGAGTTTTGGAGGCAATTCGGTTTCCCATCTCAATTGCTCGTCTTGCCATCTCTCTTATTTTCCTTAATTCTTCGGCGGTGACTGCAGATTTAGGTGGCTCTGTTGCTGAGATTGACTCACCCGGGCTGTCCGGTAGAGAAGGAAGTGATGGGTGGGAGGTGGTGAAAAGGCAACCTCCGGTTCCTCCTCAGTCTCCACCAGATGTTCCTCATCCAACAGTACCGGCTCAGGAGCTGGCAGTTGGTTGGGTGTACTAGTGGGACTAGGAGGGGAACTGGCAGCTGCCCTCAGGACCTCCATCCTCTCGCTCACCTCTTTCTTCCTATTCCGGAAGGCCTCCAAGCGCCTGGAATCCCGGCGCTTGGTGGACGGACTCTTCTTCTTCTTGCTCTTCTTTTCAGGGCCAGGTCCAGGCTTCTTCGGGTGAGGACCAGTGTGAGAGGGGTTCCTCTCACAAAAGGTGCTACCTCTCCCCGAAGAAGGTGTGGTGGTGTTGTGCTCATCAATGACGAACTCAAAGTTCAGATGGACTCTCTTGCCTGTCTCCCGGACAGTCCAGGTGACAGGGCAAGAGATGCCCAGAGCTGCTATTGTTCTCTTCAGTCGTGCTGGTAGTTCCAGTGTTTCCATAATTATGGTGTTAATTAGGATGCTCGCACTCTGAGTTCAGAGGTGTCAATGCCTGACGCATGAGCAATTGACAAGAAATTGTCCTTTTCTTTATACCTGCCTTATGTGGCTTCAAAGAGGGTTTGGTTTTTTATATAAATACTCCATGTTATCATACTCTCCTCATAGCCTCTGGTGTGCTAGGAGTCCTAACATGGAAATCATTACAACAAAAAGAGGTGGGAAAAAACTATGCGTTGAGGGACATATGTACACTGTGAAGTCAAGATCAGACAAGTATAAATCTGTAACATGGCGCTGTGTGATCTCAGGTGGTCTCCCATAGCAGGTCCA
The DNA here is from genome assembly GCA_031216915.1 of Pictodentalium vernedei. NCBI lineage: Eukaryota > Metazoa > Mollusca > Scaphopoda > Dentaliida > Dentaliidae > Pictodentalium > Pictodentalium vernedei. Next base: position 56,998,036 of record CM062289.1, read on the forward strand.
TTATAGAGTAAAACCAATCGGTGCCTGGTAGATGTGGTCTCTCAAGACAGGTGGTCTCTCAAGACAGTGGTCTCTCAAGACAGGTTTTACTGTAAGGGTGATGCCCTGAGGATTTCTATACATTTTTGCCACACTTTGACATTCATCATGTGGCTTTATGGTTGTTCTTTAGGCATGTTTTCGATGTCCGTATTGCAGCCAGGGTGCACTGTCAAGGTACTTAGAATGTAACTTTCAAATTTACCCAGAGTCTGTATGTTGGGACACATGTTCTGTTGCAGTAAAAGTGATCAAAGCCAGAATTAGTCCATTTGGGCAAAAAAAAACCCTAGTTTTGATTCCCAGAGAATTTTTTTTTCCACATCACTGAGGGAGGATTTTATTTTTGCGCAATGCCCCTTTTTGTAAGCGCATTGCGCATCTCTTGTCGCAACCCAGTAGGATTACAATGCGAATGTAGGAAAAAAAGTAACAGGAAAAAAAGAAACGGAAAAAAAGAAACAGGAAAAAAAGTAACAATTATAATAATACAACAGGAAAAAAAGTAACAGTGTTTTTTCATTATTTCATTTTTCATTATAATAATAATTTTATTTTTTATTTTTTTAATTATTTTGTAATTGGAGATCATGTGTGCTATGACAATGTTGTTACAAGGATATCCATCATGCTTTCTTTGATGTACAACAATGTTCTTGAAACAAATGAACACACATTGTAATAAACACACAGCAAGTGTGGTTACTTTTAAGTATTCTCTTCTTTGATGTACAACAATGTTCTTGAAAAAATAAACACAAGCAAGTGTGGCTACTTTCATGAATTCTGTTGTATTATTATAATTGTTACTTTTTCATGAATTCTCTTCTTTGATGTTCAACAATGTTCTTGAAAAAATAAACACACAGCAAACTATATATTGGACAGCAGTTTGAATTAGTCATTAAATGTTCTTGAGTCATCATGGAAGTCATTGAGAGTAATAAGAGGGGCAAAAAACTTTGTCATGAAGGTTTCATGTACACTGTATCCGTAAGAAGGAAGAACAAGGTCTGGTGGAAATGCACTAAACGTGCTAAATCAGACTGCCGTGCAAGTCTCTGTACTACTACAGATTTCAACAACCCAGAAATAGTTAGACAACACAACTATCCTCCAGAAAATGTCAGTATCCCATATACCAAATTGAGAAATGAAATGCGAAAACAAGCAGCTTCTTCCTTAGATAAGCCATCACAGATTTATAACTATGTACTATGTAGTACTTATACTGATATGTAATAATCTAACTAGTTTCAATAATATAACTAAATCATAATTAAGTAATCTATCGCTTTTATGAAATAAAAATAAGAAAGTGTGACTCTTTTTCCTGTTTTTTTTTTTCCTACCCAAATCTGTTACTTTTTTTCCTGTTACTTTTTTACCTTATAAAAATAAGAAAGTGTTACTTTTTTTCCTGTTTCTTTTTTTCCTACCCAAATCTGTTACTTTTTTTCCTGTTACTTTTTTTCCTGTTACTTTTTTTCCGATTACCTTACAATGCAGGCCTGCCCCCGAACCAGGGAAGTTCGGGTATTCTTTCTGGTGGTTCCCGAAAGGGGTCGTTGTTGTTTCCTTCAAAGACGTCCTACCAAACAGAGACAGCCTGAGGCAGATTATACTTGCCAGTGATGGCCATCACTCAGTATCATCTCTGAAGTGGCAGACTATACTTGCCTGAAAATCCAGATCGACTGCACCCTCGGGGAGAGGTAGTACCTTTGTGAGAGGACCCAACCTCTCACACTGGTCCTCACACGAGGGTTCAACCGACATCAGTCAAAGAGACCATCACGCCACAAGCGGTGACACCTGCCGAGTACCTGAACCTGTTCCTCCTTCAACACGAGTAGACATGTGGAAATTAGTCATTTACAGTCACTGAGGGTCGAAAGGGGCTTGTTCCCCATACCGTCCCTGCGCGCCTTTGGCGCGTTAAACCATTCCATTCGAAAGGTCACTGTGGTCTCTCAAGACAGGTGGTCTCTCAAGACAGGTGGTCTCCCATAGCAGGTCCATTATAGAGTAAAACCAATTGGTGCCTGGTAGATGTGGTCTCTCAAGACTGGTGGTCTCTCAAGACAGTGGTCTCTCAAGACGGGTGGTCTCCCATAGCAGGTCCATTATAGAGTAAAACCAATCGGTGCCTGGTAGTTGTGGTCTCTCAATACAGGTGGTCTCTCAAAGAAGGTGGTCTCCCATAGCAGGTCCATTATAGAGTAAAACCAATCGGTGCCTGGTAGATGTCTCTCAAGACAGGTGGTCTCTCAAGACAGGTGGTCTCCCATAGCAGGTCCATTATAGAGTAAAACCTATCTGTGCCTGTTAGATGTGGTCTCTCAAGACAGGTGGTCTCTCAAGACAGGTGGTCTCTCATAGCCGGTCCATTATAGAGTAAAACCAATCGGTGCCTGGTAGATGTGGTCACTCAAGACAGGTGGTCTCTCAAGACAGGTTTTACTGTATAATAGTACTTGAAAATCATGATCAGAATCCTTGAAAAGTGCTTAAATAGTGCTTGTATTTGATTCTCTGATGTCTGTGGGAACCACCATGCATGAGATCACCGGGAAGTGGAGCAGTGCTTATTTACTCTGGCAGGCCTGGCAATCTAGAAAAATCAAGGAGTGCAAAACAATTGCCCTCCACAGATTGCTTGGGAGTGCAATTGCACCAGAAATTTTCAATGCAAAAGCTTGTATTGTATTTTGGTTATATTCACTTCAAGGTATTAATATTGTGACTGAAAAATTGTACTACATTCACCTACATAGTGGAAAAATTTGCACCAGACATGTTAACCTCCAGAATAATTTTTCAGGGAACCTGAGGGTGATTTTCAGGGAAATGGGATGGATTTCAGGGAAAAGTTTGCGCGGGGCCAAAATAAAAGAAAAAACTTGTGAATTTTCAGCTCACGGACCACTACTAGCACCAGGTTATATCCAGAACTAGTTGTCAACTATGCTGATGCATTTATTCTATGTTAAAAAATCATAAAATAACTGTTGATTTGTACCCCACCCACCACACCCCACCCCACCCGGATCATCTTCATCCCCCATCCCCACCACCACCCACCCACACTGTCCCACAGAGCACATCCACCTGTGGTTTGCTCTTATCAAAGTCTACTTAGCTAATAAATTCCCAAGTCTGGAAATGTTAACAGGAAAAGATGTCCTGATGTTCAGTTACTTCAAGAACATTAGCAATAGTACTCCGATTTGCACACACATCTTCTCATTATTCAAAATGTTGCTTTCAAATATTATGTGACTGTCTTCTACTCTCAAAATGTATCGAAATGCGACACAGAATTGGTCATGAATTATTGTGAATCAGTGCAACACTGACAAATTGTCCCCTGAGTTCCAATGTGTTCTATGTGCAATTAGGCACATTGAAAACATTGGAACTCAGGGGATGAAATGATAATAGATTTTAAAGGCAGTCCCAGACATGTCTGGCATTCCAGAAAATCAAGGGGTGCAAAAAATTGCCTCCTGCACTCCTAAAAAAAGCCAGGCCTGCTCTGGTTAACAATTTCTGCATTTCATGAACCAACGTCAGGATTGGAAGTCGCCTAAAGTGAGCTGCACATGTATAAAAGATTGCCTTGTCTTGACTTCATCTGTAGATTGCATTTATGAGACAGGCAAAGATGCTGAAAGTGACCTTAAACACCAATAAATAAATAAATTGTAAAAACAACTGTTGAATGCCTAATGATTCCCAGGACATAAAATATTTCAAATTTCGGAGACATTTCAAAGTGTTTTCGTCAAAAGAAATTCAGCCTGAGAAATAAGAAATATTTTTTTTAATAGCTCAAACAGTCCTTTACCTCCAAACAGGAATCATTTTCTTTTGTATAATTTTTAAATTTAACAATTTTGCTATGGATGGTACATGTGAGAGTAAATAAAGATGCTACTTTTAAGAATTAAGGTCTGTGTCTACATTGTTCTCTATATTTTGTTTTGTTAGGTGGAAGAAGTGAACATTGAAGAAGCAGAAGTTAATGAGCCTTCACAGCCTGTTTCATCAGCCAATGTATTAGAACTCAAAAAGAGACTAGAACGGATAAAGAAATTAGCTAAGAGTAACAATAACTTATCTTGAGGATGCTGTTATCTCATTCTGCTGTTAATTATTGCTAATGTGTTGTGTGTGTTCATCACCATCATCTGAAAATAATAATAGTGTTGAGGATACTGCCTCTTTTTCGTCAATCAAGAACCAGGATGTAGTGTCAAGACATTAGCATGGTTATGCAGAAGGACTCCAGTTACATATGTGCGCAGTGAAGTTGTTGTGCATGATACAAACTTGGGAGTTATGCTTCTCAAAACCATTTTTTTTGTCAAAAGCAAGTGATCAGGTAGTGTTTAAGTTCATTGTTTGAGAACGTTAATGACAGATAACAATTATAAATAATTATTGATAAAATACCAATCCAAAAAGTGGTAAAAATATGTTTTTTCTCTGCTCGATTGGTTAAATTTCTCGAAAATAGTACTTAGGCCTAAAAAAATAAAAAATCTGTTTCTCAGGCCCTCCCGCATGGTCCCTTTGGCTGCCGCATGCTCTCTTTTTATAACCAATTTAAACGTAAAACAAAAATAAAAATTAAATGGTTTATGTCTGATATTTTACCCATGTTAAAAAAATTGATGAATTTGTCCTTTGAGTGCAAGAAGGCTTTGCAATGCTTTAGCATTGCAAAGCCTTCTTGCACTCAAGGGATGAAATACACCACCACCCATGCTATTCTGTAGATTATGAGGCCTAAAACTTGAACCAAGAACATGAACTTTTGATGGCAAAGAAGTAATTACTGAAATAAAATAAAAAACTGCTCGCTCGCATGCAATTTTACAAATAATGGCCTGAGAAACAGAAGATCTACTTTGTGTGGCCTGAAAATATGTTTTTTCTCTGCTCGATTGAATAAATTTCTCGAAAATAGTACTTAATTTTGATGGGCAAAGTTTGTTCACATGGACATGTCTTGTTACAGCTTATTGGAGAGGCACTCTATAGTCATTTGAAACGAGAAATCCATGGGGGTCAAATTCTGTTTTGCCTCCAAGATGGATTGGAAACACATTGATAAAACAGGGAGTCTTTCAATTGTGGCAGAGCCTAAATTGAGGCCTCTCACACTCAACCAATTTAGACAAGGGAAAAACATAAGAGTCGTTTCTTGGCCAATTATATCAGTATTTTATAAGTGAGAAACTCATTAGGGCAGTCACGATTTTTTAATTTAGGATTAGATTAATCCTCGCAAATAATTGATAATAATTGATTAGTCGTACCTAGATGACCCTCCTCCTCTCGCTCTCTTTGAAGTCGTTAAAATGAAGTTCAAGTCAGTTGACCTATCTCAAGTAAACAACAAAGACGATCCTCTTTTAGGTACATTCAAAGCTTTGATGTTCTGAACTTTTGAACCGCTGGTGTAATAATCAAGACCGGTCATCAGTTTCGAAGTTTGCAACTGACGATTGTCTTGATTATTACACCGACGGTTCAGAAGTTCAGAACAACAAAGCTTTGAATGTACCCAAGAGACAAATGCTTCTAATGACTTCTTGAGGTTTAACATCGATGTTCTTGACCTTTCACCTTTGGAAACAATAGTTTTTCATCAAATTTTTTTTACTTATTAAATGTCTAAAATTTACCGATTCTTCGACAATGAAAAATACTAATCGATTTTGGCATGACCGATCGACAATCGATTAATCGTGACAGCCCTAAAAGTTATTCAAGGATGATGTTTCATGTGGAATTTTGAAGATTGAACAAACACAAGAAAATTTTGTTGCATTTTACCTACAAAGTATTTTGAGTGATACCATCATATATATGGTCAACGTTAAAAAAACAAAGTAAAACAGCTAGCTGTGAAATTGTGTACATAGTACATTTATAATATTAGTTTGTTGAAAAACAATAGTGTAGGGATGAATAGAAATGGAGTCTAAAATAGATTGAAGGAGAACTGTCCAATTATTTATCAAACTTCACAGATCCCACATGTTTATAGTGTTAAAAATGTATCTTACAAAACACTTATCATACAGAAAACAGAGTTCTAAATAATTTGTTCACAGGTCTTTGCTTAGTTACACTTGGAAGAGGTCTCCCATAAATTGTTACGAGGCAGAATCATTCAAACTGAATAATTTCCCTTCAGTGATAATTTGAAGCACATCCACAGAATACGCAGTCTGGAGTTGCGGTACCTTGCAAATATAGACTTTCAGCATATTTTACTGTTAACATATTTGGGCTTTATTCTGAAGTGCAGATACAATAATTTAGGGCTTCATATTCTGTGCTTGTGTTTAATATCTTGTGGTTGTGCTTCTTATTATCTTTGAAGTGAAGTTTGTTCCCCATGAGATCACAAGTAAGTGAAGCAGTGCTTGTTTACTGTTTATAAATTTTGACTACCAAAAATAATTTATGAACCTATCAGTTAACCCTTTACCTAACGAATAGGCTGTATCCACCTGTGTAATTTTCAAAGTGAGCAGTTGAAAAAAAGCAGTATTTTTCCAAAGCAAAACAAAACAATATCATGTGCCCACCCCAGCCTCTCCCCCAATGGAATAAGCTCCTCAAAATGAGGGGGCATATAATACCGTTTTTGTGAATTTTATGGAAATTTTTTTATTTTATTTATGGCCTTTACAACCTCAGAACAGGTGCTCTTAACATGCCATCATGAGGTGGTCCTGCTGACAATAGACATAAAACTCTGGCAGTGGTTTCTAGTCAAGTCTTGGCTGCCTTAACAGGCAGCCAAGACTTGACTAGAAATCACTGCAGAGCCACTGGATGTGTAGAGTCTTGGGTCTGCTGGGTATTCAGGATAATTGTCCAGTCCCTTAACCCTTTACCTAACATGAAAAGCAGATGACACTTGCAAACAAAATTCTTCAATAACTATTTTTTTCTCAAAAACATAGATTATGACCCCTCATTGGAATGAGCTCGATGAGCTTTTTCCAAAGAGGGGTCATAACCTATGTTTTTGGGACACAAAATGAAAATTAATTGGCAATTTTTGTGAATAGCGCTGGCTGGTTTAGGCCAATACATTGGGTAAAGGGTTAAATGTTAATTCTGGTCTCTGCTAAAAAACCTAGAAAATTTAGTAGGCCTCTTTTTTCAAGCACCCCCCCCCCCCCCCCCCACACTTTTTTTTTCAAATGAAAAATCTTGAATGATCACTGTGAACCAGATCACCTTGCAGTATCAAAGTTTATAATTTAGGTGTTACTTCCAACAACAAATATATTTGTTTTGTTACAGTTATTTCTAAAATAATGTTACAATCTGCCAGTTGAGAAGATGGAGTGGTACAAGAGGTTTGGTAAATGATTTGGCTAACACATGCATTTAATAAGTTTATTGTATTACCAGTAAGTGAACTCACAGAATATTGTCAGGGAGTTTATTTATGAAATGTACTAATAATGGAGTTTAATCTCGACACAAAAATATCTAGTCACAACAAAGTGGATAAAATAGTACATAAACATGCTGGTATTTTTGTATATATATAATCTAGCTGTTTTTTTTATCATCTTAGACCCTCCTACTGGTCCTCCCTGTGTTCACTGCTGGATGATTTTATCAAGGGTACATTCAAAATTACATTGAACTCCCATCATGTGGTTATACTCTTTTTATTGGTCAGAAACTTTCATGACTCGTAGCTCATTAAAGTGAAGTGGAATTCTGTTAACCCTTAATCTAATGCAGACGATATCAAAATTTATTATTTTAAATATCATTTTTTAAAAATTTTCAAAAAATTTCAACAAAACCATATCATGTGACCCCTCATTGGAACGAGCTCAACGAGCTCGTTCCAAAGAGGGGTCACATGATATGGTTTTATTGAAATTTTTTGAAAAATAATATTTTTCAGCTGCTGAATTTATTACGCATGCGGATGCGGCCGATTCGTTGAGTAAAGGGTTAATTGAATATCCACTTTACAAGTGAAAAATATTCCTTTACCCAACATAACGTCCAAAACCGGCCAGTGCTATTCACAGAAGTCGCCAATTAATTTTCATTATATTTTCATTTTTTGTCTCAAAAACATAGGTTATGATCCCTCTGGAATGAGCTCGTTCCAATTAGGGGTCAAAACCTATGTTTTTGAGACAAAAAATGAAAAAAAATTAGTTATTGAAGAATTTTGTTTGCATGTGTCGTCTGTTTTTCATGTTAGGTAAAGGGTATACAAATATTTAATTGACAGGAATTTGGTAACTTCCCAGAATGTTAGTGATAAACTAAGCATTTATTCCATTATATTTTGTTTGACAGAGCTCGTAATCAAGTTTGTTCAAAACAAACCCATTGGTTAATAATTGGGCTTGCCATGAGAGCCGGAATTTTAACTTGGTGCAGTATGAGGAATAATGTTTAAACATGTTCTTCATATCTACCAGTCAGAATCATATGATTGTTTGTTATACCACATCCTTGTGGGGTGGGGGAGGGGGCATGTTCAGGGTTGTTCAAATCAAGTGCCTCTAATAATATTTGGTCTCCTTACTGGATCCCAAATTTTAACTTCGTGCAATGTGAGGAATATTCTTTAAAAATCTTCTCATGAACCCCCAATCAGAATGTTTTGATATATGGTATACACCATCCATAGGAGTCAGACACAAGTTTGTAAAAGTCAAGTCTCTGGGTTAATATTTGGGCTTTAAACAACTTAGTCCAATATGAGGAATGATCTTTGAAAATCTGCTTCTGCAGATCCAATGGTCTGAATCCTGATTTGGTGGGGGCAGGGTTGTGGGGGGGTGGGGGGGGGGGGTCACTTCAAGTTTGTTCAAGATAAATTCCTAGGTTGATATTTGGGCTGTATATAGGCTGCGACTACCGAGTAAATGTTTTCTTGTAACTTGCCCCCACCTCACCCATTAGATTTTGACATTAACTCAAACCAACATTTGATCATGAACAAACAGTACATAAGAATAGACAAACAAACATACTAGAGTAGCTCTGTCTGTCGCTGCATGATGTTTTCTATTTGCCGCAAAAAATAAACCCTTTACCCAACGTAACGGCCAAAACCGGCCAGCGCTATTCTCAAAAATCGCCAATTAATTTTCAAAATATTTTCATTTTTTGTCTCAAAAACATAGGTTATGACCCTTCGTTGGAAGGAGCTCGTCGAGCTCGTTCCAACGAGGGGTCATAACCTATGTTTTTGAGACAAAAAATGAAAAAATTTTGTTATTCAAGAATTTTTTTTGCAAGTGTCGTCTGCTTTTCATGTTAGGTAAAGGGTTAATTAAAGTTATTAAGGATGGTACTTATGGTGACATTGCGTATAGGATAGACTGATAAGATGAATTTGGTGGTATTGGACATGAGGTTTAGAGTCCTGAAATGATGAGATGGTTAGCTTTAGAGGTGGTAACTGTGGACATGATGGAAATTTGTAACTTTTGAAGGCTAAAGTTGGAAAATTTCCTGGGATGTAGCATCCCTGTAATTTTTCTGGATTTTGACTACAGATGGTTGCCATTTTATTACACACATGTTCTGTGTAATCCCCATCTACAGCAACACTAAATCATGCAGAAAATTAAGATATGTTCCGCACACATATGCAGAACAGAAATCGTTCACCAACTATTTTTAAATAGAAGCAAAATTTCACTAGAATTTTCTACAAATCGTACAACACAATTACAATTTGAATCACTAGCGATAGCTGAAAATCGTCCCTTGAGTTCCAATGTGTTCTATGTGCCAGTAGGCTGCCAGTAGGCACATAGAACACATTGGAACTCGGGGGATGAAATAGTAACACGGGTTCCCCGCAAATTTGGTTGACGATAAAATGTGTTCTTTTTGTTGATAATTGTCAAGTGAATTGCTGAATGTCCTTCTAATAACTGTTTTTTTTCATGTGAAGGCATGTAATAAACACAGAATGACATGTGAATGGGTTAATCGATATGGCACTTGTGCCATCGCGAAGGATAAAACTTGAGGCCTGCGGCCTCTTTGTTCTATCTTTCTGTGCTGTCACTCATGCCATATCAATTAACCCATTCACACACACATGTCGTTCTGTGTATTTATTGAATCCCTGTGCAAAAGTAATGGTATTATATATATAACAGATTTGAGAATCTCCATCTCAAATTCTGTCTGGAAATAAGTATCAGCTTTAATTCCAAATCAATGGGCAACTTTTGTTTCTAAAACTGGGCCAGACCCCTTCCCGGCTCCTAACTCCAAAGCCCTATATTAACCATGACAGCTCCACCAGGGTCAAATCTCATACAAAGTGAAAATTATTTCAGCAGTGAACAAGATAGCATTACTTCCTCATGAAACAACTGATCATTTGTGCATAATACATGCTTTCTATGATGCTTTGCTTTATTTATTTTACATGTTTGTTATAAATGAAGTGTTTGTTATAAAATGTAATAAAAGAGAACCTCAGCATTACTAACAAATGTTGAATTAAAAGGAGTATGCTCGTTGTATGTTGACCATTATCTCCAATTTTCTTGATAGTTTTTTCTACCCTGAACCCTTTACTGAATTTTAGATTATTTTGAAGGTGTTTTAATGTGCCTAAATTGATTGATATTTTTATACTGTACCAATGACCCAGACATAGCTGGTGCTAACTCTTAAAATATAGGGCCAAACACAAATTTTGCCCCCCAATCCCCAAAATTTGCATCTAAAACTAAAGAAAACATGTCCTGAAAGGCCCTCCACACTTCGCCCCTACTGCGCATGCGCAGTGTCAAGGACGTTCCGAAATTGGCGCCATTTATCATTCTAAGTTTGGCCCTTCATCAGTTAACATCTGACTGATCTTTGTGCTTTTAAATCTCAGTTTAAATGATGCCAGACACATAAATATTAGTGAAATGGTGATTCTAAGGAGGATAGAAAAGGAGGAGAGGAAAAGAATGTGTGACAGAATATTATCAGGGCTGTAACTTAAAATTTTTTAATGAAATTATGTTAAGTTACCTATTTTCAAGGCAGCAGCCATTTTGTTGTCATTCTGATTATTTAGTTACACTGTTTTTTCAAGTGTTTTTCCTCTCTCCCTGTCCTTTAAGTTCCCCCTTGCTATTCTCCCATGCTTTTGGCATAGTTTCTGTAATTATTATTACTAAAATTTCTTGGGAGTTTTAGCTGAATAACAGAATGAATTCTGTTCTTTCCCCATGTTTACGTCTTCACCTACGGGTGGTTAGGCGTTGTGTTCTGCATCTACCATCTGATGTTCTGCAGTTTCTTCCCTGGAAGTCTCTGTTTTGCATCAGATGGTGTATTTTTGGTAACTGATTTCGGGCCTGGGTGCCTGGAGTCTTATTTTAGTGTTTTTACACTCATTGTTTACATTTACAACAGCCCTCTGTGTGAGGGGGGGATTTCTAAATAATAATATCTTTATGTTATTTTAATCATAACTAGATACATTATTATTGTTCGTAAGTGTTGAATAAATTGTTTAAAATATTTTTAAAATTTTTGTCCACACTTAGGCTTGGGATCCATTGGGGCTCAACGTTACTTTTCAGAAACTTGGGCTGTTCTGAAAAAATATTTTTTCAAAATATTTTGATTTCAATTATTTTTTCTATATTAATGGATCATATTATTATTATGTATTTTGATTGCCAGGGGTTAGTGCGAGTACCAGGACTTGTTTTCTTTTCACATTGAAAGGATATTGATCAATTGTTTTAAGAGGAAGTCTTCCTCTGACCTTATTATCATTCTATATGTGGTCAGTGTACTCGCAGTAACTCCTGTTCTGTATCGTATGATTTCGATGACAATATGGGAAGCGTATGTCACGGTATGTTGTTGGGGATTTGGACACTCCGGTCCTTTCCCCGCAGGGTCACTCTACTTTATCAATTTCTATTTCAGACGATCAAGATTAGGGTGATGTATCTGTGATGTCTTCCAACAGTGTGCCTCCGTCGTCACAATTAATGAAGGGCTAGCGGAAAAGTGCTCATGTAATACGCCAATTGCCTAAGAGGACCCTAGTAGGTTCGACGGCCTTTGACGTCCGCTAGCTCGCCCGGTGTAGCGTCCATTCACCGAATGGTTCGGCAGCCGGGTTCGTCCGTTGCGGTCTAGAAGGAATTTTGGGGTGATGCGAGCACTATAAAATTAACTTAATGCACACCCAGTGACGGCGGATCGGAGGGAGAACGGAGGAAGCCTTTTAGTCCGGTTCATAGCTCGTTCCGGTCCATCCGCACGGCAAGCGAGAGAGGCCCCTCTCTCGTTCAACAACATCTGGCCCCAGATGTTGTGGTACAAATGTGTCGCTAGCGGAGCATACGTCCGTCGCTCGGGACGCTCCGTTGTATAGGCAGTCCGCTGAGACTGCTAAGGCTTCCTCTTCTCGTCAGCGCACACGACCGCACCTTGGCTGCGTGACCGCCGATATATTACCAGCTTCGCCGTTCAAGGATTCTTCGGCGACCAGGTCACACCATCCGGCAGCCAGGGATTCGAGACCGATGGACTCCGGACGTTCGCATAGGAAAAGTATGCGGGAGCCATCTGATGCGGAGCTGCCCTCGGCGAAGCAGCGATAGACTGCGCCTCCGCAGGTCTCGACACCGGACATTCTTGTGCACATAGCACAGCTTATCGCAGCATCCCAGCAGCCGACAGAAACGGTGTCGGATCGAGAATTATCCGACAGCGCTGGGTCGGTAGCCGGGGACTCGAGGCCTGCAGACTCCGGACGTTCGCATAGGAAGTGTGCGGGAGTCAACGTACACGGAGCTTCCAGCGGCAATGCATCGTAAGTCCGCTACTGCACAGGCCTCGGGAACGGACGTGCTTTCCTTAATAGCACAGTTTATCGCAGCATCCTAGCATCAACTGAATCTGTCGCATATATTTTATCCGACGATGCTGGGTCGGGACGCTCCGCGGAAGCGGGTACGGACGTCCGAAAGTTTCATCCGGTCCGACGGGATGCCGAAAGGGATTCGGAGGATTTCAAGCTTTCCCTTTCGGAACAACATATGCTGCGATGCCGGATAAGAAACTGATAGCGTCGGTGGACTTAGTAATTTTTGGTTCGGTTCAGGGACATCGTCCCTCGGTTCCGACATAGTCCAATAATGTCACACAAACTTTCGAATTATTGAACGACGCTATATATATTATTATTTTATGCTTGCTATCCAAGCATTTCTGGTTTCTTGTTCGAAGAGTTATGGAGATGTCTTTCAAAAGTGTGCCTCTGTCGTCATAGTTAATGAAGAGTTAGCGGCAATAAGTGCTCATGGAATATGTCTATCGCTTACGGAGTGACATTCGCTAGCTCACCCGGTGTAGCGTACATTCATCGAATGGTTCGGCTGCCGGGTTCGTCCGTTGCGGTCTAGGAAGGAGATTTGGGTGATGCGAGCACTTTAATTACTTTAGTACTCACCCAGTGACGGCAGATTGAGGACAGATCGGAGGAAGCCAACAACATAGGGGACCGCATGTTGTGGTTCAGATATTTTACATTCGGAGCATATGTCCGTTGCTCGGGACGCTCCGTTATATTGACAGTCCGAGAGACTGTCTTTAATGCTTCCTCATCCTCACAGCAGGGCACACGACCGCACATTGGCTACGTGACCTCGAGTATCCGATCAGTTTCGGCATTCAGTGATTCCACAGCGAATAGGTCGCGCCATCCGGTAGCCAAGGGACACGAGGCCTATACACTCCGTTCGCTCGCATATTGGAAGTATGCACGGGGTAACGATCTCAGAGCTTCCTGCGGCAGTGCATCGTAAGACCGCTGCTCCTCAGGCCTCAGTGACGGACGTGCTATCCGAGTTAGCACAGTTGTTTCGCAGCATCCCAGCAATTGACAGTTTCTCGGTCGAATCAGGAATTATCCGACGGCGCTGGGTCGGTGCGGTCCGCGGTTACATGAAGCTACGGACGACCGAACGCTTTATAGGGTCCGACAGGATGGCGAAAGGGATTCGAAAGATTTCGAGTTTTCCCTTTAGTAGTATCGGAAGATGCCTTTCATATCTTCTGGCATTTCTTCCAGTGATTATTTTTCGGACTTCATTGCTGCGATCTTGGATAAGAGACTTATAGCGTCATTGGACTCGGATTTTTCGATCGGTACAGGGACTTTGTCCCTGACTTACCGACGCAGTCCAATATTGTCATTACAACATGTGTTTTATTTTTCGACGCTATATATTTATATGTATATACAAGCCTGCTACTAAGCATGATAGTTTAGTTTCTTGTCCGCGTGGCTCATTTCTGCCATTTTATCTTTTTTACATATAGTTTATTTTGGCAGAGCAGGGCATACCGAGAGTTCATATGCGTCTAGACGGTGTGATTAAAGACTGCATATATTCTTTTTCGCCGTTTATGTCTTTTCCAATTTCAATGTTGGGAACGACATTATGTATAGTAGACTTAACTTAGACGCTTTATTATACGTAATCCGCCTTACTGAGGCGTTATCATTACGTCTTCAAGAAAAGATTTACGGGATATTATTCTCAATGTAATTTCTTTTGAGGGCAGTAGTTTGTTCACGTATAACTCCGCCCTTCAGTGGCTGATTGGAGTTGGTTAGACGTGATGCAGCCCTAGCTACATCCACGCGTGGATAGTAGGTTAAGAACTCTCTCAGAGTCGCTTCGTTCTCGGAGGAGCTTCTCTTCGACGGCAACTTTCCGGCAATCCATGAATTGCTTGATTTTTACATTCTCTTGTCTATCTAGTGTTACAAGAGATTCAGACTGGGGCAAACATTCGGTGGTTGACTCAGAGAGTGCCGCCGCAGTTGCCGGACCCGAGTGTGGCTGTTATGACGGTTGCCAGTCAAACAGATTGGGATATATACTGATCCCTACGGATTCGAAGTGCCAGGGTCTTTGGGTTCCGCAGTCTTTTAGCTATCAGTTTAACTTCCGCGGAATAATGTTTTTTAGGCTTGCTTTATGTCATTGCATGAACATTATTCAGAAACGCATGCCCAAATTCCTGTCCTTTAATTCGACAGTAGTGGCGTATCTCCGGAACCAGGGAGGCACTCTTTCGTTTCCGTTATTCAATTTAATGGAAAGAATCCGTCTGTTGGTTATAGTACACCAAGTTCAGTTTTGGTCCGTCATATTCTGGGTCGTCTGATTGTTTTATCGCACTCCCGTTCTCTTACGGGTCGCTTGTTGCTGTCAGAATGGACTCTCAACAAACAAGTATTCAATCAGATTTGCTATCTATGGGAGCGCCCAATGATGTTTTATTTATGACACAGCTTGCTAATCAATTGCAGACGTATGTGTTGGCTTGTCCAGATCTCTGAGCTAATACTGTTAACGCTCTATTGATCTATAGGACGGAATGATAGGATACGCGTATCCTCCGGCGCTGTTGTTTTAGCAGGTATTGCTAAGATAAACAACCACAATACATTTCTGTTGATAGCATCTCTATCTTCACAGAGATCATGAGTAATTTACTCTCTTGTCTACTGTGGATCTTAACGTGAAATCTTCCTCTATGTGAGGTTCTTTTTTCACTGGGTAAATCGTGTCATCTTTATCCAACCAGCAAGGTCGCAACCTTCATGTATTCCGTTGTGTGGTCCGTATTGCATTGTAAGCACTGTACTGGACGAGCTTTGGACGCGATTTCTTACTATAGGAGATCCTCTTCTTCGCTATTCTATGCGACTAAAGTGGAGGCTCTTCCGTCGTGGTGTAGGGATCGTTATGTTCATATGGTTGATCCCTCCATACTACTCATTGCTATTTTTTAGTATACTTGTTTCACAAGATCTACTGCAGCCTGTTGTTATTTAGGTTATAGGTTTATGTTACCTCATACCTATGCACTCTACGATAGTTTACAATTGAGTCTTTTGTCTCTTTATCTAAGTCAGTTAGTAACTTTTTGATAAATAGACTTAGAATCTTTAGATTAAATTCCTATACGGATTTTAACTTCGGTTCTTATTTAGCTAAGTAATCATTTGAGCCTCTGGAAACAGTAGTTTTCAAATTCTGACCTTTTAGACAGTAATTCTGTTGGTTTCTCTTTTACTGTAGAGTCAGTGAGTTTCATGCACTATCGATGGATGATTTTCACTTTCATAGTTTCGGAATCAATACTTCCGTTACTATTTAGGTTGGATTGTTGCATAAGAGTTAGGCTCCTATTATCCGGAACCTATTATTTTAAGGTCCTTCCGTCTTCGTATGGGCATAGGCCTTTACTCTTTCCGGGTACAGTTTATGTATTTATAAACAGATATCTGTTTATTACAAGGGCGTAAGCTTCTTCTGTCTTTGATGTCTAGTAGAAGGACGTTACGCTCCATTTTATTGTTAATGGATTCTATTAACTAGCGTACTGCTTATGGTATATCATTGGCTTAGCAGTTGTGCTTAAGATTTCGGCTCATGAAGTAAGAGTTCTTCTACTTCTTGGGCTTACATTAATAGTGTTGCTATTATAGATTTTTGAAGGCTGCTCATTGCGCTCAGCCATCCATTCATGAATTTTATCTCAGAAATATCGAGTCCATTTCTGGAGGCCTCTATTGTTAGGTCTATTATCTACTGCTCAGAATGTCATTCACTTAACAGTTGCTACTATAGCTAGGTAGGCTGTCTGTTTCGGCAGTGTCTCCGTTCGGCTGCCCTCTTCGCTCTGGGCTATTTGACCCAGGGCAAGAAAAAGGGGGGGGGAGGGTGTTCCCTTGGGTCACCTGTTTTTACTATGAAAACAAGGGGATACCTCCTCCGGAGTTAGTAATTCTGAGCTGTTATTGGGATGGTTGTTTAGTGAGAAGTTTAAGTTTATAAAATTCATTCAAGTCTTAGTTTTTAAAGTATAGCTTTTGAATATTGCATATGTCAACGGACATGATTATGCAATTCTCACACACTTTTAGGAGTATAAGAGTCTCTATTCTCTAGACTTACTTTATTATTGGCTTACTTTAAAAATTATTAGTATAAGGATTATTGGATATTAATAGAGTACATGGATGTATGAAGCTCAATTTTTGGAAGGTGTTGTATCTTTCTAATTTATCATAAATAAGAAAGATACATGTAAGGCCTATTACTTCTTTTCCCTACAGGGGATGACTCTATTTTATTTTATTGAGCGTATTCCATTTTGCTCTATGTCCTTGGCCCTCCAGCCTTTTTACTATTCAGCTATGTCTGGGTCATTGGTACAGTATAAAAATGTTAAAAAATTTATAGTAATTTATATATTTTTTATACTTACCAATGACCCAGACGGGGATGGCCCTCCCAGGAGTTGGGAACTCTTGCCTCCCCGCTGAGTACATAGCGCTTACCAGGCACTGGTTATTAGAATGATAAATGGCGCCAATTTCGGAACGTCCTTGACACTGCGCATGCGCAGTAGGGGCGAAGTGTGGAGGGCCTTTCAGGACATGTTTTCTTTAGTTTTAGATGCAAATTTTGGGGATTGGGGGGCAAAATTTGTGTTTGGCCCTATATTTTAAGAGTTAGCACCAGCTATGTCTGGGTCATTGGTAAGTATAAAAAATATATAAATTACTATAAATTTTTTAACTTTTTTCTTGTTGAAGATTCTGAATGATCTTCGGTGTGGCAAGCTTTCATGCCAAACACATACATACCTGACCTTTCAAAGGTGAAAGAAGTTGTTCTTTGCCTTGAAAAGTGAGGACTATGATTTAGTGGCTCCCATAGAGTCCAGTAAAGAATGGAACATTAAATATTTGCAATAGATAGGTTTACATGTGGGAACTCACTGCCTTAACCCATTGAGACTTTAATTATCCTGACATTCAAACGTCACTGAGAATTCAGTTTCTTCAGCGTTTTTTAAAATGTGACGTCAAACATCGGAAAGTACAAATAAATAAGATATTTTTCACAATAGTGATTATCTGGTTAAGGGCTAGATTATTTTTGGTGGTTTGAATTTGTTATTCAAAACTTGTTTTATTACAAATTATTGGAGAGTGCCCACATGCACTCTCCAGTAATCTGTAGTAAAACAAATTTATAGAAACAAAAAATATTATTTGTGTTTGACTGAATATGAAATATAAGCAAGGAAAGTGTTGCTTCTAGCACTCAACCAGTTAAGAAGTCTTGACAGCAGGATTATCTTAATATTTAAGCTGCGGTAACATTTGGCTCAACTGAGCACTATTCGGGAGAAAATAGGAATTGAGGTTAAAACTTTAAAAAATCGAAAAATAATAACAAAACAAATGACCACAAAGTATCAACGTGCTGTTTGATTTCATATGTCATAAGACGTACAAAAGTATCAAAGGGTCAACTGGTTATGGGTTAAATTTTTTGGTGGTCTGAATTTGTTCATAAAAATTTATTTTATTACAAATTATTGAAGAGTTCCCATAGACACTCTTCAATAATTTGTGATAAAACAAATTTATACAAACAAAATATTATTTGCGTTTTGACTGAATATGAAAAACGTTGGATTTTCCTCTGGTACTAATTTTTCTGAAAGCCCTCACAGTGGCTTCTAGCACTCAACCAGTTTACAAAATCTGTTGCCGTTACACACATTCTATGAAGCACTTAAACAAATTGTTGACAGAAATTAATTACATGAGAGAGCCTTTTTATCTTTTGAAGAGTTATGTTGTTTTATGATCTGTATTATAACCCTTTACCCAACGTAACTGCCAAAACTGGCCAGCGCTATTCACAAAAATCACCATTCAATTTTCATTATTTTTTCATTTTTTGTCTCAAAACCATAGTTTATGGACCTTCATTGGAATGAGCTCGTTGAGCGCCTTCCAATGAGGGGTAATATGCTATGTTTTTGAGGCAAAAAATAAACAAATTTAGTTATTCAAGACTTTTATTTGCAAGTGTTGTCTGCCATTCGTGTTAGGTAAAGGGTTAATCGGTTACTTTACTTCATAAAATATCCTGATAACATGGTGGTTCAGTGGTGAGAGAATTGAACTTCAAACCGAAAAGTCCATTGTTTGGTCCCAACTTGCGGTTACTGCATAGACACTCCAACACTATAATATGTTAACCCTTTACCCAACGAATCGGTCCCACCCGCCCGCGTAATATGCAAATTCAGCAGTTGAAAAAATATTATTTTTTCAAAAAATGTCAACAAAACCATATCATGTGACCCCCTCGTTGGAACGAGGCGAGCTCGTTCCAACGAGGGGTCACATGATATTGTTTTGTTGACATTTTTCGAAAAATTTAAAAAAATGATATTTAAAATAATAAATTTTGATATCGTCAGCGTTGGGTAAAGGGTTAATGAAATCATGGAAAAAATAGGCTGAAATTTGTCCAGTCCTAATAGTTACTGTAAATTATGAAGTTTTGATTGATAAACTTGAAATAAGTCCGTGTAAGAGTGATGCCCTGAGGATTTCTATACATTTTTGCCACACTTTGACATTCATCATGTGGCTTTGCGGTTGTTCTTTAGGCATGTGTTCAATGTCCGTATTGCAGCCAGGGTGCAACTGTCAAGGTACTTAGAATGTAACTTTCAAATTTACCCAGAGTCTGTATGTTGGGACACATGTTCTGTCACAGTAAAAGTGATCAAAGCCAGAATTAGTCCATTTGGGCGAAAAAAAAAAACCTAGTTTTGATGCCAAGATAATTTTTTTTTACACATCACTGAGGGAGGGAGGGAGGATTTTATTTTTATTTTTATTACCGTAAGGACTATAAATTATAAGGAACATAGCCATGGCAATCCTGCCCCGAATATCATATATAGTTCAGCAGTCTGAACATAGCAGCTACCCATGTAGTGAGATAACCACTGTGTTTAGATTGTTGAACTAATGTGAGGGGTTTATGAAGAATGAAGAAGAGGATGGGGGGGGGGGTCAAATCATGAATTATTTTATGATGTTTTAACAGCATAAATGCATCAGCATAATTGACAACTAGATCTGGATATAAGCTGGTATTAATGGTGGTCTATGAGCTGATAATCTGCAAGTTTTATCTTCTGTTTTGTCCCCACGCGGACTTTTCCCTGAAATCCATCCCATTTCCCCGAAGATCACCCTCAGGTTCCCTGAAAAATTATTCTGGAGGTTAACATGTCTGGTGTTAGCTATTTGTGAATGTGTACATTTTTCTTGATATTTGAAGACATATGAAATGTATAAGCTTGATTATGTTTAGAGAGATAATCTTGACTTCATTCCATCAAAATATTGAAGTTTTTCAAGCATAAAACATTGCACAGTGACCAAATATTCAGTGCAAAAGTATTCATGATTTTAAAATAATTTTCCGTCTAACTACCAGTTTTAATCCTTAACTAGTAGAGTGCGGAATTATTTTTGGTTGTTAGAATTTGTTCAGGTTCTTTGTTCATTTGGCACTCTCCCATAAGTTGTAACAATGCAAATCCATACAGACCAAATAATTTCACTTTTAACATAATGTAAAGCATATCCACATAATATGAAGTCTTGAACTTACAGCACTTGCCCCTCAGTGTAAAGCCCAAATATGGGCTTCCAGCACTCTACCAGTTAAAGGGTGGGATATTTTTACCGTTTTTTTTTTCTATCCCTTTGTTCTTTGGGTCAGCAGTGGTTTTATTCTTCTGTCCTGTCTGCCCAGACGAGAAGCACACTAAAGACAAATTGACTTTTCCAAAGGTTGTTGATACCTCTGTTTTCAAGCACTTGTTGAGGTAAAAATTTAAAATTTAACCCTTTACCCAATGCAGACGATATCAAAATTTATTATTTTAAATAACATTTTTTTAAATTTTTCAAGAAATTTCAACAAAGCCATATCATGTGACCCCTCGTTGGAACGAGCTCGACGAGCTCGTTCCAACGAGGGGTCACATGATATGGTTTTGTTGAAATTTTTTGAAAAATAATATTTTTTCAACTACTGAATTTGCATATTACGCGGGCGGATGCGGGCGATTCGTTGGGTAAAGGGTTAAGAGTCAAAATAGATGTTAAAGGTTTAAAATGACACTGTTCGTTTATTTTCAACAGAATATATTAACTCTTTAAATCCTGATGTCGATATCCCGAAATTTCAAGCAGCAAATTTTTACAACAATGCAACAAGAAATTTAACCAGTTCAGTCTTGTTTTGCTCAGCCAAACAAGATTGAATTGGTTGGATTTCATGTTGCATTATGGGAAAAAATTGCAGCTTCAAATTTTGATTATTCGACAGCAGTGTGCAGATAGTTTAGTATTTTGAAATGTCTCAAACCAAGATAATTTTTGTTGAAACGTGCTCAAACACCACATAAAATTTAAATATTGTTGAAAAAATTATTCAGACACAAGTTGTGTTTGTTTGGAGTGTATTTGCCAGGGAAAACATGTGTATGTGTGCAGCAGGTGGGGGTGTTTTGAGTTTAGGCGATGGTGAGGTGGAAGAAGAAATGATGAAAAGTTGATCGCACGTAAATTGTATCTTGATGTCTGATAATAGTGCCTGCATAAATCTTAGAAAACTTGCTCACCTTGAAGTTATTTTAGGCCTAAAAATATGAAAAATATGTTTCTCAGGCCCTCCCGCACGGTCCTTTTGGCTGCCGCATGCTGTCTTTTTATAACCAATTTAAACTTAAAAAAAATTAAAATTAAATGGTTTATGTCTGATATTTTACCCAAGTTAAAAAAATTCATGAGTTTGTCCCTTGAGTGCAAGAAGGCTTTGCAATGCTTTAGCATTGCAAAGCCTTCTTGCTCTCAAGGGATGAAATACACCACCACCCATGCTATTCCGTATATTATGAGGCCTAAAACTTGAACCAAGAACATGAACTTTTGATGGCAAAGAAGTAATTACTGAAATAAAAAATAAAATAAAAAAACGCTCGCCCGCATGCAATTTTACAAATAATGGCCTGAGAAACAGAAGATCTACTTTGTGTGGCCTTATCACTTGGTTTGCATGGGTCAATAGAGTGGTGAACTTCACCTTCTGTTCAGCATTACCCTTAACTGGTAGAGTGCTGGAAGCCCATATCTGGGCTTTATTCTGAAGAGGAGGTGCCACAACTTGAAGGCTTATGTTCAGTGGATGTGTTTTGTATTATCTTCAAGGTGATATCATTTAGTTTGAAAGGGTTTGCCTTGTTATAATTTATGGGAGAGTGCCCACAGGCACTCTCCCATAAATTATAACAAGTCAAAGACATGTGTACAACATTTGATGGCTAAAAATAATTTAGCACTCTACCAGTTAAAGAGAGTGTCATACCCTTGCTTACATTACAGGGAACATGTTTATGCAATGGTGTGATTTGTTAGGGTGTTTTTTTTTATCTGATGTAAGTTTTTTAGTTTCGACAGGCAGCTCAATATGTGGCAGTGTTGGTCAGTCGGTCTGTAAAGAGTTTTTATACTCAACAACTTTTAACTGGTTGAGGGCTACAGTACGTGGAGAGTGTATTATCACTAAATCACCCACAGAATGGAGATTCCACCCTAGCAATAATTGCAAATTTGTTGCAAAGCATTACAAGTCCATGCAAAGTTCCAGCCAATGGGTGGGGTTAGTACATTGAGGAGTCGTGACAGTTACTAGCCATTGCTCAGTGGTTCTCTCCAGGTACTCTGGCTTCCAACAACCATAAAACGGTCCGAGATTCCTGATTTCCCAGGTGGAAACCAGGCACTGTGTATGAAGGCGTACTGCACGTTGATGGTACATTTGAGAGTCTGACAGTTGCTCGGTGATTCTCTTCGTGTTCCTCCACCTACAAAACTGTCAAGACACAAAATGACTGCTGTGTTGAAAGTGTTGTTAACCCTTTACCTAAGCAATCGCCCGCATCCGCCCATGTGCAAATTCAGCAGTTGAAAAAATATTATTTTTCAAAAACGTTCAACAAAACCATATCATGTGACACCATGTTGGAACGAGCTCGTCAAGTTCGTTCCAACGAGGAGTCACATGATATGGTTTTGTTGATATTTTTTGAAAATTTTTTTTAAAATATTTAAAATAATAAATGTTGATATCGTCTGCGTTGGGTAAAGGGTTAACTTACTGTGTGCTAGAAGTCACTATCAAGACTCTACTGAAAACTGGTGAATAACTGTATGCATAACCTTGTTATTTGGGTAGCAGTAGAAAAAAAATGTTCATGTAAAATTGTTTTGTTCCAATTCATTTTAAAGTGCCAACCAGCACTCCCCAATAAGTAGTAACCAACCAATTATATGAACGAAATCTTGCTATATTGAAGCTCCTTTTGCTAATTGAATTGTATTTCTAAAAAAAATACTTGTGTTACAAATCAACTTTGAAAAAGTAATTTAGCACTCTACCAGTTAACCCTTAACCCTTTACCCAATGTAGAGGTTATCAAAATTTATTATTTTAACCCTTTACCCAACGCAGACGATATCAAAATTTATTATTTTAAATACCATTTTTTCAAATTTTTCAAAAAATTTCAACAAAACCATATCATGTGGCCCCTCGTTGGAACGAGTTCGTTCCAACGAGGGGCCACATGATATGGTTTTGTTGAAATGTTTTGAAAAATAATATTTTTTCAACTGCTGAATTTGCATATTACGCGGGCGGATGCGGCCGATTCGTTGGGTAAAGGGTTAATTACTATTTAAAAAAAAAATTCAAAAAAATTAATTTACAAATTACGCGGGCGGATGCGGGTGATTTGTTAGGTAAAGGGTTAAAGGCCCATTTCCGACTTTTACATCCTCAGAACAGGTACCCTTAACATGTAATCATGAGAAAATCCTGCTGAAAATAGACATACTACCTTGGCAGTGGTTTCTAGTCAAGTCTTGGCTGCCTGAATGTGCTACTAGCAATGCACAGGTGATGGTCTAGATGGTATTCAAGAAATTTGTCCCACCCTTAACCCTAAACACTCTGGTAGTGCAACAGAATTTTCCCCAATCATGCCATTTTTCTCTTGTTTAACTATGAATTTAATCAATTATATGGGGGGCGCAGTGGCTCAGTAGGTAGAGGTGCAGGCTGCAAGCCGAGAGGTCCTCTGTTCGAACCCCACCTGCGGCAACCGCGTTGTGTCCTTGAGCAAGAACCTCATCTCCACTGCGTGCGTGGGGGCACGGTGGCGTTGCGTACTAAGACGTACTGCACGTCGATGGTGTACTTGTCTTCAACCAATACTAACCCTGCTTGTGTGGAGTTGGTATGTTGGGGAGCTGATAGTTGCTCGGTGGTTCTCTCCGGGTACTCCAGCTTCCTCCACCCGTAAAACTGTCATGGTCATGATTAGCCATTGTGCATAAATGTGTGACCTTACACACCAATAAATAAATAATAATAAATAAAGAATCAATTATATCTTGTTTGACAGAGCTCACTGAGCTCTGTCAAACAAGGTATATTTGATTAAATATCAAACTACATTATGTGAAACATTTGTGCTGAAAACCTTGTCATTTTGACATTAGAGTGAAGAGGGTTAAACCCTTAAAGCCAGAGATCAAAAAGTGACATAGAACCCCGGTTAATATTTTGAAGATAGTTTAGATTATGTAGACATGATGAATGAATCTTGTATGTACAGTATTTCATGTAACTATGCATTGTTTATCTTATCTCTTCCTTACTATCTCTCTGTAATCTCGTTGAGATGTCTCAGTGAATGTACTGCCAATTCAGGTTGTAACTGTATATCTGATAATTGATTCTGATTAGTGCTTCATTGTACATAATAGTTTGTTTTGTATGCTTGTGTGATGCTTGTAGAACACAACAGTTCATACAGGTGTTGTATGTTGCTTTCATCCTGTCGATAACCATCATATTTTGCATTTAATAAAAAATGTATGGTAACAAATTAATGGCTGTTTTTGTTTATTCATTGATGTAGGAGTGTGGTCCTCGGTTCGAATCCCACCTGCGGCAACCGCGTTGTGTCCTTGGGCAAGACACTTCACCCCGATTGCTTACATGGGGGCACGATGACGCTGTGTACTGAGGCGTACTGCATGTCGATGGTGCGCATGTCTTCAACCAATCTAACCCTGCCTGTTCTGCGGTGCAGAGTTCAGAGTTACGATGTTGGAGAGCTGACAGCTGCTCGTCATTGCTCGATGGTTCTCTCCGGGTACTCCGGCTTCCTCCACCTGTAAAACTGTCACGGTCACGATTAGCCATTGTGCATAAGTATGTGACCTTAAACACCAATAAATAAATAAATATATAAATAGATGTAGGAGCGCGGTGGCTTAGTGGTTATGACATTGGACTTCAAACCGAAAGGTCAACAATTCAATCCCCACCACAGCTAACTGTGTTGTGTCCTTGGGCAAGACAGTTAATCCCGACTGCCCATGTGGGGGGCACTGTGGTGCACATCAGTAGTGTACATGTCTTCAACAATTGCTAACCCTGCTTGTGTCTGACAGTTGCTCTATGGTTCTCTCCAGGTACTGAGGCTTCCTCCACCTTTGCAATGTTATTTTTGGCATTCTTCATTATTGGTTGTCTTAGCCTTTTACCCAACGCAGGCGATAACAAAATTTATTATTTTAAATATCATTTTTTTTAATTTTTCAAAAAATTTCAACAAATCCATATCATGTGACCCCCTCGTTGGAACGAGCGCGATGAGCTCGTTCCAACAAGGGGTCACATGATATGGTTTTGGTGAAATTTTTTGGAAAAAAAAAAATTTTCAACTGCTGAATTTGCATATTATGCGGGCGGATGTGGGCGATTCGTTGGGTAAAGGGTTAGAAGGCTGAACCCAGGAAGTGGAGGAGTACTTGTTTACTTTGGTAAACAAGGGCTGCTTTATGGTAAAATAATTTGAAACGATTGGTTAAAGTTGACTTCATCCCTATATTGTGGTCATGAGATAATCAAAGATGCTAAATGTGACCTTAAACACCAATAAATTGAAGAATGAAAGTAGCCCAACTGTTTACAGTCAGAGCTACAGTCATGACTTTTATCTGTCCATCCGTCCTTCCATCCATCCATCTGTCTGTTTGTGGTTCAAGATTTTTAGTGAAGGTTAAAGTTTTTTTTCTTCTTAACCCTTTACCTAACGTAACGGTCAAAACCGGCCAGCGCTATTCTCAAAAATCGCCAATTAATTTTCATTATTTTTTTCATTTTTTGTCTCAAAAACATAGGTTATGACCCCTCGTTGGAACGAGCTCGTTCCAACGAGGGGTCATAACCTATGTTTTTGAGACAAAAAATGAAAAAAATTAGTTATTCAAGAATTATTTTTGCAAGTGTCGTCTGCTTTTCATGTTAGGTAAAGGGTTAATTAATATTAATTACTATTGATTGTATCATTCTCATTATGTTTCATGTTTTTGGGGGGAAATATTTAACCCTTTTCTGTTGTCAATTTTGCTTGGAACTTCCAGGTTAAAGTTTTTGGTTGCAGTTTTTTTGGTTTAGAAAGTTACAGCTTTAATTTTTGATTTTGTTCAGTGGAATGTCAATGTTTCTCATTTGGGACAATGTCTACTGTCAACTGAAGCTTTCTACAGTAATTTTAATTAATATTGGCATGACTTTAACCCCTTTTAAACCTGTTTTCAGACTTAGTTTTATGTTTACAATGTTACACCTTTAATTCTTCAAACACTTCAGTGAAATGTCACTTTTTTCTCATTTGGGACAATGTCTACAGTCTACGGAAGCTTTCTATAGTGATTTTAATTAATATTGGCATGACTTTAACCCCTTTTAACCCTTTACCCAACACAGACGATTTCAAAATTTATTATTTTGAATATCATTTTTTGAATTTTTTCAAAAAAATTTCAACAAAACCATATGTGACCCCTCGACGAGCTCATTCCAATGTGGGGTAACATGATATGGTTTTGTTGAAATGTTTTTGAAAAATACAATTTTTTCAACTGCTGAATTTCCATTTTACGCAGGCGGATGCGGCAAATTCGTTGGGTAAAGGGTTAAACATGTTTTCAGACTTAGTTTCTTTGTATTTGAAATTAGCCTTTTACCACATACTTTGTTACTTGAATTCTTGCATGTTCAGTACAACTTAATGATTGCATTTACATCAGTGATTTCTTTTATTGGTTTTAGGAAATATTTAACACTTTTTTGCAATCAGTTTTACTTAGTATTACCAGCTAAATGTTTTGGATTAAAGTTTTGCTTTTCAAGGTTGTACCTTGCTTTCTTCAAACACTGTGTTACGGCATTGTATTCAGATCAAATTGACAACATCAACTATGAGCTATTGAGATGGGTTGTGATCCATCATCTGTCCGTACGTATGCATGTATTCCTTTAGCACACCCAACAGACTGCAGCTCTCACCCGATCAGTTCTAACTTTCATACGTGGCTTTAGGGCTAGATGGAGCTATCATATTTTTTTGAATTTTGTTGAAAAACATGATCGCCAGTGGCCATCTTGGATTTGGAGATAAATTGTCCAACAATACCTTTAGCACACCCTGCAGGCCACAGCTCTCACCTGATCAGTACCAAATTTCATATATACATGTAGCTTTGGGGCAATGTCTAAATGGGAGCTATCAAATTTTTCGGAATTTCGTTGAAAAACATGGCCGCCATCAGTGGGATTTGGCATATAAATTGTCAACAATTCCATTTGCACACCATGCAGGCCACATCTCTCACTCAATCTTTTTCAAATTGCATATGTAGTTTTGGTGTGATGGGAGCCATCAAATTTTTCTGAAGTTTGTTGAAAAACATGGCGTCAGTGGCCATCTTGGCTTTGGCATATAAATTGTCAGCAAATTTTTCAAATTTCATATGTAACTTTGTTGTGATGTGTTTTCTGGAGAAAAGTGGAGTGCATAACTTGGCAGTACTGGATCTTTCTATTTAGTTCAGTCCCTTCTTGGACAAATTGAGCTGCAGTGTCATTGGCACGTTCATTCATTTGGTGCAAGGTCTACTGAAGCTGTACACTGTGGTTTCAAATAATATTGGCATTAATTTAACCCATTTCAAAATGGTTTTCGAACTTAATTTCTTTAAATTTGAAATTGGGCTTCTACTACATACTTTGTTACTTTTTGTTCGTGCATGATCAATACAACTTTAATAATTGCATTTACAGACATGATTTCTTTTACTTGTATGCAGCTTTTTTTTCATTACCCGTAGCGTACTTCTGTTGTTTTAATAGAGAGTACAGTAATACCTGTCTTGAGAGACCACCTGTCTTGAGAGACCACATCTACCAGGCACCAATTGGTTTTACTCTATAATGGACCTGCTATGGGAGACCACCTGTCTTGAGAGATCTCTGTGACCTTGAACGAAATGATTTCACGCGCCGAAGGCGCGCAGGGATGGTATGGGGAACAAGCCCCTTTCCACCCTCGTTGGCTGTATAATTTTGTCATGTCAGAGCGTGATAGAGGAGGGAAAGGGCAAAGGTGTTCAGTGGCGTCTGTGTCTCCTGCGGTTTTTCTTGGTGGGAGGAGGATGTGTTGGAGAGATAGATGTTGGTGGCGTTGTTGGATCTGGAGGATTAGTTGGTTCCTTGGTAGTGAATGGCCTTATCCTAGCAGCTGTTTCTTCTTGAGATTTCCTGGAGTTTTTTAAATATATTATGAGGATTGTCCTGACTGAGTGTG
The DNA here is from genome assembly GCA_031216915.1 of Pictodentalium vernedei. Taxonomy (NCBI): domain Eukaryota; kingdom Metazoa; phylum Mollusca; class Scaphopoda; order Dentaliida; family Dentaliidae; genus Pictodentalium; species Pictodentalium vernedei. The sequence goes on from CM062289.1 coordinate 57,026,773, forward strand.
CTGGGAATTTTCTGGATACATAGAAGCTATATTCGTCTTGGGCTTTGGCTCGGATGTTGTCGTCCTCGATCTCCTCCCCAAGGAATGTCTCCGCGGACTCCGGGAAGCTCTCCTCCTGGTCGGACTCCTGGTCCAAAGAAGATGGAGAAGCAAGAGCCGGAGGGTGGAAGGTGCGTCATCTGAGACAGCTTCCTACACCATTGACAGAGCATCCTACTCCATCTCCTCTTCAGATGAAGAGTCTGATGAGCTGGAGAATGAACTGTCGCCTGACGACCCACAGTCCTCCGAACCCTCCTCCTGGAAGGGGGGTACCGGGCTGGACAAGGGTTGTTCAGGGGTGACAGGAGTTGCCCTTTTGACTGCCTCACTTGCCCCCTTCTCTTCCTTTTCCTTCTTCTTCTCCAAGAACTCTGTCATTCGGCGGGCATCTCGTTGTCTGGCAGAGAGTCCCTTCTTTTTCGTCCTCTTCTTCTTCTTGGTGGCTGTGCTACTCCGGTGGCCTTCATCCTGCTGATCCGTGTCAACAGGAGGGTGACCAGTGTGAGGGGAAATCCCCTCACGAAAGGTGCTACACCTCTCCGAGGACGACGGTTCAGATTCTCTGTCAAAATCCACTGTCAGGTGAATTTTACCCTTGAGCACCTGGATAGCCTTCACTCTGACGAGTGTCTCTTGGATTACAACTGGGAGCTCCATTGTCAAGTTGTTAGCACCTCGGAGTCCAAGGTGCGACGAAAAATGCACTGTGACCTGGTCAAAGAGACCTTCACGCCGTAACCGGTGACACCTGCCGAGTACCTGAACCTGTTCCTCCTTCAACACGAGTTGACATGTGGAAATTAATCATTTACAGCCAATGAGGGTCGAAAGGGGCTTGCTCCCCATACCGTCCCTGCGCGCCTTCGGCGCGTTAAACCATTCCATTCGTAGTGTTGAAAATCTTCAATGAAGATTTTCAACACGAATTTATTTTTATAATTTTTATAACAGTCCATTTCAATTTGTTACAAAAACTTCATAAAAAAGAACAGCTACAAAGTAATTACAAAAATCTATTCTTCTCCATTTCTGAATTTTGTGGTTGGTTATTCATTGACTTGAGAAAACCTGAAACCTGTTATGAGAGACCACCTGTCTTGAGAGACCACTTTTGTTTGGCCCAAAGGGCGGTCTCTCAAGACAGGTTCTACTGCAATCACTTGACAGGACTGGTTATGTGAAATAATTCATGAGAGGTGAGGGATGTTGTACAAACACGAGTGCGTGAATGCGCACAAGTGTTTTACAATATAGTCCCTCGCCTCGAATTAATTATTTCACGTAACCAGTCCAATCAAGCAATAACTCTGTTTATTACTTTTCATTATTAATGATAATTATATTATTTAACCCTTTACCTAACGTAACGGCCCAAACCGGCCAGAGCTATTCTCAAAAATCGCCAATTAATTTTCATTATTTTTAAATTTTTTGTCTCTAAACCAATGAGAGCTCGTTCCAATGAGGGGTCATAACCTATGTTTTTGAGACAAAAAATTAAAATAATAGTTATTCAAGAATTTTTTTTGCAAGTGTCGTCTGCTTTTCATATTAGGTAAAGGGTTAAAAAAAACAATGAAGTCCCCATTACAAAGCGTCTTAGTTTGCACGCACGGATACATGGCCCAATTGTTGATTGCATAATTCACTTGTGAAGTTATCGTTTATAATCAAACCCAGAAATCCCAGAAAATCACACTTTGGAAAGTAATAACAAAAAGTAATACAGATGGGAATGGAGTGAGGGACTTTGATGTCTCCAAACCTTCAGGGGAGATGGGTGGAATCAACCCACCCCTCCCTCCTCCCCATGTTATCCAGAAGATAAATACAGTTCTAATTATACAATTCTCTTTAAAGTTGATGTTACTTTTTTCAAAAAGGAAACACAGGTGTACTTCGAATTTGAAGTATAGTCTTTTACAATTTAAACCACAAATTTTGTGTTAAAAATTCCAACTTATATTGACTGCTGTTTGGAAATGTAATACAGAAAAATCCCTTTGCTTTGCATGCATATACATCCCTCATTTTATTGTACTATGCATATTAGTAAAAGGGTATATATTTTTCATTTTTAAATGTACCCAAATACATGGATTTTGTCTTCATTGTGTGTTTTTAGCCTGACTGTTTACAGTCAGGGCTACAGTCATGACTTTCGTCCATCTGTTAACATTTAGAGTTTTGGTTCAAGTTTGTGGTTCAAGTTTTTTAGTCAAGGTTAAAGTTTTTTTCTCTCAAATTAATATTAATTACTATTGATTGTATCATATTTAACCCTTTTTAGCTCCTCTTGACAATGTCAAGCTGAGCTAATCCCATCACTCTCCTTCCGTTGTCTGTCTGTCTGTCCGTCCATCATCCGTCAACACCATGTTTTGGTCTTCTCCTCCAAAGCCACTAGGCCAATTCAAGTGAAAGTTTGTGTGAGTGATGGTCCCAAAGGGGCATTGCATTTTTGTTCAACTCAGCATACCCAGCCCCATAGGGAGGGAGTGGGGAAAAATGCTCCAAAATATTTTTTTAAATCTTCTTCTCATGGACCAGTGTGTACAATGACTTGATATTTGCTACGGAGCTTCCTTTTGGGGTGCAGAATCAAGTTTGTTCAAACGAAGTTTGTGAAGCAATGTTTGGCTTTGTAATGGGAGGGGTAAGATTTTTGGCCACGCCCAAAATTTCTATTTTCTGGACCCATGGTCTGGTTTGAACCAATTTTAGTATGTGGTATTATTGGGTCATAAGTACTTGACTCATGCAAAAAACAAAATTCCCGCATCCCCATGGGAACCTTGGGAGCTAAAAATAGAAATATTTTCAAACGCCCATATTTCCCAAACCACACGGAACAGAGAGCTGTTATGTGGTATGAAGTATCCTTGGGACTGGTAGAACTGAATGGTAAAAAAAATTGCCATCGGTTTTGTTAGTGTGTTCTGTAATGGGCATCGAAAAAATGCTGAGTCAGCATATTTGCAAAAATTTTTTAAAATCTTTTCTCCAGAACCAATCATCATAATCTTTTGATATTCGGTATACAGCATTCATAGTGGGGTCAGAAACAAGTTTGTTAAAATAAAGCCCATCGTTCATATCTGGGCTCAATACAGGAGCCCAAATTTTTAACATAGGGTAATATGGGAAATATTCTTTAAAAATCTTCTTCTTCAGAACCACCAGAATCTTTTAATGTTTGGTATACAATTGTTGTGAGGGTCAGATTCAAGATTGTTCAAACCAAGTCCCTAGGTTAATATTTGGGCTTCCTACGGAACCCCAAATTTTAACTTTGTTCAATATGGGGGATAATTTTAAAAAATCTTCTTCAGATCCACCAGTCAGAATGCTTTCATATTTGGTATGCAACATCTCTAGGGGGGTCAGATTCAAGTTTGTTCAAATCAGATCCCTGGGTATATATTTGGGCTCGCTATGGTAGCCCAAATTTTTACTTAGTGCGATATGAGGAAATTTCTTTAAAAATCTTCTTCAGATCCACTAGTCAGAATGCTTTCATATTTGGTATACAACATCTCGGGGAGGGGGGGGGGGGAGGTGCAGGCAGATTCAAGTTTGTTCAAATCGGATCCATAGGTTAATATTTGGGCTCACTATGGTAGCCCAAATTTTAACTTAGTGCAATATCAAGAAATTTCTTAAAATTTCTCTTCTTCAGATCCAACAGTCAGAATGCCTTCATATTTGGTACACAACATCTCAGGGAAGTTAGATTCAACTGTGTTCAAATCGAGAGCCTGGGTTAATATTTGGGCTCCCAATGGGAGCCAGAATTGGCCTTGTTGCAGAAGAATTAAAAATTTTGTATTCAGTACCCTGTAAAGGTGTGTAAAACGGTCATATTATGTAAATGATCTGTCCATCCGTCAGTCCATCCATCCATCTGTACATCTGTCCGTCCATCCATCTGTCTGTCCGTAAACAATTGGTTTCCGACCGATAACTCCAGTTTGGATTATTTGATTTCAACCAAAGTTCATATGTGTATTTTCCAGCTAGTTTTTTCCAAAAATGCATTTTGAAGGATTGGGATTTTTTGAAGGCAAACAAACAAAAATTGACTACTGTATCACACCATCACAGAATTACAGAATGTTTATCCCCATGGTTACGTCCTCACCCTAGGGGTGTTATGTCGTTTTGGTCTTGCATTTTCTATCCAATGTATCGCTTTTTGTTTGTTTGAAGATCTAGCTTTACATCTGGTAGCATTTAAATTGGTTACTGACTTTGGGCCTTTTTGTGTGTCTGATGTCTTGTTTCCGTTTTTTACCTTTGACGTTGTTTACATTGGCAACTAAAAACACAAGCAATGTTTCAGCCAATGGACCCCCGGGTTTAACCTGGAGGTCCATTGGCTGAAACTTTGCTTGTGCTTGTTATGCTTTGCAATAAATTTGCAATTATTGCTTGGGTGGAATCTCCACTCTGCAGGTGATTTAGTGATAATACACTCTCCACGTACTGTATTTTGATTATAATTATGAAAGCTTACTGCTCTAAATGCAACGCGAGGAAGTCGAACTCGGATTTACATGCTTGTTGCCTTGCCTGTAGTCGATGCACTCCTAAGAATTCAATTGTCCTACATGTATGAATTGGGATGACAAATGTTGGAGACGGGTGTCACGGTATGTTGTTGGCAGTGAGATTCCTATGCCGGAACTCTCACCACAAGATAATTCGAGTTTTTCAATTTCTTTTTCAGAGGAACAAGAACATGGTGATAGTATTGTGACACCCATCAAAAGTGTGCTACCGTCGTTGCGCACTGATGTGCAAACAGAGTTAGATGCAAAGGTGCTCATGAATACTAAGCAAGGGATACTCTGTCCGTGGGAGCTGTGACACCGGGTAACTTGAGTCCATTGCCGTCGGAGGAAGTGTAGATTTGGGTAGAGCGAACACCTCAAAATCAAAAGCTCACCCAGCAACGATGAAAATAGGGAGGAAATCAGCAAGTTTCTTTTCGGGAGGCTCGGCAAGGTCTGACAAGGCCACAAGCGGGAGAGGACCCTCTCTAACCCAACAACATTTGGGGCCAAATGTTTTGAGAAACTTGTACCAGCCGGAGCATACATCCACAACCGCCGTTCGGGATGCTCCGTCTAGACTGCAGTCAGGGTCGTCTACAGTCACGGCTTCCTCCGTTACATTACAAAAGCACACACGATCGCATGCTAACTACCTGACTTCGGATATCCGGCCAGCTGCACGAAGATGGAGCCTGGCCTCGCCCGTGAAGTCGGACCATCCGGTAGCTAGCGATCCGAGGCTTCGATCATCGGGACATTTGGAGAAGAGATCCATCTTCGTCCCAGGAGCAGCAAGCGGCAAAAAAACAGAAGGTCGCTGCTCCCCAAGCCTTGGTAATGGACTTGCTGTCGCAGATTGTACAGCTGATCGCTGCAAGGGCAAGAGCAGACTCCGGTGGTGAGCTTTCGGATGGTGCTGGGATGGTCCAGTCATCTGCACACGCAGATGCGATGGACCGAACGTCAAGCTGAATCAGTTGGATGGTGAAAGGGACAAGGAAGAGGATTACCCTTCCCTTTTGGAACAGCATATGGTAGCGATAGATTTTATTCATCAGTACTATCCTGAATTTGTTCCACCTGATCAGCAAGCTGCGACTACTAGAGAGAAACCGCTGCCGTCTTTGGACGCAGACTTCGTGCGAAGGAAAGAGGAGGTTCTTTCCTTCTCGATACAGTCTAGACAGGTGTCACAGGCCTTCGGCCATGTTGACGACGCCATATTCAACCACTCTAGTACTAAGAGGAAAGGCGGTTCCTTATCGACATCTTCCATAAATATACCGTTCCTTGGACCATGTTCATTTAAAATGGTTGAAGAAGATGTCCAGGGAGATCCTCTGCGTTTAGATGAGTAGGCCGGGGATTTAGATATGTCCCTACCTGCTTCATTCAAAATACGCTCGGACGTGATGGAATGTGCTATTTCATCAAATAGAGCGTATCTGGACACGATGTCCTACGCAGATCACCCTACCAGAGCTATGATGCAACGTGTTAATGGAAGGAACAAAGAAAGCTTCCAGTGCACTGCTATTGAAGTCGGTGTCTCAACAACACGCTTCAGCAGACCGGGGTAAGCGAGGCCGTTCCGCATCTAAGTCATCTAAAGGGAACTCCTCGCGAGGGTACAAGATTCCCTCTTATAATTACTTTGGAGGTCGTCAGTACAAGGCTATAGGTCAGACGCCCCTAAGCCGACGGGACGAGGTTCTTCGCGGGAGGACGTAGTTTCTCCTCCCGTAAGCCTCGTAAGTGGTACAGGTGATGGACAAGACCTCTATTGCTTTCCAGTTGGCGGAAGGTTATCAATCTCTGCAAGAAACTGTATAGAAGTCACGGAAGATCAGTGAGTGGGAAGTGTAGTCTCTGAAGGCCTACGGCTATCATTCTGAGCAAAGCCCCCACTGTTCACAAGAATCACCAATCAATTTTCATTATTGTTTTCATTTTTTGTCTCAAAAACATAGGTTATGACCCCTCATTGGAACGAGCTCGTTCCAATGAGGGGTCATAACCTATGTTTTTGAGACAAAAAATGAAAAAAATTAGTTATTCAAGAATTTTTTTTGCAAGTGTCGTCTGCTTTTCAGGTTAGGTAAAGGGTTAAAAAGAGAGTCAATCCTAGCGGAGGTACAGGCTCTCATATTAAAGGAAGCAATAGAGGTCGTCAAGAATAAAAATTCTCAAAGTTTTTACAGTCAACTGTTCTTCGTACCGAAGCCAGATGGCTCGTTCCGACTGGTAATAGACGAGCTGGATAAACAGTTGATAGTGGCTCCAAAGTTCAATATGAAAACCATTCGGTCGGTAAGAGCGAGCATTCGAGTGGACGACTATGCGGCAAGTATAAATCTAAAGGATGCCTACTTTCATGTACTTTCATGTCCTGGTACATCCGGCATACAGAAAGTACCAGCCGTGCAAGGAGAGGTTTATCAGTTCAGAGCAATGTGCTTCGGTCTGAAACTGGCTCCTTGGGCTTTCACTCGGATAATGAACTCGGTAATGTCATACTTCCAAGTTCATTCGTCTGTGGTAATGTCGGCTTACTTGGACAACATTCTTCAGAGATACGGCAACAGAATTATTCTTCAGAACGATGTTCAGAGTCTGCTGCAATTGTTCCGACGTCTCGGTTTCATAGTAAACGAGAAAAAGTCGGATCTAGCTCCGTCCAAGTCCTTCATTCACTTGGGAATGAGCTTTGCGACTCACAACAATCTGATTCGTCTGCCTTTACCCAGGGCGAAATTAGTCAGTTGTTATGCTCACTTTTGTCTAAACTCGCTCGCAGTAACTGCGATGGAGTTTATGTAACTGATGGGGCTGTGCGGAGCGGCTGCGGATCTTATTCCAATGGGCCGCCTGCGCACGCATCCCCTCCAGATTTTCTTTACTCTGAACTAGAGTGTGAAGACGCATTCGCTCGAAACCAGTATTGTTTTAACAGACCTAGTAAAACAAAAGGTTCAGATTTGGGCAGATCTTCAGTGGTTTACTCTAGGACTTCCGCTTCAACTGCCGGATCCGGCTTTCACGATTATAACTGATGTGAGTCAGACTGGCTGGGGTGCGTCTCTAAGCCCCGCAGACTTGAAGTGTCGAGGTCTTTGGGACTCTCGGTTCCTAGAAAAGCATATAAACATCAAGGGGGTGATGTTAATCTGGCTAGCACTACAACATTGGATTCGTCAAATAGCGAACGTTCATGTCCAAGTTCTGTCGGACAACTCGACAGTAGTTGCTCACCTCAGGAACCAAGGTGGCACTCACTCGATTCCGTTATGCGAATTAACCCTTTACCCAACGTAACGGCCAAAACCGGCCAGCGCTATTCGTAAACATCGCCAATTAATTTTCATTATTTTTTTCATTTTTTGTCTCAAAAACATAGGTTATGACCCCTCTTTGGGACGAGCTCGTCGAGCTCGTTCCAATGAGGGGTCATAACCTATGTTTTTGAGACAAAAAATGAAAAAAATTGTAATTCAAGTATTTTGTTTGCAAGTGTCGTCTGCTTTTCATGTTAGGTAAAGGGTTAACGGAGAAAATTCTCCCATTCGTTCTGATCATCACGTTCCTCTCTCAGTCCGTCGTATATCGGGTCTTCTGAACGTACTAGCAGACTCACTCTCCTGGAAATGTCACCTGTTGCCATCGCAGTGGACTCGCAACAAGCGAATATCCAGGCAGATCTGCTACCAGTGGAATCGTCTCACGATAGATCTTTTTGCGACACACCTAAACAATTAGTTACCGACGTTCGTGTCGCCATGTCCAGATCATCGAGCATATGCAGTAGGCGCTCTGTCGATCTCATGGGACGGAATGATAGGATATTGATATCCTCCAGCTCCGTTGATTCAGCAGATTATGTTAAAGATCAAACAGTCTCACTGCAAAATCCTGCTAGTAGCACCTCTGTCGTCACAGAAACATTGGATAAATCTTCTCAGGTGTCTGTTGTGGGACATTCCCCGGAAGCTTCCTCCTCAAAGGGATCTTCTGTTTCAGGGGAACTCAGTCACGCGAACTGCATCACAACCCGGAAGGTCTCAACCTTCACGTATTTCCGTTGTGCGGTCCTTCTTGCACGGAAACATTTTACAAGACGAGCAGTGGATGCAATTTCTAACTGTAAGGGGGCCTCCTCTTCGTTGAATTGTGCAGCGAAGTAGAGGGTTTTCTTCCGTTGGTGTATGGATCAGTCGATAGACATACATGATCCGTCTATTCCACAGATTGCCAATGTCCTGGTCTACCTGTTTGACGAACTCAAACAGCAGCCCGTCACTATTAAGGGCTATAGGTCAATGTTATCAGACACTTACGCTCACCGTGATAACTTGGCTATTGGATCAGATACTTCTTTATCCAAGCTTGTTAGGAATTTCTCTATTAATAGACCTAGAACCTTCAGATTAATTCCTAAGTGGAATTTGGATTGGGTTCTGTTGAAGCTTCAAGAAGCTCCTTTTGAGCGGTTAGATGTTGTAGAGTTCAAATTCTTGACCTATAAAACGACGCTTCTCTTAGCCTTTGCGTCTGCTAGAAGAGTTAGTGAACTTCATGCATTATCTGTTGATGATTCCCATTACCGTAGTGTGGGTAATAATATTACCCTCACTGCGGAAGTGGGATCTTTGGCTAAAAATCAGATTCCGGATAAGCGGCCGGAGCCTCTTGTCATTATTGTCATCGGAATACCGTAGACCCTTGCTGTGTCCGGTCAGAGCAATGCGCATTTATAAACGTCGATCGGATTTTATTAGAAAGGGAAGAAAAAGTTTATTTCTTTCTCTTATTCATAACAGAAAAGATATTTCTGTTCATTGTTTCGCTAGATGGATTCAGTTGGCAATACGTATTGCCAACGAAAATCTATCTTCGGATCAACGTTCTGTCAACAAGATTTCGGTGCACGTGGTTAGAGCACTGTCCACTTCTTGGGCTTATTCTAACGGTATAACTGATCATATGAAGGCTGCGTACTGGACACAGCCCTCTTCATTTACCAAGTTTTACCTTAGACATTTAGAGTCCATCTCCGGTGACCTTAGATCTTTGGGTCCTCTTTCTGTTGGTCAGAATGTCGTCCATTAATGTTACATCTTAAGGTCTTTAGGCAGTCTGCTCGAGCACTGACGCCGTTCCGCTACCCTCTTCGTTATGGGGAATTTTACATCAGAACAAGGGGAAAGGGGGGGGGGGGGTCCCTTATGATTATCTGGCTTTATAGTGAAAAACAAGGGAATACCTCCTCCAGAGACAATAGTCCAGCGTCGGTGTTTGGTAGTTTCAATGTGTAGCTCGATGTAAAGTTATAACTATGTCTCATTTATGTACTGTTTTTAAAGTGTAGCCCACTGTGAAGCATTTGTATATGTTACGTGTCATACGAACGTTAATATACACTCCTCGGACACTTAAATGAGTTTGAAGCATCTCATTCTCTGGACTAGCTTCAAATACTGGTTTCCTTCACCGAATTAGCATAACGGGTTATGCTGGCATTAAATGGAGAAATTATGTAATTCTCAATTTCAATGTTGGTGTTATGCCATTCTCTTTTCTTGTAAAAGAGAAGGACATATGTAATTCCTATGCCGTCTCCTATTCTCCCGTAGGAGCTACCCTTTATCGAAGTAATTCAGAGATTGGATTTTCCTTGGCCCTCCAGCCTTTTTTACGATTCAGCTAGCCTGGGCCATTGTGGTATAAAAATATGATAAATTTTAAGTAATTTGTATATTTTTTATACTTACCAATGATCCAGACAGGGATGACCCTCCCATGAGTGAGCACTCATTCCTCCCCGCTGATTATAACATTTAGCATGCACTGCAGAAAGAATGATGGTTGGCGCCAATTTCGGTACCTTTCTGGATACTGCGCATGCGCAGATCAGAAAAGTAGGGAGGACCAAATAGAACTTATTTTTTCGGCTTTTATGCAAATTTTGGGGATTGGTCCCGAATTAAATTGAGTTAGCACCAGCTGGTTTGGGCCATTGGTAAGTATAGAAAATATACAAATTACTTAAAATTTATCATGTTTTTGCTTTGTCAGACTTTTTTGTCAGTGTGGACTTGTTTTGTTGTACATGAGTGGAGGCTACCACCGGTATGCTGTGGCTTTTATATTTCATACATGTGTTAAGTGCATCAATATAATATGACATTAACCCTTGGCCAGACATTTTTCGGATATTTGTTACTTTTTAGCTCAACTTGACAAAGTCAAGCTGAGCTATTGCCATCACTTCTCGTCCGTCGGCGTACGTACGTACGTCCACAATTTCCTTTGGCACACCTCACAGGTCGCATTTATCAGATCGCTTTGAAACTTGGTATGCTTGTTTGGGGTGACCTCTAGATGGGAGCTATCGATTTTCTTCCATTTCTGTCAAAACATGTTGCCACGGCCAACGTTCTTAGAACTTAGTTTTGTCAGAGCTCAATATTTCCCTTTGGCACACCCTACAGGGCATATTTATGATTGGATTGCTTTGAAACCTGGCATGCTTGTTTGGGGGACCTCTAGATGGGAGCTATCGATTTTCTTCCATTTCCGTCAAAAAATGTTGCCACGGCCAACGTTCTTAGGACTTAGTTTAGTCAGACCTCAATAGTTCCCTTTGGCACACCCTACAGGGCACATTTATGATCGGATTGCTTTGAAACCTGGCATGCTTGTTTGGGGAGACGTCTAGATGGGAGCTATCGATTTTCTTCCATTTCCGTCAAAAACTGTTGCCGTGGCCAACGTTCTTAGAACTTAGTTTAGTCAGACCTCAATATTTCTCTTTGGCACACCCTACAGGGCACATGTATGATCGGGTTGCTTTGAAACCTGGCATGCTTGTTTGGGGTGACCTCTAGATAGGAGCTATCGATTTTCTTCCATTTCCGTCCGTCAAAAAAATGTCGCCGCTGGCAACGATCTTTGAACTTAGTTAGGTCAGGCATCAATATATTCCTTTGGCATGCCCTGCAGGGCACATTTATGATCAGATCGGTTTGAAACTTTGTATGCTTGTTTGGTGGTACCTCTAGATGGGAGATATCGATTTTCTTCGATTTCCGTCAAAAAATGTTTCCAAGTTCAAGTTTTCAAGTTGAGCTACAGTGTCATTGACACTTTCATTTAATGCAATGTTAGACATTTTTGTCAGTGTAGACTTAGGAAATTTCTGACCTGTTTTGTTGTACATGAGTGGAGGCTACCGCCAGTATGCAGTGGCTTTTATATTTCATATATATGTTAAATGCATCAATGTAAGATGACATTAACCCTTGGCTGGACATTTTTCAGAGATTTAATGCAATGTTAGACTTTTTTGTCAGTGTGGACTGAGAACATTTCTTACCTGTTTTGTTGTACATGAGTGGAGGCTACCACCGGTATGCTGTGGCTTTTATATTTCTTATATATGTTAAATGCATCAATATAAGATGACATCAACCCTTGGCTGGACTTTTTTTCGGAGATTTAATGCAATGCTGGACTTTTTTGTCACTGTGGACTTAGAAAATTTCTGACCTGTTTTGCTATACATGTACATGACCGGACATTTTTTGCAGATTTGTTATAAGCCTAAGTTTATTGCATGCAATGCGCTGGTGAGCTGATGGGGATGGACACGCTCCTCTTGTTATACAGTACGTGGAGAGTGGATTATAACTAAATCACCCGCGGAGGGGAGATATCACCCAAGCTATAACTTTCAAATTTTGTACATATCGACAAAAAACACAAGCAAATGTTTCAGCAAATGGACCTCCGGGTTTAACCCGGAGGCCCATTGGCTGAAACTTTGCTTGTGCTGGTCATGCTTTGCAACAAATTTGCAATTATTGCTTGGGTGGAATCTCCACTCTGCGGGTGATTTAGTGATAATACACTCTCCACGTACTGTATATCACGAGTGCAGATACGGCCAATTTGTTGGGTTAACGGAAAACAAAAAGTTGCACAGACTATTTTGTGTCTTAGCGTTGTCATTGCTGGGAAAGCCAGGCTCTATGCGTCACATCACTCTTGTTAACCCTTTACCCAACGCAGACGATATCAAAATTTATTATTTTAAATATCATTTTTTCAAATTTTTCAAAAAATTTCAGCAAAACCATATCATGTGACCCCTCGTTGGAATATTATTTTTTTTTGGAAAAATAATATATTTTCAACTGCTGAATTTGCATATTACGCGGGCGGATGCGGGCGATTCGTTGGGTAAAGGGTTAAAGATTGTTCTTATCTTTTGGATAAAAGGTGTGATAAATTTGGTGTGATTCCTCCCCACCCCTTTAACCCTTTACCTAATGAATTGATCGCATATGCCCACAAAATTTACAAATTAAGGCCGCAATAAAAAATAAAAAAATTCTCAGATTTTTCATCCAACTTTTTGTTAAAACTGGTGAATTTTATTTTTAGCTCATCAACGAAGTTGTGTGAGCTTACAGTTGTATGTCATGACCCGAGGCACTTTGGCGGCGGCGGCGTCAACACTTGTGTTAAAGGTATTGTCAGAGTCCACTTATCTTTCCCCCTGTTACAATGCACCTTCAACTATTTCTATGGCTTATAATTACCCACAGACCCTTACCCAGTGATATTTTATCGATTTTTAGTGTTCTTACAATGTTAGACTTTTCTGTCAGTGTGTAATTACAAAATGTCTGACCTGTTTTGCTCTACATGAGTGGAGGCTACCACCGGTACGCTGTGGCTTTCATATTTCATATATGTGTTAAATGCATCAATATAAGATGACATTAACCCTTAGCCGAATATTTTACAGATATTTTGGACTTTTGTGATGTAATTTTAGACTTTTTTGTCAGTGTGAACTTTGTGAAAATTTCTGACCTCTTTTGCTATACATGTAAATGAGGGGAGGATTCCACCGGTATGCTGTGGTGTTTATATTTCATATATAATGTTAGCCCTTTACCCAACGCAGACGATATCAAAATTTATTATTTTAAATATCATTTTTTTTCAATTTTTGCAAACAATTTCATCACAACCGTATCATGTGACCCCTCGTTGGAACGAGCTCGACGAGCTCGTTCCAACGAGGGATCACATGATATGGTTTTGTTCAAATTTTTTGAAAAATATTTTTTCAACTGCAGAATTTGCAAATTACGCGGGCGGGTGCGGGCGATTCGTTGGGTAAAGGGTTAAATGCATCAATATCAGACATTAACCCGCGCTCATCCTCGCGGGAACCCCGGGAAGTGAAGCAGTGCCTGTTCACTGCGGTAAATAGGCTCTGTTTTACTGGTAAAATATGACCCAGTTACCAGTGCTTGGGAGGTGTAAACCCTCTCTAAAATGGGCAACATGGCTTATTAACGCTCAGCCCAGGTCTTGCGTTGATACTCATGTTGTGGTCATGATTAACCATTGTGTAAAAATATGTGACCTTAAACACCAATAAATAAATAAACATAACTCTTGTCCAGACAAATTTTGGATTTTGGATTTTTAATGCAATGTTACAATTTTTTGTTAGTGTGGACTCAAAACTTCTGACCTGTTGAACTGCACGCGTGGGACCGCGGTGGCTCAGTAGGTAGATGTGCAGGTTGTAAACCGAGAGGTCCTCGGTTCGAATCCTACCTGCGGCAACCGCGTTGTGTCCTTGGGCAAGACACTTCATCTCCATTGCCCGTGTTGGGGGCACGATGACGCCGTGTACTGAGGCGTACTGCACGTCGATGGTACGCATGTCTTCAACCAATCTAACCCTGCCTGTGCCGCAGTGCGGAGTTACGATGTTGGGGAGCTGGCATCTGCTCGTCGTTGCTCGGTGGTTCTCTCCGGGTACTCCGGCTTCCTCCACCCGTAAAACTGTCACGGTCATGATTAGCCATTGTGCATAAATATGTGACCTTAAACATAAATAAATAAATAAATAAATAAATACTGTACATGTACATGACCGGACATTTCCTGTAGATTTGTAATAAGCCTATGTTTATTACAGGCCATGCGTTGGTGAGCTAATGAGGATGGGCACACCCCTGTTGTTTATATTTCATTTCACCCAGAGACTGGATAATCTAGAAAATCTCTAGGAACTGGTGGGTTGGGGTCTGTGGGTCTAAAATTTATAACAAGAGATTACTTGGCTAAATGGGAATAAAATTGAGTTTTATGACTCCATGAATGGCTCCAAAAGGTATTTGGGTCATATATACACTACCAGCAGAAATAAGTAGTAGGATAACCACAATACAATTTTGATCACATTCCACTCAGTTGATAATTCCAACACTTGACATAATTTCTTAATTAATAAATGATGTCAAGCCGGGTCGAAATTATCAACAGAGAGAAAATTATTATAGGCGTAATTTTCTAGTGGTTGTCCTAAAAGGAGACGATATGACAAAAAAATTTAAAATGCTAATAAAAAAAATTAGGATGGGTTGAAAAAATAGGGGAGGGTGGGATGAAAATCTAGGAATTTGTTTATTGCAGCCTAAGCAGTTGACAAAAAAAATAGTATATTTTAAAAATTGTTTTAACAAAACCTGACAAAACCATATTTTACCCGACATTTCACCTGTCTTGACATACACTGTTACCTTATTTTCTCTGAAAGTTTGACAGCTACACTTCGTCCCTTGAGTTCCAATGTGTTCTATGTGCCCGTAGGCACATAGAACACACTGGAACTCAGGAGACGACTTGTTTGAGTTTGTATTAGAATATATCAGTCATGTGATATTTTTTGGGCACATATTCAGGGAACATCCATCAGCTCTGTGGTATTTGCTTGTTAGCTTGCATGACTGAAAGTCAGGGTGCTCTATACTGATCATTCTGGGGGCGTGGTGGCTCAGTGGTAGACTGTTGGACTTCTATGCTCGAGGTCCCGAGTTTGATCCCCGTCCGGGACGACCCACATTGTGTCCTTGGGCAAGGAACCTTATCCCAGTTGCCTACATGGGGTACGATGACGTCATGTACTAAGGCATACTGCACGTCAATGGTGCATGTCTTCAACCGCTGTAATCCTGCTTAAACAGAGCTTGAACAGAGTTAGAATGTTTAGGTGATGACAGCTGCTCGTCGATGCTTGGTGTTTCTCGCCGGGTACCCCGGCTTCCTCCACCCGTAAAACTGTCACGATTAGCCATTGTGCATAAGTATGTGACCTTAAACACCAAATAAATAAATAAATAATAATAATAATACTGATCATTCTTCATGTGGCATAAAGGTGTCTTCTCCCAAACCGCAAGACTGATTCCCAGAAAATTCCATGTGAATGATAATTGGAGAAGGGCAATTAAGTTTTGTTAAAATTGATATGCTGCACCTCGTGGTGAGTGGGTAGGGGAAAATTGCCTCAAGTTTTAAAAAAAATCTCAGTATCTGATGGATGAAATAACTTGATACAATTGTATATGGTATTCAGCTTCCTTTTGAGGTGCAAAATAAAGTTTGTTCAAGAGAAGTTTGAGGGGCAATATTTTTGGCCTGCCAAAATTTCTGTTTTCAGAACCAATGGGTCAATTTAAACCATATTTGGTTGGCGGTATTATAGGGTTATAAGTACCCGATTCATGCAAATAAAAATTGGTCCCACATCCTCGTGAGAGCGAAAAGTAGAAACTTTTTCAAACGCCCATATTTCCAAAACCGCATGGAACTGAAAGCTGTTAGTTGGTATGAGCATGAAAAGGCCCAGTGGAATCAAATGGGTAAACGGAATTGCAATTGGTTGTATCATAGGATACCTGATGGGGAATCGAAAAAATGCGGAGTCAGCATATTTTCAAAACGTGAAAAATCTCCAGAAGCATTAGAAAGAATCTTTTGTTATTTGATATACAACATCGTTAGGAGGATCTGATTCAAGTTTGTTCAAATTAATTACCAAGGTTCATATTTGGGCTTAATTTTAACTCAGTGTAATATGAGGAAAATCCTTTAGAAATTATTTTCTTCAGATCCATCAGTCAGACTTTTTAGATACTTGCTATACATCATCCTTAGGTGGGATAGTTCCAAATTTGTTCAATTAAAATACCTTTATTCATATTTGAGCCTTTTATCGGAGTCGGCATATTGACTTGGTGCAATTTGAGGATTATTGTTTGAAAATCTTCTGCCAATCTACCAGGTAGAATCTTTTGATATATTTTGTATATTGCATCTTTATGGTGGTTAGGTTCAAGTTTAATTTGTTCAAATCGAGTCCCCAGATTTTTGTTTTTCAGATCTTAGGTTTTTACTTACAATCAAAGGCATTTTTTAGGTATTATACATGACACAAACTAGAGGTGTGAGTAGTCGGAGATGTGGTAAACGAGGCTCATTGGGTGGAGGGAAAGGTGGAGGGGGAAGTGACGTCATAGTCACGTGACCCAGTGGTGCCATGTTGTGTTGTCATGGTAACCCGCGTGAGCGGCCATCTTGTGACGTCATCTCCATAGTGATACGTGGTGTGAATACGCAGCGCGTGTTGTTAGGGTGATACGTGTTTCCGTCGTCCATTTTGTATACTGGAGGCCGCCATCTTGGTTTCTATGGTATCACGTGGTTGCTATGTTACCCAAGGCCTTCTAACAATGCTTATTATTACTATATTTAGCTATTCTGGTCTATTCTTGTTAGTTCTGACCCTATTCCATGTACTCTTGTTGTCTTCATTTATCTAGATCATTTATATAAATTATAACTAACCAATCAGATTGCTTGATTTCCCATAATCTGTATGCAGAGTTATCTCCCCTTATTACAATGACGTCCTATCCGATTCTCATCTATATCCAATGGCCACGTCTCATGGAATCCATTTTTGTGAAACGTCTCTGGTTATGGAATCCCTTTTTAGTCGTATGAGGCCATGAGGGCAATGTAAAAGCCCTCAATGAGTCCTCATTTATTACCAAGGTGCGAAGCGTCGAGATTGAACATACACTCTGAGTCGCAAACCTCAGACCATCAACTCATCACAATGACGTACACTTTCCAATAAGACAGTACCCATAGCCCAAAACCTACATCGTGAAACACGAGAGGCTTGTTTACTAAACATGTGATCGTTAAAAGTTGCCTTCTTTGGTGATCACAGGTTTAGTAAATAAACCTCTCGTGTACCCCACGGCGGCACTGGATAAATAATCAATAACCAGATAAACTCATTCCATTTCAGCCCAAATCGTAAATCGGTTTGGAATTTAAACAACACTTCACCTGGAATACCGTTTGCTGCACGTGTGAAAAATCCAGAAAAATGAAGTGGCTTGCTAGTCACTCCATTGATGAAGCAATTACAAAATGGGCGACGTCATTTCAAATATTTCACGCTGTGACGTCAGACGGTAACATTTGCTACTACTGAGTCCGTAAACATAAAAGAAACTCCGCCAGCTCTCATCCAATCAGTGGGCGAGGATTTTACTCTTATTGGAACATTATCCTTTGGGTGAGGGATTTAAATTTGTTCAAATAAGTCCCTGGGTTCATATTTGGTCTCCCTAAACACTGTGCAGAACTCTTTCAGCATTGGCTACTACCGCAACTGTTTCCTGATCATCACAAGATTTTGTGTGCATGTTCAGGTTCCAACTTAGATTAGAACATTGTATTGTGGTCGAGGTGAGATGCTCGCAACTGCCATCTTGGATTTCTTCAGCATGGGATACAGCCTGCACTTATGCATCAATTTTCTTGCAATTTTGCAGATTGACTTAGTTTGATGAGAAAGTCCTATTTTGGTACAGATTGGCTTCACATAATCCCAAAGGCTGCCATCTTGGTTTTCTTCAAAACACTCTCGAAAAAATTCTTGCAGCCTGTAGTTCTTTCCCGATCATCACCAAATTTCAAATTTAAACCTTGATCAGAATGTTCTATTGTGACCAGGGTCGCCTGGCCATCACGGCAGCCATCTTTTAATTTCTACAGCACAGGCTACAGAGCGCGTTTATACATCAATTTTCCTACAATTTGGCGGCAGGGTGAAATTGTATTATTTGTTGATAAGAATGTTCTATTTTGGCAACGGTTGGCTGTCATGGCAGCTACCTTGGATTTCCCATTATGGATCAATCTTCATGAAACTTGGCCGGTGTGACAGGAATGGAAGTCCGTAGGAACGTTAGTCCCTCTGGACTATTATTCCGCGGAATTATAGTCCTAGGTCTAACATTTCTAGGAATAGTAGTCCGCCGGACTACTATTCCTAGAAATGTTAGACCTAGGAATATAATTCCGCGGTATAATAGTCCAGAGGGACTAATTTTCCTACGGACTTCCATTCCTGTCACACCGGTTTCCTCGGTATGAACAAGAAATGAGACTGTCCTCTCTTGGTCACGGTTGTCTGCACACAATAGCTGCCATGGAAGCCATTTTGGATTTCTTCAGGACAC
This sequence comes from Pictodentalium vernedei, assembly GCA_031216915.1. Lineage (NCBI taxonomy): Eukaryota > Metazoa > Mollusca > Scaphopoda > Dentaliida > Dentaliidae > Pictodentalium > Pictodentalium vernedei. The sequence continues at coordinate 57,045,779 of CM062289.1, forward strand.
CCTGGAAGTTGCATTTTTGGATCAATTTTCTTGAAACTTGGCAAGATGACAGTATGGTGAGAATGTCATATTTCCATCGTGTTGGCTGCCTGTCATTGCTGCATGGTTCATATCTTTTTCTGAAGTAGTTTTTCCAAAAAGTCAATAACTGTGACACAATTTACCCAAATGAAACATAAGTGACGAAATTATGACATTAATCTCACAAATAGCATAAAATCAATGTACATGTAAGCTACAGTGTCATTGACACTTTCATTTAGTTGCATTATGGAAGAAATTTACTGCTTGAAATAGGTGCAGGCTGCAAGCCGAGAGGTCCTCGGTTCGAATCCCACCTGCGGCAACCGCGTTGTGTCCTTGGGCAAGACACTTCATCTCCATTGCCCGCGTGGGGGCACGATGACGCCATGTACTAAGGCATACTGCAAGTCGAAGGTACGCATGTCTTCAACCAATCTAACCCTGCCTGTGCCGCAGTGCGGAGTTACGATGTTGGGGAGCTGGCAGCTGCTCGTCGTTGCTCGGTGGTTCTCTCCGGGTACTCCGGCTTCCTCCACCCGTAAAACTGTCACGGTCACGATTAGCCATTGTGCCTAAATATGTGACCTTAAACATCAATAAATAAATAACTGCTTGAAATGTCAAATTTTTTTTTTTGGCATTTTGTAATAATAATAATGAGTATAGGATAACACTTGCACAAATTATTCCTGAATAACTAAAATATTTAATTTTTGCCCAAAAAGCAATACTTACTGGAACAGCCCAATAATGTCATTGCTTTGCCCCCTGATGATAAATACCAATAATCAAAGATTCACCAGAGTGGTTGATAAGATTTTGAAAGATTTCACAAAAAGTTAATATTTGGGTTCCCATAGGAAGCCCAAATATGAACTCCGAGACTTGATCTGAACAAACTTGAATCTGGCACTTCCTATGGATGCTATATACAAATTATGAAAATATTTTGAATGGTGGATTTTCAGATTTTTGAAGAATTTTCTTCCTATTGCACTTTGTTAAAATTTGAGTTGCCACAGAAAGTCCAAATGACAACCCCCGAGACTTGATTTGAACAAACTTGGATCTGATATCTCTTAACTCCCTTCACACTGATGTCAAAATATCCAAATTTCAAGTAGCCATTTTTCCCATAATGCAACTGGGACTTTAACCAATTAAATCTTGTTTGACAGAGCTCAATGAGCTCTGTCAAACAAGATTGAATTGGTTAAATTTCTAGTTGCATTATGGGAAAAATTTGCACCCTGAACTTTAGATATTTTGACATCAATGTGCAGGGGGTTAAATATGTTGTATACCAAATATGATAATATTCTGAATGGTGGTTCTGGCAAAAGAGATTTTAATTATTTTTTTTTTTTTTTTTGGGGGGGGGGGGGGGGGGGGGGGAGTTCCAATTCAAGAATTGCATTTACCCCATGAGACACACTTGCTACCAATTGACTTTTACCCATTTGATTTGTCATATTATAAGGATGCTTCATACGAAATACCAGTTATCTGTTCTGTGCAGTTTGAGGAATATCAGTATTTTTTATTTTGTCTATTTTAGCTCCTGGGGTTCAAGGAAGAGGGGTAGGGGTCTGTTAGGGAGATGCACAAAACATTTTCCAGCATCGAAAGAAATGGTTTGGCGCGCCGAAGGCGCGCGGGGACGATTTGGGGGACAAGCCCCTTTCAACCCTCAGTGGCTGTAGGTGATGGGTTTACACATGTCTAGGCGTGTTGAAGGAGGAAAAGGAAGGAGGAAAGAAGGTCTATCCCCTTTTGGCCTTTTTGCGGCTCTTCTTCTTTGGAGGTTGGCATGGTGATGGTGATGAGGCTGGTGGTGGTGGTGTAGAGCCGTTTTCTTTTAGATACTCTGTTGCTCTTTCCTGTGCTGCTTTGGCCAACTCTATCTCTCTCATAATGGTCTCCATAGTGGTTGGTGGCTTTACCGCTCCCGGGCTTTCCGGTAGTGAAGGAAGGGGGGAGTGAGGGGTGGGAGGCGGTGAAAAAGCAACTTCCAGTTCCTCCTCAGTCTCCGTTGGACGTTCCTCATCCAACTGTACCGGCTCGGGAGCCGGCAGTTGATTGGGTGTACCAGTGGGACTAGGAGGGGAACTGGCGGCTGCCTCCAGAGCCTCCACCCCCTCACTCAACTCTTTCTTCCTGTTCCGGAATGCCTCCAAGCGCCGGGCGTCCCTGCGCTTGGTTGATGGGCTCTTCTTCTTTTTCCTCTTCTCAGGGCCTCCGTGCCTCTTTGGGTGAGGATCAGTGGGAGAGGGGATCCTCTCGCCAAGGGTACTACCTCTCCCCGAAGGGGGTGGTGTTGTGGTGTTCTCTTCTTCAACTCTAAATTCCAGGTTCAGATGAACGCTCTTGCCCATTTCCTGGATAGTCCAAGAGATGGGACAAGAGACGCCCAGAGCTGAGATGGCTTTCCTAAGACGAGCCGGCAATTCCAGGTTTTCCATTGTTATAAACAAGGTCTTCACGCTCTGAGATCAGAAGTGTGAATGCACCCACCAGCATCAATCAAGTACATGTCCCTTATACTACCGCATTCCAAATTTTTGTTAAATTGGCCAATCAGTTCGGATAATGAAAATTTTGGGCGAGGCCAAAATTTTGCCCCTCCCATCATAAGTATTGCTTAAGAAATTTTCTATGAACAAACTTGAATCTTCAGCACAAAAGAATGTTGCATACCAGTTTCAAAGCATTGTGACTTGTGGTTTTTTAAAAGATTTTTAGATAATTTGGGGCTTTGAGGGCACTACCCCCATCCCATTGAGATAAGCAATTTCTATTGATCAAACTTGGGTATCTCTCAAAGATAATTTGTGTAAAGTCTGGTTTGGTTTGTTCCTGTGGTTCAGAAGAAGATGGCTGATATTCAAAGCTAACCGATGATGGATGCCAAGTGATGGCAATAGCTCGTGCTGACTTTCAGTCTGATGAGCTGAAAACATGGAATTGACAAGCACATTGAGCACCTGTGAACATTCATTTTCTGACAAAGTTTCAAAAGAATCAGTGAAGAACTGCAGGAATGCTTAAGAGGTCATTAACCCCTGTGGATATCCATTCTCAGATCTCCAATATACATCCATGAAAATAATCAGTAAACAGCTGTAGAAATTGTGTAGAGCTCATTGATCCTGGGTGGACATCCATCAACATATGTTTCAAATAAATCGATAAGGTAAAAGACTGTGCAAGGTTCCCTTCTTGAATTCCTGAAAATTCTTGATTTTTAAAAAAAAAACTCACCAGGTCATTGAAACACCTTGAATTTCAGTAATCTTCCTTTTTTATCCTGGAAAGTGGAGTTCTGAGTGATCCATATGAGATGTGTCCTGGTAACATTAACCCTTTACCCAATGTAATGGCTAAATCTGGCCAGCACTATTCACAAAAATCACTGTTCAATTTTTATATTTTCTTTTTTTTTGTCTCAGATTCATAGCTTATGACCTCTCGTTGGAACGAGCTCGTTCCAATGAGGGTGTCATAAGCTATGTTTTTGATGCAAAAAAATGACAAAAATTGTTTGAAAATTTTGTTTGCAAGTGTTTTTCGTGTTAGGTAAAGGGATAACCCGTAAAGCCTCAAATGAATTTTATGATAATAACTACTGTATATACATGTCACATCTGAGGGTGACTCATTACTGTTTCTCCTTCGTTATTGGCTAACCATGATGTAAAAACATTGCATTGATAAATGCAGCCTGCCAGCTGAGTTCTCGGGGGAGAATACACTTGGGGGGAGGTGGGAGCGCAGTGGTTCAGTGATAGTCTGTTGGAATTCTATGCTAGAGGTCCCGAGTTTGATCCCCGTCCGGGACAACCCGCGTTGTGTCCTTGGGCAAGGCACTTTATCCAGGTTGCCTACAAGGGGGCATGATGATGCTGTGTACCAAGGCGTACTGCACGTCGACGGTGCATATGTCTTCACAACCACTGTAACCCTACAGTACGTGGAGAGTGTATTATCACTAAATCACCCGCAGAGTGGAGATTCCACCCAAGCAATAATTGCAAATGTGTTGCAAAGCATAACCAGCACAAGCAAAGTTTCAGCCAATGGACCTCCGGGTTAAACCCGGAGGTCCATTGGCTGAAACATTGCTTGTGTTTTTTGTCGATATGTAAAAAATGTGAAAGTTATAGCTTGGGTGATATCTCCTCTCTGTGGGTGATTTAGTTACAATCCACTCTCCACGTACTGTACATGCGTTTGGGGGAAAAAAAGTAAGCAAGGTATTAACACCCATCATCGTTTTTGAGTTTCATATTTTTTTTGTAAAACAGAATAGACATCTATTTTAGCTCAAGTATGAGCTATTGTGATGGGTTGCGATCCATCGTAGTCTGTACGTCCGTCCCCCTGTCTATCCACAATTCCTCTCAACCGATCTGTTTGTTGTGCCCAAATTAGACCAATAGAAAAGGCCTGCTCCATACCAAACATTATTGAAATCAGAAATGACGTTCAGAAGTTCTAGGCACAAAACTAATTATACACAAATTCCAACAACAATGGCAGCCATTTGGATTTTTAAAAAAAAAAAAAATTGAGGTGCTTCAATTTTACATAATGTCTAATCATTGCTGAAAAATTTGAAACAAAAGCGCCAAAGCATCTCTGAGATACAGGTGGTAAGAGGACACACCAACATAATATTTACAAATATGGCTGAAAAAAGCTGAAGTTTCTATAATTTGCATAATTTATGCACAAAAAAAGAAGCAAGATTTTGTTCATAAAAAATTATTTGGTTGCTATTTATTGGGGCATGCCAATAGGCAGTCTCCAATAAATTGCAACCAAACAATTTTACATAGAACCTTTTTTCTTCTACTAAGCAAGCATCAAGCTAATGCATACAGTTAAAACTAGAAGTCCTGTCACCAACTGTGCGCTTATCTAGGCTTAATTACGCGTAAGAACTGCGTGCAATTGCCACATCGAACGGCATCCAAAGCACGACAGGTTCTCCTGGCTACTCATAGCAAACACAGGCAATGTTTCTGCCAATGGACCTCCGGGTTACCCAGAGGTCCATTGGCTGAAACATTGCTTGTGCACAGGCCATACGTACAGAATTTGATAGCCTTACTGTGGTCATAATGGTTAGATTAACACGCATATCGACGTGCTATTTGTGCGCATTTTATGACAGGACTTCTAGTTTTAACTGTACAGTGTAAAGCCACTAAAGTGGCTTCCATCACTTTCAAAAGAGCCATGATAGTGGCTTCTAACACTCAACCAGTTAAATGAATGAAGCAGATATTTTTAAAGAAAAAATATCACCTCTGGCAGTCTGAGTATTTGCTTTCTTACACGACCAGGCCTGAAAATTAGCACTCTGACATTTGCAGAATGAGGTCCCCAGAGGGGGAATTTGACGATGCTGTCCCATACAGTGGGCCAATTTATCCTCTGGGTTCCTACTTCTGTTTAGTTTTAAGACCCTTATTCAGATTGAGGTTCACAGAGGGTAAATTTAGTGATGCTACCCTGCTGTGCAGGGTAGCATCACTAAATTCACCCTCTGGGGACCTCATTTTGCAGATGACAGTCTGCTTATTTTCTGGCTTGTACATGACGCTGTTTTGTGTTAAACCGTTTCATTCACATCATAATGTCAATCAAATGCATAATGACCAATCAGATTCATTCTTACATGATATTCTTCAATGTTGGCTGGATTCCATGCATGGTGTATCTAGCACATTTCTCAATGTCTATTTTGTAATGGGTAATGTTGAATACATACAGTGATCATGGTATAATCAGGGTCCCTGTGGGGGCCTTGGATTCAAGGAACAACCTCAAGGACTAGTATATGCAGAGCAGAGCACCCTAGATAGTCCGGTATACTGTCAAGGCAGTCTAGTTTGGTATGGTCTAGGTCATTCCAGTCAGGTACCCATGCCTGGACCAGTCCAAAGCAGTCCGGGCCACTCATATGTTAATGAATTGCCATTTTCTCAAAGTTGTTAATCTGTATATTAAAAAATAAAAATTGACTGCTTTGCAAAGAGTGCATATACAATGCTTGATGATTGTGTGTAGCATTGTCTCTGATGGCAGTGGTGGCAAGGGCACATCGCAATAGCCCATGCAGTAACGCGATTATACAGTTAAAACTAGAAGTCCTGTCATGAAATGCGCGCAAATAGCAAGTCGATATGCACGTTAATCTACGCATTATAACTATAGTAAGGCTATCAAATTCTGTACATATGGCCTGTGCACAAGCAATGTTTCAGCCAATGGACCTCCGGGTAACCCGGAGGTCCATTGGCAGAAACATTGCCTGTGTTTGCGATTGGTAACCAGGAGAACCTGTCGTGCTTTGGATCCCATTCGATATGGCAATTGCGCGCAATTCCTACGCGCAATTAAGCCCAGATAAGCGCACAGTTCGTGACAGGACTTTAAGTTTTAACTGTACACCATTATATTCATTTCACGTTCGTTTTAGACAATACACCTTATTGAACAGAGAAAAAAACGTTTAATAAAACTTGCGTATAGTCACTTCTGGCATTGCAACAATGTCGTGAGTGATGAGAAGTCGTAAGTTGGCAGCATGCAGCTGGAAGTCAGCGACATCAAAAGCATGTGGCCGCCCACAAAGCTGCGTTCAATGACACGTACAGCAAGGGGATCATGACATCTATATATGCGATTGCGATGTTTTCATGGCATCAAATAGTAACCACTAGAACTCATTAACTAGTAGAGTGCTGGAAGACCATGTTTGGGCTTTACTCTGTAGTACAGGTACCACAATTTAAAGGCCTCATATTCAATGGATGTGCTTCGCTTTACCTTTGAAGTGAAATTATTTGGTCTGTTAGGATTTGCCTTGTTACAATTTACGGGAGAGTGCCCTTTGGCACTCTCCCGTAAATTGTAACAACGCAAAGACATGTGAACAAATTCTGATAACCAAAAATAATTTAGCACTCCACCAGTTAATACATCATTGCTAATTGTATGTTGGGATATATATATATGCAATAAACTCGCGATAGCTGGCAAAACGTAAAATAGTGGTCCAGACTGGAAAATATTGGACTGGGCGTGTAAACTGGTCCAGTGGCACCTGGTCTGGATTGGACCACAGACCAGACTGGACTGGTCCATGGCAGAACAATCTGCATCACTACTAAGGATGTAATGCAGTTCCCCCGGCAGGGATCGAACCTTGGATCTTTTGTTTTGAAGTCCAATACTGTGACTACTGGGCCACCACACAGTGGCGTAGATAGCTTTTCGTTGGCGGAGGGGCAAGCCCAAAATTTTCCGACAGACCGACAATTTTCCGACAGTGTATCAACAACAAAAACCCAAACAAACAGAAAGAATCTGTTGTTCACTGCAAATGTACTGAAAATTGGTCTTTTTTTACCCAAACTGTACCCAGAATGACATGTTTTTATCCCCAAAGCCAGCATTTTAATGTTATTATGCATAAATCCGCCTAAAAATGGTCACAAAAAATTTCCGACAAAACTTCTGGTGGGGGGAGCCGCCCCCCCCCCCCCCCCCTTCATCTACGCCACTGCCACCACACTCCCCGAAGACACTAGTAAGGTACAGTAGAACCTGTCTTGAGAGACCGCCCTTTGGGCCACACAAAAGTGGTCTCTCAAGACAGGTGACCTCTCAAAACATGTTTCAGGTTTTCTCAAGTCAGTGAATAACCAACCACAAAGAGAAATGGAGAAGAATGGATTTTTGTAATTACATTGTAGTTGTTCTTTTTTATGAAGTTTTTGTAACAAATTGAAATGGACTGTTATAAAAATTATAAAAAATAAATTAGTGTTGAAAATCTTCACAAATTTATTTTTAAAATCCTATCTGTCACATTTCAGGTATTTATGAAACTGTTCAGTCAGCAATGATCCTAATCTTTTCACAGGGGTCTTATAAAAACATCTCCATCTTTAATGAGTTATGTAACTGAATAGCAATTGAAACCCAATTAAGAGCTTTTTAATACTTTTAATTATGTTAGTATAACCACAATGGATTTTCCAATTTCAGAACAGGTAAAAAGTTTTTGTCATGGTTTCAGTCTTCAAAGGGGCGGTCTCTCAAGACAGGTACATGATGGCATAAAAATACAAGTTGGTACCAGGTCACAGTGGCCTCTCAAGACAGGTGGTCTCCCATAGCAGGTCCATTATAGAGTAAACCAATCGGTGACTGGCAGATGTGGTCTCTCAAGACAGGTGGTCTCTCAAGACAGGTTTTACTGTATCAACAAATATCCATCTGAGGTGGTCTTTCAATTTGGAAAATGGGATGTTTCCTATATTGCTCGCTACTATTAGAAGTGAAGTGCACTATTGTTGAGTCTGGCATCGGGAAAATGTTTTCAAGAAAAATATCAATGAACATCTGCACACCATAATTTCATTCAGGTCACAGTGGTCTCTCAAGACAGGTGGTCTCCCATAGCAGGTCCATTATAGAGTAAAACCAACCGGTGCCTGGCAGATGTGGTCTCTCAAGACAGGTGGTCTCTCAAGACAGGTTTTACTGTATCAACAAATATCCATCTGAGGTGGTCTTTGGATTTTGAAAATGGGATGTTTCCAATATTGCTTGCTACTATTTGAAGTGAAGGGCACTGTTGTTGAGTCCAGCATCGGGAAAATGTTTTCAAGAAAAACATAAACGAACTTCTGCACACCATTCACACCACTGGTGCACAGTATGTGGGGATTCCAAAAATATAACCCGATTTTTCGAAATAAACTTCTTGTAGCAATAATGAAATCTATTTGAGTTTGGTACATTTTACTTTTGGTGGTGATGTCGAACTCAATCCAGGTGGAGAACGCTTTATCTCTATTGTACATTTAACTGTAAGAGATCTATGTAACAAAGTGGACAAAATCAATGACAAGTTCAACGTTATTGCTCCGACAGAAACTTTTCTCTCTCCAGAGGTACCGATGATGCAAGTTGTGATTCCTGGCTTCCATGTTCCCCCTATTTGACAGGACCGGGAGAACAGTCCTTTAAAACCTGTAGTGGTTTACAGGATTATGGACGATTCGGACCATGTACGATTCGGACCAGATTTTTTTGGGACGATTCGGAGCAAATCTATGGACGATTCGGACCAGATTTCTGGACGATTTGGACCATGCTTATGGACGATTCGGACCATGTTCATGAACGATTCAGACCATGCTTATGGACGATTCGGACATAGTTCTTTGGCGGTTGGGATCAAGTTTTGGGAAGGTTTGGAGCATGTTTCTAAGCCATTTGGACCAAATTATCAGACGGTTGCAAGATTCGGGCTCGGAGTCGGTTTTTTGGTTGATGTTCTTCTAGTCCCACCTTACTACAATTCCGTGAAATAATAGTCCGTGGTCTAACATTTCTAGGAATAGATGTCCCGTGGACATCTATTCCTAGAAATGTTAGACCACGGACTATTATTTCGCGGAATTGTAGTCCGGAGGTACTACTCTTCGCACGGACTTGCATTCTTTTTACACTGGGTCTCCACGCATTTGGCGGCCCTATATGCATCGAAGAACAAAATTTTTTTTTTAGTTTTTATTCAGTGTCGGATCTTGTCAGGTCATTTTTATTTATTGATTGTTTTAGAATTTCTAAAGAACATCAACCAAAAACCGACTCCGAGCCCGAATCATGCAACGGTATGATAATTTGGTCCAAATGGCTTAGAAACATGCTCCATATCGCCCCAAAACTTGATCTCAACCGCCAAAAAACTTTGTCCGAAACGCCCATAAACATGGTCCGAATCGTCCATAAGCATGGTCCGAATCGTCCAGAAATCTGGTCCGAATCGTCCAAAAAAAATCTGGTCCGAATCGTACATGGTCCGAATCGTCCATATACCGATTTACATGCCCCTGGATTAGAGGCTGTGTGGACAGAATTACGTAGTATTAACCAGAAATATTTGCTTGGAGTGTTTTACAATTTTTACTGGCAGCTAATAAATGACTCTATAGGAGCAGCAAGCAGCAGCCAGGCACTCATGTGTATAATTATAGGAGACTTCAATAGTAATTGCTTTCCTACTACTCACCCGAAAATAAGAAATTTAGAAACTGTTCATGGTCTGGTTCAAATAGTAAGAACACCAACCAGAATTACCGATCAGCATTCCAGCTTGACTGATCTTATTTGAACATCTTGTCCGAAATTTGATATCCTAATGTGAGAATATTCCTCCATTCTGCAGTGACCACCATGCTCTTATTGGTGTCTTCCCACTAGACCAATTCCCTTTAGACCAATTATTTCTTTATTTATTTATTGGTGTTTAAGGTCACATATTTATGCACAATGGCTAATCATGACCGTGACAGTTTTACGGGTGGAGGAAGCCGGAGTAACTGGAGAGAACGACTGAGCAACGGCGAGCAGCTGTCAGCTCCCCAACATACTTACTCCACACAAGCAGGGTTAGCATTGGTTGAAGACAAGTGCACCATCGACGTGCAGTACGCCTTAGTACACAACGCCACCGTGCCCCCACGCGGGCAATGGAGATGAAGTGTCTTGCCCAAGGACACAATGTGGTTGCCGCAGGTGGGATTCGAACTGAGGACCTCTCGGCTTGCAGCCTGCACCTCTACCTACTGGGCCACCATGCTCCCCTTTAGACCAATTCCCTTTAGGCCAATTCCCAAAAGACCAATTCCCGTTAGACCAACTACATAGTGTTATTGTTTAAGGGTTGATTAAGGATAATTAGGAAGACATTTATTTATAAAAATCTGCCCAACATCTATAAAATATCGACAAGCCAGAAAATGAGCAGACTATCATCTGAAAAATGAGGTCCCCAGAGGGTGAATTTGGTGATGCTACCCTGCACAGCAGGGTAGCATCACTAAATTTACCCTCTGTGAACCTCAATCTGAATCATGGTCTCAAACATAAACAGAAAGAGGTACCCAGAGGATAAACTTGCCTACTGTATGGGATAGCATCAGCAAATTCACCCTCTGAGGACCTCATTCTGCAAATGACAGACTGCTTATTTTCAGGCTTGAATATCAATAACATTAAATACATTTATAAATACTTATAAATATGTCAAATTATTGATATAGAATTATTTTTAAAGTAGAACACACCAGTTGGTCTCAGGGGAATTGGTCTTTTGGGAATTGGCCTTGTGGGAGTTGGTCTAAAGGGAATTGGTCTAGTGGGAATGAACCATCGTTATTGAGCAATCATAAATCAATCGGATTATTCCCCATGGTATGAATGGAAGACAGTAAGTAGCATTACTGACCTTTGAAGTTTGTCAAATTATGTTTATATACCAATTGTCGGAAAGTGAAGTTTGAAGTCTTGGAATGCTAAAGTTTTTTAGTCATGCTGTAATGTTTACATTTTTGTGCACACCTTGTATTATTTGGCATGTTTCCCTATGAACAGATTTTAACCCTTTACAAAAAAAAGACATCAAAATTTGTTATTTTCATATTTTTCCCCAATTCTTAAAAAAATATCAAAACCATATAATGTGACCCCCTCACTGGAACTGAGGCACGCTGTTGTCCACTCAAAGAAAGTAAAAATTGCAGGTGCGATGGCATGCATGAGCAACAGCTTGCCTCAAAATCAAAAGAAGGATCTGATGGATGACTGGGTACCAAATCATCATCTGTTTATAATTAAAAAAAAAAACACATAAGGTTAGATATACTTATTTATTTTTTCTTTGGTGTGTATGGCATTTGTCATCTGGCTACAATGAACATTTTACATAATGCTACATCTCATGTACATAATACTTTATTTTTAAATGTGAGGCCAGTATTTTTAAGCTCCTGAAGTGAATGTGAAAAGTATCAATTTTAATAAGAAGCCAAGACAATGGAACCCTGTTATTTATTGCTTATTGGTATTTAACCCTTTACTTAACATGAAAAACAGACGACACTTGCAAACAAAAATCTTGAATAACTATTTTTTTTCATTTTTTGTCTCAAAAACATAGGTTATGACCCCTCATTGGAATGAGCTCGATGAGCTCATTCCAATGATGGGTCATAACCTATATTTCACCAAAACCATATCATGTGACCCCTTTTTGAGACAAAAAGTGAAAAAATAATGAAAATTAATTGGCAGTTTTTGAGAATAGCGCTGATCGGTTTTGGCCATTACGATGGGTAACGGGTTAAGAGTAACATATTTCTGCACAATGGCTAATCGTGATCACAACAAGCATTTAAAGTCAAGAACAGCAGATTGTTTATACCCTTGTTGCCAGTTTTAGAGGACTTCCACCCCAGACAGTGGTGGCTGGGTCCTATTTTACCAGTAAAACAGAGCTTGTTTACCACAGTGAACAAGCACTGCTTCACTTCCCAGGGTTTCCACAGAGAAGAACCCTGTTAACTGAATACACACTTTGCCAGTGAAAAGAGAAACCAGGGTATGACTTTATATCCATGTAGCAGTCATGCTCAGCCATTGTGCAGATATATGTGACCTGAAACACCAGTGCTGGAAATGAACAAAATTAACAGGTGCAGTTTTAAGCTCCAGTGAAATCAGAGACGGGAGTAAATTGCACCCAAAAAATGTTGGTATGTGAATTTTGAGGGAATACTTTCCCCAAGCACCAGAAACTTTAGCCCTTTACCTAACATGAAAAGCAGACGACACTTGCAAACAAAATTCTTGAAAAACTTATTTTTCTTTCATTTTTTGTCTCATAACCTATATTTTTGAGACAAAAAATGAAAATTAATCGACGATGTTTGTGAATAGCGCTGACTGGTTTTGTCGTTACGTTGAGTAAAGGGTTGAATGTATAAGGGCCTGCTGAACTATGAGAATAATTTCCCATTGGCCTCAGGGTGCAAGCTTTCTCAAAACAACACACATTTATATGCCCTCACAGTATATTAGTGCTCCACAATATTTTTCAACGAGTGCATTTTTTAGCTCCCATAAAATAGAAAACACAGGGGCTGACGAAAGTGATTGCTCTCACACTCGCACCTGTCTCATTTCCAGGACTGTGAAACACCAATAAATAATTATCACTACGATTTTGAATAAAATCAAATTGTGGGCCCTATACTCTTTACCTAAAACAACTTGAGACATTTGTGAAAAAAAATTGTTTCATGCCTCCAAAACATGATTTATGGGCACTCACAGGAACAAGCATAATGAACTCAATCCAATGAGAGATCCTGAGCTATGTTTTGGAAGTGAAAGTTGAAAAAACAATAAAATTTGAATAGGAATTTTTTTGTGAATACTGCTGTCTGTTTTTGCAGGTTATGTTACGTACAAGGCTTACCTCATTTGTATTTATTTATTGTGGTGCCAACACATTTTCAATAATAACCAAATGAGAAAGTCTGGAACTGGACAAGTTAGAACAAATTCCTTTTGGGACATATAATATTTTTTTCTGTTCCTGGGGCAGTTTTCCCCATATTTTATAATTAGAGAGGGAGGGGAAACTTTTTTTAATCCATAAAAAAGAAAACTGGAACTGTTTCAGAAATTGAAATCTTCACTTGAGAAACCATCGTTTCTCAGAAGCAAAAATTCCGTAAAACTGAAGATTAGTAGACTCAACAATTTATACAATAAATACCAGGGGGCCAATACTATAAACTTTTTACAACTGTATTTTCTAGAATTGTATTTTCTTGTTATGAATTTAAATGGGTTGAAACGAACCATTAGCATTTTCAAAGATGTGGCAATTTGCCAGTTGGCAAATTGCCATATCTTTTGAAATGCTAATGATTCATTTTAGTCAGTTATATTAATAGGTAGAAAATACAATTCTAGAAAATACAATTGCAAAAGTTTTATAATATTGGCTCCCGGTCTCCTATAACTTCTTTTCATTACTCTCTATCATATTTTCAATAAATTCAGTAAAAAAAATTTTGATTTAACCCTGTTGTGTCACTTGTATATGGCCATTTTAAGGCTTTAGGATTTGTAAGGCTACATGTACAGTACGTGGAGAGTGGATTGTAACTAAATCACCCACGGAGTGGAGATATCACTCAAGCTATAACATTCAATTTTTTTACATATTGACAAAAAACACAAGCAATGTTTCAGCCAATGGACCTCCAGGTTTAACCTGGAGGTCCATTGGCTGAAACTTTGCTTGTGCTGGTTATGCTCTGCAACAAATTTGCAATTATTGCTTGGGTAGAATCTCCACTCTGCAGGTGATTTAGTGATAATACACTCTCCACGTACTGTATATGACAATGGTATACACTTTCTTCTGTCAGTGTTGTACTTGTATTATAAAGCACCACCTGCTAGTGGGAAAAAAAGTTGTAAAACTTGAAGAAAGAAATCAGTAGGGGCAGTTTTGGAAGGGTAAGGGTTAGCAGGCCATTGCTAACCCTTACACTTTCTGTCCCTAAACCAATATGCATGTCTGCCATTTTAGCCCACTTCAAGATGGAGATTCTGTTTTCTTTGTATCTTAGGTTTACAGAAAAAGGGTTAAAATAACTAATAAATATGACATTGTTGGATCCCAAAAGTTATTATTTGTTGAGAACATGATATGGAATGAAAATAAAAATTCAGGAGACCCAGGGAAACCAGGTATTTTTTAACCCTTTACCCAATGCAGACCTTATCAAAATTTGTGATTTTGAAAATTATTTTTTCAAATTTTTCAAAATATTTAAATAAAATCATATCATGTGACCCCTCATTGGAACAAGCTCGTTGAGCTCGTTCCAATGAGGGGTCACATGATATAGTTTTGTGGTAATTTTCAGAAAATTCATATTTTTTCAACTGCTGAATTTGCATATTCCACGGGCGGATGCAGACGATTCATTAGGTAAAGAGTTAAATAAATTGAAGGGTTTTCTATTCTTCAACTTTACTAAAATTCCCCATAATGCAGTTGGAAATTTAACCAACTCTGTCTTATTTCATGGAACCCGATGACTACATGTCACAAATATGGCTGTCACGATTTTTTAATTTAGGAATCGATTAATCATCCTAATTAATCGATGATAATCGATTGATCGGACCTAGATGACCCCCATCTCCTTCTCTTTGAAGTCGATAAAAATGAAGTTGAAGTCAGTTGACCTACCTCAAGTGAACAAAGAAGACGATTCTCTTTTAGTTACATTCAAAGCTTTGATGTTCTGAACTTTTGAACCGTCAGTGTAATAATCAAGACCGGTCGGCAGTTGCGAACTTCACAACTGTCGACCGGTCTTGATTATTACACTGACGGTTCAAAAGTTCAGAACATCAAAGCTTTGATGAATGTACCTCAAAGACAAATGCTTCCAATAGCTTCTTGGGGTTTAACATCGATGTTCTTAACTCTTTACCTTTAGAAACAATAGTTTTTTCCAACATATTTTCTTTTAATTATTTAACGTCTAAAACGGGATATAATTTACCGATTATTCGACAACGAAAAATACTAATCGATTTCGCCGTGACCGATCAACAATCGATTAAACGATTAATCGTGACAGCCCTACTTCCATTACATTTCTTGTCCTCATAAAGGTTTGTAGCATTGAGACAGCTAATTTTGTAGTTTTTTTTAGTAGGGAATTGAGAAGTGCCCTTTGAAGGTGATACTAGCATCAGTTGTTGTTGGTAGAAGATCAGCTGTCCACAAAGTGTTGTCATAATACACTGAAAGCAAACAAAAAAAGGAAATATAATTATTTATTTATTGGGGTTCAATACACTTTGAAATATTTTGGGGGAGCATATAGTCACCGCTTTGTCAATCTGTCTACATGCCCATGTGTGCATGCATGTGTCCATCCATCCACAGCTGTATCTCAGCTTTGGATGGATGGATTTCTATGCAATTCTGTATGAGAGGTCCTTGGGGCAACCTGCACATTATAAAAATGTTGCCTGCATATTTTTCACCAGAGTAATGGACCTTACTCTGTCATTTTTCATGATTGTTTTTTGTTTACAGCAATATCTCCGCAGTGAGTGGATGAAAATCAATGAAATTTGGTATGAGGGGTCCTAGTGATAAGTTGCTTCTGCACGTTATAAGAAAGGCCACTTTGTCTGTCTGTCCATCCACCTGTCCGTCCGCAGCGATATCTGAGCAGTGAGTGGATGAATTTCAATTAAATGTGGTATGAGGGATCCTTGTCACAAGCCACTACTGCATATGCTATAAAAAGTTGCTTGCATAATTTTCACCAGTTACGGTCCTAGCATTTCAAAGACATGTGCCAAATTATTTCCCATAGCAGGGGACCACAATTTTATGAAACTGCACGTTAACTAAGTCAACAGTTGGGGAGCATCCATCAGTTTTACTGATTTTCGTGTATTGGTGGATATAGCCTGAGGGAACCAGTAAATTATGGCATGTAAATGACAGACTGTTCAACTTCCTAACCAATCAAAAGCGAACCTTAAGGTTTAAAGTATGTGTACCAATGCTGTGTCATGCCTTAAGAGTAAGTGGGAGTAACACCTACAGGGTTCCTACACTCAAGGACCAAAAAAATTCAAGGACTTTTCATGGACATATCAGCATTTTCCAAGGATGTTTTTTTTAAAATGTACATTTGGAATAAAAACATTTTTAGAAGCCTTGCCTACTTTAACCCTTTACCTAATATAAAAAACAGATGACACTTACAAAAATATTCTTGAATAACTCATTTTTAGTCTCAAAAACATAGGCTATGACCCCTCGGAACAAGCTCGATGAGCTTGTTGCAACGAGGGGTCATACATAACCTATGTTTTTGATTCAAAAATGAAAAACAATAATTGAAATTAATTGGCCATTTTGGAGAATAGCGCTGGCCGTTTTTTGACCGTTACATCGGGTAAAGGGTTAAAAATGTCTTCTACCTCATCCTTCTAAATTCCAAATAAACGGTGCTTCTAAAATCCTCTGTCATACATAATTTCTCTGCAACTCCACAGGCAGTAATGCTTCTCAGAATTTAGGAGATGGTGTGCATTTGCCGTAGCTATGCAGTGAGTTCCCAGTTCCGAACGGATGCTCAACATTCAATAATGACCGATGTGCAATGCATCATTGCTGAAGAGTCTCTCATAGTAGCCTGGCCAGGGGGTGGTGTGGGACACCAAATCAGGGACCGTTTTGAAATTTAGTACCCAAATTCTTCACAATAACTGAGCATTGTTGTCTGGTGGGGCTGTGTGAGTTTTACACATCTGAAATGTGTTTAGTGCAGCAATTAAGATAAGGGAAGGCTCGCTGTTGTGTATTTCTTAAGATCAATGCATTCCAGATCTGGAAGTTAGAGGGGAATGGCATCTGCAATCAGACAAACAAAGGTAGAGGAACAGCATTACCCCTCTTTCCCTTAGAAAAGCAGGACGGATCTCAACTTAGAGCTTAGACAGGCAAGGAGGTGTAGTGTGGAATTATTACCATAATTACTCAAACAGATGCTTATCAGTAAACTTTTTGATACTACAGACATAAATACATTTGTTTGAAGAAAAGAACTTAAACTTTGAAAAATCAATTGCCTTGAGCATCTGCGATGACAATTTTAGCTCCTCCAACAGTTCATCTTAATAATTTTGGGGTGCACTATTTTTTACTTGCCTAGTTTTGACAGAAATGAAATGCTTAAATTCTAT
Source organism: Pictodentalium vernedei (assembly GCA_031216915.1). Classification (NCBI taxonomy): domain Eukaryota; kingdom Metazoa; phylum Mollusca; class Scaphopoda; order Dentaliida; family Dentaliidae; genus Pictodentalium; species Pictodentalium vernedei. The sequence goes on from CM062289.1 coordinate 57,063,473, forward strand.
ATATACACAGAACGTCATAATGTGTGAATGCATTTGTCAATATGGCCTAGCGGCCAGCATGGGGTGACAGACACAGCCTCAGGTTCTATCCTTCTGTGATGGCATGAGTGTCATATTGATAAATGCATTCACACATTGTGGTGTTCTGTGTTTAGTACATGCCTATATGACAGAGAACCCATTAACCCTTTGATATTTATTTATTTATTTATTGATGTTTAAGGTCACATATTTATGCACAATGGCTAATCATGACCGTGACAGTTTTACGGGTGGAGGAAGCCGGAGTACCCGGAGAGAACCACCAAGCAACGACGAGCAGCTGCCAGCTCCCCAACATCGTAACTCCGCACTGCAGCACAGACAGGGTTAGATTGGTTGAAGACATGCGTACCATCGACGTGCAGTACGCCTTAGTACACGGCATCATCATGTGCCCACGCAGGCAATGGAGATGAAGTGTCTTGCCCAAGGACACAACGCGGTTGCCGCAGGTAGGATTCAAACCCTTTGATACTTGTGTACGTCTTATGATGTATGAAATCAAACAGCGCGTTGATACTTTGTGGTAATTTGTTTTATTACTTTTTCGATTTTTTTAAAGATTTAACCCCAATTCCTATTTTCTCCCGAATAGTGCTCAGTGACAATCGTTGTGCCAAATGTTACCCCAGCTTAAAACACTAATATAATCCTTAATTGGTTGAGAAGCCACTATGAGGGCTTTCAAAAAATGCGGATACCAGAGCAAAGCAACACTTTCCTTGCTTATATTTCATATTCAGTCAAACACAAATAATATTTTGTTTATATAAATTTGTTTTATTACAAATTATTGGAGATAATTTGTAATGAAACAAGTTTGAATAACAAATTCAGACCACCAAAAATAATATAGCTCTCAACAAGTTAATCACTAATGTGAAAAATATCTTGTTATTTGCACTTTCCGACGTTTGACGCCGAATTTTGAAAAACGTTGAAGAAACTGAATGCCCAGTGACGTTTGAACGTCAGAATAATTAAAGTCTCAAAGGGTTAACCCACTGCACATTGATGTCTAAGCATCAAAATTTCAATATACAGATTTTTCCCATAATGCAACTAGGAATTTAATCAATTCAATCTTGTTTGACAGAGCTCAACGAGCTCTGTCAAACAAGATTAAACTGGTTGAACTGCTAGCTGCATTATAGCAAATATTTGCTGCATCAAATTTTAGTACTTTGACATCAGAATGAAGAGGGTTAATTTAAAAATAGGCTGATGAAATCGTCAGATGTGTACCCATACACGCAACTCATAGAAAGCTGTATGATGGAGGGCCACCTTGGATGCCGACATTATGTACACCATACATGGTATGGGTACATATAGAAATGGATTGGAGGAGTGCCTAATTTGATGGACAAAGGGTTAATATCTCCGGATCAAATTATTAGATTTACATAAAAAACTATACAGCACAGCGCATCAGTAACCTGAATACATATATAAAGTAACCTGATAATCAGATTAATATTTATTGAGTTATCACATGCTGAAGAAATGGATTGGAGGAGTTCTCAATTTGAAGGATAAAGGGTTAATATCACAGGATCAAATTATCAGATTTACACCAAAAACTATACAGCTTGGCACATCAGTAACCTGAACACATATATGAAGTAACATGACATTCGGATTGATATTTTTTGAGTTATCTCATGCCAAAGGGATTGGAGGAATGTTCAATTTGAAGGATAAAGGGTTAATATCTCAGGATCAAATTATCAGATTTAGACCAAAAACTATACAGCTTGGCACATCAGTAACCTGAACACAAATATAAAGTAACTTGATAATCCAGGCAAAATTTTTCAAGTTATCAAATGCCAAAGGGATTGGAGGAATTTTCAATTTGAAGGATAAAGGGTTAATATCTCAGGACCAAATAACAGATTTAGACCAAAAACTATACAGCTCGGCACATCAGTAATCTGAACACAAATATAAAGTAACTTGACAATCCAAGCAATATTTTTCAAGTTATCGAATGCCAAAGGGAATGGAGGAATTTTCAATTTGAAGGATAAAGGGTTAATATCTCAGGATCAAAATAACAGATTTACACCAAAAACTATACAGCTCGGAACATCCATAACCTGAAGATATATATAAAGTAACATGACAATTGGATTGATATTTTTTGAGTTATCTCATGCCAAAGGGATTGGAAGAATTCTCAATTTGAAGGATAAAGAGTTAATATTTCAGGATCAAATTATCAGATTTACACCAAAAACTATACAGCTCGGCACATCAGTAACCTGAACACAAATATGAAGTAACTTGACAATCCAAGCAATAATTTTCAAGTTATCGAATGCCAAATAAATGGATACAGATGCTGGATGGACAGTCAAAGGATGGACGAATGACAGATGGCCACCCCGGATGCTGGCATTATTTGTACCATACATAGTATGGGTACACATAAAAATTCAAACATCACAAAAAAAAACATCAGAAACTTTAAAACCCTTTGCTATTTATTGACCAAAGTATTTGATTTTGCAGCTGTCATCGTGGCTTCCAAATTGATCTGGGTCAGAAGGTGATGTTACGATTTGGCAATTACAAAAATGGGCAGAGTGGAGTTATTTTGATAGATCCATGACATCAGGTGGAAAAAAAAGTCTGTTGCGGACTCTCTATGGAACAGATGTTCCATACGGATTTGTAAATATGGAACTGGAAAAAAAAGTAATCAACATGTATTAAATAACAAGCTATTAACTAAAAATAGAATATTTTCATTTTTCGAATTCACATTAACCCTTTACCCAATGTAACAGCCAAAACCGGCCAGCGCTATTCACAAAAAATTTGCCAATTAATTTTCATTATTTCATTATTGACAAAGTCAAGCCGAGCTAATTCCATCGATCTCTGTCGTCCGTCAACACCATGTTTTGGTCTTCTCCTCCAAAACCACTGGGCCAATTCATAGTGAAAGTTTGTGTGAGTGATGATCCCAAAGGGGCATTGCATTTTTGTTCAACTCAACATGCCTAGCCCCATAGGGAGGGGGTGGGAAGAAAATGCTCCAAACTATTTTTAAAATCTTCTCATGAACCAGTGTTTACAATGACTTGATATTTGTTATGGAGCTTCCTTTTGAGGTGTAGATTCAAGTTTGTTCAAACGAAGTTCGAGAAGCAATATTTGGCTTTGTAATGGCAAGGGTACAATTTTTTAGCCCCACCCAAAATTTCTATTTTCTGAACCGATGGTCCGATTTGAACCAAATTTGGTATGTGGTATTATTGGGTCATAAGTACTTGACTCATGCAAAAAATAAAATTCCTGCATCCCCATGGGAACCCCAGGAGCCAAAAATAGAAATATTTTCAAACATCCATATTTCCTAAACCACACGGAACAGAGAACTGTTATTTGGTATGAAGCATCCTTAGGACCAGTAGAACTGAATGGTAAAACAAAATTGCCATCGGTTATATTAGGGTGTTCTGTAGAGGGCATCGAAATAATCCTGAGTAGGAATATTTGCAAAAATTTAAAAAGTTAAAAAATTTATAGTAATTTATATATTTTTTATACTTACCAATGACCCAGACATAGCTGGTGCTAACTCTTAAAAATATAGGACCAAACACAAATTTTGCCCCCCAATCTCCAAAATTTGCATCTAAAACCAAAGAAAACATGTCCTGAATGGCCCTCCATACTTCACCTCTACTGTGCATGCGCAGTGTCAAGGACGTCCCGAAATTGGTGCCATTAATCATTCTTATAACCAGTGCCTGGTAAGCGCTATGTCCTCAGCAGGGAGGTATGAGTTCCCAACTCCTGGGAGGGCCATCCCCGTCTGGGTCATTGGTAAGTATAAAAAATATATAAATTACTATAAATTTTTTAACATTTTTATACTGTACCAATGACCCAGACATAGCTGAATAGTAAAAAGGCTGGAGGGCCTAGGACATAGAGCAAGTTCAAATAAGCTCAATTATATAAAATAGAGTCATCCCCTCGAGGGGAAAAGGAGTATTAGGCCTTACATGTATCTTTCTTATTTATGATAAATTAGAAAGACACAACACCTTCCAAAATTGAGCATCATAACATCCATGTACCCTATCAATATCCAGTATAATCCTTAAACTAATAATTTTTAAAGTAAGCCAATAAATAAAGTTAGTCTAGAGAATAGAGACTCTTTATACTTCTTAAAAGTGTCTGAGGATTGTATAATAACGCCCGTTTGACACGTGATATATTCAAAAGCTATACTTTAAAAACTATGACCTGAATGAATTTTAAAAACATAAACTTATCACTTAAAAACCATCCCAGTAACAGCTCAGAATTACTAACTCCGGAGGAGGTATCCCCTTGTTTTCATAATAAAACAGGTGACCCAAGGGAACACCCTCCCCCCCCCCCCCCTTCTCCTTGCCCTGGGTCAAATAGCCCAGAGCGAAGAGGGCAGCAGGACAGAGTCACTGCCGGAACAGAAAGCCTACCTAGCTATAGTAGCAACTGTTAAGTGAATGACATTCTGAGCAGTAGATAATAGACCTAACAATGGAGGCCTCCAGAAATAGACTCAATATTTCTGAGATAAAAATTCATGAATGGATGGCTGAGCCCAATGAGCAGCCTTCATAAAATCTATAATAGCGACACTATTAATGTAAGCCCAAGATGTATAAAGAGCTCTTACTTCATGAGCCGAAATCTCAAGCACAAACTGCTGAGTCAATGATATACCATAAGCAGTACCGATAGTTAATTGAATCCATTAGCAATAGAATGGAGCGTAATGTCCTTCTATTAGGCATGAAAAAACGAAGAAGCTTACATCCGTACTAATAAACTGATATCTGTTTATAAATACGTAAACTCTAACCGGACAGAGTAAAGGCCTATGCCCGTACGAAGACGGAAGGACCTTAATAACAATAGGTTCCGGAAACTATTAGGAGCCTGACTCTTAACCAAAAATCCAACCTAAGTAGTAAAGGAAGTAGTGTTTCCGATACTACGAAAGTGAGAATCGTCCACCGATAGTGCACGAAGCTCACTGACTCCTCAGTAAAAGAGAAGACTAACAGAATTACTGTCTTAAAAGGTCAGAATTTGAAAACTACTGTTTCCAGAGGCTCAAATGATTACTTAGCTAAATAAGAACCGAAGCTAAATTCCGTATAGGAATTTAATCTAAGGATTCTAGGTCAATTTATCGAAAAGTTTCTAACTGACTTAGATAAAGAGACATAAGACTCAATTGTAAACTATCATAGAGTGCATAGGTATCAGATAACATAGACCTATAACCTTAATAGTAACAGGCTGCAGTTGATCTTGTCAAACAAGTATACTAGAAAGTTGCAATGTCTAGTATGGAGGGATAAAAAATATCAACATAATGATCCCTACACCAACGACGGAAGAGCCGCCACTTTAGCCGCATAGTATAGCGAAGAAGAGGTTCTCCCACAGAAATCGCGTCCATAGCTCGTCCTGTACAATGCTTGCCGTGCAAGAAGGACCACACAACGGAATACGTGAAGGTTGAGACCTTGCGGGTTGTGATGAAGTTGACACGATTTCCCCAGCGAAAGAAGATCCTCTCATGGAGGAAGTTTTCGCGGTAAGTCCCACAGTAGACACCTGAGTAAATTTACCCACGGTCTCTGTGAAGACAGAGATGCTATCAACAGAATTGTAATGTGGATGTTTATCTTAGCAATACTTGCTGAATCAACAGCGCTGGAGGATACGCATATCCTATCATTCCGTCCTATTAGACCAATAGAGCGTTAACAACATAAGCTCAGGGATCCGGACATGCAAACACATACGTCTGCAATTGAATAGTGAGTTGTGTCGCAAATAAATTACCATTGATAGCAAATCTGATTGAATACTAGTTTGTTGACAGTCCATTCTGACGGCAACAAGCGACCCTTACGTGAAAGGGAGTCTGCTAATACAATCAGACGACCCGGAATATGACGGACCGAAGAGGAACTTGGTGTACTATAACAAACAGAAGGATTCTTTCCGTTAAATTGAATAACGGAATCGAATGAGTGCCTCCCTGGTTCCGGAGATACGCAACTACTGTCGTATTATCGGACAGGATTTGGACATGCGTTTCTGAATAATGTTCATCCAATGACATTGTGCAAGCCAAAATAACATCATTTCCTGGAAGTTGAGTGCTTGCCTATAAACTGCGGAACCCAAAGACCCTGGCACTTCGAATCCGTTGGGATCAATATTGTACCCCAACCTGTTTGACTGGCATCCGTCATAATCATAAAACTCAGATCCGGATACTGCAGTGGCACTCTCTGAGTCAACCACCGAATGTTTGCCCCAGTCTGAATCTCTTGTTACACTTGATAGACAAGAGAACGTGTATATAGAGCAATTGATAGATTGCTGAAAGGTTGCCGTCGAAAAGAAGCTTCTCCGAGCCCGAAGCGACTCTGAGAGAGTTCTTCACCTTACTATCCACGCGCGTGGATGTAGCTAGGGCTGCGTCACGTCTAACCAACTCCAGGTTGCCACTGAAGGGCGGAGTTATACGTGGAAAAACTACTGCCCTTGAAAGAAATCACATTCAGGATCATATCCTGGAATTCTTTCTCTTGAAGACGTAATGATAACGCCTCAGTAAGGTGGTCTATGTATGATAAAGCGTCTAAGTTAAGTCTAATCGACATCATTGTCGTTTCCAACATCGTGGTTGGAATTGACATAGACGGCAAAAAAGATAATTCCCAGTCTTCAGTCCCGCCGTCAAGACGCATAGGAACTCTCGGTATGCCCTGTTCTGCCAATATAAATTATTCCCTAGAATTGATGAAAGGCAGAATAGAGCATTGCGGACAAGAAACTAGATTATCATGCTTGGTAGCAAGCTTATATATAGCGTCGTTAAATAATTCCAATGTCCTAATGACATTATTGGACTGTGTCGGTAAGTCAGGGACAATGTCCCTGAACCGATCCAAAATTCCGTGTCCAATGACGCTATTAGTCTCTTATCCAGCATCGCAGCAATGTAGTCCGACGGAACAACCTCTGGAAGATAATGCCGGAAGAAATGAATGGCAGCTTCTGTTGATCCAAAAGGGAAAGGTCGAAATCGTCCGTATCCCTTTCGCCATCCTGTCAGACCCTATAAGAGTTCGGTCGTCCGTACCTGATGCAACAGCAGAGCGCACCGACCCAGCGCCGTCGGATTATTCGTGATCTGACCGAGAATCTGATGCTGCGATAAGCTGTGCTATTTTGGATAGCACGGCCGTCACTGAGGCCTGTGGAGAAGCGGTCTTACGATGCTTTGCCGCTGGAAGCTCCGTGTTCGTTACCCCGTGCATACTTCTATTATGCGAGCGAACAGAGTGTATAGGCCTCGTGTCCCTTGGCTACCGGATGGAGTGACCTGTTCGCCGTGGAATCACTGAATGACGAAGCTGGCCGGATACTCGAGGTCACGTAGCCAATGTGCGGTCGTGTGCGCTGCTGTGAGGATGAGGAAGCATTATCGACAGTCTCTCGGACTGTCAATATAACGGAGCGTCCCAAGCGGCGGACATATGCTCCGAATGCGAAATGACTGTACCACAACATCCGGTCCCATATGTTGTTGTACGAGAGAGGGACCCCTCTCGCTCGCAGCCCGGACGGACCTGGACGAGCTAGGAACCGGACTAACAGGCTTCCTCCGATCTGTCCTCTAATCCGTCGTCACTGGGTGTGTACTAAAGTCTATTATAGTGCTCGCATCACCCAAATCTCCTTCCTAGACCGCAACGGACGAACCCGACTGCCGAACCATTCGATGAATGGACGCTACACCGGGTGAGGTAGCAAATGTCAACTTCGTCGATCCTACTAGGGACCTCTTAGGCGATTGACATATTCCATGAGCACTTATTGCCGCTAGCTCTTCATTATCTATGATGACAGAGGCACACTTTTGAAAGACATCTCAGTAACTTTGCGAACAAGAAACCAGACATGCTTGTTAATAGCAAGCATATAATAATAAATATATAGCGTCGTTCAATAATTCGAAAGTTGTGTGACATTATTGGACTGTGTCGGAACTGAGGGACGATGTCCCTGAACCGAACCAAAAATTTCCGTGTCCACCGATGCTATCAGTTTCTTATCCGGCATCGCAGCATTCTGGTCCGACGAAAGAACCTCTAGAAGATAAGTCAGATGACATACACAGCAGCTGATGTTGTTCCAAAAGGGAAAGCTTGAAATCCTCCGAATCCCTTTTGGCATCCCGTCGGACCGGATGAAATTTTCGGACGTCCGTACCCGCTTCCGCGGAGCGTCCCGACCCAGCGTCGTCGGATAATACATGATTCGACAGAGATTCTGTCGATGCTGGGATGCTGCGATAAGCTGTGCTATTTGGGATAGCACGTCCGTCACCGAGGCCTGTGCAGTAGCGGTCTTACGATGCTTTGCCGCTGGAAGTGTACGTTGACTCCCGTATACTTTCTTATGCGAACGTCCGGAGTCTGCAGGCCTCGTGTTCCTGGCTACCGGATGGTGTGACCTGGTCGCCGATGATTCTCTGATTGGCGAAGCTGACTGGATATCCGAGGTCACGTAGCCAAGAGCGGTCGTGTGCGCTACCAAAAATTTCTGTGTCCAGCGATGCTATCAGTTTCTTATCCGGCATCGCAGCATTCTGGTCCGGTATAGGTATCAGATAACATAGACCTATAACCTTAATAGTAACAGGCTGCAGTTGATCTTGTCAAACAAGTATACTAGAAAGTTGCAATGTCTAGTATGGAGGGATAAAAAATATCAACATAATGATCCCTACACCAACGACGGAAGAGCCGCCACTTTAGCCGCATAGTATAGCGAAGAAGAGGTTCTCCCACAGAAATCGCGTCCATAGCTCGTCCTGTACAATGCTTGCCGTGCAAGAAGGACCACACAACGGAATACGTGAAGGTTGAGACCTTGCGGGTTGTGATGAAGTTGACACGATTTCCCCAGCGAAAGAAGATCCTCTCATGGAGGAAGTTTTCGCGGTAAGTCCCACAGTAGACACCTGAGTAAATTTACCCACGGTCTCTGTGAAGACAGAGATGCTATCAACAGAATTGTAATGTGGATGTTTATCTTAGCAATACTTGCTGAATCAACAGCGCTGGAGGATACGCATATCCTATCATTCCGTCCTATTAGACCAATAGAGCGTTAACAACATAAGCTCAGGGATCCGGACATGCAAACACATACGTCTGCAATTGAATAGTGAGTTGTGTCGCAAATAAATTACCATTGATAGCAAATCTGATTGAATACTAGTTTGTTGACAGTCCATTCTGACGGCAACAAGCGACCCTTACGTGAAAGGGAGTCTGCTAATACAATCAGACGACCCGGAATATGACGGACCGAAGAGGAACTTGGTGTACTATAACAAACAGAAGGATTCTTTCCGTTAAATTGAATAACGGAATCGAATGAGTGCCTCCCTGGTTCCGGAGATACGCAACTACTGTCGTATTATCGGACAGGATTTGGACATGCGTTTCTGAATAATGTTCATCCAATGACATTGTGCAAGCCAAAATAACATCATTTCCTGGAAGTTGAGTGCTTGCCTATAAACTGCGGAACCCAAAGACCCTGGCACTTCGAATCCGTTGGGATCAATATTGTACCCCAACCTGTTTGACTGGCATCCGTCATAATCATAAAACTCAGATCCGGCAACTGCAGTGGCACTCTCTGAGTCAACCACCGAATGTTTGCCCCAGTCTGAATCTCCTGTTACACTTGATAGACAAGAGAACGTGTATATAGAGCAATTGATAGATTGCTGAAAGGTTGCCGTCGAAAAGAAGCTTCTCCGAGCCCGAAGCGACTCTGAGAGAGTTCTTCACCTTACTATCCACGCGCGTGGATGTAGCTAGGGCTGCGTCACGTCTAACCAACTCCAGGTTGCCACTGAAGGGCGGAGTTATACGTGGAAAAACTACTGCCCTTGAAAGAAATCACATTCAGGATCATATCCTGGAATTCTTTCTCTTGAAGACGTAATGATAACGCCTCAGTAAGGTGGTCTATGTATGATAAAGCGTCTAACTTAAGTCTAATCGACATCATTGTCGTTTCCAACATCGTGGTTGGAATTGACATAGACGGCAAAAAAGATAATTCCCAGTCTTCAGTCCCGCCGTCAAGACGCATAGGAACTCTCGGTATGCCCTGTTCTGCCAATATAAATTATTCCCTAGAATTGATGAAAGGCAGAATAGAGCATTGCGGACAAGAAACTAGATTATCATGCTTGGTAGCAAGCTTATATATAGCGTCGTTAAATAATTCCAATGTTCTAATGACATTATTGGACTGTGTTGGTAAGTCAGGGACAATGTCCCTGAACCGATCCAAAATTCCGTGTCCAATGACGCTATTAGTCTCTTATCCAGCATCGCAGCAATGTAGTCCGACGGAACAACCTCTGGAAGATAATGCCGGAAGAAATGTATGGCAGCTTCTGTTGATCCAAAAGGGAAAGGTCGAAATCGTCCGTATCCCTTTCGCCATCCTGTCGGACCCTATAAGAGTTCGGTCGTCCGTACCTGATGCAACAGCAGAGCGCACCGACCCAGCGCCGTCGGATTATTCGTGATCTGACCGAGAATCTGATGCTGCGATAAGCTGTGCTATTTTGGATAGCACGTCCGTCACTGAGGCCTGTGGAGAAGCGGTCTTACGATGCTTTGCCGCTGGAAGCTCCGTGTTCGTTACCCCGTGCATACTTCTATTATGCGAGCGAACAGAGTGTATAGGCCTCGTGTCCCTTGGCTACCGGATGGAGTGACCTGTTCGCCGTGGAATCACTGAATGATGAAGCTGGCCGGATACTCGAGGTCACATAGCCAATGTGCGGTCGTGTGCGCTGCTGTGAGGATGAGGAAGCATTATCGACAGTCTCTCGGACTGTCAATATAACGGAGTGTCCCAAGCGGCGGACATATGCTCCAAATGCGAAATGACTGTACCACAACATCCGGTCCCATATGTTGTTGTACGAGAGAGGGACCCCTCTCGCTCGCAGCCCGGACGGACCTGGACGAGCTAGGAACCGGACTAACAGGCTTCCTCCGATCTGTCCTCTAATCCGTTGTCACTGGGTGTGTACTAAAGTCTATTATAGTGCTCGCATCACCCAAATCTCCTTCCTAGACCGCAACGGACGAACCCGACTGCCGAACCATTCGATGAATGGACGCTACACCGGGTGAGGTAGCAAATGTCAACTCCGTCGATCCTACTAGGGACCTCTTAGGCGATTGACATATTCCATGAGCACTTATTGCCGCTAGCTCTTCATTATCTATGATGACAGAGGCACACTTTTGAAAGACATCTCAGTAACTTTGCGAACAAGAAACCAGACATGCTTGTTAATAGCAAGCATATAATAATATATATATAGCGTCGTTCAATAATTCGAAAGTTGTGTGACATTATTGGACTGTGTCGGAACTGAGGGACGATGTCCCTGAACCGAACCCAAAATTTCTGTGTCCACCGATGCTTTCAGTTTCTTATCCGGCATCGCAGCATTCTGGTCCGACGAAAGAACCTCTAGAAGATAAGTCAGATGACATACACAGCAGCTGATGTTGTTCCAAAAGGCAAAGCTTGAAATCCTCCGAATCCCTTTTGGCATCCCGTCGGACCGGATGAAATTTTCGGACGTCCGTACCCGCTTCCGCGGAGCGTCCCGACCCAGCGTCGTCGGATAATACATGATTCGACAGAGATTCTGTCGATGCTGGGATGCTGCGATAAGCTGTGCTATTTGGGATAGCACGTCCGTCACCGAGGCCTGTGCAGTAGCGGTCTTACGATGCTTTGCCGCTGGAAGTGTACGTTGACTCCCGCATACTTTCTTATGCGAACGTCCGGAGTCTGCAGGCCTCGTGTTCCTGGCTACCGGATGGTGTGACCTGGTCGCCGATGATTCTCTGATTGGCGAAGCTGACTGGATATCCGAGGTCACGTAGCCAAGAGCGGTCGTGTGCGCTACCACGAGGATGAGGAAGCCTTATTGACAGTCTCTCCGGACTGACTATATATCGGAGCATCCCGAGCGGCGGACGTATGCTCCGAATGCGAAACATTTTGTACCACAACATCTGGGGCCAGATGTTGTTATACGAGAGAGGGGCCTCTCTCGCTTGCAGTCCAGATGGACCTGGACAAGATAGGAACCGGTCTAAAAGGCTTCCTCCATTCTCCTCTAATCCGCCGTCACTGGGTGTGCATTTTGTTGATTTATAGTGCTCGCATCACCCAAAACTCCTTCTAGACCGCAATGGACGAACCCGGCTGCCGAACCATTCGATGAATGGACGCTACACCGGGCGAGCTAGCGGATGTCAAAGGCCGTCGAACCTACTAGGGTCCTCTTAGGCAATTGACGTATTTATATGAGCACTTTTCCGCTAGCTCTTCATTAATTGTGACGACGGAGGCACACTTTTGGAAGACATCACGGATACATCACCCTGTTCTTGATCGTCTGAAATAGAGATTGATAAAGTAGAGTGACCCTGCGGGAAAAGAACCGGAATGGCCATTTCCCCACTAATATACCGTGACACACGCTTCCCATGTTGTCATCGAAATTAACACATACAGAACAGGAGTTAGTGCGAGCACACTGACTACATTATACAATGATTATGAAAGTCAGAGGAAGATTTCCTCTTATTACAATTGAACAATATCCTTTCATTGTGAAAAGAAAACAAAGTCCTAGTACTCGCACCAACCCCTGACAATCAAAATACATAATAACATGATCCATTAACAAAGAAAAAATAATTGAAATCAAAAAATTTTGAAAAAATATTTTTTTAGAACAGCCCAAGTTTCTGAAAAGTAACGTTGAGCACCAATGGATCCCAAGCCTAAGTGTGGACAAAAATTCTAAAAATATTTTAAAAAATTTATGCAACACTTACGAACAATAATAATGTATCTAGTTATGATTAAATTAACATCAAGATATTATTTTCAAGAAATCCCCCCTCACACAGTGGGCTGTTATAAATGTAAACAATAAGTGTAAAAACACCAGAACAAGACTCCAGGCACCCTGGCCCGAAATCAGTTACCAATAATACACTATCTGATGCAAAACAGAGACTTCCAGGGAAGAAACTGCAGAACATCAGATGGTAGATGCAGAACACTACGCCTAACCACCCATAGGTGAAGACGTAAACATGGGGAAAAGAACAGAATTCATTCTGTTATCCAGCTAAAACTCCCAAGAAATTTTAGTAATAATATTACAGAAAATATGCCAAAAGCATGGGAGAATAGCAAGAGGGGACTTAAAGGAAAGGGAGAGAGGAAAACACTGAACAAGCAGTATAACTTGATAACAAGAATGACCACAACAGGCTGTTGCCTCGAAAATAGGTAACTTAACATAATTTCATTAAAAAATTTTAAGTTACAGCCCTGAATATTTTCTGTCACTCATTTTTCCTCTCCTCCTATATCCTCCTTAGAATCACCATTTCTCTAATATTTATGTGTCTGGCATCATTTAAACTGAGATTTACAAGCACAAAGATCAGTCAGATGTTAACTGATGAAGGGCCAAACAAAGAATGATTAATGGCGCCAATTTCGGGACGTCCTTGACACTGCGCATGCGCAGTAGAGGTGAAGTATGGAGGGCCATTCAGGACATGTTTTCTTTGGTTTTAGATGCAAATTTTGGGGATTGGGGGGCAAAATTTGTGTTTGGCCCTATATTTTTAAGAGTTAGCACCAGCTATGTCTGGGTCATTGGTACAGTATAAAAATAATCTTTTCTCCAGAACCAATGGTCAGAATCTTTTGATATTCGGTATACAGCATTCAGAGGAGGGGAGGGAGGTGGGGGGGGGGGGGGGGGGCAGATACAAGTTTGTTAAAATGAAGCCAATTGGTTCATATTCGGGCTCAATACAGGAGCCCAAATTTTTAACTTGGGGCAAATGGGGAATATTCTTTAAAAATCTTCTTCTTCGGAACCACCGGTCAGAATCTTTTAATGTTTGGTATATATCATTGTTATGAGGCTCAGATTCAAGATTGTTCAAACCAAGTCCCTGGGTTAATATTTGGGCTTCCTACTGAAGCACAAATTTCAACTTAGTTCAATATGGGGGATAATTTTAAAAAATCTTTTTCAGATCCACCAGTCAGAATGTTTTCATATTTGGTATACAACATTTTTAGGTAAGGGGTGGGGGAGGGGGGCAGATTCAAGTTTGTTCAAATCAGATCCCTAGATGTATATTTGGGCTTGCTATGGTAGCCCAAATTTTAACATAGTGCAATATTAGGAAATTTCTTAAAAAATCTTCTTCAGATCCACCAGTTGGAATGCTTTCATATTTGGTATACAACATCTCTTGGGAGGTCAGATTCAACAAGTTTGTTCAATTTGAGTGCCTGGGTTAATATTTGGGCTCCATATGGGAACCTGAAATTTAACTTAGTACAATATGAGGGAATTTCTTCAAACATCTTCTTCAGATTCACCTGTCAGAAATCCTTTCATATTTGGTTTACCACATCCTTAGGGGAGTCAGATTCAAGTTTGTTCAAATTGGTTCTCTGGGTTGATATTTGGGCACCCTATGGTAGCCCGAATTTTAACTTAGTGCAATATGAGGGAATTTCTTTAAAAATCATCTTCAGATCCAACAGCCAGAATGCTTTCATATTTGGTATACAGCACCTCTAGACGTCAGATTCAACTTTGTTCAAATTGAGAGCCTGGGTTAATATTTGGGCTCCCTATGGAAGCCAGAATTGGCCATGTAGCTCAAGAATTAGAAATTTTCTATTCAGTACCGTCTTGAGGTGTGTAACTAAGATTAATCCACATTGGTTGTATCAAGGGGCTTCAATGGGGAGCTCCGCATTTTACATTATAATCAACTGAAGAAAAGGCATGATGTTCGAACTATTTTTGTCACTCCTGAGGGGCTCAAGAATTGACAATGTATCTTATGGAGATGGATTGCTTAATACAGACTCATTCTTGGACTCTGTTTTTATCGCGTTCGGTTCAAAGTGAGTGCTTCAGGCCCTGTGGGGCCTCTTGTTCAAGATTTAAGCACACTTTTTGGGTGAGGCCCTACCAAGGGACAAGGCAACATGATTTGAACAAAATCAAAACGGACGCCAGAAGATGAACACCGGATGGTAAGTACTCACTATAGCTCTCCTGACTGAAAGTTGGCAAGCTAAAAATGAAAACAAATTCTATTTTCAATTAATAGCTCGTTTTATCACAACAATGACAATACTTACATATGTCTCCAGCATTAAGTGTGACTTTAAGAGACAAACATTCTCTCACACAGTTGCTTGGTACATTGAGAAACACCATTCTGCTAGCATATGACTGCACTAGCCAAGTACCCTCAAAGAAGCCTTGTTCCTTGAAAAGAAAATACAGTTTGTTTTTATGTAAACACAAGACATGCCCTTCTCCCCCCTGCCCCATACACCAATTAATTATGCACCTCCATTTCTTAGAAAACTTTCTTCACCTGAAATAAAACTCATTCAGCTTCTGGATAACTGATGTCCGAAAGCCTTTAGCATAGTTTACAGGTTGTACTAATGAAGGAATTTTATTTTAATTTGGTACGATGACCCTGTATAATGTCTATTTTGGCCGTGATCGGTCTACCGTGACAGCCGCACAGGCATGTGACCTAACTTTGTTTAGCACAGTCTACAGTCCATATTTATGAAGCAACTTCATTGAAACTTTGAAGGATAACTTGGTATGATGTCTAGATGAGACTGTCGAATTTTGGTCATGATCGGTCAGCCATTAATGCCGCCTGGTCACTTGACCTACATTCCTTAAGCACTGCTTACAGGTTGTTTTTATGAAGGGATTTCATTGTAACTTGGTAGGATAACTTGGTATGATATCTAGATGAGACTCTCTCATATCTTGGTCATGATCAGTCAATTGTGACCACCGAACCATCACATGAACTAAATTCCTTTAGCAAAGTCTACAAGTTATATTTATGAAGGGATTTCATTGTAACTTGATAGGATGACTCGTTTTGGAATGATTTTACTGTGACTTGGTAACTGTGGTTGACATACATTAACTGTTAGGGCCACATCAACCCAGGTCTTAATTCTTTAGTGCAGTCTACTTTCAAATTATTCTTATTGAAAACATAGCCTACAGGGATCAGAAATTAACATATTCTCAATTATCACAATTTCTTGTCTTATTTATAATCCATTCATAAGCACTGGAATATTATCCTTTTCATCAAACACTACACACAGGCAAGTTAAGCTACAGTGTCACTGACACTTTCATGTCTTTTCCTTGGGGTTTTTTACCTAAATAAAATAAAATAAAAACAATCCCCATGCAGAGACCTGGGATATTTCTTGATGGAAGTCATGCCAGTTTAGCAAATTAATAGTTTGAAAGAAGGAAAAAATGGGTTTGGAAGATGAGATCCTTTTATTTTAAACAAAGGAATCAGGACGAGACGGGTTGGCACAGGTAATGATGGAAGAATATGAATTTGTTTAACCCTTTACCCAATGCAGATGATATCAAAATTTATTATTTTAAATATCATTCTTTTAAATTTTAAAAAAAAAATTGACAAAACCATATCATGTGACCCCTCATTGGAACAAGCTCAGTGATATGGTTTTGTTGAAATATTTTGAAAAATTTAATTTTTTCAACTGCTCAATTTGCATATTATGCGGGCGGATGTGGGCGATTCGTTAGGTAAAGGGTTAAACAGAGGCATACTGTGTTTTTGTATTTCTGGATATAAATCATTCCAATTTTTTGGAAAAGAATGAAGTGGGAGATCTGCGGAGAAATGTGTTTTAAATTTAATCGATCATGCAGAAACAGAAGAAATAGCCAACAAGTTTGTCCAAAAAACAATTTGAAGAAATTAATTGATTGACAAATCAAAATTGAAATATACTTTCATTAGTGACCTAAATTTTTCCCATAAAAGACAAAATGAAAAAGTAAAAGTACTTTCATTTTGATACGCTTTTCCTGGGAATAGTTAATTTTTATAAATATGATATCACCATATTAAAAATTTATGAACTTTTAAAAAATTAATCACATCTGCATATTCATGTTATTACACCAGGCTTATGTAAGGTGTAAATGCCCCAACACTGTGAGAGCATCAAGTCTTTACATTAGTCAAATGTAGGCACAATGGTAAATTTGGATCCTCCGTGTTCTGGCCTGGTCATAAGAGAAAAAACGCTGATTGACCAATAAGCGAAATGGATGTACTTATGCTGGTATACAGCCGATAATTCATTTTCACTTGGGCAAATTCCATTGGCAATTTGCAATATTGTAAATATCAACGGGACTTTTATTTGCATTATTGCTAGACAACCATTGATAAATAATTATATTCAGTGTAGTGTTCAACCGGTTACCAAAAATGGTCACTGACCGATTACCGGTTATTTCAGCTCACAATCGACGGATTCTGAGGCCAATTCTGATTGTAACACTGTGTACTACTAGACAAGTCAAAGCTCGAAAGAACTGCATTAAACTGAACATTTTTCACAATGTTGAACTTCGTTGACTGGGGGTCACAGTAAAATTACCAGTTATGCACACTTGGGCAGTAAACATGGCTCTCAGAGTCACGTTTACCACCCAAGTGTGTGCGACTGGTAATTTTACTGCAACCTGAGTCAATGGAGTACAACCTTCACTTTTCCAGTATGAACTGGCGATTGCCATAAGTACGCTCAAGGGTAAGCTTTACATGTCGTTTAACTTGTATATCCCGTAAAGGGCGTCTAGAGAGATTACGAATACACATTGTAGTTGTTTCTCAACTTTAATGAATGGTATCATTCAAGTCATTTTACATCAACAATTGAACAATTGCAGAAGATAATAAAATGCTTGGCAACAATCGGTTGAACCGATGTTCTGGGAGCCATTGTCGTCGTCATCCAATTGCCCACAAGTCAGTGTTGGTGCCATGTGACCAAAAAATCATGTCAATGTCCAATCGGGTAGCCTTAATACCATATAGGAAATTACGGGTCACATTCTATATGACTGCACCCTATACCTTGATTACTCAAAATTCCAATACCACAGCCAATCACATCACAAAAGTAGGAATAATATATGTAATTTATCAACGAAATATTTGCCAGGTGAAAAACATTCAGCTTTCCTCCTTTCACTATGTGCTCTTGTTACAAATATTGTTTCTAAATGCTTAACTGGTAGAGTGCTAAATTATTTTTGATCACCAAAATTCTTCACACGTCTTTGCCTTGTTACAATTTATGGGAGAGTGCCAACAGGCACTCTCCCATAAATTATAACAAGGCAAATCCATATAGATAAAATAATTTCACTTACAAGATAATATGACACATATCCGCTGAAAATGTAGCCTTCAAGTTATGGTACCTGCACTTCAGAGTAAAGCCCAAATATGGGCTTCCAGCACTCTACCAGTAAATTAATTAAAGATTAACTGTGCCCTATTCCACATGAATTACGCTGCACAGATCAATTAGACAGGGTTTCCGCTAGAGCGGCTGCGGGTCCGTCGACCGTACCCATTCCCCCCGCCGATCATACTATGATCAGTCAGAAAAGCTGGTGGTTAAAATGTCGAGTACAATGCTGTATCGTAACAACACTCAGGATCCTTTGTTTCCATGTAATATAGGCATAATTATGTTGTATACTATGCCTACTATTACTGGCGACAACCTGATACTTTTTAACACCCAGGCGAGAGGGGGAAACAAAGTTCAAATCCTAAACGTCACCTATAAAATTTCGGACTCAAATTGTCGTGTTTGGTCCGAAATCACTGGCTTTTGTTTCAAGCGATAAATGATGTAATTGCACGTGCATGACAACACACATCTGCATCATGGTTCTTTTCGAATATTACCGCGAGAGGTTGTAAACAAAGCTCAGTCACTGTCAGGATTCGTGGATTTTGTGTTGTTTTGGGTTTGTATTTTTATGAAACCTCCATCCAGATGTAGTATTGTGTCCCGTGGGAATTTAGAGAATTGTACGAGGAAAAAATACATATTTTCCACTTCAATTATTCAGCATTTTAGTGACCAGAATGCCCCCAGAGGCCACCAGAGAGCACCTAAAAATCTAAATTTTCATGGGGGGAGAACCCACCCAGACCCCCCTCTATACGCACGTGCCATTGGCAAGTGCAGCAGATGCTTTCGGCGTCTGAGTTTCACTTTCTTTAAACTACCGGACCCACAAACTTTCCCCTAGCGGAAACCCTGAATTAGTTCATCAAACAACAACCCGATGTTTATTCTATTTCTGATAAGAAACATCGGCAACCTCCGATGTTGAAAATTGACTGCCAATGGTTCCCCGATGGGTCATTATTGACCGATGCCAAATGCCAAACTTTTGTCCATCTCTACTTTTCAGGTCTTTTCCTCGAAAAACCACATACTCAATGTTTACAGGTCTTCACCATTTTTATTTGTCTCCCCTCCTTGAGCTAAACATTTCTGAAAAGTTTTCTTAGTTTTACTGTGCCAAGCCTAAATCCTATTTAAATGTAAATTAAGCATGATGTTTATAAGGAAATGCTTCAAATTTACTTATTGGGGTTTAACAACACTTTTGACAGCCAGGTTCACCTCGTGTCTGACAGTTTTGCCAATGGGGGAAACCGGAGTACCTGGAGAGAACCATTGAGTAATGGTGGGTAACTGTCAGACTTCCCAAAGTACTAATTCCTCACAAGCAGGGTTAGAATAGCTTAAAGACAAGTGCACCATCGATGTGCAGTACACAGTGCTAACGTGCCCCCACCTGAGCTAAGTGCTTTAAATATGAATATACTAGATCTGAAGCTTTGAGTATGTACTCATACAGAGTTCGCCAGTGAAAAGCAATCTACGTTGACAGTGTCATATATGATGCCAGGCCTGAAAATAAGCAGTCTGACATTTGCAGAATGGGGTTTCCAGAGGGTGAATTTGCTGATGCTATCCTATACAGTGGGCCAATTTATCCTCTGGGTACCTCTTTCTGTTTAGCTTTGAGACCCTGATTCAGATTGAGGTTCACATAGGGTAAATTTGGTGATGCTACCCTGCTGTGCAGGGTAGCATCACCCAATTCACACTCTGGGGACCTCATTTTGCAGATGTCAGTCTGCTTATTTTCTGGCTTGTATGATGCCACTGACGTAGATTACTTTCACCAGCCAACTCTGGGCTTTTTAATTTATCTGTTGCTTTGTTTGGGTCAACAGGTAGCCTTAACCCTAATGGGCCTGGACAACTGTCCCGAATTCACACCAGCCCACAGCCTCTGTATGTCGTGGTTTTGCAGTGATTTCTAGTCTTGGCTGTCTACCTAATTTATCTGTTGACAAAAGGACCTCCTCATGATGACATATTAAGGGCACCTGTTCTGAGGTCGTAAAGGTTGGAAATTGGCCTTTAAGGGTTACACTATATTGCATACATCAGAGAAACATGACCAAACTATATATAATGTCAAAATCTGTGGCGGTTCACCCATAGGGAGAGGGTGGTAAGTGCAGGGGGCTCTTGGGAGTCTGGGTAAGCTTTAAAGGAAAGGAGTATTGTTTTTTATGACACTCCACCCATTCCCTATAGTAACACACAAAAAATGTGTCCCATATTGGCAGTACTTGCTTGTGAGTGTGGGGCCTTCCAAAAGGTCTTGAGTTGGGAAAATTTAAATTTTCTCACAGCAAGGCCAAATCATTGTCAGCCTGGTGGGTCTGGGACTTCTACGTTCCCCAACTCCAGGGGGTCCTCAATACTCCTGATAGTCATACCCACAGCAAAACGTTTTTAAACATTTTCAAATACATCAGAATTTTGGCACCATTATAAATTTTTGGGTACAGCATTTACCATCGGTATTTGGGGGAACTTTAATGCGCGATTGTTATGCTGGGTTTGCGCATGGTGTAAATATTCCAACAGTGTGAGAGTATCATTTATATCATACCTGTAAGTCAATCACATCACTAGGTTTCAATCTATCAGAAAATAAATGTACTTACAAGACTTGTGTGAGGTGCATCAGGTCCATCAATTATCAGTGTTTTATCAAGAGTTACTTCTGATTGATTTCTAATAAACTTTGGTCGTCGATACAGCTGTCTTAAAGCATAAGCTGTTCCAAGTCTTTTAGTTTGCCTGTTAAGATACAACTGAACCCTGTTAATTTAGATATTCCATAATTTAAAACCCACTGCCAATAATTCTCAAATTCACATCAATTCACCTTTGTTGTTATCCAGAAGAAAAACCATCAAGAACAATGGGTGCCAAGGACAACAAATGTGCATTATTTTTAATAAAAGGCCGCTTGGCCACTACGTCCCCCCAAAAAAGGAGTTGAATTTTTCGAATTAAAAAAGGGACACAACTCTGGCAAAAAATGTCGGACCCCGATTAGAACCTGACCTGTATTTTATGTTGATACACCAACATACCAAACTTCATGTGATTTGGTTAACTATAGCAAAAGTTATCATCAGGAAACCAAAGTGGGGTGGACAGATGCACGGACACCGGCTATTTAAATAGTCCTCCAAAAAAAATGTTTCCACGGGACAAAAGTACCAGGAAACAGTGTTCACCTTGACCTGAAAGATTTGGTGCCAAGTGGAATTTTGGTTTCAGGCCAAAAGAATTTTTTTGGAGGCAAATGAAAGATTTAGTGCCAAATTGAATCTGATTGTAAAGGAGAATAAATTAACCATGTTTGTCCTTTGAATGCAAAACGGCACCAACTGCAATGCTAAAGCATTGCAGATGGTGCCTTGTTGCACTCAACGACAAAGTACGATATTTTAGTTCAGTATTACCTGGCTCTTTCAAGCAACGTCGAGCCTGGTTAATCATTGGATGGGTGACCGTCTGAGCGATCAATTCGGACTCTCGCATTGTGTCCTTAGGCAAGGCACTTAACCCCGATTGTCCACATGGGGCACGATGGTGCTGTGTACTAAGGCATACTGCATGTCGATGGTATGCATGTCTTCAACCAATCTAACCCTGCCTGTGCTGCAGTGTGGAGTTACGATGTTGGGGAGCTGGCAGCTGCTCGTCGTTGCTCGGTGGTTCTTTCCGGGTACTCCGGCTTCCTCCACCTGTAAAACTGTCACGGTCATGATTAGCCATTGTGCATATTAGTATATGGCCTTAAACACCAATAAATAAATAAATATAACCTGGCTCTTTCAAGTATTTTACTTGTATAAATAAATAAATAAATAAATAAATAAATAAATAAATAAATAAAGATTATTTTCATTCACAAAATAAGAATGTTATTCTACATATAGAACTGGAAATAACCCATGAACGATCCTTTAGGTTAAGTGAATTGTAAAAGATGAGAATGAACAACAGGATATGACAAAACAATACAACAAAAATTAAATTCCTGATCTTGCATGCTTTGCCAGTCAAATCTGACAATCTTGTGGAACTAACTTGACAGAAAAGTTGCGCATTGCATCCACGTATGAATAGAGCGGCACGCCGTTAACATCTTAAAATAATTTCTGCAAAAATAAAGAGCAACAATTAACCCTTTACTCAACGTAACGATCAAAACCGGCCAGCACTATTCTAAAAAATCGGCAATTAATTTTCATTATTTTTTCATTTTTTGTCTCAAAAACATAGGTTATGACCCCTCATTGGAACGAGCTCGTCGAGCTCATTCCAATGAGGGGTCATAACCTATGTTTTTGAGACAAAAAATGAAAAAAATTAGTTATTCAAGATTTTTTTTTGCAAGTGTCGTCTGCTTTTCATGTTAGGTAAAGGGTTAATATAAGATCACACATGAGTTGTAACTATTTACTTTGGGTGAAACTCTCTGAAGACATAAACAGCATCATCGGCATAATAAAAATAGATGAAGTGGAAAAAACATCACAACCTTTTTTCAAAAAAGGTTACTGTAATGTATTATACTTGATGCATGTCAACTTATGACAAATAACAGACATGAGGCAAGAATTCACATCCGGTGCTAGAATCGTGGGAAACCTATATATATATATAAACTGGCGATATATCTTCTATGTACACTCAGTAGTCAGTTGTAGAATAGCATTCAGTAAAGCATAGTGTAAGAATCCAATGTGTTCAAATACAGTTGATTTAATTCAGTGACGGCAAGTGACAAAATCATAGTTACCACCATGCTATATTGCATAATATAGCAGGGGAAGAGGATGGAAAGAGAGGAGAGTACCCACCTCCCTCATTAGTTTAGAGAATGTTCTTTAAAATATACATGTACTGTGAAAATAGAGCAGTTGCATGAACTTTCAGAATCAATTTTTGACACGTTTGCAGAGAGGTTTTGTCAAATATTGTTTGTATTGTTTCAGTCTACAATGGGGTAAAAAGTTAATGTTCTAAGTTTTTTCAAAATTAATAAATTTCTTGTGTAGTTATAAAATATGCAATCCAAATATTTATTTTTTACACATCGCATATTATTTTGCAGACATATCATACATTGATATAAAGACAAGAGATCTGCTGGTAAGCACATATTCAAATGCCTTACTGGGACATTGGGAGGACTTCAAGAGTAGTGTTGAAACGATTATGAAATTTCAGGATCGACTAGTCGACAGCCCATCAGCGAATCGAAGTTGACTAGTGGGTTCCTATGGTTACAGACATAATAATCCGAGTATAGTACTAGCACATAGTTATAATTCACTCGCCATCACAGAAATACATGTATGTACATGTGAGTGCATCATTAAGATAATGACTGTTGTATGCCATCTTTGTTCTGCTATCAGAACGTAGTGACTAGTCCACTATCAGTGGACTGGTCACTACGTTGTGATAGCAGAATTGTATGATATCTCGTAAAATCAAATTAATAAAATTATAATATTCCTGCGGTCTACCCGTTTCTTAAAATATAAAATACCGTTAATCATAACCAGGTTATGTATACCAGTTTCTATAAAAGAGTAAGACATCTGATGCTCTCTCATCTAGATGACATCATTTACTACAGGTGTCTCTTTTCGTGATGCTTTGGGTTACATTGCACTCCTATTTATCACAATGGTCAAAAAAATGTGTATTGTGCTCCGAATTTCACCTTGAATCCTTTTGTCAAAGAAGAATTCCGACTAGTCGACTATAAAATTCAGAGTCAATTATCGGAGTTTGCAAAGTCGACATCGATTAGTCGACCAGTTGTTTCAACACTATTCAAGAGAATATACCAGTGTATTGTGTGAATCAGACAGAATGAGGAAAGAGTTTCCATTACCATGGCTGAATTCTTATAAAAGATACACAGACTTTGGGGGCATCCAGGTACACTGGGAGACTGTAAAAATGACATCAACCCTGACTAACCCTGTGCATTGCACATACTTCTCACATACACAGCACTGAGAAGTAACAATAGTTTATACATTCAGTATTCTTTGAACACTGGAGATTATACCAGTACAGTGCTCTCTGTGCCAAGATTGTTTAGAATTTCAGGATATTGGCTATTGAGTCATTTTGTATTGGAAAAGTGTTTCCAAATTTTTGAAGAGAATTTATTCTTCTTGTGGACCAGGACTCTTCTGCATTACTTTCAAACTGCCTGAGGAGCCAATATTTGTTGGATTTTATTTTCAATTGAATTTTGCTGAATACTTTATTAGAATTTATTGGACATTGCTGGATGCAGAGTGAATTTTTCTTACTGAACATTTCATTACAATTTCTTTGGATATTGTTTCTGCAGAACATTCTAGGATATTATAATACTAACTGGAAAGTTTTTTCATCATAGGGCTGCACGGTATATCGATAAACCGATATATACTGGTATTCAAACCAATATCGATTGAATACCGGTGTAATTACAAAAATATTGGTTTATCGTCATTATTTATTTACCCACAATTTAATTTTCAAGATGACTTGAGTTTTTTAACTGTAGCCCTGAATGAATAATATTGTCCCTCTACCCAAGAAATCATCTGCATGCGCCCACGTAATACACAAATTCTCCAGTTGAAAAAATAATTTTCAAAACTTTCAACGAAACTATATCATGTGACCCCTCATTGGAACGAGCTCGTTCCATTGAGGGGTCACATTATATTGATTTTGTAGAAGTTTTGGAGGAAAATCTGATAAACTGATTTTTAAAATAATAAATTTTAATATCGTCCGAGTTGAGTACATGTTTTTCGAACCGCATCATCAAGGCATGCTGATTCGTTCCAACTGTGATGCCTCAAGTCTCAATTGTGGTACCTATGTTCATATATCTGAGCAGTTTTCGATATACTGGTATACCGCAGTACGTTTTTGAATACCGATACCGGTATTCAGTTTTGGATATCATGCAGCCCTACAGTACGTGGAGAGTGGATTGTAACTAAATCACCTGTGGAGTGAAGTTATCACCCAAGCTATAACTTTCATATTTTGTTCATATGGACAAAAACACAAGAAATGTTTCAGCCAATGGACCTCCGGGTTTAACCCGGAGGTCCATTGGCTGAAACTTTGCTGGTGCTGGTTATTCTTTGCAACAAATTTGCAATTATTCCTTGGGTGGAATCTCCACTCTGCAGGTGATTTAGTGATAATATACTCTCCACGTACTGTTCTTTTGTCACACCAGTTACTGGATCCTATTAAACTTTATTTTTGACTCAATGATAAGTATTAACCATACATTGTAAAAGATTATGTACCATTTTCCTTTCATATAATTTTCTTTATAAATGTCAGTATAGTTAAACTGAAATTATTTTTGTTGGATCTCAGATTTTTTCTGTCATCATAAGTATTATTAAACGCCATAGCATGGTGTGTTACGCGGTAACCCTTTACCAAACTTACTGACAAAAACTGATCAGCGCTATTCTCAAAAATCACCATTCAATTTTCATTACTCTTTTCATTTTTTGTCTAAACATAGCTTATGACTAGGGTCCTGCAAAGCTTCGAGATTCGATTTGATTTTGAATCTTAAATTGGTATTCGGTTCAATTCAAATTGGCTGCATGATTCAGTTCCATTCGAATCTTTTCACTGGAATAGAGCTTGGCATCTGGCATCTTTATCGTCTCACAATACACACAGTTATGGTGAAAATTGTACATAAATAATGCTAATTAGAGTCTCACTAGACGTTACCACTGCTGAAAGAAAATTTAAAGTTTCCAATATCAATGATGAACTTTTGCTCTCTGCTAACCCTGTGCAGTGCCTAAATACTGATGATTCTCTCATCCATAATCCCTGCTGAGTAATATTCCAACTACCTCACCAAGGCATGCCTTCAATGAAGGCATGCCTTGGTGATGTAGGTGGAATATTTTATCAGTAGGGACATGAGCTATCACTGTTGGACCAAATCGACCACTGTAGACCAAATTTAAGATTTGATTTGAAGTGAAAATGGGTGATTTGCAGGGCCCTACTTAAGACCCTTCAAGGGAACAAGCTTGTTACACTGGCTACATTCAGGGGGTAATAAGCTATCTTTTTGACACAAAAAAAGGAAAAATTAAGTTATTCCAAAAACTTTTTTGCAAGTTTCATCTGCCTTTCATATTAGGTAAAGGGTTAAAGGCCTATTTCTGACTTTTACTATACTTTTTACTACAACCAACCAGATGCCCCAATACAGAGTCTTTAATTAAACTTGCATGTTATATTCTAAGTACCTTTGGTAGTTGTTTCTAGGCACGTTTTATTTTTGGGATATTTTTGGCAGCTGAAACATACTTAGAAACAACTGCAAAGCCACTGGATGCAGATGATCAAAGTATTGAAACAATTGATAAAAATCTCCAGTCCCTTAAGGGTTTTTATTTATTTATTTATTTATTTATTTATTTATTTATTTATTTATTTATTTATTTATTTATTTATTGGGGTTTAATGACACTTGTGACAGCATGTTGGACAGTTGTATGGGTGGAGGAAGCCGGAGTACCTGGAGAGAACCACTGAGCATTGACAAGTGTTTATTTATTTATTGGTGTTTAAGGTCACATATTTCTGCACAATGGCTAATCATGACCTTGACAGTTTTACGGGTGGAGGAAGCTGGAGTACCCAGAGAGAACCACCAAGCAACGGTGAGCAACTGTCAGCTCCTCAACATACTAACTCCACACAAGCAGGGTTAGCATTGGTTGAAGACAGTGCATGATCGACGTGCACTACGCCTTAGTACACAACGTCACCATGCACCCATGTGGGCAATGGGGGTGAAGTGTCTTGCCCAAGGACACAACGTGGTTGCCGCAGGTGGGATTCGAACTGAGGACTTCTCGGCTTGCAGCCTGCAACTCTACCTACTGAGCCACCACGCCACGCACCATCGACAAGTAACTATCAGACTCCCTAACATATTAACTCCACACAAGCAGGGTTAGCATCAGTTTAAGAGTGCACCATCGATGTGCAGTATGCCTTAGTACACAGTGCCACAGTGACCCCATGTGGGCAATCAGGATTAAGGCCTTTATGGGTTAAGGGCCTTTAACTAATTTGAAATGAATTTGCATACTCACATCTCAACATGAAATCCTTTGGAATTCTTTATTTTACTGAACATGCCATCTTGGAATAGGTTCTTAGGATTATCTACAGATGGATCTGTGGTTTTAAATGCATAAATATTGGAATCAAACACAGCTGAACCCTTCAGATACATCTTCACCAAATCTTCAAAGGTTACGTTGTATTCAGATCGGTTCTACAAAGATACAAATTAGGCACAAAAAAAATGTTTTGATTCTCAGGCAATTCCTCACTGAAACTGAAGCCCCTAAAGTAATGTGTTTGCCTTTCGGTGTCTTCCAGTATTACGGTGGAGCCCTGTTAATTGAATAGCCACTTTGCCAATAAAAATTATTCAATTAATAGGAGTATTCAATTAACAGGTATTGTGTCTCTTTTCTGTATTCTAGAGATCAACTTAGCATTTATTCTATTATATCCTGTTTGACAGAGCTCCATGAGCTCTGTCAAACAAGATATAATAGATTAAATGCCTGCATTGGATGTACTGAAGCCAATAGGTCTATAAACAAAGGAAAACTGGTGCGAGTCGGGGTAATTTCTCGACAGGTTACAAGATTTTTTATTCAATTAACAAGAGTTTACTCTATAACCTATACTATTAAAAAAAAGTAGAGGATATCCATACTGATGTTGATATTTTCGGAAAATGGTATTGGATACGCGTGATTGGACACATCAATATGTTACCAAGTTTAGTGTGGATTATGAATGACACCCGCCCACGAAAACTTTGTGCAGGTTTTTCACATGAGCACTGTCTTAATGTCTGTGGGGTACGTCATGAAATTTTCATTTGTACTGGACGGGCTTTTTCGGAGGTCTTATTGTTCTTTTCTTGGTTTAAACACATTCATCAATAGTTTCTGGTTGAAAAGAAACTTTTGAGGTAAGCGAAGACTGACACGTGACAAACGTTTACATGCTATTGGCATGTTGGAAGCTGGAAAGAGATAGACTGCAGTGGCCAAAATTCTCAAGACTCAACACTACTCAATTGTTGATTAACAGGTTGTGGTCACGCTACCATCACAGATGCAATGTTGATGACAGACGTCGGTCAAATCATCCAAGGGCAACAACTGCTCACTAGGATCGTTTCATCTGAACCAAAGCATTACATAACCGCCATCCAAGTGCCTCAGAAATTGGACAGCAGCTACACCGAGCAACAGATGTGCAAGTCAGTGGTCAGACTATCCAAAATTGCCTACACAGCTGGAATTTGTATTCTCGACAACCTCGAATAATTCCACATTTGACTGAACGTCACATTGCAGCAAGACGTAATTGGTGTGGAGCACTGGGACAATCGTCGGGGGAGCAACATCATGTTTTCAGGTGAATCGAGGTTCACTCTCGACTTCCATGACACAAGAAACAGTGTGTCAGCGGTGGAACAAACGATACCATGATGTAACCGTTAGGCAGCATGATTGTTTTGGTGGTGGATCGGTTATGGTGTGTGGAGCCATAACCATGACAAGCAGAACAGCATTGCATGTCATCCAAGGGCGTGTCACAGGGCACTACCACCATGGCATGTTAGCGGCTCATGTGGTGCCATTTGCATGACATTCTGGCCATCGATTCATTTTCCAAGATGACAATCCACGAGCAAACAGGGCCTATGTCATTACAGAGTCCCTCCAAGAGCAAAACATCACTACACTGCCTTGGCCAGCATCAAGTCCCGACCTTTCACCAATCGAGCATGTTTGTGATATGCTTGGCAGATGCCTACGACAATGCCAACAACCCCCTACCACCTGCTGCTGCACTGCAGGAGGAATGGAATAACATCAGTCAAGCTGATATTGGATGTTTGGTGAGGAATATGACATGTCAGATTCGTGCTTGGCTTGAGTTGAAAAGAAAATTAAATTTTTATTTGAATGAAGACTGAGATTGGTAAATGTTTGGTTTGAATTGGGAAAAATCATGCCACAATGCCATTGGGAAAGGGTCTCATATTCAGACCCTGTAGACACCCAAAATGATCCCTGAATTATTATTATTATTTGTATGCATTGCACAGATTAATGTCGTGGATGTGAAATTTGTGCAGAAAGAATAAATAAAACAGTATTGGAAACACCTGCTCATCACTCACCACCATGGGCAGAATCCTTATATGCAACCAGCCAAATGTTGAGAGCAGGGGTCCCAATATAGCTGGGTTGTGTGGGGCTATAGACTTACTTTAGTTACTCCCAATTAGGAAGCTACATGAGTGATGCCTGCTCACATAAAACAAGCTATTAATTGAAAATTGAACTAGAGGGGGTGTCATTTGTGTGCAAAGCACTAGAGATGGGCAA
This sequence comes from Pictodentalium vernedei, assembly GCA_031216915.1. Classification (NCBI taxonomy): domain Eukaryota; kingdom Metazoa; phylum Mollusca; class Scaphopoda; order Dentaliida; family Dentaliidae; genus Pictodentalium; species Pictodentalium vernedei. The sequence continues at coordinate 57,093,541 of CM062289.1, forward strand.
TATACCGAAAAACCGAACCGATACCGATATCATGGGGACACCGAAAAACCGAACCGACCCAATCTTTGAATACCGAAACCAACGGTATTTCCAATTTTCCCTGTGCATTCACTATTTATAAGGCCTTGGTGAAGATTGATAGCAGTTGAAGTGTTCATTTTCATGAAAGAAGTGACTGATTTTATTTTTCAGTTTTGTTAAGCCTTAAGGGCCAGGGCAGTTGTACTAAATTATCAATAGTCTACGACCTGTACATGTCCAGTTGCTTAGCAGTGATTTCTAGCCAAGTCTTGGCTGCCTTAACAGGCAGCCAAGACTTGGCTAGAAATCACTGACCAGATCATTTTACTACTGTCATCAGGCCCACCTAAAGATGACATCTTCAGGACACACATTCTATGATTACAGACGCCTTAAGTGAGCTTGAAAAGTTAAGGCGTATTTAGAACAAGTCACCAAATTACTGTAGATATGATCTGTGGTGACAAAAGATTGACAATGTTGAGCCCATCAACAATGACATGTGTAGCACTGTGATAGAATGATACAAGAACAACTTATTCAGTATTTTTTCGGACATGGATTTCCCTTTGGTACTATCAGTGAATCTGAAGTCACATACCGAATACCGAACCGATACCACGGTATGCCCACAGAAAAATACCGAAACCGATACCGAACTCAAAATTCCAATATCGCCCATCTCTACAAAGCACACTATGGTGTATCCCCGCATTTGCATTCTTGACTTTGTATGAATGCTTGATACAAAGATGAAATGTATTATATGACACACTAAAATCATATTGAGTGGCACAGGTGACACAGCTTCGAGCGTATCTACAGATTCCACTGCAACATTTGAGTATGGTTTTAGAGTTTCGAATTACATACCCTAGGAGCCATTCACCGGGAACAGTCTAACAAAATACGAAAGTGGCAACGGTGGCACAGCCACGTGGCACCTAAAAAATCCCAAACCTTTGTGCACATCTATAGACCCTACTGCAACATTTGAGCATGATTTTAGTGTTTCGAATTACATGCCCTAGAAGCCTTTTGCCGGAAACGATCTAAGAAAACATGAAAGTGGCAATGGTGGCACAGCCACGAGGCATCTGAAAAATCTGAAACCTTCATGCGCATCTACAGACCCTACTGCAACATTTGAGCATGGTTTTAGCATTTTGAATTACATACCCCAGGAGCCTTTTGCCGGAAACGATCTAAGAAAACACGAAAGTGGCAACGGTGGCACAGCCACATGGCAGCTGAAAAATCCGAAACTTTGTGCGCATCTACAGACCCCACTGCAACATTTTAGCAGCTGAAAAATCCGAAACTTTGTGCATGGTTTTGAGCATTTCAAATTACATACCCTAGGAGCCTTTTGCCGGAATCGGTTTAATAAAACACGAAAGTGGCAACGGTGGCACAGCCCTTTGGCACCCCAAAAATCCAAAACCTTTGTGCGCATCTATAGACCCTACTGCAACATCTGGCATGCTTTTAGCCTCTAGCTGGAAATGGTCTAAGAAAACACAAAAGTGGCAATAGTAGCACAGCCATGTGGCAGCTGAAAAATCCGAAACCTACGTACACATCTACAGACCCTACTGAAACATTTGAGCAGGGATTTAGGTTTTCGAATTACATACCCTAGGACCCTTTTTCCTGAAACGGTCTAAGAAAACACGAAAGTGGCAATGGTGGCGCAGCCATGTGGCAGCTGAGAAATTTGAAACCTTCATGGGCATCTACATATCCCACTGCAACATTTGAGCATGGTTTTAGCGTTTCGAATTACATACCCTAGGGTGGGTCTCTTGAGTGCGCCAAAAATGTGCATTTCCAACTTGTGCAATTTTTTGAATTTTTTAAAAATATATCAATATATCAGCTAATATATACCATCATTTGTGTTTCAAACCTTAAAGATGATGTTGTACATCACACTCTTAACATAAATACAACATCAGGAGGCTTTATATGTGAGAATATTGGGCTTAATCTGGGAAAATGTCACACGTTAGTAGGGGGTGGGTGTCTTGTTCAAAATGTAGAAAATGTGCAGACATTTTGGGAAAATTCTCTCTAGATGCACTAAATTCAACCCAAGTTATTTATTTATTAATAGAATTTGTATGGATAGAAGAGGAAACTAGCAAACACCTGAGAATACTGACAGAACAATTCAAATGAAAATTTGTTCCCGTATATGTATACCTGCCCTGGCCAAGCCTGATAATGAACAGCTTGTCATTTGTAGATTGAGGCCCACAGTAGCCCACAGTGGTTTAAATTGGTGGTACCAGTTTAAGAACATTATGAAACCCCCCTAAAGACAGCTGTTCCTTCTTAGTTTATAAGTTTATCTTGGATTTTAATGGGAGAGTGGGGGGTGGGTGTCTGAGAACGGTAGTAGAAAATTTGCACGTAGGGGTGGGTGGGTGTAAAAAGCAGCTGAATAAAAAATAGGACGTCACGTCTTGCAAATTTTTAGTGGCCCCCCCCCCCCCCCCTCCTGCCCTAGGAGCCTTTCGCCGGAAACAGTCTAAGAAAACATGAAAGTGGCAACGGTAACACAGTCACATGGCACCCAAAAAATCTGAAACCTTCGCATGCATCTACAGACCCTACTGCAACATCTCAGCATGCTTTTAGCATTTCGAATTACATATCCTAGGAGCCTTTCACCGGAAAAGGTCTAAGAAAACATGAAAGTGGCAACGGTGGCACAGCCACGTGGCAGCTGAAAAATCTGAAACCTTCGTGCACATCTACAGACCCCACTGCAACATTTGAGCATGGTTTTAGCATTTCGAATTACATACCCTAGGAGTCTATGGCTGGAAACTGTCTAAGAAAACATGACAGTGGCAATGGTGGCACAGCCACCTGGCAGCTGAAAAATCTGAAACCTTCATGTGCATCTGCAGACCCCACTGCAACATCTGAGCATGCTTTTAGCGTTTCGAATTACATACTCTAGGAGCCTTTCGCCAGAAACGGTCTAAGAAATCACGAAAGTGGCAACGGTGGCACAGCCACGTGGCAGCTGAAAAATCTGAAATCTTCGTGCACATCTACAGGCCCCACTGCAACATTTGAGCATGGTTTTATCATTTCGAATTACATACCCTAGGAGTCCATGGCTGGAAACGGTCTAAGAAAACATGACAGTGGCATTGGTGGCACAACCAAGTGGCACCCAAAAAATCTGAAACCTTCGTGCGCATCTACAGACCCTACTGCAACATCTGAGCATGCTTTTAGCATTTCGAATTACATACTCTAGGAGCCTTTCGCCGGAAACGGTCCAAGAAAACATGTAAGTGCCAACAGTGGTCCACATGGCATCTGACAAATCCGAAACCTTCGTGCGCATCTACAGACCCTACTGCAACATTTGAGCAGGGTTTTAGCATTTCGAATTACATATGATACCCTAGGAGCCTTTTGCCGGAAACGGTCTAAGGAAACACGAAAGTGGCAACGGTGGCACAGCTACATGGCACCCAAAAAATTCAAAACCTTCATGCGCATCTACAGGCTCTACTGCAACATCTGAGCATGCTTTTAGCGTTTTGAATTACATACTCTAGACGCCTTTAGCCAGAAACGGTCTAAGAAAGCATGAAAGTGGCAACAGTGGCACAGCCATGTGGCACCTGAAAAATCTGAAACCTCCGTTCGCATCTACAGACCCTACTGCAACATTTGAGCAGGGTTTTAGCATTTCGAATTACATACCCTAGGAGCCTTTCGTCGGAAACAGTCTTAGAAAACACAAAAGTAGCAACAGTGGCACAGCCACGTGGCACCTGAAAAATCCGAAACCTTCGTGCGCATCTACAGACCCCACTGCAACATTTGAGCATGATTTTAGAGTTTCAAATTACATACCCTAGGAGCCTTTCGCCGGAAACGGTCTAAGAAAACACGAAAGTGGCAACGGCATGTGGCAGGTAAAAAATCATAAATCTTTGTGCACATCTATAGACTCCACTGCAATATTTGAGCATGGTTTTAGCATTTCGAATTACGTACCCTAGGAGCCTTTCGCTGGAAACGATCTAAGAAAACACGAAAGTGAACCGTGGCACAGCCACATGGCAGCTGAAAAATCTTAAACCTTCATGTGCATCTACAGACCCCACTGCAACATTTGAGCATGCTTTTAGCATTTTGAATTACATACTCTAGGAGCCTTTCGCCAGAAACGGTCTAAGAAAACATGAAAGTGGCAACAGTGGCCCACGTGGCACCTGAAAAATCCGAAACCGTGCGCATCTACAGACGCTACTGCAACACCTGAGCATGCTTGTAGCGTTTTGAATTACATACCCTAGAGCTTTTAGCTGGAAACCGTCTAAGAAAACAAGGAAGTGGCAATGGTGGCACAGCCACGTGGCACCCAAAAAATCCGAAACCTTCGTGCACATCTACAGACCCTACTGCAACATCTGAGCATGCTTTTAGCATTTTGAATTACATATCCTAGGAGCCTTTTGCCGGAAATGGTCTAAGAAAACACGAAAGTGGCAGCAGTGGCACAGCCAATTGGCAGCTAAAAAATCCGAAATCTTCATGTGCATCTGCAGACCCCACTGCAACATTTGAGCATGCTTTTAGCATTTCGAATTACATACCCTAGGAGACTTTCGCTGGAAATGGTCTAATAAAGCACGAAAGTGGCAATGTTGGCACAGCCAGGTGGCACCAAAAAAATCTGAAACCTTCGCGCGCATCTACAGACCCTACTGCAACATCTGAGCATGCTTTTAGCATTTCAAATTACATACTCTAGGAGCCTTTTGCCGGAAACGGCCTAAGAAAACATAAAAGTGGCAACAGTGGCACAGCCACATGGCAACTGAAAAATCTGAAACCTTCATGCGCATCTACAGACCCTACTGCAATATTTGAGTATGGTTTTAGCATTTCGAATTACATACCCTAGGAGCCTTTTGCTGGAAACAGTCTAAGAAAACACGAAAGTGGCAATGGTGGCACAGCCACGTGGCACCTGAAAAATCCAAAACCTTCGTGCACATCTACCGACCCCAATGCAACATTTGAACATGGTTTTAGCATTTTGAATTACATACCCTAGGAGCCATTCGCCGGAAACGGTCTAAGAAAACACGAAAGTGGCAACAGTGGCGCAGCCACGTGGCAGCTGAAAAATCTGAAACCTTTTTGCGCATCTACAGACCCCACTGCAACATTTGAGCATGATTTTATCATTCAAATTACATACCCTAGGAGCCTTTTGCCGGAAACGGTCTAAGAAAACACGAAAGTGGCAACGGTGGCAGAGTCACGTGGCACCTGAAAAATCTGAAACCTTCGTGCGCATCTACAGAACCCACTGCAACATTTGAGCATGGTTTTAGCATTTCGAATTACATACCATAGGAGCCTTTCGTCAGAAACGGTCTAAGAAAACACGAAAGTGGCAACGGTGGCACAGCCACATGGCACCTGAAAAATCTGAAACCTTTGTGCACATCTACAGATCATTTAGCAACACCCTAGTGCAGTTATAGAACTCTGAATTACATAGGTTGGTATTATTCGAAAGAAAAGTGAAAAATTAGCGCATTTTTCAAGTGGCACCACAGAAGCCACCTGGTGGTGCAAAACTTTAAAAGTGGTATTTCTGGATAGCACAGACCCTGTTGAACAACTGTAGAATGTTACAGCATTTAGAATTACAAAACCGGATGTATGGACATACGGAAGTACGGACTTACGGACGGAGATCACGACAATATCCCCACATTTTTTAAAATGTGCGGATAATATGTTTTTGTTTTTGGAATTCACTTTAAAATAATTTCCACAATCAAAGATAAGTATTTCTATTAGTTGCTTCAATCCTACACCCTATGTAACCAACTAAGTCTAACCCTGTGCATTTAAGCTGCCTTAGTCGGTGTATATTTTCATGTAGTGTGTGATATGGTGGTTACCAATTTTGTGTAACCAGAAAGTGTGACTAACCCTGTGCATTGAACAGGGTCAGTCATACTTTCTGGTTATAAACAATTTTCATTACAGTAGAACCCGTCTTGAGAGACTTCCCTTTGGGCCACACAAAAGTGGTCTCTCAAGACAGTTGGTCTCTCATAGCAGGTTTCAGGTTTTCTCAAGTCAGTGAATAACCAACCACAAAATTCAGAAATGGAGAAGAACGGATTTTTGAAATTACTTTGTAGTTGTTCTTTTTTATGAGGTTTTTGTAACAAATTGAAATGGACTGTTATAAAAATTATAAAAATAAATTAGTGTTGAAAATCTTCATTGAAGATTTTCAACACTAATTTATTTTTATAATTTTTATAACAGTCCATTTCAGTTTATTACAAAAAGATTTTCAAACACAAATTTATTTTTATTCCTATCTGTCGCATTTCAGGTATGTATAAAATTGTTTATTCAGCAATAATCCTAATCTTTTCACAGGGGTCTTATAAAAACATCTCAATCTGTAATGAGTTAGCAATTGAAACCCAATTAAGAGCTTTTAATACTTTTAATTATGTTAGTATAACCACAATGGATTTTCTAATTCCAGAACAGGTAAAAAGTTTTTGTCATGGTTTTAGTCTTCAAAGGGGCCGTCTCTCAAGACAGGTCCATTATGACATAAAAATACAAGTTGGTACCAGGTCACAGTGCGTCATTTTCATTTGGCTTTCCGTTCTTCGTCATTCGCACCTCTGAACTCAGAGTGCGAACATCCTAATTATCACCTTAATTATGGAAACACTGGAACTACCAGCGCGACTGAAGAGAACAATAGCAGCTCTGGGCATCTCTTGCCCTGTCACCAGGACTGTCCAGGAGACAGGCAAGAGAGTCCATCTGAACTTGGAGTTCATCTTTGAAGAGCACAACACCACCACACCTTCTTCGGGGAGAGGTAGCACCTTTTGTGAGAGGAACCCCTCTCACACTGGTCCTCACCCGAAGAAGCCTGGATCTGGCCCTGAAAAGAAGAAGAGCAAGAAGAAAAAGAGCCCATCCACCAGGCGCCGGAATGCCCGGCGGCTGGAGACATTCTTGAAAAAGAAGAAGGAAGAGAAAGTGGAAGAGAAGACGGAGGAGACCACTACCATTTCCTCCCCTCCAACTCCTGTGACTCCCATCCACTCCCCAGCTGCCTCTCCTTCGAGGGGCAACCTGGAGGATGACGATGTCACCAGCAAGTCGGAGACGGAATAGGAAACTGGTTCTCTGATGTCTCCCTCTCCAATTTCAACCCCCTCTCTGGATCAGGAACAGGCACGGATACTCTTTGAGCAAATTCACAGCCTAAGAGAAGACATCAGGGCAACTATAGAAGAAACTAAAGACCACAACAAGACCACGACGGCACTCATAGAACAACGCAACAGCCACAGCACCAACACTCCTGAAGCAGCAAGGACTCGACCATTCCAACTCAGTCAGTCCTCCATTATCAACAGCCCAACTACACCAACAACTACCACAGACTCTCCTTCCCAGCCACCTCCACCCAAAAAGAAGAAACAACGGCATAGAAAACGCTAAAACCATCACAGACACCTGCCGAGTACCTAAACCTTCTCCTCCTTTGACACACCTAGACATATGAAACCAACCATCTACAGTCACTGAGGGTCAAAAGGGGCTTGTCCCCCAAATCGTCCCTGCGCGCCTTCGGCGCGTCAAACCATTTCGTTCAGGTCACAGTGGTCTGTCAAGACAGGTGGTCTCTCAAGACAGGTGGTCTCCCATAGCAGGTCCATTATAGAGTAAAACCAATCGGTGCCTGGCAGATGCAGGGTTCCTGCACCTGACCTGACATGAAATTCCAGGCTTTTCCAGGCCATATACACCCCAAATTCAAGGAGTTTCAAGGCTAATAGAAAGTTAAATTCAAGGTTTTTCCTGGCTTATCGTAGTTGAACCACTCGAACCGTCACAGACGTATTTAATTCATCTCAACTCGGCGAGCAATGCTTCATTTTTCAAGGCTTTTCCAGGCCCAGTGAGCCAAATCAAGGCTTTTCAAGGCTTTGAATTTCATTTTTTTAAATTCCAGGCTTTTCAAGGCCCGCGGGAACCCTGACAGGTGGTCTCTCCAGACAGTGGTCTCTCAAGACAGGTTTTACTGTATATACTGGGTTACTAACCCTGTGCACTGTACAGTTTTAGTGTAAATCTAATCTATATCAACTCTTTACCCAACATAAGGGTCAAAACCAGCCAATACTATTCTCTTAAAGCATTAAACTCAGCTTTAACAGCCCTCGTTGGTTTTTTTTGTGAATTCCAAAAATGAAAATATATGGCACCACAAAGTAGATCTTCTGTTTCTCAGGCCATTTTTGATAAAACTGCATGCGGGCGGGCGGGGCGCGCGGGCGGGCGGGCGGGCAGGGTGGCGTTTTTTTATTTTATTTTTTATTTTTGTTATTATTATATCTTTGCCATCAAAAATTGATGTTCTTGGTTTGTTTTATGTTTTAGGCCTCATAATCTACAGAATAGGATGGGTGGTGCAGTATTTCGTCCCTTGAGTGCAAGAAGGCTTTGCAATGTTAAAGCATTGCAAAGCCTTCTTGCACCCAAGGGTTCAATTTATCAATTTTCTTAACTTGAGTAAAATATCAGACACAACTCACATAAATTAATTTTTTTTTAAGTTTGCATTGGCTATAAAAAGAGGGCATGCGGCAGCCAAAAGGATCATGTGGGAGAGCCTGAGAAACAGATTTTTACTTTTTTCAGGCCTATTCTATTTTCAATTAATAGCTTGTTATAAGAGATAATGAAATATTAGAGGGAATTCCTATTTCTAATTTGATGGGAACTGTTCACTCACCCTGAACACTATCGGTCTGTCTATTCGAATCAGTTTCGTGTTAGTCATATTTGCGGGTACTTCTTTAACTGTCCTTATATATGTACACACAGCACACTCAACAGCAGGCTTCTCAAAATAGGGGTTCTCAATAATGCACTCTGCATCATAGTACTCTGAAAAAGGTACAAGATAACAAGAAAGTTTATAACAGTCTGCAACCTTATCAGAGATGGTGGGAGCTGGGTACAAAAGGTACACATCCCACTCCCCAACATGTACGCCTCCTTCCCTTTTTATCCATAGAAATGTAATTTGAATTATTATACAGTACGTGGAGAGTGGATTGTAACTAAATCACCCACGGAGTGGAGTTATCAACCAAACTATAACTTTCATATTTTGTATATATCGACTAAAAACACAAGCAATGTTTCAGCCAATGGACCTCCGGGTTTAACCCGGAGATCCATTGGCTGAAACTTTGCTTGTGCTTGTTATGCTTTGCAACAAATTTGCAATTATTGCTTGGGTGGAATCTCCACCCTGCGGGTGATTTAGTGATAATACACTTTCCACGTACTATACAATTCCTTAACCCTTTACCCAACACAAAAAAGCAGACGACACTTGCAAATAAAATTCTTGAATAAATCATTTTTTGTCTCAAAAACATAGGTTATGACCCCTCATTGGAACAACCTTGATGAACTCGTTTCATAGAGGAGTCATAACCTATGTTTTGGGGACAAAAAAATGAAAAAAAATAATAGTGCTGGCTGGTTTTGGCTGTTACATTGGGTAAAGGGTTAAAAGCTTTACTCAACCCCTTGCCCAATGCACACAATTTCAAGGGGTTTGTTAATCATGTTTTATAAAATTTTTACGAAATTTCAACAAAATTGTATTATGTGACATCTCACTGGATCTCATTCCAATGAGGGGTCACATGGTATTGTTTTGTTGAAATTTCTTGAAAATTATGCAGATGGATTTATTTATTTATTGGAGTTTAATGAAAATTTCACAACAGCCAGTCACCTTGTGTCAGAGAGATTTACGGGTGGAAGAAGTCAGAGTACATGGAGACACCAAGCAGCGGTTGGTTAGCAACCGTCTGACTCCCCAATGTACTAATTTCCAATTTGTTAGGTAAAGTTTTAACATTGTCAGCACATGGTACTTTTTGAATGCCGATTTTCCTAAATAGCATTGGCCAGGTTATAAAATCATTTTTGTACTGTATGTTTGGAAATTCCTCTGTTAATTTTTTGCAGCACCCTGTATGAATCCCACATCAGAATTAACTCAGGTATTTTTTTATGAAATCCCTCCAACTTTTTGGAGCACCTCATAGCAGGGCCCTTTCATGGGTAATGATGTACACTATACACACTACATACGGGGTGGGTGGGGGGTTGGGTAATTTTGCGGTCCTGTAGCTCCATGGCAACAATAGGGTTCTTTAACGTGCACAGTTAATTACCACAGACAGAACACCCATTTATACATTTTCACCCAACAGGACGAGCATTGCATTATAACAAAACATGGCACTATGGAGGAGCAGTGTGGGATGAATACACGCTAAAATTGCATTACAATTCCCTGACCTGCAACCCTTCAAGGCTTGGGATCTGAGCGCAATGCATTACACTCTTGGCTTCTGCATCCTCAAGGGTATGATTTCTACGTTAGGTTAAGGGTAGGATTTTTACGTCAGGTAAAGGGTTAAAAACATGATAGTACTGAAATTAGGCCTATCGCTTTCAAAATTTTGCGTAACCCATTTATCATTCACCTGATCTGAGCTTTGGTAACTTATTGTTCATTCCCCTGTACTTGATTCAGGTAACCCATTAGGTAACCGATATATATTTATCATATGACTCGTCCATTTTGTTCACTTTAAAACATTTGATATTTTGTTTTCATATTAATCAGTGATAAATAAAGCCTTCCGTCAACTTCATTGGTCAATTTCAAAACTAGACAATTTGATTGGCTGAACAAAATACAACTGGGCCACATTTTCATAATTTGCATAATTAGTGTTGGGAGCTTTCATTGGTCAATTTCAAAACTGGACAATTTGATTGGCTGAACAAAACACAACTGGGTCACATTTGCATAATTTCAGTAGGGAGAATTTACGTTATGTGTCCTATTTGGGGTGGGTTATATTGTATTAATCTTTTACCTACAAGAAAAATGCCATTCATTTTTTTTATATTTTCACTTTTTGCTTCCAAAACATAGGTTATGACCCCTCAATGGAAGGAGCTCATTCCAATGAGGGGTCATAACCTCTGTTTTGGAAACAAAAAATGAAAATATTTAGTTATACGAGGATGTTTTTTCCAAGTGCCGTCTGCAACTCAAGTTAGGTGATTGTTAAAAAGTCATACTAAGCAGCTAATTTGTGCGTGTGTGTGTCGTATGATAAACAGAATATGAAATGAGTGTTTTTCTCCTATAATATTTATGAAACTCGGCCGAATTTTCCGTTTAGGCTCGCCACAATGGAAAATTCTTAGACTCGTTTCATGAATATTATATGAGAAAAACACTCATTCCATATCCTCTATGTATTGCTACTATGCTGATATATGAAGTGTTGTATCATAGCCAAGTTGGGAGCGTAGTGGCTCAGCAGTAGACTGTTGGACTTCTGTGCTAGAGGTCCCGAGTTCGAGCCCCGTCCGGGACGACCCGCGTAGTGTCCTTGGGCAAGGCACTTTATCCCGGTTGCCTACATGGGGGCACGATGACGCCGTGTATTAAGGCATACTGCCCGTCGAAGGTGCACATGTCTTCAACCGCTGCAACCCTGCTTAAGCGGAGCTTGGACAGAGTTAGAATGTTGAGGAGCTGACAGTTGCTTGTCGATGCTCGGTGGTTCACTCTGGGTACTCCGGCTTCCTCCACCCATAAAACTGTCCCGGTCACGATTAGCCATTGTGCATAAGTATGTGACCTTAAATACTAATAAATAAATAAATATAAATAAATATCATAGCCAAGTTCTTTCTCCTATCATCCTATGAGGAATATCCTGATGAACTGAGTTGAATTCTTGGGAACAAGAATGAGGTCATGCTGCAGCAATTCAGATACAAGTTAATTATAATTATAGTCTAATCTTGGCATGGGCCAGCATGTTGCAAAAGAGTATGGCATCCATAATCACTGTTTGTGGCAGAGACATGAATTATTTCCATTTCCTGATTTCCATCATTATTATTATTACTTTTTATTGGTGTTTACATACCTATGCACAATGGCGAATCGTGAGCGTGACATTTTTTCAAGCGTAGGAAGCCAGATTACCCAGAGAGAACCACCGAGCATCGACGTGAAACTGTCCGCTCCTCAACATTCTAACTCTGTTCAAGCTCCGTTCATGCAGGGTTACTGGAGTTGAAGACATGTGCACCATCAACATGCAGTATGCCATAGTGCACAGCATCATCGTGCCACCCATGTAGGCAAACAGGATAAAGTGCCTTGCCCAAGGACACAATTGAGGTCATCCTGGACAGAGATCGAACTCGGGACCTCTAGCATAGAAGTTCAACAGTCTATCACTGAACCACCATGCTCCCCATAGGCCAGCATGCTGCAGAAGAGTATGGCATCCATAAATACTATTTGTGGCAGAGACGTGAATTATTGCCATTTCCTGATTTTGTACCTTTGTTACATCTAAAGATGATCAACAGTTTAAAATTATGTAGAGCATCAACTGATCATTAGCATACAATTAAAACTAGAAGACCTGTCACGAATAGTGCGCTTATCTAGGCTTAGTTGCGCATTGGAATTGCGCGCAATTGCCATATCGAAGGGTATCCAAAGCACGGCAAGTTCTCCTGGTTACTCACAGCAAACACATGCAATGTTTCAGCCAATGGAACTCCGGGTTACCCGGGTTACCCGGAGGTCCATTGGCTGAAACATTGCTTGTGCACAGGCCATATGGACAGAATTTGATAGCTTTACTATGGCCATAACGCGTACATTAACACGCAGATCAACGTGCTATTTGTGCGCAACTCATGACAGGACTTCTAGTTTTAACTGTAGTGTTTGCATCTGCTTGAAGTATAGATGCTCTGTTGGCCAATAATTGCCCAACATAGTAGCTTCACTTCAGGCAGATGCAAACACCCATGCAGCCGATGATTGGTTGATGCTCAACTTCATTCCACCATTCATTCGTACTACATGCAGATCATTCAATTTGGAGAAAATTTCAAGTGACCTGGGAACAATTTAGCACAACCCGTTTTCTGTTCCCATGTTTTTCATTTTAGGTAACCTCCACGCAATCCAAACAGCTGTTCACCTCAAATCGGCAGGCCTGGTAAACTGATGCATCAATATACAGACAATCCTGGAATATAAATTTTCTCATAAATTATCTTAACCCTTAGATCCCCATACAGCCACAAATTGCCCCTTTTTATATTGCTCTGAGAGTGTTGTTCCAAGTGCACATGTAGGGAACGGGACAATCTGGGACAACCCACTCCAAGTTTTCACATGCCGCAGTGATCAAGGACTGCGGCCCACCATTTCACTTAATTATGATGGTATTATAAGTAATAACATGTGAATAAGTCCAAATGAACTATTCAGCTGTTATCTAATATATAAATGTGAATGTCTGTATCTCTCTATCTTTGTTCCGGGTGAACTCCTCCATTTCTCGACCGATCGATCTCAAATTTTCAAATTACGGGGGTAATTCGTCCCTGTGAGTAACATGGGATGGGTGCAGTGCCCGTGCGGGGTGACCCTGACCTTGAAATTGATGACCTTGACCTTTTATTTCAAAAACAGGCTAAAATTTCATATGTGCGGGTATACTGACCCATCGATCATTTTGACTTTATCGGAGTGCCCGTGTGGGGTGACCTTGAAATTGGTGACCTTGACCTTTTATTTCGAAAACGGCTGGGCCGATCGGGCTAAAATTTCATATGTGTGGGTATATTTACCCCTCGATCATTTTGACTTTATCGGGGTGGCCATGTGGGGTGACCTTGACCTTGAAATTGGTAACCTTGACCTTCTATTTCAAAAACGGCTGATATAACCATCTTCTCCCGTGCAACGCCGGGTAACACCCGCTAGTCTAATATATAAATGTGAATGCCTTGCCTGTATCTATATATCTCTCTCTATCTTTGTTCCGGGTGAACTCCTCCATTTCTCAACCAATCAATCTCAAATTTTCTACACAGGGGTATTTCGTCCCTGCGAGTAACATGGGATGGGTGCCGTGCGGGGTGACATTGATGACCTTGATCTTTTATTTCGAAAACAGCTGGGCCGATCGGGCTAAAATTTCGTAGGTGCAGGTATATTGACCCATTGATCATTTTGACTTTATCGGGGTGACCTTGAAATTGTGACCTTCACCTTTTATTTCGAAAATGGCTGGGCCGATCGGGCTAAAATTTCATATGTGCGGGTACATTGACCCATCGATCATTTTGACTTTATCGGGGTGCCCATGTGGGTTGACCTTGACCTTGAAATTGGTGACCTTGACCTTTTATTTCAAAAACGGTTGGTCCGATCAGACTAAAATTTCATATGTGTGGGTATATTGACCCATCGATCATTTTGATTTTATAGGGGTTGACCTTGACCTTGAAATTGGTGACCTTGACCTTTTATTTCGACAATGGCAGGGCTGATCGGGCTAAAATTTCATATGTGCGGGTGTACTGACCCATCGATCATTTTAATTTTATCGGGATGCCCGTGTGGGGTGACCTTGACCTTGAAATTGGGGACCCTGGCCTTTTATTTTGAAAACAGTTGGGCCGATCAGGCTAAAATTTCATATGTGCGGGTATATTGACCCATCGATCATTTTGACTTTATCGGGGTGCCCGTGTGGAGTGACCTTGACCTTGAAATTGGTGACCTTGACCTTTTATTTCGAAAACAGCTGGGGGGATCGGGCTAAAATTTCATATGTGAGGGTATATTGACCCATCAATCATTTTGACTTTATCAGGGTGCCCATGCGGGGTGACCTTGACCTTGAAATTGGTGACCTTGACCTTTTATTTTGAAAGCGGCTGGGCTGATCGGGCTAAAATTTCATATGTGCGGGTATACTGACCCACCGATCATTTTGACTTTATCGGGGTGCCCGTGTGTGGTGACTTTGACCTTCAAATTGGTGACCTTGACCTTTTATTTCGAAAACGGCTAGGCCGATCAGGCTAAAACTTCATATGTGCAGGTATATTGACCCATCGATCATTTTGCCTTCATCTGGGTTCCTGTGTCGGGTGACCTTTATCTTTTATTTGGAAAATGGCTTTGCTAATCAGGCTAAAATTTCATATGTGCAGGTGTACTGACCCATCAATCATTTTGAGTTTATCGGGGTGCATGTGTGGGGTGACCGTGACCTTTAAATTGGTGACCGTGACATTCCATTTTGAAAAACGGCTGAGCCGATCATATCTGAGGGTATATTGGTATAACCATCTTCTCCCGTGCAACGCCGGGTAACACCCACTAGTTACTTATAATACGATTGTAATAATAATTACATGCCACAGTCATCAGACATCAGGGACAATCCGCCATCAGACTTGCCTGATTTAAATCAATTGATTTAAATTCAAAATATACAAATATTCAGGAAAATTTTTAAAACAACACGGAAATAATCTGAAACAAGATGGAATGCCTATTGACTGTTGAAATACAGTAATTAGCCCTTATTTATGACAGAACTACAGAACTAATCTATGGAGTGGGAATATACATCCCACATGCATTGTGTCTTGACTACTAGAACATACTGTACATGTAGGTTACGGTAGTTAAATGTTCCTGAATAATTTTTATAAGTTTAAATAATTTTCAGTTAATATGAATAAAATCAAATTAGAGTGAACACAGATTTTAACCCTTTACCCAATGCAGACGATTTCAAAATGTATTATTTTAAATATAATTGTTTAAATTTTTTCAAAAAAATTCAACAAGACCATATCATGTGACCCCTCTTTGGAACGAGCTCGACGAGCTCGTTCCAAAGAGGGGTCACATGATATGGTTTTGTTGAAATTTTTCGGAAAATTTTCAGAAGGGTTCATAACCCTTTACCCAATGCAGACGATTTCAAAATTCATTATTTTAAATATTTTTTTAAAATTTAAAAAAAAAAATTTCAACAAAACCAGATTGTCAATCTCGTTCCAAAGAGGGGTCACATGATATGGTTTTGTTGAAATTTTTCGAAAAATAATATTTTTTCAGCTGCTGACTTTGCATATTACGCGGGCGGATGCGGGCGATTCGTTGGGTAAAGTGTTAAACCATATATATCTTTCAGTGAACCTGTCAAAAATACAAAATCAACTCTTGAGAACAGGATGAGTGATTTAAGAATATTGCAAGTAACAAAAATCATTTTCTAAACGTCATCTTTCTTCAAGCAATGCTTTAACAATAAGAAACAATTAGTTTTCTTTATATAATACTATCCCCAAAAAATTTCAGTTTTATTTTTCTTCAAAATAGAGTTGGGCAATATATCGACATATCGATCGAAAATCAATTTTTTCTGAATATTGAAAATCGTATCGCAAACAAACAGAGATATCGAAACATTCAATATTTAGATTCTGCACTACACAGATAGGAAATTATGCCAAGACAACTGGAGGTACTGTAAGCAAACTCACAACGTGATACCCCCCGCACCTGTAATGTATAAGTTAGATTATCTCTCCTTGGAAATGTCAGAACGGAATTGTATTGCTTCATGCACATCTTCATTTGGAGTTCTTCCATTGTGTAAAGTTTCATGAAAATTCTTCAAGCGGTTTAGGAGGAGTTGTGCTTACAAGGATGGACAGACGGACGGATGCTCCAACATTTCGGGTTTATGGGCTACCAAAAAACATTTTGTAAGTCCAAAACCTTATTTTACCCAGAACTGCACCCCCCCCCCCCCCACCCTAGAACTTATATTTAACCCTAACCCAACCCTCCACCCAAAAAACACACCCTAACCCTACCCCACCCTGACCCTAAAACCCTACCCCCACCCCTGACCCTAACCCCCACCCACCCCAGGGACCTAACCCCCAACCTTAAGCCCTACTCTGGGGCTACCCCTAACCCCACCCACCCTAGCCAAACCAATAGGATTAGGAGCTATTTCTCGATTTAGGGGCTACTAAAACTAAAACCCCACCCCTGACCCCAACCCTACCCCCAGGACCTAACCCTCCCCCAACCTTAAGCCCTACACTGGGGCTACCCCTAACCCTACCTTAATTTGGAGGTAGCCCCTAATAATAATATCCCCTAAACCCCCAATGTTGGCCCGGACGGACAGACGGACGCACAGGGTGATTCCTACATGTATATACCCCCCCAAACTTTGTTTGCGGGGGGAGGAGGGGGGGAGGGTATAAAAATGAAAATGACAGGACATACATGTACAATTCAGATTCCATCTGTCAAATCTCCACCAAAATAGTAGATGACAACAAAATACAAATTTTGTGGTTCGATATACATGTATTCATGAATTTTCTACTTTCTCGGTAATATCGAATATCGTATCGATATCGGGATATTTGTAAAAAGAAAAAAAAAAAATATTGAATATTGTATCGAGGCTAAGATTTCAATATTGCTCAGCTCTGCTTCAAAAGTCAGCTAAAAATCGGGGACAACCCACCCCAGAAATGGGACAACCCACCACAAAGATAGGCCTGGAGCGGGTTGTCTTTGGGATGGGTAGCCCTGATTTTTTTCTGACTTTTGAAGAAAAATAAAACTAAAATTTCTTCCTTCACAACTCTACTGACAGGATGCATTTTTCTTGATAGTGTTTTTCACATCACTATTGACTGTCTGTACAGACAGCCTTCAATAATGTAGAACATTGTTAAGTCATCTGCAGCTGTGTACATAGAAATACAGCAGTTATTGACATACAATTAATATGAAGACTTGAAAGTAAACAAATTTATTTGCACTGGTCAATGAATTCCACTTTCAGCCAGGTCAATCAATTTCTTCCAACTCTAATCACCTTACAACTCTAATACTACTTACAGTTAAAACTAGAAGTCCTGTCACAAACTGTGCGCTTATCTAGGCTTAATTGCGCACAATTGCCATATCGAATGGCATCCAAAGCACAGCATGTTCTCCTGATTACTCATAGCACACGCAGGCAATGTTTCTGCTGATGGACCTCAGGGTTACCCGGAGGTCCATTGGCTGAAACATTGCTTGTGCACAGGCCGTATCTATTATCATTGTGTCCCTGGAGTTCCAATGTGTTCTCTGAGCCTTCTGGCACAGAAAACACATTGAAACTCAGGGGACGATTTGTCAATGTTGTATTAATTCGCAATAATTCATAAACCATTCTGTGTTGCATTTCGATACATTTTGAGTGCAAAAGACAGTCACATAAGAATTGAATGCAACATTTTTAATAATGAGAAGATGTGTGTGCCAATTTTTCCTCTATGTAGCTGAATGTAGTACAATTTTTCAGTCGCAATATTAATACCTTGAAGTGAATATAACCAAAATAGTATACAAGTCTTTGCATTAAAAATTTTGGGTGCAATTGTACTCCCAATCTGAGGAGTGCAACTGTTTTGCACTCCTTGATTTTCTAGATTGCCAGGCCTGATAACTATTCTTTTCATTTTTTGCTTCAAAAACATAGCTTATGACCCATCAATGGAATGAGGTCAATGAGGGGTCATAAGTTATGTTTTGGAGGCAAAAAATGAAAAAAATAATGACAATTGAATGGCAATTTTTTGTGAATAGCAGTGGCCGGTTTTGGTCATTATGTTGGGTAAAGGGTTAATGATCTTGTTCCAATGAGCTGTGTTTTTTAATTTTGAGAGAAAAATTGAAAACATAATGAAATTTGATTGGAAATATTTCAGACCTGGCATTTTCAGGAGAGCGATTTATTTGCTTGTCAACTGCTCGCCTTAAAAAAATTAAGGAGAACGAAAACTAGCCCTCCTGGCCTTAGAAAATGAGGATTACCATAACAGCCTATTCCTAAAGCCCACACCTTCTCAGCTTGCTGCTATGTTTTGTGGTCTCTGTAAGACGGCCACACTGCTCTTCCTACACCTCCGGGCCTTGCCGAGGCCCGGAGGTGTGGGAGGGGCAGAGTAGCCGTCTTACAGAGACAAGCTTGTTAGCAGCGCAAAATAAAATGTACAAAACCCACGAAGAAGAATTGATTAGTACTAAAGCTTCATTTTGCCTCTTTTAGCTTTTTGTAAGCCTGAGGAGAGCTATGGCTCTCCTAGGTCATGCGAGGGGAGCGATTTTTAGCCCTCCTCTATTTTTAAGAATGCCAGGCCTGATATTTTTGTATATATATAGCGATGGCTGGTTTGGGCCATTACATTGGCCTGGGTAAAGGGTTAATGCTGTAAATCATCAATGGTACTGCAATTTTTCAGCAAGCTACAGTTAAAACTAGAAGTCCTGTCACGAATAGCGCGCTTATGTAGGCTTAATTGCGCGCAATTGCCATATCGACTGGCATCCTAAGCACGGCACATTTTCCTGGTTTCTCATAGTAAACACATGCAATGTTTCTCCCAATGGACCTCCGGGTTACCCGGAGGTCCATTGGCTGAAACATTGCTTGTGCACAGGCCATATGTACAGAATTTGATAGCTTTCTTTGGGCCACAACGCGCACATTAACACGCATATCAACGTGCTATTTGTGCGCATTTCATGACAGGACTTCTAGTTTTAACTGTATACAGTACAGTCACCATGGACTGGTTGTAATCCATGCATGGACAGTGATGACCACAGGAGCATTTATCCTGGTTTGCCGGGTAATTAAAGTCATCATCAGCAAATTGTAATTCATTTTTTGTAATTTTTCATATAATTAGTGTTTGGAATCTAATAATATTGCCCACCCGTTGAAAGTGACCTGTCCATGTTGGCTGTACTGTAAGGGCAAGTGTTTAACCCTTTACCCAACGAATCGACCACATCCGCACACGTACAGTACAGTTAAAACTAAAAGTCCTGTCCTGAAATGCGCACAAATAGCACGTCGATATGCGCGTTAATCTACGCGATATGACCATTGTAAGGCTATCAAATTCTGTAAATATGGCCTGTGCACAAGCAATGTTTTGGGCCAATGGACCTCCGGGAAACCCGGAGGTCCATTGGCAGAAACATTGCCCGTGTTTGTTATGAGTAACCAGGAGAACCTGCCGTGCTTTGGATGACATTCGATATGGCAACTGCGCGCAATTCATACACGCAATTAAGCCTAGATAAGCGCACATTTTGTGACAGGACTTCTAGTTTTAACCGTACGTCGAGAGTGTATTATCACTAAATCACCCGCAGAGTGGAGATTCCACCCAAGCAATAATTGCAAATTTGTTGCAAAGCATAACCAGCACAAGCAAAGTTTCAGCAAATGGACCTCCGGGTTAAACCAAGAGGTCCATTGGCTGAAACATTGCTTGTGTCTTTTGTCGATATGTTCAAAATTTTAAAGTTATAGCTTGGGTGATATCTCCACTCCACAGGTGATCTAGTTACAATCCACTCTCCATGTACTGTAATATGCAAATTCAGCAGCTGAAAAAATAATATTTTTCAAGCAATTTCAACAAAACCATTTCATGTGACCCATCTTTGGAATGAGTCCGTCAAACTCTTTCCAATGAGGGGTCACATGATATGCTTTTGACGAAATTTTTTGAAAATTTAAAAAGAATTATATTTATAATAAATTTTGATATTGTCTACGTTGGGTAAAGGGTTAATTAAATTTTTTATAATTATTCCTATAATTAATTTTTGGAATCTAATAATATTACCCACTCATGGAAAGTGACCTGTCAACATTGGCTGTACTGTAAGGGCATGTGTTTAAGCTGTTAACCAAGGTTAATCCTGTAATTAATCGATCAAGAAAACCCTTTAACAATTACTTACAGTTAAAACTAGAAGTCCTGTCATGAAGTGCGCACAAATAGCACGTTGATATGCGCGTTAATGTGCGCATTAGGGCCCTAGTAAAGCTATCAAATTCTGTACATATGGCCTGTGCACAAGCAGTGTTTCAGCCAATGGACCTCCGGGTAACTCGGAGGTCCATTGGCAGAATCATTGCATGTGTTTGCTATGAGTAACCAGGAGAACCTGCCGTGCTTTTAATGCCTTTCGATATGACAATTGCGCGCATTTCCAATGCGCAATTAAGCCTAGATTTATTTATTTATTTATTGATGTTTAAGGTCACATATTTATGCACAATGGCTAATCAGGACCGTGACAGTTTTACGGGTGGAGGAAGCCGGAGTACCCGGAGAGAACCACCGAGCAAAGACGAGCAGCTGCCAGCTCCCCAACATGGTAACTCCGCACTGCAGCACAGGCAGGGTTAGATTGGTTGAAGACATGCGTACCATCGACGTGCAGTACGCCTTAGTACACGGCGTCATCGTGCCCCCACACAGGCAATGGAGATGAAGTGTCTTGCCCAAGGACACAACGCGGTTGCCGCAGGTGGGATTCGAACTGAGGACCTCTCGGCTTGCAGCCTGCACCTCTACCAACTGAGCCACCGCGCTCCCAATTAAGCCTAGATAAGCGCACTATTCGTGACAGGACTTCTAGTGACAGGACTTCTAGTTTTAACTGCACAGTGAGTACAGCCATCCATGGTCTGGTCACCTTCCACGGGGTGGGCAGTATATCCACGGATGCAATAATATTAGATTGCAAACACCAATTATGGCAATACTCATCAACAATTTAATTAATGAAGCACTGGGTACAACCCGTTGCTTCATTAATTAAAATTTTGCTGATGACAATTTTTATTACCTGGTAAACACATGTGTAGACACCACTGTCCTAGGGCTGCACGGTATTTGGATTTGAGTACCGGTGGCAGTATTGAAAATAATACTGTGGTATACCGGTGTACCGTGAAACAGATTAAAAGCAAAATAAAACTGAAATACCTTACTTTTCCGTAAGCCTGTGATAAATGCGATGTACACAGTCCCACCATCACAGATGAAAAACAACTCATGAAATTCGGTACGTTCAGAGTGTTGAGTTTACTTTGGATGTAAAAGAATTTTGATGTTCATTAATTCATTGTTTGTCAGCAATCTGCCAAAAACTGTTTCAAAGTACGCAGATTTGACACAATTGACAGTGTTGGTAACAATAGCCTGGCTCAATAATTAAATGCTTATCGAGACAAGAGAGGTTGACCATGTTTTTACAGGAGTTAAACTGACAAAGACTAATTTACTTGTATCCAAGCTTCTATCGAATGAAAGAGAGTAAACCGACTAATAATTTTATGGCTTATTTTCATTACAATAGGTTTAATAACTTTGCAGACATGAATTAGTCTTCCACTGAATCCATTCAAAAAATATCCTTCGCATTTAATGTGTTTTCCCTATTTTTGCGCATTATACATATTTTTATTTCAAGAAAACGCAAATTTCAAATCATAATACCGGGCCCAAAAATTTATAACGTTACTCACGGTATACCAGTATTCATTTTTGATGGATGGTTTTTAACCAGTGACGATTTTAATACCGGTAACAACTGGTATACCATAATACCGTGCAGCCCTACAATATCCATATATGGATTACGAGTCCACAATGGCTGTACTGAACAAGTTGGCATGTACAGTGCATGGAGAGTGTATTATCACTAAATCACCTGCAGAGTGGAGATTCCACCCAAGCAATAATTGCTAATTTGTTGCAAAGCATAACTAGTACAAGCAAAGTTTCAGCCAATGGATCTGCGGGTTAAACCCGGAGGTCCATTGGCTAAAACATTGCTTGTGTTTTTGTCGATATGGACAAAATTTGAAAGTTATAGCTTGGGTGATATCTCCACTCTGCGGGTGATGTAGTTACAATCCACTCTCCACGTACTGTACCTCGTATATTATGAAAAATTGCTTGTGTTTTTTGTTGATATGTAAAGAATTTGAAAGTTATAGTTTGGGTGATAACTCCACTCTGCGGGTGATTTAGTTACAATCCACTCTCCACATACTGTACCACTAATGGACAGTGTTGCCTTGTGACATACAGTGTATATTTGTGGGGTACACAGAGAAAAGCTGTGTTTCAGCCAATGGGCCTCCGGGTTAAACTTTGCTTGTGCTGGTTATGCTTTGCAACACATTTGCAAATATTGCTTGGGTGGAATCTCCACTCTACGGGTGATTTAGTGATAATACACTCTCCACGTACTGTACATGTGTGTGGTCAAAACTTGAAGTTGCACCAGATGAATTAAAAGAATTTTTATGAAGATGTGTATTGCACATTCATCTTCTCGAAAAGCATATTTTGGCCCTAAAAGAACATTTTTTCTGAATATATTTTTAATAGTAAAAAGTTAAACATAAACCTTATTCTATAGATGCCACCATTTGATAAGGTGTTCACTTCTGACCCAAGATATTCATGTTTTTCAAACAGGCAAAAATTATGAAATCACCAGCCAACATTGTCCTTAAATTCTTTACATGCATGTTTGTGACATTGTTCTTGAAGTTATGACACTGGTGAAGAAAGTCAGGACATCACCTTTATTCGTGGGCAACTATTCTTACATTTCAACCACTGTGGACTGGTCACTATCCACGGGTGGGGAATATTTCCACGGACACAATAATATTAGATTCCAAGCAGTAATTATAGAAATAATGATCAAAAATTTAATTAATGAAGCACCGGGTACAACCCAGTGCTTCATTAATTAAAATTTTGCTGCTGCTGATTTTTACTACCTTGTAAACGCATGTGTGGACATCACTGCCCAAACATGGATTACGACCAATCCATGGTGACCATGGGCAGATACGGAGGGGGGGGGGAAGGGGGGGTATATTTGAAAGGGGAGACAACAAGCAATTTTTCAAAGACAAATTCAACCTGTATTGAAATTATCTTTACACGAGGAGTTCTCGCAACTTGACACCATCGTATAAACAATTGGTACAATGTATGGTCTGCAGTCTGAACCTCAATGAGGTACAGACTACAGACCATACATTGTACCAATCGTAGTCAACATAAATGTTGATTCATCAACGAAAATAGTCTGATACATGTTATTTGGATGAAGTATTATCACCATAAGAGTTCATGCGATGAGAAATGACTGGCTAGTCATACGCCGTGGGTGCTTGGAAATATAACGTTCACAAATTTCCTGTATTGAAACAGGTAACTCAAACCCGTGCATTGCGATAATGGCGAGGTCCGATAAACGGTCGATTGTCATGCTGCTTCGCATTCACGTATGGATCCACCGGACACAGTACACAAGGAAATGCATCCAGAATGCATCTCCTGCGATCAAAATTTCAAAAAAATTTTGGGTGAGGACCCCCTCCCCCTCCCTGTATGAGAGGGGGGGATACCCCCTCTTGAGCTCACACCCCCCCCCCCCCACTCGCGTCTGCGGTGCTCGGTTCCACTACCCTTTTTTCAATCCTGGATCTGCCACTGGCGACTGTACATAGTATGAACAAGATCTGTAACACTCCGCTTCACAGTTTCACACTACTGTACACAGGTAAAATTCTAAACATAGGGCAAATGTTGAAACTAATGCCATGTTAATTAGGGATATATTTTTAGGATCAGATATATGATTACATCAGGCTAATTGTTGGACAAGAGAATTTGAAGTTTTGATCACAGAGTTGGAGTCTGTTGTATAGAGTAATATTACTCGAGGAATTATGGGAAAAAGTGGGTTCGAAATATTGACTACTGTATTTATTAAAATGTAATTTTTACACTGAGTTGTTACCATGCATGAAACTAAAAAAATGAGACGGAAACATATTTATTTGAACCGGTCAACAACAGCTACTAGTAAAGTCATCATCGGGAAACCCAATTGGAACGTGAACTGTATATTTATGTTGATACACCTACATACCAAATTTTATTTGCTTTGGCTAAAGTTATCATCAGGAAACTACAGTGTGACGGAAGGACGGACGGACGAACAAACGGACGCCGGTTATTTTAATAATCCCTCCCCCCCCCCCCCACCCGCGAATTTTCAATCAGTTCGACAATCTGTGGCTACCCAACTAGAGTAATTGGTAGCCACTAAATTTATTTTTCTGACCCGATTGATCGATTAAAAATGTCAATTCTCAGCTGTAACTTACGTGTGAACTGGAATCTCTTGTGAAAAGGCAGTGCAGCCAGGCGAACGAGTCTGAAGAAATCATACAGATACGGCGCAACACTTTTTTCAACATATTCACTGCTTGGTTCGTGGACATATATCAAAAGAAAAATAAAACAGCCGAAGAAAAAAATCACCAGCAGTGAATAGACAAAAAACTTGGTTAGCATTCGAATACCCGACCAGCATTTGTGGAGAATGTGATTTGCAGTCTGTTTCTTCATGACATCATTCAAATCAGTCTCCACTGCCTTGTCAATACATTTGTCAATTTCTTCTTCAGACAGGCCCCATTGCTTGCCAAGTTTCTTGATTTCTGTAATATTGATCTTGAAATATGCTATAGCATCAACTTCTGCCACCATGGTTCTTGTAGAAATACAAAAGCGATTCAACCCGGATGTTTTATATCACTTCCTTATCGTGTTAAAATCGAGGCCAGTCAGTGCACGTAACCAGTTTAATTGTAAACTTAAGGCGTCACCACGCATTCTGTCTGCCACAACTTCGTGTCACACCAACGTGGTGAATACATTGGCAACTTTTCTCACCTTTGACGTTCATAATGTGGTCGTCTTATTTTGCATCTCATCAGCAAATGGCTGAATCTATTTTGTATTTGTGGCGATGTTCAAATACACTTTTTTCTGAGAAGCATCTTTGGATCGCGGTTTAACCCTTTTGAAACGGTTAAAAAAATAAACTGACATGCTGTGACATAAAGAAAAAAAAAAATGCACAGCGATCGACAAGCAGTCGACACTACGCACGTAATCGGGGAGGGGGG
Source organism: Pictodentalium vernedei (assembly GCA_031216915.1). Classification (NCBI taxonomy): domain Eukaryota; kingdom Metazoa; phylum Mollusca; class Scaphopoda; order Dentaliida; family Dentaliidae; genus Pictodentalium; species Pictodentalium vernedei. The sequence continues at coordinate 57,119,457 of CM062289.1, forward strand.
GTGGAGGGGGGTACGCCGGGAGAGATGGGGGGGGGGGGGATGTCGAAGTAACCCAAGGGAGCGGAACTTTGGGGCGGCGGGTTTGGCCCAGAGGTACAGAATTCATTGGTAAGCCCACCGGGCCCCCCACCCGTCCACACATGGCCTGACAACTGTATTTTAATATTTTGGTTGGGGGAGGCTGGGGCAGGCCTGGGAGAGAGGGGGGTCGTAGAAGTACCCCCCCCCCCCGGGCGTGGAACTTTGGGCGGGTTTGGCCCAGAGGTACAGAATTCATGGGTAAGTCCACACCCACCCGTGCACATATGGCCTGACAACTGTATTTTAATATTTTGGTTTGGTAAAACGGGCTTTCAGGTCATGTTTTGACTAGAGCTTGCCCCAAAGGTCATAATTCCCGCCCCGTGCTAACAGTTAAGAAGGGGGCTAAATCGTGAATGGAGCTCTGCACTTGACCAACTTTTATAATTTTAGACTGCATGATTCTTGAAGTAATAACTTGATTAAATCACATTGACGTAATAAAGCTATCACTTCAAGAATTGTGCAGTCAAAACCTATAACCCTAGGTCACTGGATACTCATTGATGAACTTGCAAATTTGAAATATGCTGCTAAAAACGTCATTTTGACTTTTTTTGACGGCCAAAGAATTACGTGGTTTTTTTTTGTCCCAAAAGCCGCCAGACAAGTCTCCATTTAATAACTGATTTCAAAATTTTCTTGGGGGGTCATAACCTATGTTTTTGAGACAAAAGATGAAGAAAATCAGTTATTCAAGACGTTTGTTTGCAAGTGTCGTCTGCTTTTCATGTTAGGTAAAGGGTTAACCCATCAACGTTTGCTTTTGATGCATATAACATGGCTTCAAAATGGAATCATATATAGCCGATTCCACAGGCCAGGATACGAATAAAATGCTCCATCCATGAACAAAACGACTGCTGATTGCATCATAGACAATATCTCATCAGTGGCAAAACGAGAATTCGGTCATCAGACCCATCATCTACAGTAAGATATCTTCTGCTATTCTTTGTACCTGCACACCCACTGGTCTTGAAGATCAACTTCTACAAGTGTACAGTACGTGGAGAGTGGATTGTAACTAAATCACCCGCGGAGTGGAAACATCACCCAAGCTATAACTTTCAAAGTTTGTACACATCGACAAAAACACAAGCAATGTTTCAGCCAATGGACCCCCGGGTTTAACCCGGAGGTCCATTGGTTGAAACTTTGCTTGTGCTGGTTATGCTTTGCAACAAATTTGCAATTATTGCTTGGGTGGAATCTCCACTCTGCGGGTGATTTAGTGATAATACACCCTCCACGTACTGTAGTTGGGGGTTTGGACATTCTCTTTCGGCGATGCCTGTAGAGACCAGCATCTATGCAGTATGCTTGTGAATGACAGAGTAATAGCGGCTTCTTCTTCAGTTAACTCGTCGAATTCTCTTTGAATATCTGATGCAAAGGGGTTGCTTCATCGCAGGTGCGGTTTCTCGTGTTAGTCATACATGAGTCTAAGAACATGAAGCTGTTCTATCTGAGGATGTATATGAGCAGTTACATTCTTTACAAAATCACCTACTGTACTTATTCGCCCCTTTCAATAGGCAAATACACATTTCTAGTGAGTGGTAGACGTACGAAGTACATTCAAACGATATCTGAACCCACCATGTAGCACATGCTGACCACCAGCTTGAGATGTGATAAATTTAACTCCTTGCCGTATCAGGATTTGTTGGCTTCTGTTGCGCCCGTGCCTGTGCGTTTTGTGCTGCCGCTTCTATTTGTTGGTAGAGCTGTAGGTTTTTAAGTTTCTTGTTCGGTTTCGGTTTTTCAGGTTGAGTAAAACCTCGGTTCGGTTCGGTTTTCGGTTTGTTCATGAGGCCAAATAAAATTCAACAAAACTCATTCTGTATGTCTGGAATCATAACTGAATGGCAGTGAAATTGAATGAAACTCAATGAATGCCCAAAATAAGCTATAATACACTGAAGAATCAGGAAGGCCAATATAATAATCACCTAAATATACAGAACTTTTATTGTGCTTGGCCGTTTTTCGAGGTCTGACACCTACGCGCAACTTGAGGAAAGCTGCGAACACAACTAAGTTGAAATGTCGGAAATTCACAGAATGTAGCCATCCCAGAGTAGTGAGAGTACCCAGACACTGCCAATGGCAGTGTCTGGGTACCCTCACTACTCTGGGATGGCTACATTCTGTGAATTTCTGCAGCAAGAGAGTATTTTAATAAAAACGAAAAACCTTAGATTACGAGATGTCGACGGTTTCGGTTTTTAAAAAAAACAAAAAACCTCGGTTCGATTTCGGTTAACCTACAGCTCGATTTGTTGGGTTATAAGTTCGAATTGCTGCCTCATTTCGTCATCCTGCCTTGACACTTGTTCGCGATATTCCTATCTTTTCCGTTCTCTATCTTGTCTTTCCTGTTCGTATACCGCAAGCAGATCTTCCTGGCTGTTGGTGTTCAATACGTTGGAGTTATGGTTCGATCGGTCCTGGCTGATTGGAGAGACAGGTTCAGAATAGTTGTCCTTCACCTCATCAGTCTCCACCTCCGACTTCTCCTCCCCACCCTCCGACTTCCGAGGGGAAAAAGGTGTGGGTGGAGTTGGTGGTGGGGGTGGAGGTGATTCGACTACAAACTCCCTCTCCTCCTGCTCTGTGTCAGCCTTTCTCCTCTCAAGCCATGCTTCCATGCGTCTAGCATCCCGACTTCTGGCAGATGGTGGTTTTCTCTTTCTTTTCTTCTTCTCTTCAGTACGGCCCTTTTCCAGGATCCTCCCTCGGGTGTGGACCAGTGCGGGGCTGGGCTCCGCGAAAGGTGCTACCACTACCCGTGGGAGGTTGTAGTTGGTAATTGATAGTAAGCTGGACTTTGTCCCCATCAACTTGGACGTTCCAGTTAATGGGTGAACCGGCTTCCAGCGCCTTCAAAGTTTCTCTGATTCTTGTATTAACCCTTTATCCAACGAATGGGCCACATCCGCCTAAGTAATATGCAAATTCAGCAGCTGAAAAAAATTATATTTTTCAAAAAATTTCAACAAAACCATACCAAATGACCCCTCTTTGGAACGAGTTCGTCGAGATAGTTCCAACGAGGACTCACACGATATGGTTTTGTTGAAATGTTTTGAAAAAGTTTTAAAAATTGATATTTAAAATAATAAATTTTGATATCGTCTGCGTTGGGTAAAAATTTTGATATCGCCTGCGTTGGGTAAAGGGTTAAGAAAGTCCACAATTCTCTTAATTGGGATCAATTAGAAGCTCTTGTAGATACGACCGATTACTTGAAGAGACAAGCAATCAAGGACGACGACGACCACGACCGGTTAGTGATTGTCCATGTCTCTCAAACTTATATATACAGTACGTGGAGAGTGTATTATCACTGAATCACCCACCGAGTGGAGATTCCACCCAAGAAATAATTGCAAATTTTTTGCAAAGCATAACCAGCACAAGCAAAGTTTCAGCCAATGGACCTCCGGGTTAAACCCGGAGGTCCATTGGCTGAAACATTGCTTGTGTTTTTTATCAATATGTGCACAACTTGAAAGTTATAGCTTGAGTGACAACTCCACTCTGCGGGTGATTTAGTTACAATCCACTCTCCATGTACTGTATTATGTAGTAAATATGAAGCCAGTTTTCTAGTATGATTATTCAAACATTATTATTCAAACATGAAGCCTAAATTACTTTGTGTTGTATACATCAGTAAGAAAAGAGTTTACTGAAAAGAATCTTAAACGACTTACAATCACTATACTAGTCAGTGTTTTGCAAAAAAAAAAATAACTGACTTACATTCATTAGACTAGTCAGTGATTTGCAAAAAAATTAACTGACTTACATTCATTAGTCTAGTCAGTGATTGCTGACAAATTAACTGACTTACATTCATTAGACTAGTCAGTGATTTCTAACAAATTAACTGACTTAAAATTCATTAGACTAGTCAGTGATTACTAACAAATTAACTGTCTTACATTCCTTAGACTAGTCAGTGATTGCTAACAAATTAACTGACTTACATTCATTAGACTAGTCAGTGATTGCTAACAAATTAACTGACTTAAAATTCATTAGACTAGTCAGTGATTGCTAACAAATTAACTGACTTACATTCATTAGACTAGTCAGTGTTTTGCAAAAAAATTAACTGACTTAAATTCATTAGTCTAGTCAGTGATTGCTGACAAATTAACTGACTTACATTCATTAGACTAGTCAGTGATTGCTAACAAATTAACTGACTTAAAATTCATTAGACTAGTCAGTGATTGCTAACAAATTAACTGACTTAAAATTCATTAGACTAGTCAGTGATTGCTAACAAATTAACTGACTTACATTCATTAGGCTAGTCAGTGTTTTGCAAAAGAATTAACTGACTTACATTCATTAGTCTAGTCAGTGATGGCTGACAAATTAAATGACTTACATTCATTAGACTAGTCAGTGATTGCTAACAAATTAACTGACTTACATTCATTAGACCAGTCAGTGATTGCTAACAAATTAACTGACTTACATTCATTAGACTAGTCAGTGTTTTGCAAAAAAATTAACTGACTTACATTCATTAGTCTAGTCAGTGATTGCTGACAAATTAACTGACTTACATTCATTAGACTAGTCAGTGATTGCTAACAAATTAACTGACTTAAAATTCATTAGACTAGTCAGTGATTGCTAACAAATTAACTGTCTTACATTCCTTAGACTAGTCAGTGATTGCTAACAAATTAACTGACTTACATTCATTAGACTAGTCAGTGATTGCTAACAAATTGACGGTCTTACATTCATTAGACTAGTCAGTGATTGCTGGCAAATTAACTGTCTTACATTCATTAGACCAGTCAGTGTTTTGCAAACAAAACTAACTGACTGGCAATACGAGCACTAGTCGTTGGTTTGATAGGTGGGATAGCTAATTACAATATAGGGTGTGTAGGTGATTGCCTTCTGTCTCAATGCTGAAATGATTGCAGCTGAAATTGAACTTGACCACAAACACGTGGCCGTCATCTCATATTACAACAAACCGTAAGCATCAGTTGACAGTAAAGTCTTTGAATTCTTTACCAAAACATACAAGCACCTCATGTTCTTGGGTGATTTCATTTCCAAGCACCAGCTATTCAGTTGTCATAAGACTGAATCGAATGGTGACACCGTTTTCAACATCATTGAATAATTCGATCTATTTTCGTGGTAAACAACCATCAAGACGTAACATACGTCCGCAATAACCTACACTGCAAAAAATATAGGTTCTCTTTAGAACCAAAACTGGTTCTAATCTTGTCCCTGAGATGGAACCAGTTCTGTTTAAATAGTATTTATTTCAAATTAAATAAATTTATAAAGATTAACATTAAATATTAACAGAATTAAACATATATTGAGGGGGTTTCAGTTGTAAGTTTAGAGCTTATACGAAGTTGTCTCAAATCATTATAAAGCAAAGGAGATATGAACAGTTGGCATATGGAACCAGTTTTGGTTCTATACAGAACCAAAACTGGTTCGATATGCCAACTGTTCATATCTCCTTTGTTTCAAAATGTTTGGCGACTGCGTTGAATAAGCTCCAAGTTTACTGATGAACCTACTTCAGTTCATGTAATATTCTGTTAAAATTGAATGCTAATCTTGGTAAAGGTATTTGATTTGAAATAAATACTGTTTAAACAGAACTGGTTCCATCTCAGGGACAAGATTAGAACCGGTTTTGGTTCTAAAGAGAACCTATATTTTTTGCAGTGTACTCCATCAATCAGATATCATAGACCTGATTATTACAAGTAAATCACTAGCCAGCCAAATGCAAAACATATTTGTAGAGGACGATGATCTAGGCATTGATCACCTACCAGTTCACGCCACTTTGAAATGTAATACTGGTCCCACAAGGTATCCTCCCATGAACAGGAGAAACCTATCAAAAATTAACGGGAACCTCTTCAGAAACATTTTCGAAGTAAAAATAAATGCAAATGACCCCTTAAATACCCATGAACTAGAAAAGGTCTTCATCCACCTTAACGAGGTTATCGACAGTACACTAGATGAAATCTGTCCCAAGAAAACAGTAAAGCCGCGGATAAACAGAATAACCCAAACAACACTTCAAATAATTAAACAAAAAAGAAAAGCCTTCCGGGCTCACCAATCAGAGAGTGATCAAATCAAAAATGCTGAACTCAAAAACGCGTATAATCGCCTACACCGAGAAGTAGCTAACGACAATCGCGTGAGATGGGAAAAAGCAACAGAAAACCTAAATGGGCTGAGAGAACCTAAGAGGTTCTGGGATACATTTAAAACTCTCACTGGCCAAAAGAGCAAAAGTGCCAATAATAATGAGCTGAAGACTAGCGACGGAACTAAGGCCCTTGACGCCAAGGCAAAAGTCAGAGAGATTTTGCCAAACTTTTAATTGGTTATTTATTATAAAGTTATTTTTGGTCATCCAAATTTGTCCACGTCTCTTTGCCTTGTTACAATTTATGGGAGAGTGCCTAGTGCACTCTCCCATAAATTGTAACAAAGCAAGTCCCCACAGACTAAACACTTTCAATTAAAAAATAATATGAGGTACATCTACAGAATATGAAGCCATTAAGTTGTGGCGCCTGCACTTCAGAAGAAAGCCCAAATATGGGCTTCCAGCACTCTACCAGTTAAAGAAAGCTCATCGTCCACAAGAAGGGACCAGATTTGACAACGATTTGAAGGTAACAGTAAATAAATTTGTCCAAGATAACAACTCAACTTTCAATGAACCCAACTTCGACCAAAGACGGGGACGACCATGAATTAACCGAACCAATAAGCGTAGAAGAGTTCATTGGTACAATCAGAAAATGCAAGTCATCTTCGTCTCCCGGAGAAGGCGAAGTCTCTTACAAAATACTGAAACAGTGTCCCAAAATCTTCTACTGTACACTTATCCAACTCCTAAACTGCGGTCTATCCTGTGGGTACTTCTCAAAATGCTGGAAATCGGCCACAGGATTCATGATACCTAAACCCGACAAAGACCTTACCAACCCTTCTAACTACCACCCGATTAGCTTGCTCAGCTGTTGGAAAAATATTTGAGCGGATTCTCACTATGAGACTCCGCAGATATCTCAAATCAATCAACTTTTTCAACAAATGGCAAAGAGAATATAGGAGTAAGAAAGAGGGAATGGAACACGTATTTTGACTGGTCGATTATATGAAAACAGCGTAAACTTAGTCAAAACGCTTTTTCTTTGATGTAGAAAAAGCGTTCGACTCGGTATGGAACAATATTGCATGAGATATAAACTAGCTAAAATGGGACTACCCGCTAAAATTCTGAGGATCATATCATCATTTCTAACTGAAAGAAAAATCAAGGTGAGTGAGGGTAAACCGCGAGGTGTCAGAGAAAGTAATTCTCGAAGCGGGCACACCACACTGTACCACAGGGATCGGTTCTGAGCCCGCTTCCCTTCATAATATATGCGAATGACATTGAAAAAGTAGAGAAAAACTGTGTTGAACTATCGCAGTTCTCAGACGATAAAGGCATGTGAACGGCCAGTAGGTCTCTAAGCATAATTTAAAATTGCCTACAGGATACCATTCGCGATCTTGAGAGCCTCCTATTGCGCATCAAGCTCAACGCCACCCAAACTAAAAAAGTTACGTTCTTCAAGAAGCAAAGAAAAAAAAAAACAGTTCCCGGTGTTGTTTCCAGTTATACGATCACAAATTGGAAGCACGCAACGAGGCCAAGATTTGGGGATTTATACTAGATAGAAAACTCAGTCTAAACAGTCACGTAAACTCCATTACGGTTAGAGCTACTAAACGTATCAATTTCCTGAAGATGATCAGAGGTAAAAATTGCGGAGCAAACAAAGACGTGCTTCCCAAGTTTTACAAATCATTTATACGCCCGGTAATGACAAGTGACCTGGGCAAAATCAACATTCAGAAGCTGCACAGGGTACAAAACCTTGCCCTGCACATGGCGCTATGCAAGTCCATGTAAACACCAATAAAAGAACTTCATGATCTAGCAAAAATAGAAACTGTTCAAACGCGATTAAAAGACCAACAAAACAAAACCCTCAACAGACTCCAGCATAGTGAATTAATGGTACAGCTGAACGAAAACCGAAACATTAACAGAAAAACAAAATAAGTCACAGCCCAGCAAGCATTTTATATCAAGTCGACATTGGACCAATATTGTTATCAATATCGGCCCATCATCAGATTTCAATAACGGGCCACCATCAGTTTTGCAAAGTTGACGCAGTGTCGGACCAACATTGTTTTCGACATATTGGACTGATATAAAAACTTTATCTTACAATCAACATGTATTCTGTCTGTATTAACTCCGCCACTGTCGTGTATCCGGCCCCCTGATACAGATGTTTGTATCAGGGGGGCGGATACAAGCACGTTCCTCTCGCGTGAGTTCCATTTTTTTTCTTTCTGTTCATCCGTACGAATAAATAGTTTGTTATATATTCGTCTACATTCTTGACTTATCCCCAATATATTGTAAGATAAAATGATTATTACCATTATGTGGAGAAAAACTTCGACTCGTCGTGATCTGCCCTTAGAACCCGGAGCTCGACTCGGATACATAGTTTGTACATCCACATAATGGTAATAATCTCTATATATTGGACCAATGTTTTTTTTTTTCAATATCGATCCATCATCAGGGTTGAATATCGGGCCAACGGTGTTTCCCACATCAAGCCGATATTGGACAGATATAAAATCAACATTGAATCTATATCAATTTCCCTCTAGATGCCACACCGTATGATCCAAGAAATTTGGCCTCTGTTGTTACAAGAAGACAAATAGTCATATATTCATTCACATGAGGTTTAACTTTGATAATGCGAATGAAAAATGCAAATATTCCACATCCTACTGCAAAGAAGTTTCCAGGCAGGATTAAATATATTTTACTTACTGAAGGCATTTCTGAATAGGGTTTCAAAGAATTATAATTACAAATAATGGATGTGCACTTTCCCATTGCATTATAAACGCGAGCAGTATAGCATGTACCCGATCGCGCCTGATTACCCGGAGCTTTGGTGGAGCAGCTAGTGTAAAAATCCCATAGAACCGGAGATTTGGTGGAGCAGACACGAGACGTGATTTCGCGTCATCCAGCTAGTTCCGGCAAGTGGTGTACGTATACTACATACATAGTATGCTATGGTATGTATAGTGATGTAGGTAAACACAGGGCTCTGGGTATATATTATGGGTAAGTGGTGGGAAGATGATGGGAAAGTTGGATTTTCTTGAAAGTTTTTTTCCGCGAAACGGTTGACGTTGCTATTGACGTCGTGACGTCATGATGCGCACGCGACGTCATAGAGATGTTGACCACTTTTGTTGTCCACTATACAATCCGACATAACGTTGTTCGGGTCAGGGGGTGTCGGACTTCTCGTAAGTGTGGGGGAGGGGGTCTGGTAGTGGTGGTATACATCCATGTTGGTATACTGGTATACCATTAGCCCTTGGATTTTCATATTATCCTATGTCAGCTACAGCTAGATCAAGCAGTATTATTGGGATGGGGGTAATGCATGGTCGCCCAGTGTAGTATTGTGAGATAGTCCTTGGTGGTTTTGATTGGCAGTACAGGATGAATGGTTTGCTGGCCTATTACCCCCTTAGTACTATTTACCTATCGAATCCTTTTGATTATCTTATGGCTGGTATTGGTAGTTCGTAATGCTAGGTCAGGCAGTATTATAATCGTTTGTTTAGAACGGGAGCTTAGGATGCATTATATATACCGCTGTAGGCCCCCTGTTAGTCCTCGGTATTATTACCCCACCGATTGTTTTGTGTTATTCTATGACTGGTATAGGTAGTACGTTATGGCAGGTCAAGTGGTATTGTGGAGCGGGGGTGGGGGTAATGCCTGGCAGTATAGAACAGCAGTATAGTATGGACGATATATACCTCTGTGGGCCCCCGAAAGTCATTAGTACTACTAATCGACCTATGCTTTATGTGACTGGTCTAGGTAGTAGCAAGACCAGACGTTATTGTGGGAGATGGGGGGGGGGGGGGGGGGAGTGTAATGCATGGTAGTTTAGTGTGGTAGAATATGATGAACGCTTTGTACCCTACAGGTCCCATGTTAGCCCTTTGTACTATTAATGTACCTAATGCTTCATGTTATCCTATGAATGGTATAGTTAGTCCTCGGTATTATTAACCAACCGATTGCTTTGTGTTATTCAATGACTGGTATAGGTAATACGTTATGGCAGGTCAAGTGGTATTGTGGAGTGGGGGTGGGGGTAATGCCTGGCAGTATAGAACAGCAGTATAGTATGGACGATATATACCTCTGTGGGCCCCCGAAAGCCATTAGTACTACTAATCGACCTATGCTTTATGTGACTGGTCTAAGTAGTATGTAAGACCAGACGTTATTGTGGGAGATGGGGGGGGGGGGGGGGGGGAGTGGGTATAATGCATGGTAGTTTAGTGTGGTAGAATATGATGAACGCTTTGTACCCCTACAGTTCCCATAGGTATCCTATAAAAAAAGTATCCCCGAAAGATATCCTCAAATACTGAAATGAGGCTAAGAGTCGTAGTAAATTATACCTCATTGAGGGATTTTTAATGGTCCCCATAACCTCAACATTCAATGAGGCTATGAGACATAATATATGAGGACTCATTGAGGGCTTTTATGTAGCCCTCATGGCCTCATACGACAAAAAGGGATTCTCCAAAAGGTATCCTCGAATAATACAATACCAGGCCATAGGTATTCTCAAATACATATTTTATGTTACACCAGTGACCTATCTGAATGTTACGGCCAGAAGATATAAATGAAATCTGGGGAAATGTTCTCTTTTCACAACAGAGAGTTAATTGGAGCTGCCATAAAGCAATATGAAAGACATTTTCCCCCTGTGTATTACTTTGGTGACTTTTTCGGTAAGACAAATTCAAATTGACTGAGTAAACATTTCTAATTTGGTGACTTTTTGTTTCAAATCCATCAAACAATTATTTTTGTCAATTGGTGGATAAATGTGTGAGATTTTGGTCATGTTAAGTGAGATGTTCTGACTGACCATACATTTTTAAAACTTTGTATGAGTGACTTAAGTCAGTCTATAGGTGAGCAGATCTCTGCTGCATTTATGTAACAATAATAACTCTTTTGTCACTTTTGTAACATAAGTGTCACTGGTGTAACACTGTTACCCATGTTGTCCTTAACATAAAACAAGAAAATGACTTGAATTATTCCATTCTTACACTGATCTTGAGAAAGTGTCCCCTGAAATGTTGCGAAAGTTAGTTTTCATTCTGGTGATGCTGCTTTGATCTGTTACACCAGAGGCAGAAAAGAAAATGTTGCTATCATACCTGCGTACATTAGAGAATTAGGGCTATCACGATATTTGAATTAGGAATCGATTAATCGTCGCAAAACAATCGATAATAATCGATTAATCGTACCTAGATGACCCCTTCTCCCTCTCTTTGAAGTCGTTAAAAATGAAGTTCAAGTCAGTTGACCAACCTCAAGTACACAACGAAGACGATCCCCTTTTAGGTACCGTACATTCAAAGCTTTGATGTTCTGAACTTTTGATCCGTCGCAACTGACGACTGGTCTTGATTATCGCAACTATCCGTCGCAACTGACGACTGGCCAAGACCAGTCGTCAATTGCAAACTTCGCAAGTTCGCAACTGCCGACCAGTCTTGATTATTACACTGACGGTTCAAAAGTTCAGAACATCAAAGCTTTGAATGAACCTAAAAGACAAATGCTTCTAACGGCTTCTTGAGGTTTAACGTCGACGTTCTTGACCCTTTACCCTAAGAAACAATAGTTTTTTCATCCATTTTTTTTTTAAATTATTAAACGTCTAAAACGGGGTAAAATACTAAAATTTTCTGATTTTTCGACAACGAAAAATACTAATCGATTTCCGCGTGACCGATCGACAATCGATTAATCGTGACAGCCGTATAGAGAATTAATTTCCTCGAAAAGTGCGTGCATATATAATTTTAAGATTCTACAGGGCGGGGGGGGGGGGGGGGGGGGGTCGCAAAAAATGCCAGGATACAAGGTCTGTGTGGGAAGGTCCTTTCCGAGCCCCAAAGTGCAGTTTTTGCCGGTGTCATGCAATTTTTTGCCAAATATCATTTTACAGACAAGTAATTACAACCAAAGTGAATTCAAGTGCTTAGATTCATAACTTAGAACAGAACAGAGCATTGATAATGTGTTGGGGGCTTTCCCCATGTTTTACACTTCATTAGGGGGGTGGGTCCTGTTCTGGGTCTGGCAAAAATTTGCAAAACAAAAAAGTGATTCCCAGCTATTTGGTCATGATTTTTACTCCTTTATATTTTTACAAAGGCAGTCTGCCTCTTATTCGTGCTTTGTAGTTCCTATTATTTGATTCTTCTGTAAGCCCCGGGGTGCCTCATGCCATTGGTCTAGTGCGCTTCCATGTATGGAATAATTGGAAAGATTGATAGAATAAAAATCTTGATTGTGGAAAACGTGTATAATTTCAAGGTAAATATGATTCTAGTGACTCTAACATAAAAAAAATAAATAAGAGGCAATTCATCTCAGACAAGCCACCCTGGCATGGGTCAAAAAACTTCAGTATTAGGTCTCTCTCAGACCAGCTGTACAAACTAAACATTTAACCGAAAAGCAATGAAATGAAAAACAGCTATTTCTTGTGGACAGTTGAAGATATCCAGATGGGAACAATATATTTTGAGCAGGGCTTCTTGGTGGTGGGATTCGACTGGTGTCTGAACAGCATAGACATGTTGTACATCGGGGTAAGGGTTGTGTTGCTTCGAACATGAATGGGTGCATATCTGCAATTCAGTTGGTGGAGGAGGGTTCCAGTAGTTACCTGGGGGTCTGATGCTGCATTTCCGTTGTGGCTTTATATGCAGAAAGATTGTGGCTAGGGATGCCTTGGGTGCCCAAGAGCAGGGCTGGGATATCGGACAAATTGGTTTGCGGCACCTTTCATGTTTGGGAAAAGTATTTATTTAATTTTTTTTTTTTGATTTAGGTAATTTGAATATTTCGTTAAACAGATTTTATAAATTGGGGGTGGGTCCCCAATTGTCTTTGAGGAAAAACTGTGCGGGAGGGGTAGGTGTTCAAGACATGACTGGCAAAAATTTGCATTCCGGGGGTGGCGGGTCCCAAAAATTGAAAACGTAAAAACTTCCACCTTGTGTCCGAAATTTTTTGCCTGACCCCCCCCCCCCCAATCCCCCCCCCCCCCCGGATTCTATGGCAAATATTTCCCTTTTCTGCAGAATGACCCAATATTATCTTTGTTCTCGATTCTTCCGGGTTCTTCCACAGTTAATTAACACCGCCTCTATTGTGTCGATAAGTGGGAAATTCAGTACTTGCCGTGAACCAGCCCTTCGAACCGAGAACACGCAGGATCACAATTATTTGAAAAGTAAAAAGAATTTGTGATGGCAGAAGTAACTTTATTACATATCTGAACATTGATATTATGTCAAATTTATATTTTTCTATATATACTCAAGTTTGCTAAGCACCAAATATAAATATTTGACACAGCGTTGTGAAATTTGCTTGTGACACATTTGCGATATGTTTGGTGGATATAATTGAGGAATATGTTGAGATGGTCCCCATTGTTTTCATTAGCTCTCTTGACAGGCAGACCTTTCGTGACAGACATGGAAAGCGTGTACCCCTTGATTTTCATGATGTTTTTCTGTATTGTCTTCATGTGCATGACTTGTGTAGGGTATTCAGTCTTCATTTCAACACAAACCCTTGCGATTTAATGATTGAATATGGCAAATGCAAATGTAAGAAGACATTTGTCTGAATCAGAAATGTGGCGGGCTGTAGGGATGGTGGAGCAAGGGGTAGTAAGGTTGGCGATGCCCTTGGTGTGCACCATACGATGATCACCAGAGCCTGGGTAAATTTCAGCAGTATGGCACACCAGTAAGACGACATGGTGGTGGCAGGGACAGGGCAACATCTGCAGTTGAAGACCGGTTTTTGATCATTCAGGCCCGTAGGAACCGCTTTGCCACAGCTCCCCAGCTTCGCAGTGACCTTCAGGATGCATCCGGGGTAAATGTTTCGACGCAGACTATCCGGGCAAGGTTGCACGAATGTGGTCTCCGATCGAGAAGACCATGTATTCGCATTCCGCTGTCCCAGAACCACCGCCAGGCACGATATGAATGGGCCATGGACCACATTGGATGGACCAGAGAAAATTGACGACCTGTCCATTTTACAGATGAGTCAAGGTACTGCCTAGACCACACAGATAGGCGTTCTATGGTATGGAGAAGGCAGAAGAGCGATTTCATGCAGCCACCATTGCTGAGCATGACCGCTGTGGTGGAGGGTCATCATGGTCCGGGCGGCATCAGCAGGGATGGACGTACAGAGCTCTGTGTCCTTGAACGTGGTACATTGACTGCACTGCGGTATATTGATGAGATCCTGGATGTCCACGTCAGATTGTATGCAGGTGTAGTGGGTGACAGATTCATTCTGATGGACGATAATGCCCGTCCTCATGTTGCCCATGCTGTCGGGTAGTACCGACAGAGGGAGGGGATTCAGCGTATGGACTGGCCAGCAAGATCCCCTGACCTCAATCCAATCGAACATGTCTGGAATGAGTTGCAGCTTGCAATTTCAGCCCGTCCAGTCCAGCCAAGAAGTGTCCAGGAGCTTGGTACCATGCTGGTCCAGGAATGGAACAACATCCCACAAAGTATCACCAGGAACCTGATTGGGAGCATGAGAAGGCGTTGTCAAGCTGCAATTAACAGTAATGGGTCGCATACTCGATACTGAACCCATACCAGGTCGCTACGTCAACACTTTTCGGCAAATTTGAAAAATTTCCTCTTTTACCAATATTATCCATTTCCCATGGTTATCGTATTCAAAAGATTAAAAATAATGTCAAACACAAACAAAATCTTATTTTCTGTACTTAAATCATTAAAGATATAATTAAATGAAAAATATATACACTTTTCATTACAATATTTCAACTAAAACGTAAAACAGGTAGTTGGATATACTTGGTGCTCAGCAAACTTTGAATAGTATATTTCCATCTTAATTTAAATTATTTTATTTCTTGTCGGTTGTTATCGGTAAGTATCGCTGACGCACAGTTCAGCATAATGTTTCGGGAATTTCCTCGGATGGCAACACACATTTGGATACATATACGAAATTAAATGGTTTCGCGCGCCGAAGGCGCGTAGGGACGCTGTGGGGCAAACCCTTTCAACCCTCTTTAGCTGTGTATATAAGTCTAGTCTGGTCGTGATAGAGCCTAGAGGAGGAGTTATGAGTACTCAGCGCCGCTTGTGTCGTTTTGGGGTTTTTTTTTGATAAAGCTGAAGAATAGGGGACTTTTCCATTTACGTAAAAACAACGCATTTTTCTCACCTTTTTTCTGTATTTTCCTATTACTAGTCATGTTTTCGATAAAATAACCTAAAGATATTCACTTTTACTGGCAATTATAACCGCTCAACAATTGTTTTTACCTGTGCGATTTGTGACATTCACATTCATCTTTCCTCCATGTTTTTCGTGTTTTTCGGCGTCTGCTCTGTGTATTGGTTGTTTTGGTACACTTGTTTGTTCTGTTCCCGACATGGTCTAGGGTTAGTGTAGTGAGGGCTAGGGTTAGCTTACCGGTAAGCTAGCCCTAACCCTCACTACACTGACCCTAGACCTACAATCGCCAGCCAAAGAGAAAAAAAAAAAATATGTAAACGCACACTTCAAAATGGCGAGAATTCAGAAGAATCTGAAAGGGTTTAAATTATCTCTAATCTCAGTCAAAAGTGAATAGCTTTCGGTCATTTTTATCGAAAACATGACTAGTAATAGGAAAATGTAGAAAAAGGTGAGAAAAATGCGTTGCTTTTACATAAAAGGAAAAGTCCCCTATTCTTCAGCTTTACCGTTTCTTTTTGAGGGGAGGTGGTTTAGATGGAGAGACCATGGCAGTGGCGTTGTTGGTGGACTGCTTGATGATGACTGGCTTGGCTCGTACGGTCTGCTTCTTGCTGAATCTGTGGTTAAGTGTGGTGAGGACGGAGTCTGAGGCTTTTGTTGTATATGTGTCTCTGCCACTCTTTGCTTTTTCCGAGTAGCTGTTGCTGTAGACGGCCCATTTCCTTCATATGGTTCTCCCTGTCCTTCTTCATCTGCTCCAGTTGTGTGTCCAGGTCCTGGCATTCTGGTTCCAAAGGAAGAGGCGAGTGAGGATCAGGCAGTTGCGAGAGGGCAGCTTCCATTTCCACAACAGTCTCCACAGACTCTCCACATCCGACAACTCCGGCTGGGGATCCGGCAGTAGGATGGGTCTGTCTGTGAGAGTAGGAGGGGAAATGGTGGCTGTCTCTGGCTCTTTCTTTTCCTATCTTTTTCTCCAAAAATTCCTCCAAGCGTCGGGCATTCCTCCGCTTGATGGACGGGCTCTTTCTTCTTAGTTTTCTTTGTCTCTTTTCAGGGCCTCCAAACCCCCTTGAGTGAGGACCAATGTGAGAGGGGATCCTCTCACTAAAGGTACTACCTCTACCCTTGGGGTGGTGTGGTGTTCTCTTTGGTAGTGGTGAATTCCAAAGTCAGGTAGACGCTCTCGCCCTTCTCCTGTACAGTCCAGGTGATGGGACAAGAGACGCCCAGAGCTGAAATGGTCTTCTGTAGTCTAGCAGGTAGATCCAGTGCTCCCATGTTATCTCATGTTGTCTCAATTCAGATGTTCACACTCTGAACTCAGAGGTGCGAATGATGAACGAACGACCGAGTGTTTTTTTTAACGACCGAGTGGATATATATGTTTTTTGTGGAGATTATATTCCCAAACTCTCGAAAGGCTTAGCCTCTAAATGAGGTTGAAAATACGTCGCCTGAGTGCTAGAATGTTCTATGTCCCCTATGGGACATAGAACATTCTACCATTCAGGCGACGAATTATAGGAGATAAAGAAAAAACACTTACAATTTGCATCATTCTCATCCACATCGTAGTTACAAATTTAAAAACGTAAAGATGCACAATTTATTTATTTATTTATTTATTTATTTATTTATTTATTTATTTATTTATTGGTGTTTAAGGTCACATATTTCTGCACAATGGCTAACCATGACCGTGACAGTTTTACGGGTGGAGGAAGCCGGAGTACCCGGAGAGAACCACCGAGCAACGGCGAGCAACTGTCAGCTCCCCAACATACCAACTCCACACAAGCAGGGTTAGCATTGGTTGAAGACAGGTGCACCATCGACGTGCAGTACGCCTTAGTACACAGCGTCACCGTGCCCCCACGTGGGCAATGGGGGTGAAGTGTCTTGCAAATGCACAATTTCAAATAAATAGAAAATAGTGCGTGATGCTTCATGGTTGCGTCCTTTAAACATTATTCAAAAAAAGTAGAGGATACCCAAACTGATGTTGATATTTTCGGAAAATAGTATTGGATACGCGTGATTGGACCCATCAATATATTACCAAGTTTAGTGCGGATCATGAATGTCACCGACCCACGAACACTTCGTGCGGGTTTTTCGCACGAGCGCCGCGTTAGTGTCTGTGGGGTACGTTTTGAAATTTTTATTTGTACTGGACGGGCTTTTTCGGAGGTCTCGTCGTTGTTTTCTTGGTATAAACTTGTTCATCAATAGGTTTTGGGTCGAAACATAACTTTTGAGGTATGCGAAGACTGACACGTGACGAACGTTTACGTACCGTTGGCACGATTGAAGCTGGCAACAGACAGACTGCAGTTGCTCAAATTCTCAACGTTACTCAATCGTTGATCAGCAGGTTGTGGTCACGCTACCGTCAGACATGCAATGTTGATGACAGACGCCGATCAGGTCGTCCAAGGGCGACAACTGCTAACCAGGATCGTTTCATCCGAACCACAGCATTACACGTAACCGCCATCAAAGTGCCTCAGAAATTGGACAGCAGCTGAGTAGTATGTAATGTGGTTTTGAGGCATCATTGGCAGGACCCCGGTGCAGGACCCCGGAAGTGACGTCATGTCACGTGACGTAGTGGCGCCATGTTGTCTTGTTATGGTAACCCGCGTGAGCGGCCATGTTGTGACGTCATCCCCATGGTGATACGTGGTGTGAGTGCGCATGCGCGGCGCGTGTTGTTAGGGTGATACGTGTTTCCGTCGTCCATTTTGTATATTGGAGGCCGCCATCTTGGTTTCTATGGTAGCACGTGATTGCTATGTTACCAATGGCTTCTAACAAGACAGGGGTATGTTCGGGGGTGTGTTCCTTTGTAGAAGAGTAAATCTGATTACCACAAACAACCCGACAATCCCTCCAAATCACCAAAATCCACCCAAAATCACCGAAATTGACTTTATTTGATACGGATTTCCCTTGTTATTGGTTTTATTGACTTAGCACGTAGTGCCATAGTACTAAGGGGGTATAAGGGGTGCGTTCGATTGAACAGGAGTAATGTTCTGGCTTTGAATTCGCCCAGATTCCCTTTTTGGATCCCTATCCCATGACGTTGTTCCCATTAAAAGACACGTTCCTTTGGTCATTACCCAGAATTCTCTGCTTCTATCTATATATGCAATACTTTTCGTCTGTCTGGCCCGCTTTCTTTGTTCTAGAGTATACTCCAATAGCGTAGAATAGCCTATTAACTGGAACAGCTTTGCTTATTCTTACTATATTTAGCTATTCTAGTCTATTCTTGTTAGTTCTGACCATATTCCAAGTACTCTTGTTGTTTCATTTATCTAGATCATTTATATAAATTATAACTAACCAATCAGATTGCTTGATTTCCCATAACCTGTATGCAGAGTTATCTCCCTTCTGTACAACAAAAGCCAATATCATTCCCAAAGCCAATATCATTCCCAAAGCCAATAAGCTATCGAGCAGTTACTGATAAGTCATTGCTCGAACGACTCGAAGCTCATCAAGCAAATGCGCCTTAGAGCAATTGCTCGATCGAGTGACTCGGCATATTGCTCGAATGACTCGAAGTCCGTCGAGCAAATGAGCTATCGAGTAATTGCTCGTTCGAGTGACTCCTCGAACGACTCTTCGACTCATTTCAGTATTTGAGGATACCTATGGCCCGGCATTGTATTATTTGAGGATACCTATCGAGGATACCTTTTATAGGATACTTATCTGAGGATACTATTACCTATATCACAAGGCATACCTATCCGAAATATCCCCTATAAGCTAAAGAGCAAGAGAGTAATTGCTCCATGAGCAATTGCTTGATCGACTCGAAGCTCATCGAGCAAATGAGCCTAAGAGCAATTGCTCAATCGAGTGACTCGGTATATTGCTCGAACGACTCGAAGCTCATCGAGCAAATGAGCTATCGAGTGACTCCTCGAACGACTCTTAGACTCATTTCAGAAAAAAGGGGTGCCGAAGGCCATATGTTTTCCAAAAAGGGGTGCCGAAATTGGGGTGCCTTCTGGAGAATCCCTTTTTTGTCAAATGAGCTATCGAGTAATTGCTCGATCGAGTGACTCGACATACTGCTCGAACGACTCGAATCCCATCGAGAAAATGAGCTAACGAGCAATTGCTCGTTCGAGTGACTCCTTGAATGACTCTTAGACTCATTTCAGAAAAAGGGATTCCATAGCCATAGCCGTTTTCGAAAAAGGGATTCTTAAAAAGGGATTCTGTAAAATGGGATTCCTATTCGAGTCCGTAAAATTTGGATTCCGTGTTTTAAAAGGGATTCTCCAGAAGGCACCCCAATTTCGGCACCCCTTTTTGGAAAACATATGGCCTTCGGCACCCCTTTTTCTGAAATGAGTCTAAGAGTCGTTCGAGGAGTCACTCGAACGAGCAATTACTCGATAGCTCATTTGCTCGATGAGCTTCGAGTCGTTCGAGCAATATACCGAGTCACTCGATCGAGCAATTGCTCTTAGGCTCATTTGCTCGATGAGCTTCGAGTCGATCGAGCAATTGCTCATGGAGCAATTACTCTCTTGCTCTTTAGCTTATAAGGGATATTTGGGATAGGTATGCCTTGTGATATAGGTAATAGTATCCTCAGATAAGTATCCTATAAAAGGTATCCTCGATAGGTATCCTCAAATAATACAATGCTTCCAGGGGGTGGCAGGTAGACAGCCAATCTGGCTATGCCACTTCCCACGGTATACTTCTCAATACATTTGTGCAATATGTTTATTTGTAACCATTTTACATGTATGTGTACCGTGAATAAAGAATCTGAATCTGAATCTGATGCCGGGCCATAGGTATCCTCAAATACTGAAATGAGTCGAAGAGTCGTTCGAGGAGTCACTCGAACGAGCAATTACTCGATAGCTCATTTGCTCGACGGACTTCGAGTCATTCGAGTAATATGCCGAGTCACTCAATCGAGCAATTGCTCTAAGGCGCATTTGCTCGATGAGCTTCGAGTCGTTCGAGCAATGACTTATCAGTAACTGCTCGATAGCTTATTGGCTTTGGGAATGATATTGGCTTTGGGAATGATATTGGCTTTTGTTGTACAGAAGGGAGATAACTCTGCATACAGGTTATGGGAAATCAAGCAATCTGATTGGTTAGTTATAATTTATATAAATGATCTAGATAAATGAAACAACTAGAAGCAGAGAATTCTGGGTAATGACCAAAGGAACGTGTCTTTTAATGGGAACAACGTCATGGGATAGGGATCCAAAAAGGGAATCTGGGCGAATTCAAAGCTAGAACATTACTCCTGTTCAATCGAACGCACCCCTTATACCCCCTTAGTACTATGGCACTACGTGCTAAGTCAATAAAACTAATAACAAGGGAAATCCGTATCAAATAAAGTCACTTTCGGTGATTTTGGGTGGATTTTGGTGATTTGGAGGGATTGTCGGGTTGTTTGTGGTAATCAGATTTACTCTTCTACAAAGGAACACACCCCCGAACATACCCTTGTCTTGTTAGAAGCCATTGGTAACATAGCAATCACGTGCTACCATAGAAACCAAGATGGCGGCCTCCAGTATACAAAATGGACGACGGAAACACGTATCACCCTAACAACACGCGCTGCGCATGCGCACCCACACCACGTATTACCATGGGGATGACGTCACAACATGCCGCTCACGCGGGTTACCATAACAACACAACATGGCGCCACTACGTCACGTGGCATGACGTCACTTCCGGGGTCCTGCCAATGATGTCTCAAAACCACATTATATACTACTCAGCTGCACTGAGCAACAGATGTGGGAGTCAGTGGTCAGACTATCCGAAATCACCTACACAACTGGAACTTGCACGCCCGACGACCTCGAATAATTCCACGTTTGACTGAACGTCACATCGCAGCAAGACGTAATTGCTGTGGGACATGACAGTGCTGGGACAATCGCTGGTGGAGCAACGTCCGATGGATCTGTTCATTCTCGACTTCCACGACAGGCGAAACACAGTGTGGCGGCGGAGGCACGAACGATACCGGGACGTAACCGTTAGGCAGCACGGTCGTTTTAGTGGTGGATCGGTTATGGTTTGGGGAGGCATAACCATGACAAGCAGAACAGCATTACATGTCATCCAAGGGCGTGTCAGAGGGCAGTACCACCGTGACAACATGTTAGCAGCTCATGTGGTGCCATTTGCGCGACAAAACGGCCGTCGATTCATTTTCCAAGATGACAATGCAAGAGCACACAGGGCCCGTGTCGTCGCTACAGAGTCCCTCCGAGAGCAGAACATCACTACACTGCCTTGGCAAGCAATACGTCCAGACCTTTCAGCAATCGAGCACGTTTGGGCTATGCTTGACAGGCGCTTACGACAACGCCAACAGCCCCCT
Source organism: Pictodentalium vernedei (assembly GCA_031216915.1). NCBI lineage: Eukaryota > Metazoa > Mollusca > Scaphopoda > Dentaliida > Dentaliidae > Pictodentalium > Pictodentalium vernedei. The sequence continues at coordinate 57,141,467 of CM062289.1, forward strand.
ACCAATGTCCAGGAACGCGCCGCTGCACTACAGGAAGAATGTAATAACATCAGTCAGCTAATATTAGACGTTTGGTGAGGAGTATGCCACATCGGATCCGCGCTTGTCTCGCGAACCGAGAGGATTTACAAGGTATTGATGTCTTGGACTGAATGTGGTAAATTCTAGGACTGACCGTCCATGTCTTCTACAGATCAGTGCGTGGAATGTGTGCTTGTCAGACACCCAACTATCTCTGAAATCATTCACCAGATGTCACAGTGCAATGCCTCAACTGTCTTTTTGATGAAAATATAAATATATTTCTTCACATAGGCCTATCTCACTTTTATCAAATATCCCCTACTTTTGTCACAGTGCAATTCCTCAACTGTCTTTTTGATGAAAATACAAATATATTTCTTCACATAGGCCTATCTCACTTTTATCAAATATCCCCTACTTTCTTTTGAATAGTATACAGTCGGAGCAATGCCCACAGGATTAGCGTTTTTTAGCTCACCTTGACGAAGTCAAGTTGAGCTTATCTAATCGCTCTCCGTCCGTCGTCCGTCAACACTATGTTTTGGATTTCCCCTCCAAAACCACTGAGCCAATTCAAGTGAAAGTTTGTCACGAAAGGGCATTGCATTTTTATTCAACTCGACAAGCCCAGTCCCAAAGGGAAGGGGTGAGGGTAAATTCTCCAAAATATTTTTTAAATCTTCTTCTCGTGAACCAGTGAGTACAATGACATGATTTTTGATATGGAGCTTCCTTTTGATGTGTAGAATCAACTTTGTTCAAACGAAGTTCGTGGAGCAATATAAGTATATGGTAATATTAGGTCATAAGTACTTGACTCAAGCGAAAACAAATACCGTGTCCCCGTGGGAACCCCATGAGCTAAATAAAAAAATAAATATTTTCAAATGCCCATGTTTCCCAAACCACACGGAACAGATAACTGTTATTTCGTGTGAAGCATCCTTAGGACCAGTAGAACTGAGTGGTAAAATATTGCCATCGGTTATGTTAGGGTGTTCTGTAAAGGGCAATGAAAAAGTTATCAGTTAGCATATTTGTAAAAGTAAAAAAAAACAACTTTCTTCAGAACCAATGGTCTGAATCTTTTGATATTTGGTATACATCATCCATAGGGTGGTCAGATACTAGTTTGTTAAAATGAAGCCTCTTGGTTCATATTTGGGCTCAATACAGGAACACGATTTTTTAACTCAGGATAATATAGGGAATAATCTTGAAAAATCTTCTTCAGAACCATTAGTCAGAATCTTAATGTTTTGCATACATCATTATTATGAGGGTCAGATTCAAGATTGTTCAAACCAAGTCCCTAGATTAATATTTGAGCTTCCTATGGAAGCCCAAATTTTAACTTAGTGCAATTTGAGTGACAATTTTTAAAAATCTTCATTTTCAGATCCACCAGTCAGAATCCTTTCATATTTGGAATACAACATCTCGGGGGGGGGGGGGGGGGGGCAGATTCAACTGCGTTCAAATCGAGCCCCTGGGTTAATATATGGGCTCTCTATGGCAGCTGCCCGAACTTTAACTTAGTGCAATATGAGGAAATTTCTTTACAAATTTTGTTCTTCAGATCCACCAGTCAGAATGCTTTCATATTTGGTATTCAACATCTCTTGTGGGATGAGATTCAAGGTTGTTCAAATCGAGTGCCTGGGTTAATATTTGGGATCCCTATGGGAGTCGGAATTGGCCATGTAGCTGAAGCATTATAATTTTTTAATCAAGTATCCTCTAGAGGTGTGTAACTATGATTAATCCACATATGTTGTATCAAGGGGTCCCATCTAGGGAAGCTCCACTTTTTAAAATTTTGATTAACCGATGAAACAGCATGATGCTTGGACTATTTTAGTCACTTTTGGTGGGGCTCAAGGATTGACAATGGATCCTATGGAAATCGATTACTTAATGTAGATTCATTTTTGGACTCTGTTTATATCGGGTTCTGTTCAAGGAGAGCGCTTCGGGCCTGGTGGGGCCTCTTACAGTACGTGGAGAGTGGATTGTAACTAAATCACCCGCGGAGTGGAGTTATCACCCAAGCTATAACTTTCAAATTTTGTACATATGGCCAAAAAACACAAGCAATGTTTCAGCAAATGGATCTCCGGGTTAAACCCGGAGGTCCATTGGCTGAAACTTTGCTGGTGCTGGTTATGCTTTGCAACAAATCTGCAATTATTCCTCGAGTGGAATCTCCACTCTGCGGGCGCTTTAGTGATAATACACTCTCCACGTACTGTACTTATGAAAAATGTCAAAAATTTCAAGTGACGTAAAAACGTTAAAAATGGCACTAAACTATAAAAATCTAGAAATTAGTTATCTTCTAATTTTTTAGCTCTACAAAATACTCAAATTTCATGAAAATTTTGGACGCACTGTAATTTTTTCCACTACCCAAAGGCGTGTATGTTCTCGCTACAGATCGTATCGACCAATCGAATCAATTCACCTGAACGAATCAACCAATCGAATCGCTACGCTTACCTAGACCCGCCTGTTATCGTTCCATTTACATAGCATTATGTCGGCACCCGTTCTTACACACTTTTTTCATCATATGCGGAAATCTCTCCAGTTTCCATGATGCCTAACTTCAAGCCCTTAATCGTGTCCTCATCTGGATATTTGTGGACTCCGTTCCTTTGATACAATGTACTGAAAGTTGCGTATTTATAACAGCTTCGCTAAAAAAGGTTTAATTTAACTAAATCGTATACATACATATCCAGTTTGACTGAATCATAAAGACATTTAACTAAATTGTATTTACAATTTAAAAACTGAAATGTCATTGGAACTATTAGCAGCCGATCTCGTTTGTGGCCGATTCAACTGCAATGTTATTTTCTTCCAGTCCTGCAATGAACATTGTGACAGGTCCCGTGGTCACTGGGCAGGTTCATGTCTTGTTTTTTGTTTCACCACACCTGCATTGTTTTGCATAATACCAGTCAAAACTAATGATAATATTTCAATAAAGCATTCAGGGTTATTGATGTTTTTTCTTTCATCTATTCTAAAATTGAATTATAATTCCTATACGAATTCGGCAGAAGACAATAAAATCATCTTGTTCCATTGATATACCCATTTTCTACATCAAATATCTATCGATTAGTAGAGACTGGTCCTTTTCGTAAACAAGAATGGCGGCGAATGGAGGAGTGTGAAGTTTTTTGATTTAATAATATTTTGAGTCAACAAACCAATGTTTGTACCTTTAATACCAAGAATAAGCATGCTTTCAAGGTTACAGAATCACTTCAAATCATTTTGTCCATACTTATCGTCAGTAGGACATTGCTTTATTCAATGCATGTCATGCCTTCACTAACAAAAACATTGGATTTGATTATGCACCTTTTTCAGTTTTCGCTTGGTCTTGGCTTATTTTCACAGGCATTCTTGACCTGTGTGGATTTCAACACATTCTTCAAATATAACCGGAGGAGTTCATGTACACTCGTATGAATATATTTAATCGACGCGGGAAGCTAAAACCACAAAATTATCTTGCGTCTTACCCTCCCTCAAATTCGCACCCACGAAAAACCACAAAAGTGACAAATAACAGATAGGCCAACGCAGAGTTCAACGCTGCCGCTAGTGTACCAAGGATGATCTTCCACGCAGGACAAGTCGTTTGTAATAATGGTAGAGGGCCATGTTTCTAAGGGCGTCTGGCAAACACACAACGGCCTGGGCAGGTTGTTAGCTAAAAGGTGACAATTGAATAAAATTCTGTCTGTTGCAAGTTGCAACAATTTATCTAAGAAACACTACAGTTACCACTGAATTAATTTTCTATTCCCATTTGTATGGCGCAGTCATCCCAGCAGTTACATATAAACACTCAGTTGATAAAGCCAATTATACAGTTGAGTTCAGGTGCTTTGTGAAGTTTGTGTTGAACTGACTACAGAATTTTTGAGTCAACTAATTGAGGACCAAAAGTCAAGTCAAAGTTGACTAATCGCATCCCAGAACTGCAAGAGGAATGAAACTCCATACTGACAGGCCATAGACCAAATTGCAGTGCCTCTGTTTGTGCCATGATCAGACCTGTTAACCTGGAATGTCCGGCATAATCACTGAATCACTCCCGGAATGAGACCAGTTTCAGTTTAAATGTCGGAAAATAAAACAAAGGTTTTTTTTTTTTTTTTTTTGGCAATTTAAGTGTCGACTATCACCAGTGTCAGGCACTGCCATTCAGGGTGGAAATAGGTGACTTTTGCTGATATTTTGTATCCCACCTCCATTTAAATTAAGTTTCAAGATGAAATTGAATAAAATATATCATAGAGCAGACCTGGATATAAGAAAAATGAAGGCAAGCAAATAGCTCTCCTAAAATAAGCTCTGGGCGAGTGAAGAGCAGCTCTCCTAAATCGACGTAATGCGAGCAATTTTATGAATCACTCATAATATTGAAAGAAAAGTTATGTAATGGACTTTTTCTGTGAGGAGCAATAATATATACCGCAGACCAGTAGGACTGCAGCTTAAATTATTATTGTTACTCCTTGCAGATCAGTTAATTGAAAAGTATGATTTTTGATGAATTTAAATTTATTAATACCCAGCCAACAAAACCCAAACCACTTTTACATTATGCAGTTACGCAAGATGTCTTTTAATTTACATCTTTTTTCCACTTTATTCAATATTGAGTACTCTTCTATGTTGTGACCTGTCAAATCAAGGCAAGGAATGAAGTCTGTAAATCAGCAGTGACTTGGTTTGATTCAGTAATCGCAAGAAAAAAAATTAACTGAGAAGTGGCCGTACTGGCAGTCTGGCACTGCTGCTTCATCAGTTTGGGGAGTACTAAATAATGGCAGTGCAATTCAGAGTGCTTTGCCACTTTGGGTTCCTAATAAACATACATGTACAGTACATGGAGAGTGGATTGTAACTAAATCACCCGCGGAGTGGAGTTATCACCCAAACTATAACTTTCAAATTTTGTATATATCGACTAAAAACTCTGGCAATGTTTCAGCCAATGGACCTCCGGGTTTAACCCGGAGGTCCATTGGCTAAAACTTTGCTTGTGCTTGTTATGCTTTGCAACAAATCTGCAATTATTGCTTGGGTGGAATCTCCACTCTGCGGGTGATTTAGTGATAATACACTCTCCACGTACTGTATGTTTATTAATTTTGGGGAATTTTTCCATCCTGTATGCACCTTATTTGGGTCTGTAAAAATTGCCCTTTCAACAGGGATAAATCTTAAAATTTAGTAAATCTTGAACACTAGATTGTGTGATAGTCTTTTGTTTAGCACAGTGTATTCACTTTTGTAATCAAGATGCCCAAACGCTTATTGGTTTTCTTTAATAAAACTAACTGCAATACTGGAAAATAAGTTGGATTTTAGATAAAAATAACTGGCAATACTCCCCCCCCCCCCCCCCCCACCCCCCCACAATGGATTTCCACCCTGTACGATTATTTGGGTCTGTACTTTTATTTAATTTTGATAAATGTTCCACCCCATACTTTTATTCCCACCTGTACTTTTATTTGGAACACAAGAGTATACATGTGCCACATTAATTTATATTTTGAAACAGACATGTTAACCTCCTGAATGATTTTTCAGGGAACCTGAGGGTGATTTTCAGGGAAATGGTCAAATGGGATAGATTTCAGGAAAAAGTTACCACGGGGACAAAAAAAAAGAAAAAACTCGTGAATTTTCAGCTCATGTAACACCAGGTTATTTCCAGATCTAGTTGTCAATTAAGCTGATGCATTTATGCTACATTAAAAAATCATAAAATATTCATTGATTTAACCCCTCCCCCCCCACCCCCCCCACCCCCCACCCTCCTATTATTCTTCATGACCCACAGAGCACCACCACCTGTCGTTTTCTTTTATCAAAGTCTACCAAGCTAATAATTTCTCAAGTCTGGAAATGTTCACAGAAAAGATGTCCTAACGTTCAGTTAGTTCAAGATTAGTACTTGGAAAGTATCTTTATCAAAATCCTTCATGCATGTGTGGATGTTTCTGCCCTGCACAAAACTTTTCTTTCATCATTGAAGCATTTTTAAAAAATTTTCTGGGTACAGGCAGCCAACAGTAACAGTTCTGTAGTCAGCACACCGGAATAGATGTAGTGTTAGAAAATAAGTCCATTGTATGTAAATATGCAGTCATAATTTTTCGGCATCCTAAGTGACTTTAACCTATTTTTAAACTGTGTTAAATAGTTGAGGTCAAGGTGTTGTTTACGTTTTGATTTGGAATTTTAAGGGATGAGAATTAAAGCTATTCTATGGATAAATAAATATATATTATTTAATTCCTTTTCATATATTTTATTTACCAAAAACTGCATTTAATTGAATGTTGAGTTTTCAACTTTTTGAAAGTAAGTCACCTATTTTCACTTCGACACATGCACATCAGTCTAAATTTGTGAGAATCCATTTGGATTCTCGTGAAAATGGTTGCGAGAATCCAAACCTACTATGAGTGTCCCAGGATCTCATGACGCCACCATGGTTCAACCACTGTTGTATACTGATAACACAAGTTTACCCAAAATACCTTAATTTTTTAAAACTAAATTTGATGATTTTTAAACAATAAATAATCAATAAATGATAAAATAATTAAATGAACAATATTTACCAAAAAAATCTTAGAAATATGTCTGTCTCAATGAGCCGGTTCCAATGACAGCCATATTTGTAAGATTTTATTGACAAAGTGTCAGGATATTTCAGGTCATGTTATCCTTCTGCTGGTTAATTTGTTGCTTCTGTGTTAAATAAAGTGTTAAATTGACTCAATTCTTTTCACGCGAATCCTAGCAGAGGTGCAGCGAGAATCTACATGGATTCTCGCCGGTTTTATTGCGCGAATCTTTGTGCGAATCGATTCTTGGATTCTCGTCGAAATTTTAGCCCTGCACATTGATCACGAATCTCCGATTACGAGGAAATAAACATGAACACAGTTGAAATATTTATCATAAAATACCCTTTTCTTAAATAAATTTAACTTAAATCCATATTTTACTGTCTCATGAGTTTATACCAGAGTTTGAAATGCGTGTGATTTGACTCCGGATGTTTTACATAAGTTACAACGGGAAAGAAATATTCGACTGTTGTTTTCCGGGATTTTTGGTCCAAAACTGATTTCCTTCTGGGAGACCTGGAACTACACTGAAATTTCGGGATTTTCTTGGGCATTCTGGAGAGTTAACATGTCTGTTTTAGAGATGAGCGGTTTTCAAATTTCTTGTCGGTTTCGGTTTCATTCAAAGAGTCAGGTTTTTGGTTTCGGTTTTCATTGTACAAACATAACAATATACTGCATTTGCATATAAGAAAATGTATTTGGCGCCAGTCTTTGTCAATGGGTCTCCCTTGTGTGATATCCTATACTGTATATCCTATATGTGTTAATGTGATTTCCTGAGCACAATGTATTTGCATAAATTATCTCGAGAGTTTCAAGTTTGAGAACAATGATTTTTGCCTCGATCTGTTGCAAAATTAGCCCCCCTCCCCAAATACCTGTGTTTGGGGTAACCCGACACACCCTAAAATATTATGCCGACCATAAAAATTTTATCGAGTAAAAGTCGCTCATAAGCCTCATATAGGTCATTGTAACCCGAAATTTCCATCCAACTTCAACTGTGATTTTGTCGCTGGCTTTGGAGTTCATGGTTTCAAAATTACATGTAGAAATAAATATATTTGTCATTATAAATGTGGAAGAAGTGACAAGTTTCAGTTCAGCAAAGGAAATCGCATTTAATAACAGATGAATGTTTAAAACACGATGCGTAACAAGTAATTTTGTCGCCTATTTTCTCGGTAAATACCATGCTCGAACGCAATACCAATTACTGCAGCTGTTCTGAAGGTGTCTTCTCATTATACCCTCCGCAAACAAAGTTTGTCCGTCCTTGTAAGCGCAACTCCTCCTAAACCGTTTGAAGAATTTTCATGAAACTTTACACGATGGAAGAACTCCATATAAAGATGTGCATGAAGCAGCATAATTACGTTCTGACATTTCCAAGGGGAGGTAATCTAACTTATACCATCTGTCCATCCTTGTAAGCGCAACTCCTCCTAAACCGTTTGAAGAATTTTCATGAGCCTTTACACAATGGAAGAACTACATATGAAGATGTGCATGAAACAATATAATTCAATTCTGACATTTTCAAGGGGAGATAAATACTGTCTGTCCATCCTCGTAAGCGCAACTCCTCCTAAATCGTTTGAAGAATTTTCATGAAACTTTACACAGTGGGAAGAACTCCATATGAAGATGTGCATGAAGCAATATAATTCCGTTCTGACATTTCCAAGTGGAGATAATCTAACTTATACATTTCAGGCAGGGGGGGGGGGGGGGGAGGGGGGGGATAACTTTATAAGTTTGCTCACAGTACCTCTAGTTTGGTCAAATCTTATTTGGTCAAAACCCAGTTGGTCAAATGATCTCGATTGGTCAAATCCCAGTTGGTCAATAACATTTTGAAAATTTTCTGAGCTTTATGGGGAGGTGGAGATGTCAAATAAATAGAATAGAAAACAAATCTTTAATAACTTTTCATATTTATTAACCCTTTTTCTTTATGTGGTAACTATATTCGACATTTTTATTAGAAATTTCAGAACATGATAGGTATAGGTAAAAATGAAGCAAACTTGAGAACTGTTGATGCAGTTTAGAAAATGAAAAAAATACTGTAGAAATATTAATTAATGAATAATGGTCACTAATTAATATTTCTCTGGTTTTATTCATTTTTTGTCTTCCAAAATTTATTTTATGACCCTATAAGAGGGTAACAAGATGCAGTTTGGAAGAAAAAAAATGAATAAAACTGGAGAAATATTAAAATTTAAATAATGAGTAATCGACGACAAATTTCATTTATTTTTTGCATGTTTTGTCTTTCAAAATATATTTAATGATCCTAAAGGGGGTAAATATAGAATAATAGGGACAATTTTCCGTTTCAGGTTTTTGTGAAAATAATGATCAAAAATGAATACTAGAGTAGGGCTGTCATGATTAATCGATTGTTGATCGGTCACGGCAAAATCGATCAGTATTTTTCGTTGTTGAATAATCGGTAAATTGTATCCCGTTTTAGATGTTTAATAATTAAAAGAAAATTTGATGAAAAAACTATTGTTTCTAAAGGTAAAGAGTTAAAAACATCGATGTTAAGCCCCAAGAAGCTGTTGGAAGTATTTGTCTTCCATGTACATTCATCAAAGCTTTGATGTTCTGAATTTTTGAACCGTCAGTGTGATAATCAAGACCGGTCGGCAGTTAAAAGTTGATCGTCTTCGTTGTTTACTTGCGGTAGGTCAGCTGCCTTGAGAACTTCATTTTTATCGACTTCAAAGAGAGTGAGAGGGGGTGGGGGTCATCTAGGTACGATTAATCGATTATTTGTGATGATTAATCGATTCCTAAAATGAAAAATCGTGACAGCCCTATACTAGAGAAATAATAATTTATGAATAACTGGAGACAAATGGTCACTAATTAATATTTTTCTGGTTTTATTCATTTTTTGTCTTCCAAAATTTATTTTATGACCCTATAAGAGGATAATAAGATGGAGTTTAGAAGAAAAAAAAAAGAAAAAAAACTGGAGAAATATTAATTAATGAATAATCGGAGACAAATGGTCACAAATTAATATTTCTTTAGTTTTATTCATTTTTTTAAAAAAAAATCCACAGAAATACATTGCAAATACTTATAAAATTTAAAAAAAAGTTGTTGACCAACTGGGATTTGACCAAATGAGAAGGAACCGTTCTGAAAACGGGGTATCGCGACTCTGAAGTTTGAAAAAAAGGTAAATTTTAGATTGTTTATCTCTTTATTCTGAGAATTGAAGACCTGATCAGAGTCTTTCAACACTGAAGTTGAAAACTGCGACGACGGTTTTCTGTAATTGTTTCGGTCTCAGTTTCGGTTTTGATAACAAAATCAAAACCGAACTGAATTTTCGGTTAACCACCCATCTCTAGTCTGTTTTGAAATATAATCCATCCCAATACTCTTCAGTGCCTAATAATAGTACAGTAAAACCTATCTTGAGAGACCAGGGTCTTGAGATATCACCTGTCTTGAGAGACCTCATCTAACAGGCACTGATTGGTTTTACTCTATAATGGACCTGCTATGGGAGACCACCTGTCTTGAGAGACCACCTTTCTTGATAGACCACTTTGACCTCCCAAACGAATGGTTTCGTGCGCCGAAAGCACGCAGGGACGGTATGGGAAACAAGCCCCTTTCGACCCTCGTTAGCTGTATGTTTTTTGTGTGTTTCTGTATTATGTCAAGGCATGGTAGAGGAGGAAAAGGAGGAGGGAGGAGGCTTATCCCCGCTTGGGCTTCTTACGGCTCTTTTTCTTAGGAGATGGTTGGCATGGAGATGTGGATGGTGATGACGATGATGGTTGATTCATGATTTGGAGTGATGCTAATGCTGCGTTGGATATTATCTGGGATTCTTTCCTGTATTCTTGGCACTCTGCTATCATTCTGTTGGCTTCCGCTATGTTTCTGTTTACAGCTTCCAAGTCGACGTAGGTGGTGGCTGAGGATTGAGGTGGCTGTTCGGTTGCGATTTCCACTCCCGGGCTATCTGGTAGTGAAGGAAGAGGGGAGTGAGGGGCGGGAGGTGGCGAAAATGTAACTTCCAGTTCCTCCTCAGTCTCCACTGGGTGTTCCACATCCAACTGTACTGGCTCAGGAGCCGGCAGTTGGTTGGGTGTGCCAGTGGGACTAGGAGGGGAACTGGCGACTGTCTCCACGACCTCCATCCCCTCACTCAACTCTTTCTTCCTATTCCGGAAGGCCTCCAAGCGCTGGGCGTCCCTGCGCTTGGTCGATGGACTCTTCTTCCATTTCTGGGCGCTCTCTTTTCAGGACGACCGTGCCCCTTCGGGTGAGGACCAGTGGGAGAGGGAATCCTCTCTCCAAAGTTACTACCGCTCCACGAAGAGGGTTGTGTATTGGATTTCTCTACTTCAAACTCCAGTTTCAGATAGACACTCATGCCTATTTCCTGGATAGTCCAGGAGATAGGGCATGAGACGCCCAGAGCTTATATGGCTTTCTCAAGTCTAGCAGTTAACTCCATGATATTCGAGGTGTTCACACTTTGAGATCAGAAGTGCGAAAGAAATGAACGATGTCCACTGTGACCTGGTACAAACTTGTATTTTGATGTCATAATGATAATAGGCCTGTCTTGAGAGGCCGCCCCTTTGAAGACTGAAACCATGACAAAAACTTTTTACCTGTTGTGTAATTGGAAAATCCATTGTGGTTATACTAACATAATTAAAGTATTAAAAGCTCTTAATTGGGTTTCAATTGCTAACTCATTAAAGAATGAGATGTTTTTATAAGACCCCTGTGAAAAGATTAGGATTATTGCTGAATAAACAGTTTCCTACATACCTGAAATGTGACAGATAGGAATAAAAATAGATTTGTGTTGAAAATCTTTTTGTAACAGATTGAAATGCACTGTTATAAAAATTATTAAAAAATTCTTAACTGATATCAATGACATTTCTCCCTCACTTCAAATGCGTGCCCGTGGGATCAAATTGCATACACGATTTTTGTTTCAGGTATGCTGCATGCCGTACGCTTGTGATTTTCAAACGGCAAGGCCTGTTTTTGTGACCGGGCAATGCAGGGTGACCTCAGTTAGATGTATCATCACTATTATGTGGGACCTTTGCAGTCATATAAATTGTTGACGATCGATCGTTTGCACATTGGCGATTCCTGTTGGCACTCGATGGTGTTCGTTTGTATACGTTTTGCGAAAGTCAGGTGGCAGTGTTTTGAACTGTTTTCTCGCCATTCCTTACTGATTTTTAGCTCAACTTGACAAAGTCAAGCTGAGTTATTGCCATCACTTCTCGTCCGTCGGCGTACGTACGTACGTTAGTACGTTAGTACGTACGTCCACAATTTCCTTTGGCACACCTCACAGGTCACATTTATGATCAGATTACTTTGAAACTTGGTATGCTTGTTTGGGGTGACCTCTAGATGGGAGCTATCGATTTTCTTCAATTTCCGCCAAAAAATGTTGCCGCGGCCAACGTTCTTAGAACTTAGTTTAGTCAAACCACAATATTTCCCTTTGGCACACCCTACAGGGCACATTTATGATTTGATTGCTTTGAAACCTGGTATGCTTATTTAGGGTGACCTCTAGATGGGAGCTATCGATTTTCTTCAATTTCCGGCAAAAAATGTTGCCACGGCCAACGTTCGTAGAACTTAGTTTAGTCAGACCTCAATATTTCCCTTTGGCACACCCTACAGGGCACATTTATGAGCAGATTTCTTTGAAACCTGGTATGCTTGTTTGGGGAGACCTCTAGATGGGAGCTATCGATTTTCTTCAATTTCCGTCAAAAAATGTTGCCACGGCCAACGTTCTTAGAACTTAGTTTAGTCAGACCTCAATATTTCCCTTTGGCACACCCTACAGGGCGCATTTATGATCGGATTGCTTTGAAACCTGGTATGCTTGTTTGGGGAGACCTCAAGATGGGAGCTATCGATTTTCTTCAATTTCCGTCAAAAAATGTTGCCGTGGCCAACGTTCTTAGAACTTAGTTTAGTCAGAAGACCTCAATATTTCCCTTTGGCACACCCTACAGGGCACATTTATGATCGGATTGCTTTGAAACCTGGCATGCTTGTTTGGGGTGACCTCTAGATGGGAGCTCTCGATTTTCTACAATTTCTGCCAAAAAATGTTGCCACGGCCAATGTTCTTAGAACTTAGTTTAGTCAGAAGACCTCAATATTTCCCTTTGGCACACCTTACAGGGCACATTTATGATCGGATTGCTTTGAAACCTTGTATGTTTATTTGGGGTGACCTCTAGATGGGAGCTATCGATTTTCTTCAATTTCCGTCAAAAAATGTTGCCGCAGCCAATGTTCTTAGAACTTAGTTTAGTCAAACCACAATATTTCCCTTTGGCACACCCTACAGGGCACATTTATGATTGGATTGCTTTGAAACCTGGTATGCTTGTTTAGGGTGACCTCCAGATGGGAGCTATCGATTTTCCTCAATTTCCGTCAAAAAATGTTGCCGCGGCCAACGTTCTTAGAACATAGTTTAGTCAAACCACAATATTTCCCTTTGGCACACCCTACAGGGCACATTTACGATTGGATTGCTTTGAAACCTGGTATGCGTGTTTAGGGTGACCTCCAGATGGGAGCTATCGATTTTCTTCAATTTCCGCCAAAAAATGTTGCCACGGCCAACGTTCTTAGAACTTAGTTTAGTCCGACCACAATATTTCCCTTTGGCACACCCTACAGGACACATTTATGATTGGATTGCTTTGAAACCTGATGTGCTTGTTTGGGGTGGCCTCTAGATGGGAGCTATTGATTTTTTTCCATTTCCGTCAAAAAATGTTGCCGCGGCCAATGTTCTTAGAACTTAGTTTAGTCAGAAGACCTCAATATTTCCCTTTGGCACACCCTACATGGCACATTTATGATCGGATTGCTTTGAAAGCTGGCATGCTTGTTTGGGGTGACCTCTAGATGGGAGCTATCAATTTTCTTCCATTTCCGTCAGAAAATGTTGCCACGGCCAACGTTCTTAGAACTTAGTTTAGTCATACTTTACCTGTACATTTGTTACAGGCTACGGTGAGTATTTATGTACAGACCTTTACAACACTTTACATGCACCTTTGTTATCAGGTCATTGCCTAGATGTGTGTCATTGCTGTGTCACATACAATACATGTACATGCCTAACACAAGTTGAGCTACATTGTCATTTACACTTTCATTTGTATGAATGTTTAGTACCATGGGATACATCACATATAATACAGGTTTTTTCTCGTACGTAAATTATGCAAATTAGACTAACTTTGATGTATTTTAGTGTTACTTTCAGCACTGTAAGTGCAAATGCCAATACGGCTCGGGCTAGAGGCCGTATTTATAAACCGATCTTTACGAAACTTCTTGGGTACCTTTGGTATCACCGTGGGACGAGAACGAGTGTTTTTGGGTGCGGTCCAAAATTCAAGATGGCCGATGGCAGCCATTTTGTACAAAATTAGGTGCAAGCAGATTTTTGCACAGAACTTCCATATGAAAGCGCTGATTTGAAAATTTTTTTGTGTCAATGTTTAGTACTATGGGATACATCACATATAATACACGTTTTTTTCTCGTGCAGAAATTATGCAAATTAGATGAATTTTGATTTATTTAGTGCTACTTATACACTATAAGTGCACATGTCAATACGGCTCGGGCTAGAGGCTGTATTTATCAACTGATCTTCACGAAACTTCTTGGGTACCTCTGTTATCACCTTGGGACGAGAACGAGTGTTTCTGAGTGCGGTCCAAAATTCAAGATGGCTGCCAGTGGCCATTTTGTTCCGAAATTAGGTCTAATCAGTCTTTTGTACACAACTTCTATACGGCTTAGGCTTGAGGCCGTATTTATGAACCGATCTTTACGAAACTTCTCGGGTACCTTTTTTATCACTGTGGGATGAGAACAAGTGTTTTTGGGTGTGGTCCGAAATTCAAGATGGCCACCAGCAGCCATTTTGTACCAAAATTAGTGCAATCAGTCTTTTGTACAGAACTTCTGTATGAAACTTCTGATTTGAATAAATTTTTGTATGAATGTTTAGTAAAATGGAATACATCACATACAGTACAGGTTTTTTTCTCATGCAGAAATTATGCAAATTAGATGAATTTTGATTTATTTAGTGCTACTTATACACTATAAGTGCACATGTCAATACGGCTCGGGCTAGAGGCTGTATTTATCAACTGATCTTCATGAAACTTCTTGGGTACCTTTGTTATCACTTTGGGACGAGAACGAGTGTTTCTGAGTGCAGTCCAAAATTCAAGATGGCTGCCAGTGGCCATTTTGTACCCAAATTAGGTCCAATCAGTTTTTTGTCACAACTTCTACACAGCTCGTATTTATGAACTGATCTTCACGAAACTTCTTGGGTACCTTTGTTTTCACCTTGGGACAGGAATGAGTGTGTTTTGTGGTGCCTTTGTTATCACTGTGCTATGAGAACAAATATTTTGGGGTTCAGTCAGACCCACTCTGGGACTCAAAGATTTATTTTCTAGTTTAGCACCTAACTGTCACCCACCTTTACAATACTTTACCTATACATTTGTTACAGGCTACGGCCAGTATTTATGTACAGACCGTTAAAATACTTTATATGTACTTTTGTTATCAGGTCATTACCTAGATGTTTGTCATTCCTGTGTCACATACTATACATGTACATGTCTTGACAAGTTGAGCTACAGTGTCATTGACACTTTCATTTTATAGTCCTCCTGCATTTTTAGCTCAACTTTGATGCAGGGACCAGCCGTGAGGGCGACTAGGGTGATTATATCGCCCCTCTAAGCCCAAAGTCGCCTAAAAAAATAGTCATGGGCGATTACAAGTCACCCTCTAAAAATTGGCCAAAATGAGGAAAGGCTGAACTGAGTGATCCGAGGTTTACATAAAAATGATTATTTTCAAGACTCGACTGTGCTTGAGTGTGATAAATGGGCATTTTCATTCGTCAAATAAGCGTCCATTTATTTGAAAGCACAGGATAATCAATTAATTGTCCATTGTCGCTTTTTGTAGATTTTTTATTTCTATTTTGTTCCGTTTCAGTTGGAGCTTCAAGTGTCAAAATGAAAATAGGTGACTTAGGCGACTCAACAAAATAACCCAGTTTGAAAGTTGGTTAAGTCGCTTAGGATTTGCTGAAAATGTATACACAACAGACGTATTTTCTAACACTGTATTTTTATTTCGCTTTGCTGACAACTGTTAAATGTTGGGCTGTCTGTTCCCAGAAAAACACGAATGGAATTGAAACACGTGAAAATATGCTATAATGATGACAAGAAACGCTTTGTGCAGGGCACAAGTGTGCCTATGAAGGATCTTGAAAAGTTTCTTTCAAGCAACCTTCTTCCATCTAGTCCTGTTCACACATTCAGACTTAGGAAATTATTAGCTAAGTAGACTTTGGTGAAAGGCAACCACAGGAGGGTGCTGGGGGATTGGCATGAAGAAGAGGGGAGGGTCCATGAAGGAGAGGGTAGCAGTGGGGGATTTTCAATCAATAATTACTCTGTGATTTTTTAACCTGGAATAGATGCATCATAGACAACTGGACCTGGATTAATCGGGCATTAATGGAGGACCACAAGTTGAAAATATGAAGGGGCGACAGGGGGCGGTACATAAATATTCTTAATTTTCCCCTCTTGCCTATGAAGTTTCCCTACTTGACTCTATAGTCTCCCTATTTTTTCTGGAAGGAGACATGAAGTCTCCCTTAAATTTCCCCCTAGGCTGGTCCCTACTTTGGCGTAGTCAAATTTGAGATTATGCCATGGTCCTTCATCTGTCTGTCAGCAATTCAATGTGGCTCAGGCCGTATTTATGAACCGATCATTATGAAACTTCTTGGGTACCTTTGTTATCACCGTGGGATGAGAACGAGTGTTTTGGGGTGTGGTCCGAAAATCAAGATGGCCACCGGCAGCCTTTTTGTACCGAAATTACGCAATCAGTTTTTTGTACAGAACTTCTGTATGAAAGTTCTGATTTGAATAAATTTTTGTATGAATGTTTAGTAAGATGGAATACATCACATATAATACATTTTTTCTTTGCGTGCAGAAATTATGCAAATCAGATGAACTTTGATTTATTCAGTGCTAGTTATACACAGTAAGTACACATGTCAATACGACTCGGGCTAGGGGCTGTATTTAAGAACCGATCTTCACGAAACTTCTTGGATATCTTTGTTATCACCTTGGGACGAGAACGACTGTTTTTGGGTGCGGCCCAAAATTCAAGATGGCTGCTGGTAGCCATTTTGAGCTGAACTTTGGCAAAGCCAAATTTGAGCTTTTGTCATGGCCCGTCGTCCGTCTGGCCGTCTGTCTGCCTGTCCGTACGTCAACAATTTGATACGGCTCGGGCTAGAGGCCGTATTTATGAACCCTTCTTTACGAAACTTCTTGGGCACCTTTGTTATGACCGTGGGACGAGAACAAGTGTTTTTTGGGTGTGGTCCGAAATTCAAGATGACTGCCAGGCGCCATTTTGTACCGACGATGCAGAAATCTGTTTTTTGTACAGAACTTCCATATGAAAGCTCTGATTTTAATAATTTTTTGTATGAATGTTTAGTACCATGGGATACATAACATATAATACGGTTTTTTTTCTCGTGCATAAATTGTGCAAATTAGACTAATTTTGATGTTTTTTGGTGTTACTTTCAGCACTGTAAGTGCAAATGCCAATACGGCTCGGGCTAGAGGCCGTATTTATGAACCGATCTTTACGAAACTTCTTGGGTACCTTTGTTATCACTGTGGGGCGAGAACGAGTGTTTTTGGGTCCAGTCCAAAATTCAAGATGGCCGATGGCAGTCATTTTGTACAAAATTAGGTGCAATCAGATTTTTGCACAGAACTTCCATATGAACGCACTGATTTGAATAATTTTGTGTGTGAATGTTTAGTACCATGGGATACATAACATATAATACGGGGTTTTTTCTCGTGCAGAAATTATGCAAATTAGATGAACTTTGATTTTTTCAGTACGACTTACACACAGTAAGTACACATGTCAATACGGCTCAGACTAGAGTCTGTATTTATGAACTGATCGTCACAAAATGTCTTGGGTACCTTTGTTATCACCTTGGGACGAGAATGAGTGTTTCTGGGTGCGGTCTAAAATTCAAGATGGCTGCTGGTGGCCATTTTGTACCGAAATTAGGTCTAATCAGTTTTTTGTACACAACTTCTATACAGCTCAGACTAGAGGCCATATTTATGAACCAATCTTTACGAAACTTCTTGGGTACCTTTGTTATCACCGTGGGATGAGAGCGAGTGTTTTTGGGTGTGGTCCAAAATTCAAGATGGCCACCAGCAGCCATTTTGTACCAAAATTAGTGCAATCAGTCTTTTGTACAGAACTTCTGTATGAAACTTCTGATTTGAATAAATGTTTGTTTGAATGTTTAGTAACATGGAATACATCACATATTGTAAGGGGTTTTTTTTCGTGCAGAAATTATGCAAATTAGATGAACTTTGATTTATTCAGTGCTACTAACACAATGTAAGCACACATGTCAATACGGCTCAGGGTAGAGGCTGTATTTACGAACCGATCTTCACAAAACTTCTTGGGTACCTTTGTTATCACCTTGGGACGAGAATGAGTGTTTCTGGGTACGATCCAAAATTCAAGATGGCTGCCAGTGGCCATTTTGTACCGAAATTAGGTCCAATCAGTTTTTTGTCACAAGTTCTATACAGCTCGTATTTATGAACCGATCTTCACAAAACTTCTTGGGTACCTTTGTTTTCACCTTGGGACAGGAACGAGTGTGTTTTGGGGTGCCTTTGTTATCACTGTGCTATGAGAACAAATATTTTGGGGTTCAGTCAGACCCACTCTGGGACTCAAAGATTTTTTTCTAGTTTAGCATCTGACTGTCACCTACCTTTACATTACTTTACCTATACATTTGTTACAGGCAACAGTCAGTATTTATGTACAGACTGTTACAATACTTTATATGTACCTTTGTTATCAGGTCATTACCTAGATGTTTGCCATTGCTGTGTCACATACTATACATGTACATGTCTTTGTCTTGACAAGTTGAGCTACAGTGTCATTGACACTTTCATTTACCAAAATTAAGTAAAATCAGTTTTTTGTACAGAACTTCTATATGAAGGTTCTGATTTGAATAAATTTTTGAATGAATGTTTAGTAACATGGAGTACATCACATATAATACAGGTTTCTTTTCAACCTACTCACAATTGTTTACAATTGGCTGTAACGTAAGTGCAAGCCCTACTTCGAAACTAACTCAAGCTTTTAAGAAACTTTTCCAAACAAGCTGGAAAAGTAATAGAGTGCAAAAGCACAAAAAATATCTAAAAAGGTTCGAGCGAGACTAGCGCTCGAAATTACAGGTACTCTCTCTGCACACCTCTTGCGTTTACCGAGTGCATGCGCAACAACCGTGACGTCAATTCCTTTTATTTCCGCCATTGTAGATGGTTGGAAATTTTTGTGACTCGTGCTATTCTTAGCAGTTATCTTCATGAACAACTTATTTGTATGTGCTATCTTCATCTGATTGTGTGCAAGTGGATTGTATCCTCAAGCTTTCAAAATTATTACTATTTAATGCTATTTTTGATAATTTTTGCTTGCTTTTTCACACATAGTCTTGTTTTTCCCCCATGTGTGAACACAACCTTTGTTCTGTTTTCCGTCGGCAGGAAGCTTGATTTCATTTTCATATTATGCCTAAGACTATTCCTTGTTCCTCTTGCTTGTAGGTGAAACATGTGGACGACTCTCATCCCACCTGTGTCACTTGCAACAATTGTACTCAGGCCCAATCGTGTGGTATTTGTGGGGTTTGGTCCTCTAAATTCTGGGCTTCTGGTGGTTCAGTCCAGAGCTAGAACCCCTCGTTCTCGGGGTAAGGGTAGCTGTGCCTTATCAGATATTTCTGTGAGTTCACGTAGTGACTCTGTCACACAGGATGCTGATCTGTCTTTTTCTGTGGCGAGTTCCTCTGCAACTGTTGACGGTGCTAGTGCGGTGATACCTGACGTGGAGACCGTGGTCTCTTTGTCTTCTGATGTCACTCTTGAGGTGTCTGTTTTCGTAGAGAGCTTCTCCGAGGTCAGCTCGGTGACCCTCTCCGATTTGCTTCCTACGTCGTCGACAGTTGCTGAGGAAACCGTTACTACAGATCCTATTCTGTATGATGGTGGCTCTTCCATCTCCTCTGGGGATGGTATACAGTCTCAGGGGACCAAGACTGTATCTGCTGGTGTGTCTTTGAGCTCTCAGCCTCCCCTAGCCTCGCGGCGAAGCTGTGCGGGTTTGCTGCCTGCTCTTGTCTCATCTGGCTAGGTTTGCTCCTAGTCAGTTGAGCCGTTCGGTCGCTTCGGCAGTGATTCCTCACCCTCGAGCGAATCGTTTATTGTTCCTCCTTCCCCTGTTAGTGTGCCGACTAGCAGGATGGGGTTGGGACATTGTCATCCAGGGCCTTCTGTTCGGCAGAGGTCAGTGACAGCCCTGGTAAGCTGTCACTCTCGGAACCTTCCTCTGGTGATTCCTCACTGTGTTCCGAGTCTGGATGTCGATCGATGCTTGCCATCGGTCTCAGAGGATGGGCAGTTGGGGCCTTCTGCCACGCAGAGGCCAATGGCAGGATCCTGTCATTCTTGGGACAATCCTCCGGTGTCTTCTCACTGTGTCCCAGGTCCAGCTACTGATCGACGTACGCCGTCTGTCTCTTTAGAGGATTTGCAGGCAAAGGTCAGTGATTGCCCCTGGGCGTCACAATCGGGACTAACCTCCGGTGTCTTCTCACCGTCTCCCTATTCTGTCTGCCGATCGACGTTCGTCGTCGGTTTCTTCGGAGGATTTGGGTTCTTCTACCAGAAGGGTGTATTGGGAGGACACTCTGTCGGGCGATGTTGCTGCGAAGGATTCTCAGGGTGACCTGCGCCAGGCCATTTTGGCACTCATCCGGTTGCTTTCTAGCAACCCTCAAGTTGGCCTCCCTGTGCCTCCTGAGGCACAACCTCCTTCGGTCGGTCGCCGAGATGTCTCTCCTGACCCCTTGGATACTGCACAGTATTCACAGGAGGTTTCTGCTGGTCAGCCCGAGTTGGGCTACGTCTCCTCTGCAACAGAGGATGGCGATTTTCTTGAAGGTGATGGGCCCCCTCGTCAGTCTTGGGGCAGGCTTTGGATTTTGTCTTTGGCTTATTGCTGGACATTCAACCTTCAGACCAGCCATCTGTGACTGTCCGGCCGTGGTCCTCTGTGGAGCTCCATAACCCCCTGTTGAGCCTTCTAGCTCTGGGGCTTTGCGTCCTTTGCAATCAGCTCAGGTTGTTGAGTCCTTCCAGGGCTTGGACGCCAAAATGCGTTCTAAGACCCTCAATGGCTCTTTCTTTTCTAGAGCTGATGCTTTTCTGCCTCCATCGCAGTTTTGTGTTTACAATTCTGTCTGTCCACCAGTCTTCGAAGGGATGACTACTGTGGATGAGGATTCTTCTTGCCTCGGGTTAACTAAGCCTAAGTCGGCAGTTCTCCCGATGTCGGTAGTTGAATCTATGGTGGGCCTGTCCCGAGAGATGCTGGGTATGTTATCTCTCGCGGACCATGTCGTCGCTACCCTGGCAGAATATTTTCCACCAGGGGAGTTTGATGATGCTCAGGTGCCTTTTCGCGTTTTGTCACAGGCTCTCATGAACTTGACACACGCTTCCGCCTGTAACACGGCTAATTTGGAGCTGGCACTCCGGGATGTGGTATTGGATTCTTCTCCATCCCTTCCTTCTGAGCAGCGTGCTGTTCTGAGGTCTGCCTCTTTGGTTGGACCTAGGGCTGTCATGATTTTTTAATTTAGGAATCGATTAATCGTCGCAAATAATCGATCATAATCGATTAATCGTACTTAGATGACCCCCCTCTCCCTCTCTCTGACGTCGATAAAAAATGAAGTTCAAGTCAGTGGACCTACTTCCGGTAAATAACGGAGACGATCCTCTTTTAGGTACGTTCAAAGCTTTGATGTTCTGAACTTTTGAACCGCCAGTGTAATAATCAAGACCGGTCGGCAGTTGCGAACTTCGCAACTGCCGACCGGTCTTGATTATTACACTGACAGTTCAAAAGTTCAGAACTTCAAAGCTTTGATGAATGCACCTGACCGACAAATGGTTCCAACGGCTTCTTGGGGTTTAACTTCGATGTTCTTAACTCTTTACCTTTAGAAACAATAGTTTTTTCATAAAATTTTCTTTCAATTATTAAACGTCTAAAGCGGGATAAAATATACCGATTATTCGACAACGAAAAATATTAATCAATTTCGCTTTGACCGATCAACAATCGACTAATCGATTAATCGTGACAGTCCTATTTGGACCTCAGTTGCTGCTGTGGGTGGTGGTCGTTCCAGGCCCGCCAAGTGTCCTGTTGCATCTGCCTCGTCGGCTATGCTTTCGGCTCCATCTGCTCCTTCTGCTCAGAAGAAGCACCGATGCGGCCAGGCTCACTGGCAGCCTCAGGCAGGAAAGTCTCAGGACTCTGTCGCTTTCCCTCGTCGAGGCCGCAAGTGAAGGTCCTCACCTCGATTCACCTCCAGTCGGGGGAAGGCTGTCACTGTTTTATGACCGTTGGACAAAGATAACGTTGGACACTTGGGTCCCCGACGTCATGCAATCCGGTCTGTGACTATCCTTCCATCGGCAATCCCAGTTTATCTCGGGTGCCCCTCCCGACTCGGGTCCCTTCTGATTCTCTACGTCGGGACCTTCTGGTGCAGGAGATTGACAATCTTCTCTCCAAAGGGGCGATCGAGGTTGTCAGGAACACCCTTTCACCGGGGTTTTACTCAAGACTTTTCTTGGTGCCGAAGAAAAACGGCCAATTTCGTCCTGTCATCGTTCTGAGTATCCTGAACGAGTACATCATAACTCCTCGTTTCAGTATGGAGACTTTCCAGTTGGTTCAATTTTCAGTTCTTCAGGGCGACTTTGCTGCCAGTATCGACCTGAAGGATGCCTACTTCCATGTACTCATCTGGCGTCACGGAAATACCTTCGGTTCTCGTTTCGGGATCGAGTCTATCAATTCCGAGCTCTCCCGTTCGGTTTGAACCTGATGTCACATGTGCTTGCTTTCCACCGTACTCAGTCGGCTGTGACTTCGTCAGCCTACCTGGACGACATCCTCCAACGGCACCACGATGCTGCTGTTCTGAAGTCAGATGTCCGGCAGTTTCTTTGCCTACTAGCGTCGCAGGGTTTCAGAGTCAATTGCGAGAAGTCTGATCTCCTTCCTTCTCAGCATTTTCGTCATTTGGGCATGGATTTCGACACTCTTCACAATGTGGTGTCGGTCCCCAATGCTCAGGCGACGATTCTTTCCGCCTTGTCTCAGAACCTGCTTCAATCTTCCTCGGTCTCGGCCAGGACTTTCCTTCGGATGCTGGGCCTTTGCGGTTCGGTGACAGATCTCATTCCGCTCAGTTGCTTGTTTGTCTGACCTCTCCAACACTTCCTGTTGGATAATTGACATCCGAATGTAGATCCGCTGGACCTGGAACTTCCTATTCCTCGATCCCTGCTTTGTCACCTCCACCCTTGGGCCGATGTTCCTTGGCTGACACAGGGTGTTCCGTTAGATCTTCCTTTGGCCGATCTCATCCTTACTGCGGATGCCAGCGATTGGGGCTGTGGTGCGACGTTGGATCCTCTCGGTCTGTCCAGGGGACAGCGAGCAGGTGGGCCTTCATATCAATCAGAAGGAGCTCCTTGCTCTTCTGTTGAGTTTTTGGCTTTGGATCCCTCACCTGTCAGACCATATTGTCCTACTTCTTTCGGACAATTCGACAGTGGTGGCCTACACACGGAATCAAGGAGGCACGCATTCGATTCCCATGTATCGGCTAGCTCGGGATCTTCTGTTGGCGTGGGATGTAAACGCTCGGGTGTCCATTCGACACATTCCCGGGCGTCTCAACGTCCTAGCAGACTTCCTGTCCCGATGCGACAGTGTCCTTCCAACCGAATGGATGCTACATCAATCGGTGTTTCAGGTGATTTGCGAGCGGAGGGGACATCCTCAGGTCGACCTTTTCTCCAATCCCTGGAATCACAAGGTAGAGACCTTTGTCTCTCCTTGTCCAGATCCTCTAGCATTTGCGGTAGACGCTCTGTCTCTGGACTGGACAGGTTGGATCGGCTATGCCTTCCCTCCTGCACCGATTCTTCCTCAAGTATTAGTGAAGATTCGTGCTTGCAGTTGCAGGATCATTCTGATCGCACCTCTGTCTCCACAGAGGGTGTGGATCAATCTGCTGCATCCTCTGTTGACAGATCGGCCGATTCGTCTGCCTCTATGTCACGATCTTTCCTAGGGTCATCCCAGGAAGTATCACAACAACCTGGCGAGCCTGTCCCTTCATGTCTGTCTTTTATCAGGTCCTGTCTCCGACGTAGAGGTTTTTCGAAACGAACAGTGGAATGCATATCTGCATCGTGGCGACAATCCTCTGACATGACTTATGCTGCGAAGTGGAAGATTTTCTGCCGCTGGTGTGCAGATCACAATGTGGATTACTGTGATCCGTCAATCGCTTAAATTGCAGATTTTCTGGTTTATCTTTTTGACTCCAAGGGCCTCCAGCCTATTACAATTAAGGGCTATCGGTCTATGCTGTCTGATACTTTCTCTTATGTAGGAAAGCTGTGCATCGGTCGTAATCTTTTTCTCTCCAAACTCATTCGGCACTTTTCTTTGAAGAGGCCTTGAGTTTTGCGTCTTACACCCAAGTGGAACTTGGCATGGGTGTTGCACTGTTTGGAGGGGGCGCCATTCGAGCCTTTATCTGAGACCGATATGCTTTTTCTCACCTATAAGACAGCTTTCCTTCTAGTGTTTGCTTCTGCTCGACGAGTCAGTGAGCTTCATGCGCTATCTGTTGATTCTGCTTTCTTCAGAAATGATACTAACAGTGTCACCTTCACTACTGATTGCTCTTTTCTGGCTAAGAATCAACTTCCTGATTCAGTACCTCCTCCCATCTGCATTCGGGCTCTCCCCGCTCTCCATGGTCGGAGACCTCTTCTTTGTCCTGTTCGTGTGATCAAGACTTACATTAATCGCACTCAGTTCATTAGGAGGGGTCGGAAGAGATTCTTTCTGTCTCTCATTCCTAAGAGGCAGTCTATCTCTTCTCATTCTATTTCCAGGTGGATCTGTCTTGCAATCAAGCTGGCTTATTCCCGCTTGTCTGCTTCAGATCTTGTTTCGATCCGGTTTAATGCTCATGAGGTTCGTGCCATTTCAACATCCTGGGCATTCTCCAATTCTGTTTCGCTCTGGGATGTTATGAATGCGGCTTACTGGAGGAATGTTTCTACCTTCTCCTCCTTTTATCTCTGCAGTAGCAATCTGAGGACCTTTTTTCTTTAGGCCCTCTCGTTGCGGCTCCGGCTGTTGTGCACCCTCGTTAAAATTGTTTTTATCGGGTTTGTGCTTCGCTCAGCCTTGTTCTTTTCAGGTGCCTTCTCTCTATCTTCATTACAGGTTTCGCTATTGTTCTCTGCCATCCTTGCTTTCGTTCTGCTGCTCTTGTTGGTATTGGCTACGTGATTCACCTCCTCCTATTGTTTATTCAGCCAATTGTAAACAATTGTGAGTGGGTTGAAAAGAAATTAAAATTTTTTTAGTAAATTTGGTTTCTTAACATACCTACCACAATTGTTTACTGGAGGCCCACCCTCCTTGGGGATATCGTTGATATCGATGCCTCCCCGCTAAATCAGAAACTTCTCGTTGGCAGAAATACGGAATTGACGTCACGGTTGTTGCGCATGCTCTCGGTAAATGCAAGAGGTGTGCAGAGAGAGTACCTGTAATTTCGAGCGCTGGTCGTGCTCGAACCTTTTTCGATCTTTTTCGTGCTTTTGCACTCTATTACTTTTCCAGCTTGTTTGGAAAAGTTCTTAAAAGCTTGAGTTAGTTCCGAAGTAGGGCTTGCACTTACGTGACAGCCAATTGTAAACAATTGTGGTAGGTATGTTAAGAAACAAAATTTACTAAAAAATTTTAATTTTTTTCTCGTGCAGAAATTATGCAAATTAGATGAACTTTGATTTATTCAGTGCTATTTGTACACAGTAAGTGCACATGTCAATACGGCTTGGGCTAGAGGCTGTATTCATACACCGATCTTCATAAAACTTCTTGGATACCTTTGTTATCACCTTGGGACGAGAACGAGTGTTTTTGGGTGTGGTCCAAAATTCAAGATGGCTGCCGGCGGCCATTTTATACCAAAATTATTTGCAATCAGTTTTTTGTACTGAACTTCTAAGACTACGTTTGTTATCATCATGGGATGGTAGCGGGCTTTTGGGCTCAGCCCAAACTTCAAAATGCCTGTCGGCAGTCATATTTACAAGAATTGTGTGTATTACATTTTTTGTACTTTTCCAGCTTGTTTGGAAAAGTTCTTAAAAGCTTGAGTTAGTTCCGAAGTAGGGCTTGCACTTACGTTACAGCCAATTGTAAACAATTGTGGTAGGTATGTTAAGAAACAAAATTTACTAAAAAATTTTAATTTTTTTCTTGTGCAGAAATTATGCAAATTAGATGAACTTTGATTTATTTAGTGCCACTTATACACAGTAAGTGCACATGTCGATACGGCTCGGGCTAGAGGCTGTATTCATACACCGATCTTCATAAAACTTCTTGGGTACCTTTGTTATCACCTTGGGACGAGAACGAGTGTTTTGGGGTGTGGTCCAAAATTCAAGATGGCTGCCGGCGGCCATTTTATACCAAAATTAGTTGCAATCAGTTTTTTGTACAGAACTTCTAAGACTACGTTTGTTATCATCATGGGATGGTAACAGGCTTTTGGGCTCAGCTCAAACTTCAAAATGCCTGTCGGCAGTCATATTTAAAAGAATTGTGTGTATTACATTTTTTGTACAGAACCTGGAAAGAAGATTTTTTATGTCAGTAATGTTTGCTATAAATTTAATGGGTGCCTTTGTTATCACTGTGGCATGAGATCAAATATTTTGGGGTTCAGTCAGACCCACTCGGGGACTCAAAAAGGGAGATAATTAAAAATCTTTTCCAAAAATACCAGACAAAATAATGTTTCTTGAAAATCAGCATCCCTAGGATGTGTATATTCAAATGTGTTGAAACCACATTCCTATGTTAATATTTGGTGTTCGGGGAGGGTAAACATTAGAAGCACAACCCGATTTTCTATTTCCAATGAGAAAAATAAAACCACCTCACCCGTGGGAACCCTAGGAGCTAAAGATAAAAAATTCAAATACCTATATTTCAAGAAGGACTGGACAAATATTTATTAATTAGTATGAATCAACCTTGCTTAGAAGGGTTTTGAATCAGACAGGCCAAAACAGTTGCTAACATTTGGCTTATGGTGCACCAAACAAGGATCCCCATTGTAACATTAACCCCATGGAGATTTCTTTTTTAGTTTAGCATCTAACTGTCACCCACCTTTACAATACTTTACCTGTACATTTGTTACAGGCTAGAGTCAGTATTTTTGTACAGATCTTTACAATACTTTACATGCACCCGTGTCATTGCTGTGTTACATACTATACATGTACATGTACTACACAAGTTGAGCTACAGTGTCATTGACACTCATTAAGAATTCCAGGCTAGGTCATTTGCCTTTTGTTAGCTTAACTTGACAAAGTCAAGATAAGCTATTGCCATCACGTGTGCGGAAGTCTGTTAGTCTGTGAGTCTGTTCACATTTTCCTTTAGCACAGGCTTCACCCCGCAGTTCTTGTCTGATCGTCACAAAATTTCATATGCAGGTTTGGGGTCATGTCTCGATGAGAATGTCCCCTTTTGGTCACGATCAGTCAACCAGTATGGCTGCCAGAGTCCAAAACCTGAAAACCATTAGCACAGTGTACAGGTCGTATTTATGAAGGGATTTCAGTGTAACTTGGTAGGATGCCTCTGTGTAATGCCTAGATGAGAATGTCCCCTTTTGGTCATGATCTGTCAACCGCGATGGCTGCCCAAGCTCGAAACCCAAACATTTTTAGCACAGTCTGCAGGTCATATTTAATATGGAGGGATTTCATTGTAACTGGTTAGGATGACTCCGGATGATGTCTAGATGAGAACTTCCCCATTTGGTTGTGATCTGTCAACCATGACGACTGCCCAAGCCCAAAACCCCAAAACCTTTAGCACAGTCAAAAGGTCATATTTATGGAGGGATTTCATTGTAACTTGGTAAGTTGACTTCATATAATGTCTAAATGAGAACGTCCCATTTTGGACGTGATTGGGCAACTGTGACGGCTACAGGAGCCCGAAGACCGAAAAACCTTTAGTACAGTCTACAGGTTATATTTATGAAGGGATTTTATTGTAACTTCGTAGGATGATGTCAAATAATGTCTAGATGAGAACGTCCCCTTTTGGTCGCGATCATTCAGCCTTGATGGCTGCCCGAGCCTAAAAACCTTTAGCATAGTCCATACAGTTAACACTAGAAGTCCTGTCATGAAATGCGCACAAATAGCACGTCGATATGAGCGTTAATCTATGCATTACAACCATAGTAAAGCTATAAAATTCTGTACATACATGTATGGTCTGTGCACAAGCAATGTTTCAGTCAATGGACCTCTGGGTAACCCGGACGTCCATTGGCAGAAACATTGCCTGTGTTTGATATGAGTAACCAGGAGAATCTGCCGTGTTCTGGATGCCATTCAATATGGCAATTGCGCGCAATTCCTACGCGTAATTAAGCCTAGATAAGCGCACAGTTCATGACAGGACTTCTACATGTAGTTTTAACTGTAGGTCGTATTTATGTAAGGATTTCATTGTAACTTGTTAGGTTGACTCCATGTAATGCCTAGATGATGACATCCCCTTTTGGTAGTGTTTGGTAAACTGTGAAGGCTACAGGTGCCCGAAGCCCGAAAACCTTGAGCACAGTCTACAGGTCATATTTATGAAGGGATTTCATTGTAACTTTGTAGGATCACTCCAGATGATGCCCAGATGAGAATTCCCCTTTTGGTTTCGATCATTCAACCATGATGGCTGCCCGAGCCCAAAGCCTGAAAACCTTTACCACAGTTTACAGGTCATATTTATGAAGAGATTTCATTGTAACTTGGTAGGTTGACTTCATATAATGTCTAGATGAGAACGTCCCCTTTTGGACACGATTGGGCAACTTTGATGGCTACAGGGAACCGAAGCCCGAAAACCTTTAGAACAGTCTACAGGTCATAATTATGAAGGGATTTCATTGTAGCTTGGTAGGGTGACTCCAAATAATGTCTAGGTGAGAACTTCCCCTTTGGTCGCGATCATTCAGCCTTTATGGCTGCCCGAGCCCAAAAACCTTTAGCATGGCCAAAAGGTCGTATTTATGGAAGAATTTCATTGTAACTTGTTAGGTTGACGCGATATAATGCCTAGATGATGACATCCCTTTTGGTCGTGATTGGTCAGCTGTGATGGCTACAGGGACCCAAAGCCCGAAAACCTTGAGCACAGTCTACAGGTCATATTTATGAAGGGATTTCATTGTAACTTTATAGGATCACTCCAGATGAGAATGTCCCCTTTTGGTTGCAACCATTAAACCATGATGGCTGCCCGAGCACGAAGCCCGAAAACCTTTAGCACAGTCTACAGGTCATATTTATGAAGGGATTTCATTGTAACCTGGTAGGTTGACTTCATATAATGTCTAGATGAGAACGTCCCCTTTTGGACACAATTGGGCAACTGTGACGGCTACAGGGGCCGGAAGCCCAAAAACCTTTAGCAAAGTCTACAGCTCATATTTATGAAGGGATTTCATTGTAGCTTGGTAGGATGACTCGAAATAATGTCGTGATGAGAACGTCCCCTTTTGGTCGCGATCATTCAGCCTTGATGGCTGCCCGAGCCCTAAAACCTTTAGCATAGTCTATAGTCATATTTATGTAAGGATTTCATTGTAACCTGTTAGTTTGACTCCATATAATGCCTAGATGATGACGTCCCCTTTTGGTCATGATTGGTCATTTGTGACGGCTACAGTTGCCCGAAGCCCAAAAACCTTGAGCACAGTCTACAGGTCATATTTATGAAGGGATTTCATTGTAACTTTGTGGGATCACTCCAGATGATGCCCAGATGAGAATATCCCCTTTTGGTTGTGATCATTCAACCATGATGGCTGCCCGAACCCAAAGCCCGAAAACCTTTAGCACAATCTATAGGTAATATTTATGAAGTGATTTCATTGTAACTTGGTTGGTTGACTTCATATAATGTCTAGATGAGAATGTCCCCTTTTGTATGCGATTGGGCAACTGTGACAGCTGCAGGGACCCGAAGCCCGAAAACCTTTAGCACAATCTACAGGTGATATTTATGAAGGGATTTCATTGTAACTTGGTAGGATGACTCCAAATAATGTCTAGACCCTGTAGTTGTTGTCTGATTGTCACCAAATTTCATATGCAGGTTTGAGGTCATGTCTAGATTTTAACGTCCCCTTTTGGTCGTGATCATTCAGCCTTGATGGCTGCCCGAGCCCCGAACACCAAAACCTTTAGCATAGTCTATAGGTCATATTTATGGAAGGATTTCATTGTAACCTGTTAGTTTGACTCCATATATTGCCTAGATGATGACATCCCCTTTTGGTCGTGTTTGGTGAACTGTGATGGCTTAAGGGGCCCGAAGCCCAAAAACCTTGAGCACAGTCTACAGGTCATATTTATGAAGGGATTTCATTGTAACTTCGAAGGATCACTCCAAATGATGCCCAAATGAGAATGTCCCCATTTGGTTGCGATCATTCAACCATATGGCTGCCCAAACCCAAAGCCCAAAAACCTTTAGCACAATCTATAGGTCATATTTATGACGTGATTTCATTGTAACTTGGTTGGTTGACTTCATATAATGTCTAGATGAGAACGTCCCCTTTTGGACGCAATTGGGAAACTGACGGCTACAGGGGGCCAAAGCCTGAAAACCTTAAGAACAGTCTACAGGCCATATTTATGAAGGGAATTCAATGTAACTTGATAGGATGACTCATTTTGGAATAATTTCACTGTAACTTGGTAACTTTTGTTGATCTACGTTAACTGTGAGGGCCACATACATTAACTGTGAGGTCATATTAACCCACCCCTCAGCTCTTTAGTACAGTGTACACCTCATATTATTTTTATCAAAAACATAGCATACAGGGAACAGAAATGAACATATTCCCAATTATCACAATTCTTGTCTTATTTCATAATCCTTTCATAAACATTGAACATTATCCTTTTCATCAAACACAACACACAAGTTAAGCTGCAGTGTCATTGACACTTTCATTTTAGGTAAAGGGTTAGCGGACAATAATTTCATGCAGTATGGACAAAATCAAGTGTGTAACTCTCTTCACAAAGATTTCAGAACAACCCCTGGTTAACCCATTCATACTCAGGCCTGGAAACAGGGACCGACCTGAGTGTTTAATGAAAGTGTCAATGACACTGTAGCTCAACTTGACCAACGTGAACTTGGTCAGTTATAAGTGAAATAGCAAAATTAAAGATCAATGGTTCCAATGTTATTTGGTGAAACTTCAACATAACAGCACGACGTCAGAGCAATTGATGCATTTTTAATAGTGATGAACCGATAATCGGAATCGGCAATCAGAACCGGCCGGTTATGGGCCATCAGCCGATTATGACAACCGGCAATTAAAAACGGGCAGTTTCCGGTTATTTTATATTTACATGTAACACTGACTATTAAAATCTCTTTGATATCTGGCCATTTCAATAAAGTTTCCTCATTAAAAACGTGTGTAGTACATATCAGAATATTTAGGGATTTGCAGAGCCAAGATATTACAGAATATACCATCTGCAATCGGTACGAGATTGCCTCTATTCCCAGCTGAATGAAGTCACTGGTCTTCACACATGGTGCTGTACAATATTGCATTGGAGGATACACGTATAAATAAAGTGCACTCAGTCGCTAGTCTGTAGTAGTTCATGATGCTAGCTAGCATCACAATACAATAAGAAATTAAAATCAATGAACTTCTGCAGTATAAAATTGGAGAAAAACTAAAAAATACTCTTTTTTTCGATGGTAGATTATTGTTATGCAACATGTAAGTCGCATGATTGCCACATACACGTTTTCAGTTTGTCAGGCTCATTTTTAGCTCAACTTTGATGAAGTCAAATTTGAGCTATTGTCATGGCCCGTCGTCCATCTGTCCGTCTGTCCGTACGTCAACAATTGGCTATGGCTCGGGCTAGAGGTCGTATTTATGAACCGATCTTTACGAAACTTCTTGTGTACCTTTGTTACGACCCTGGGAAGGGAACGAGTGTTTTTAGGTGTGGTCCGAAATTCAAGATGGCTGCCAGCGGCCATTTTGTACCGATGATGCAAAAATCAGTTTTTTGTACAGAACTTCTGTATGAAAGTTCTGATTTGAATAAAGTTTTGTATAAATGTTTAGTACCAGGGGATACATGACATATAATACGGGTTTTTTTCTCGTGCGTAAATTATGCAAATTAGACTGACTTTGATTTATTTAGTGTTACTTTCAGAGCTGTAAGTGCCAAGCTGCTATGGCTTGAGCTAGAGGCCGTATTTATGAACCAATCTTTACGAAACTTCTTGGGTACCTTTGTTATGACCGTGGGATGAGAACGAGTGTTTTTGGGTGCAGTCCGAAATTCAAGATGGCTGCCAGCAGCCATTTTGTACCGACAATGCAGAAATTTTTTTTTGTACAGAACTTCCATATGAAAGCTCTGATTTGAATAATTTTTCGTATGAATGTTTAGTACCATGAGATACATTACATATCATATGGGTTTTTTTCTCGTGCTTATATTATGCAAATTAGACTAACTTTGATTTATTTAGTGTTACTTTCAGCACTGTAAGTGCAAATCCCTATACGGCTCGGGCTAGAGGCCGTATTTATGAACCGATCTTTACGAAACATCATGGGTACCTTTGTTATCACTGTGAGACGAGAACGATTGTTTTGGGGTCTGGTCGGAAATTCAAGATGGCCGCTGGCAGCCATTTTGTACAAAATTAGGGGCAATCAGATTTTTGCACAGAACTTCCAAATGAAAGATCTGATTTGAATAAATTTTTGTATGAATGTTTAGTACCATGGGATACATTACATATAATACAGAGTTTTTCTCGTGAATAAATTATGCAAATTAGGGGTCCGGGTGGGACTTAGAAAATTTTGGACCAAAATCCGGAAATTAGTTTTTTGTGTTTTGATGCATTTTGGTCAATTTTAAGAAGAAGAAGAAAAAATTTTAGTCTGAAAATATTTTGTTTGGGACTGAAAATTTCCACACAAAAATAATAATCTACAATGATTGGTCTTAATCTGTAGTCCATTACAGTCACCTTGTAATTTTTTTATTATTGTTGACTGGGCCAAAACAAATACTAATTCCTGTCATATTCATTATTCAGTTGTCTTGGTCACAGCAAGTACTAATTCCTGTCATATCCAAGTTGAGCTACAGAGTCATTGACTCTTTCATTTAAGTCAGTTACATCCCTTGATGTTTCTCCCCAACTGAACATTAAAATAATATATTCTGACGTTGCGTGGGTGTCTAAATAATTTGCCATACAACTACACAACACACATTAACATCAACGTTATTATTGAATTAAGACACAAAGTATGTGTGCTCAGTATCTTCCTGGGTAATACAGCCAAGTGTTTTATTACACAAAACTGTATTCACAGTATTTACCTGAATAACACACAATCATCACAAGAACAATATCTTGTGATTGAATCGTTTATAACAATCTAACCCCCCACCCCAACTCCCAAAAATGCAAATATTATTTTGGCTAATATTGCCCTGCACTGAACATGCATACTCTGAGAACTAATGTGGTATTAAGCTTTCGTAATTGTTGATTTATCAATGAACTTCTGCAGTATAACACCCTGAATAAGCACACCAAGTTTCCAAACAACCCAATAATGAATGCACCCTCTGAGGTGTGCCAAAGAAAGATGTTAATGCACAGATGCACTATATTTGAAGGTCATTGTTACTGACAATGATAGTACATGTACATACAGTTAAAACTAGAAGTCCTGTCATGAAATATGCGAACAAATAGCACATCGATCTGTGCATCAATATACGTGTTATGATCATAGTAAGACTATCAAATTCTGTACATATGGCCTGTACACAAGCAATGTTTCAGCCAATGGACCTCCGGGTAACCCGGAGGTCCATTGGCAGAAACATTGCCTGTGTTTGCTATGAGAAACCATGAGAACCTGCCGTGCTTTGGATGCCATTCGATATGGCAATTGCATGCAATTCCTGTGCGCAGTATGCCTAGATAAGCGCACAGTTCGCGACAGGACTTCTAGTTTTAACTGTAAGTACAAATGGAATACTATTAGTTACCCCGTGTCTGATCACGTGGTATGGGTTTTTACCCAGACACGGGGTAACAAATTTATCTATGAACTTTCCGTTTTAGAAGTACAATCTATTTCATGTGTGAACACACACAGCATGAGATCTTTTATCTTCCATTGTTGAGCCATACAGGTTTCTGTGGAATTTTTGTGCAAAAGAGTTTTTGTGAAAATATACCGATATGACTTGTATAAAAATATTGAATTTCTTTCTGTCTTTTTTGTCTCAAAAACATAGCTTATGAACCCCACATTGGAGGGAACTCGACAAGCTCATTCCAATAAGGGGTCATGAGCTATATTTTGGAGATAAAAAATTAAAATATAATACATGTAAACTGTAAAACTGGAATGACGCGTCTTTTACGGGGTATGGACAATTTGTAGATTTCGGAACGAGGCTTCCACTGGGTATGGGAAATTTGTCACTGGCTGGGCGGACTTATCATGGGTTTCAATGAATATGGTCCCATACCACGTATCTATCAACCAATCAAAACCAAAAATTCACTTTAGTCAATAGATAAAACTTTTATACTTACGGGTAACTTAACAGGTGTTTTCAGTTTTAAGAACTACTTGCCTAATTTTTAGTCACCAACTTCTAATTTGGGTGCATTTGTCGTAATTTGGACACAGCATTTATCGCCGCGAATTTGGGGAATATAAAGGCCTGGTTTGGCTAGACGGTGGTTGATACATGCCAAAACTTGAGACAGAAAACCTAATGGCCAACTACTGATCCCTTTTTTTATTGTGGACCACTGATGGCTAGAGGGCGGGTCTTTCTGATAATCAGGATTGTGGCATATCCAATGTGGCCACAATGATACAATAATCAGGAATATATGTCTGTCAAAAATGAAATAATAGCCCCTGTTTATAGTTCGTTGTAAATTGAAATGAATTTGAAATGTTTGAGATATATTTTGCCATGTGAAATGATTGAATTTACATTAAGTGGCTGTATAATAATGCAACGCCCAGGGGTGCAAAATTTGTCGATACTGAAGAAATATTCTTTAAACAGTGAGATATTTTGTTTTCTTTCAGCAGGAACAAATAAAAAAAAATTGGAATAAATAAATAGACTAACTAACTAACTAAACTAACTAACGAAGGAGCATGGTGGCTCAGTGGTTATGGCATTGGACTTCACATCGAAAGGTCCACAGCTTGATATCTTTCAGAGACAACTGCATTGTGTCCATGAGCAAGGCACTTGATCCCGTTTGCCTGTGTGTGGGCATGGTGCCCGGGTATTAAGGCATACTGCACGTTGATTGTGCAATTGCCTTCAACCATCAATCTAGCCTTGCTTTTGCAGGGTTGCAAATAAAACATGGAATAAATAAATAGAACTTCCTAACCAACCAGCCAACCAACCAACTTACTTCAGATCAAAAGGTGCACAGTTCGATATCCATCAGAGATAACTGTATTATGTCCCTTGGCAAGGCACATGATCTTGATTGCCAATGTGTGGGCATGGTGCCCCTGTGTAATAAGGCATTCTGCATGTCAATGCTAACCCTGCTTGTATGGAGTTAGTATGTTCATGAGACTGGCAGTTGCTCAACACTGCTTGGTTGTTCTCTCTCTAACTAACTAACTATCACTAACTATAACTAACTATAACTAACTAACTAACTAATTAACTAACTCACATAATCATGGGTGGGTGGTTTTTACAGGGGAGCCCACTTAATTGGGTATCTCTTAACTGAATAGCCCTGTTAATTGAATATAATTTCCCAACACAAAACCATATATCATACCTACAGTACAAATTTGTCCTGTTTATAATAGAATATAGGTTATGGAATAAACTTTTGTTAATTGAATAAAAAAATCTTGTAACCTGTCGAGAAATTACCCTGACTCTCCCCAGTTTTCCTTTGTTTTTCGACCTATTTGGCCTCAGTACATGTACATCCAATCTACGTATTTAATCTATTATTCATCTATTAATCTCATGGAGCTCTGTCAAACAAGATATAATAGAATAAGTGCTAAGTTTATCCCTAAAATACAGGAAAGTGGCACAATCCCTGTTAATTAAATACTCCTGTTAATTGTATAATTTTCAATGGCAAAGTGGCTATTCAATTATCAAGGTTCCACTGTACTAACAAACTACTTGTAACTAACTACTGTACTCTCCTTCGCTAATAACAGTGTCAATACCAGTGACAGATCCTGAGCCAATTTGATACCTGTTACAGGGGCGTGGTGGCTCTGTAGGTAGAGGTGCAGCCTGCAAGCCGAGAGGTCCTCGGTTCGAATCACACCTGTGGGCAAGACACTTCACCCCCATTGCCCACATGGGGGCACGGTGACGTTGTGTACTAAGGCGTAGTGCACGTCGATGGTGCACTGTTTTCAACCAATGCTAACCCTGCTTGTGTGGAGTTAGTATGTTGAGGAGCTGAGAGTTGCTCGCCGTTGCTTGGTGGTTCTCTCCCGGTACTCCGGCTTCCTCCACCCGTAAAACTGTCGTGGTCATGATTAGCCATTGTGCAGAAATATGTGACCTTAAACACCAATAAATAAATAAATAAATAGATACCTGTTACAGGTATGAGCACCCAAACTCTGGGGCTCAAATGTCCCCAAATTCCTGCAGGAAAATTACATTCAACTTTGAAATCTGCCAGTTTGAAGCAGTTATTTCCAACATTCAGTAGAAATCTATACACATGCAGTTGATAAAAAACACTTCCAGACACATGCAGTGGTCTTATCATCTGTATTAAGACATCTCAGTTTAAATAAACTGTATTTGTGGGCATCCTCAATTGAAAAACAAGTTTTCAAAAAAAAAAATTCCCAGATCCATCCACGGCCAACTCCATTATTAATTTTGGAGAAAAAGTCCCAGCAATCACTTTTATTTGGCAGTGAGGTTTAAAAAGAAAATGCCATCACTGTTATTGTTTCCAATCAAATATGACCATTACTATTATTCAGCCATCACTATTATTTGGCAGGTAAGCAATCCTGGTAATTCATCTTTGTTTCCTCGGCCAAAAAATTACTGTGGAAAACTGGTGCTTCTACAGCAATTGCTGTGAAGCCTGTTCGATTGTGTAAAAATCATCAGGGGACAGGGCAGTCTCAATTGCCATGAATATGTAGTATGTGGTGTAGTGAAAACTTTCAAGTAACTTTAACGTGTGAAAGTAGTTCGAGATACATGTGTATATAATCACAATCAATGTGCAGAATCTTTTACTCAATTATATCATGCCAGTATCATGAACCATGTGAATGCTGAGCAAATATCTTGGAAGTAAGCAGGCGACTTGCTCCATATGTAAAGTATGAGTGAAAATAAGATGCAGCATAACCACAAACTAAGTATCTTACTAATTCTATGTTGATAACACCAGAATTTGACATCAGTTGCTGGAAAGCTCTATAAGAGCGTCCAGAAACTGATGTCAGATTCTGGTGTTATCAACACAGAAGAAGCAGAACACATAGTTTCTAGTGGTATGCTGCAATTTATACTGTAAATTGTGAGATTAGCAATACAGCATAGTGCAAACCACATGGTTTGATTCCTTGTGTAACCTGGAAGGTGTGCAATTTCTGCCACCACAAGGCTTTCTGAAGAAGCCATCCTCGGCAGTATATTTGCTGTGGATATTTTTAGTTTCCTCGGCACTGCTGATTGCTGAGGGTGAATTACCAGGGCTGGGTAAGAGTAATCAATGGTTGGTAGTTGGTTGGTAAGTTGAATTCTTGTAAAGGAAAAAACAGTACTGTAATCACAAGGGTCGAGATTTCAAAAACAACAAGTTGCGAATATTAATTTTGAATCATGCAAAACAAAGGAAAGTAGCATCTCGATTTACTATTCTCTGATTTCATTATGACTCGCAAAATTCAATATTGTTGTCGGGAGAAAAATTGAAAGTTAATATCAACTAGATCGCACTCCGGTCGCTATCCGAACGAAATGTTCAGTACACTTTTGTGATCGCTGTTCTTCTGTACTTCTACATTCTTAAGATAATTGTTTGAAACTTGGTACATGTAAGAGCAGAAACGGTTAAGCGATTAATCGATTAACCAATCATCAATGTCTTGATTGATCAAAAAAGTAATTGATAGATTAATCGTTACTTTTGACCTGCAGTATAGTATAGGTTAACAAAGGAAGAAAGTTGCTCCAAAACAAGCAAATATTGTCACACTGACTCACATCAATTATATGACATAGATTAAAGCATGCAAGTTACGTGCTGACATACTTGTTCACTTGCATGATCATTATACTGTATCAGTAGCTGGAAATGGTTATTCTTGACCCTTTGCCCAATGCGGGTAACAGACGATTTTTGCAAAATAAATTCTTGAATTACTAAAAACTTAAAATTTTTGCCTCAAACAATAGCTAATGATCCCTCACTGGAACGAGCTCAACGAGCTTGTTCCAATGAGTGGGTCATAAGCTATGTTTTTGAGACAAAAATTGAAAACATAAAAAAATTTGAATGGAATTTTTGTATATGGCGCTGTATGCTTTTGACGCTTGCATTGTTAAAGGGTTAATGCTGTAAATCATCAACGGTGTGGCAATTATTCAGCTACCTATTATGGTAAATGATTAATCGGTTAACCAAGATTAATCTATGTGATTAATCGATCAAGAAATCCCTGTAACCGAATCAGCTCTAGTACCTGTTTACGTTATCAGCATCAAATGCATATTTGTGTGCGATAAATTTTATCTGGATTGATTTAAGACTTGGATGGTATTGAAATTACTGGATCATTATAAATAGGTTTTTTGGTGATTTACCATCAAAATGGTACTTGTTTTCTGTGGTAAACAAGCTGTTTTATTGTTACATGTAAAATGCTTGGAATGAAAGTTCTCTAAAATGGGCACATGGATATAAATATGCAGGGTGTGCACATCCTTGAAAAGTCCTTGAATTTCAATCTTATTCCTTGAATTTTGAAAATTCAGAAAATGTACTTGAAAAGTACTTGAAAATCCATCCGTCTCCTTGAAAGTCCTTGAATTTTGCCCTATATCATTTTTAGCTCAACTTTGGCAAAGCCAAATTTGAGGTATTGTCATGGCCCGTCGTCCGTCTGTCGCACCATTAACACGGCTCGGGCTAGAGGCCGTATTTATGAACCGATCTTTATGAAACTTCTTGGGTACCTTTGTTATCACCGTGGGATGAGAACGTGTGTTTTGGGGTGCAGTCCAAAATTCAAGATGGCCACCAGCAACCATTTTGTACCAAAATTAGTGCAATCAGTTTTTTGTACAGAACTTCTGTATAAAAGTTCTGATTTGAATAAATTTTTGTAGGAATGTTTAGTAACATGGGATACATCACATATAATACAGGTTTTTTCTCGTGCAGAAATTATGCAAATTAGATGAACTTTGATTTGTTCAGTGCTACTTATGCACAGTAAGTGCACATTTCAGTACGGCTGTATTTATGAACCGATCTTCACGAAACTTCTTGGGGTACCTTTGTTATCACCTTGTGACAGGAACAAGTGTTTTTGGGTGCCTTTGTTATCGCTGTGCTATGAGAACAAATATTTTTGGGTTCAGTCACACCCACTCTGGGACTCAGATTT
The DNA here is from genome assembly GCA_031216915.1 of Pictodentalium vernedei. Classification (NCBI taxonomy): domain Eukaryota; kingdom Metazoa; phylum Mollusca; class Scaphopoda; order Dentaliida; family Dentaliidae; genus Pictodentalium; species Pictodentalium vernedei. The sequence goes on from CM062289.1 coordinate 57,181,373, forward strand.
CGTTTCTAGTTTAGCATCTAACTGTCACCCCACGTTTACAATAATACTTTACCTATATATTTGCTACAGGCTACGGTCAGCATTTATGTACAGACCGTTACAATACTTTACATGTACCTTTGTTATCAGGTCATTACCTAGATGTTTGTCATTGCTGTGTCACATACTATACTTGTACATGCCTTAAAAAAGTTGAGCTACAGTGTCACTGACACTTTCATTAATTACCTGTGTAATAGTGGACAATTGAAACATCTCTTTTGCACATGTTTTAGTTGAAAAACCAAAAAAAAATGAACATAAATGATGGATAATCGATAAATGAGGAATTAAAGTTCAGGCATTATTTAACTGGGTGTCATTCTGTAAGTACCATAATTTTGTTGCAGAGCATTTTAGAAGCACTGTTTTCCTGGAGTTTAGAAGGATGAGGTAGAAGAAATTTGTAACCCTTTACCCAGTGAATGGCCAAAACTGGCCATCGCTATTCTCAAAAATGGCTAATTAATTTTAATTATTTTTAAAAAATTTTTGTCTCAAAAACATAAGTTATGACCCTGGAATGAGCTCATCGAGCTTGTTCCAATGAGAGGTCATAACCTATGTTTTTGAGACAAAAAATTAGTTATTCAAGAATTGTTTTGCAAGTTGTTGTCTGCTTTTCATGTAAGGTAAAGGGTTAAAGTAGGTAAGGCTTCTTAAAATGGTTATATTCCAAATGTACATTTAAAAAAAACATACTTGGAAAATGCTGATACATCCTTGAAAAGAATTTTTGGGTTCTTGAATGTAAGAACTCTGATATGTGACCTTAGTTCTTAACCTGCTGGGTGGGAGCGCGGTGGCTCATTAGGTAGAGGTGCAGGCTGCAAGCCGAGAGGTCCTCGGTTCGAATCCCACCTGCGGCAACCGCGTTGTGTCCTTGGGCAAGACACTTCATCTCCATTGCCTGCGTGGGGGCACGATGACGCCGTGTACTAAGGCGTACTGCACGTCGATGGTACGCATGTCTTCAACCAATCTAACCCTGCCTGTGCTGCAGTGCGGAGTTACAATGTTGGGGAGCTGGCAGCTGCTCGTCGTTGCTCGGTGGTTCTCTCCGGGTACTCCGGCTTCCTCGACCCGTAAAACTGTCACGGTCATGATTAGCCATTGTGCATAAATATGTGACCTTAAACATCAATAAATAAATAAATAAATAAATATAACCTGCTGGGTATTTTCAAGATATTTTTCATCAAATCTACAGTACGTGGAGAGTGTATTATCACTAAATCACCCACCGAGTGGAGATTCCACCCAAGAAATAATTGCAAATTTGTTGCAAAGCATAACCAGCACAAGCAAAGTTTCAGTCAATGGACCTCCGGGTAAAACCCGGAGGTCCATTGGCTGAAACATTGCTTGTGTTTTTTTGTCAATATGTGCACAACTTGAAAGTTATAGCTTGAGTGACAACTCCACACTGTGGGTGATTTAGTTACAATCCACTCTCCTCGTACTGTAGACATGGCGGTTGTAAAGCAGCAATGACTAGATTTGCTGAAAATTTAAAAAAAAATGAAATCAAGAAATCGTTGGTGAAAAAATTCATTCAATTTACAGGGTGGAAATTGGATTAAATATGACCAAATTATACATATTTAGGTGGCAACAGAAATCCAGTCCTGACGGGGAATATCTGTGAGGAGTTGAACACCAATAAATCAATAAATCTTGTGATTTAAAAATTGCCATGATATCTGCATGTAATTGACATGTTACCAGTATTGAATGATATTTTCAGTATATCACCCACAGGGCCATATCCAGGGATAGTTTGGGGACACCTGTCCATATATGCCATAGGCATAACTGAAGGCTGTAAGTGGTAGACGGACACTGAAAGTAGGATTACCATACTGAATGCAACGTTTTTAAAAGACACAAAAGTTGAAATTACTGCAGTGCCTCCACATGTTTTCCGCACACCTGTTCTGGGCAATTTTTTTTCAGAGTGCAATTGCCTCAAGTATATTTATACTTCACGAAAACAAAGTTGGGGGGGGGGGTATAGGAATCACCCTGTCCGTCCATCTGTCCATCGTTGTAAGCGCAACTCCTCCTAAACCATTTGAAGAATTTTCATGAAACTTTACACAATGGAAGAACTCCATATGGAGATGTGCATGAAGCAATATAATTCCGTTCTGACATTTCCAAGGGGAGATAATCTATCCATCTGACCATCCTTGTAAGTGCAACTCCTCCTAAACCGTTTGAAGAATTTTCATGAAACTTTACACAATGGAAGAACTCCATATGAAGATGTGCATGAAGCAATATAATTCCGTTCTGACATTTCCAAGGGGAGATAATCTAACTTATACCGTCTGTCCATCCTTGTAAGCGCAACTCCTCCTCTTATACCCCCCACAAACAAAGTTTGGGGGGGGGGGGGGTATATAGGAATCACCCTGTCTGTCCGTCTGTCCATCTTTGTAAGCACAACTCCTCCTAAACCGCTTGAAGAATTTTCATGAAACTTTACACAATGGAAGAACTCCATATGGAGATGTGCATGAAGCAATATAATTCCGTTCTGACATTTCCAAGGGGAGATAATCTGCCCATCTGACCATCCTTGTAAGCGCAACTCCTCCTAAACCGTTTGAAGAATTTTCATGAAACTTTACACAATGGGAGAACTCCATATGAAGATGTGCATGAATCAATATAATTCCGTTCTGACATTTCCAAGGGGAGATAATCTAACTTATACCGTCTGTCCATCCTTGTAAGCACAACTCCTCCTAAACCGTGTGAAGAATTTTCATGAAACTTTACACAATGGAAGAACTCCATATGAAGATATGCATGAAGCAATATAATTCCGTTCTGACATTTCCAAGGGGAGGTAATCTAACTTATACAGTCTGCCCATCCTTGTAAGCGCAACTCCTCCTAAACCGTTTGGAGAATTTTCATGAAACTTTACACAATGGAAGAACTCCATAATGTGCATGAAGCAATATAATTCCGTTCTGACATTTCCAAGGGGAGATAATCTAACTTATACATTTCAGGCGCGGGGGGTATCACTTTGTGAGTTTGCTCACAGTACCTCTAGTATTATCTTTGAAGTGAAATTATTTCATCTGTAAGGATTTGTCTTGTTTTAGTCAGTTAAAGTATCCTAGTTTGGGATTCAAGGGATTAGCTTTGTGTTGGTTTCAGTTTATATATAATTTTGCTGAATTTCAACTGTTTTAGCAGGGATTATACATGAATGCAATGAGTTTGGGTGCCCAAACCAGTACCAAAAGCATCCTGGTTATGGCCCTGACCCTGTACAGTTTGTGCGCAAACACCTGGTACAGTACAGCCGCAGTGGACCTCACATTTTCCACAGGTGGGCAATATTTCCACAGATGTTTCTAGAAATATTAGATTTCAGACACTAATTATAGGCATAATCATGAAAAATTTAATAAATGAAGCACCGGATACAACCCGATGCTTCATTAATTAAAATTTTGCTAATGATGATTTTTTATTTCCTGGTAAACATATGCGTTGACATCACTACCCACATGTGGATTACGACCAGTCCATGGCGACTGTACTGGTATGTAAATATTTAAGGAATAGTGCATGGCTTGGAGTTGACTACACCCATACATGTATAGTGCCCAGTGAGGTGGGGTGTAGTTCCCGACTATATGGGCATAGTCAACAACAAGCCATGCACTAGTCCTTATATTATATTGAACAACACGAAAATGCAAATTAACCAAATAATCTATAATCCAAATTGTAATGATGTTTTTATTTTAAACAATAATGGAGAAATGAGAATAATGTGTGTTTCTTGATAATTGTTCGACACAGTGATACTATTCCTCGCCTCTGTCAATGTCTCACTCCGGGTTCTAAGGGTAGATCGCGACTCGTATTCGACTCGTGATCTGCCCTTAGAACCCGGAACTCGACTCGGATACATATTTTGTACATCCACATTATGGTAATAATCTCTGTTTATCGGAACGTATCACCTCGGAAAACTTTGCGGCTATTCTTGAGACACTAAAAAAACGAAGTGTATATTTTTTATGTAAATCAAATTGTCTACTTGGTGGCCGGGATTTTCTGCCACCATTTTGGATAAATCGTTGCTTTGTACATTTTTATAACCAGAAAATGCATATAGTACCCATGCTAAAAATAGAAAACATATAATGCCCGCATGTAGTGACCCTTCAGCTCTGTGCTGGACAACTACACGAAATAGGGTATCACCTTTCAGCCAATCAGAATGCAAGGAAGTCACGTGAGGTATAATATTGAACAATACAAGTAGTACTGTGATCAAAAATGTTGATAGAGTTGACCAGATTGTGTCCCCAGTAGACATTCTGTGTCTACAGTTAAAACTAAAAGTCCTGTTATGAAATGCGCGCGAATAGCACGTCGATATGCACATTAATCTACGCGCTATGACTGTAGTAAGGCTATACAATTCTGTACATATGGCCTGTGCACAAGCAATGTTTCAGCCAATGGACCTCCGGGTAACCGGAGGTCCATTGGCAGAAACATTGCATGTGTTTGCGATTGGTAACCAGGAGAACCTGCCGTGCTTTGGATGCCATTCGATATGGCAATTGCGTGCAATTCCTAAGCGCAATTAAGCCGAGATAAGCGCACAGTTCGTGACAGGACTTCTAGTTTTAACTGTACCTTCCTCACTATAACACTGTTGAATCTCACATGGCAAAATTTATTTGAGAACATATTGAATCTGAGATGTTATTTTCGCGTGTTTTTCTTTATGTTTTCAGTCTATTCGTGACAAAATCTTGACTCACTGATGTGTGTTGTGAATGGATCAGGATCTGATTGCGAAAAAGAACACTTTTGTGATCAAGATCTTACTATATCAGCTGATGAGGATGATAATGACTGGCAAATTTAACAAATAAATTAGTCCAACTGTGGGTTTTTTTAATGTGAGTCACATGACTTTACTTGCGCTCACCTTCTTTCTGAAGGGTTGGTTGGGTGAATTGATAACCCTGCGCTTAGAATTTTTTTTTTTTTAAGCGTTACATGTATAACACGATTTCTCGTGCAATGGACAATGAACCACTGGCATCAGCACATGAAATATATGTTGCAAAGCAAATGTATGGAAGTACATTGAGAGTATTTTGAGGAATGTAACATCTATCCTATTATTTCAAGACGTTGAAAAGTGTGTTCATGTGTTCTGGTCGGGTGTCTAGATGTGCATACATGTTTCAGATTTTTGATTTGGCCCCATGTGGGACTCATAGCACCACTTATGTCATTAGAGAATTGATTTCCCAGTGGAAGGCGCCTAGGGGTTTTAATTCAAAATGTTGCAAGTGTGTTTGTATGTTCCAGTAGGGGGTCTAGATGTGCATAAAGTTTTCAGTTTTTTGATTCGGTTATGTGTGGCACCACTTATGTCGTTAGAGAATCAGTTTCCGGTGAAATGCTCCTTGGGGTTTGGAATTGAAACACTTAAAGTGTGTTCAAAAGTTCAGGTAGGCTCTCGAGATGGGCATAAAGGTTTTGAATTTTTTATCCAATCCGATGTGGCTTCCGTTATGCCATGTTTGTTGTTAGACAATTGGTTTGCAGCAAAACGCTACAAGGGGTTTTCATTCGAAATGCTGAAAGTGTGTTCATATGTTCAGGTAGGGTCTCTGGATGTGCATAAACTTAAAGGTTTTGGATTTTTTATTTGGCACCATTTGGCACCCGTATCTGCACATTTGTCATTTGAGAATCAAGCCCAGGGATCGAAACAATGCTTGTCTACTTGTCGCCGACAAGTAATTTCTACCAGCGACAACCAAAAAATAAATTCACTTGTCCTGGGCGACAAATATATTTTTGCCATGACTTTGTATGCCCCCCGACTTAGGTTGGGTGGCATATAGTGATTGAAGTGTGCATGTGTCCATCTGTGTGTCTGTCTGTCCGCCTGTGTGTGTGTGTGTCTGAGCCAATAACTCGAAAACAGGGCCACAGTCATCAAACTTCACACAATTATAAAGGACCATGGGAGGATGTGTCACACACCATATCCTGGTTCGTACCTTCATGGTCAAGGTCACATGTCAAGGTCACACTAAAAATTGGTCAATATTCGTGTCTCAGCGATAACTCAGAAACGAACCATAGTACAATTGTTAAACTTTTTACAAATGTTAAGGACAGTCAGAAGGTGTGTCGCATATAATAGTTTCCGCTGCATCTGCAGGGTGGAGGTCACAATTGACCTTCATATGTTCAGGGTCACAAATCGTGTCTCAAGCATATCTCCAAAACTATTAGGGCTACAATCATCTAACGTCACTCAATTATAAAGGACAACAGGTGGATGTGTCACGCACCACAGCCAGGTCCGTAAGGTCAAGGTGACATTTCAAGGTCACACTGAACACTGTTAGGGCCACAGTCATCAAACTTAACACAGTTATAAAGGACCATGGGAGGATGTGTCACACACCATAGCCGGGTTTGTACCTTCAAGGTCAAGGTCACATTTCAAGGTCACACTAAAAATCGGTCAATATTCATGTCTCAGCCATAACTCAGAAACGAATCCTAGTACAATTGTTAAACTTTTTACAAATGTTAAGGACAGTCAGAAGGTGTGTCGCATATAATAGTTTCCGCCGCCTCTGCAAGGTGAAGGTCACAAGGGTGGGGGGGGGGGGGGCATGTGTTACCTTAGTAACATTCTTCTTGTTATGTTGTTGAAATCATTCCCAAGCATACCAATTCCGATTGCAGAAAAAAATCCAAAACAGTCGGCACAGTTAACAATAATTACATTCCACTTCCATTTTGTTTGTGGGGGAAACTCGTTTCTATTCTGAACCAAATGCGTCATAGATATTGAGGGAGATTCTGTGCGTACTCGTCATCATCTAGTGTTTTCTGGGGAAAACTTGTTTCCATTTTTAACTAAATTTATACATCATTGGTATTGATTGAAAATTAATGCGTAAACATCATGTGATGCTGGGATAACTACACAACAGTTGAAAGACAATGTGATCAGCTTCATCTGCAGAGAGTTTAGTCTTGGGTAAATTTGTAATGAAAAACCCTTGAATTGATTCGGAAAAGTCTGCAGAATGCACAAAGGGGGCCGAATGTGTTGAAAGTCAATTTGTTCAAGTTGGTTTCAATGGGTGACAAGTAAAAAAACAATTTACTTGTCACAGGTGATAAGTAAATTTGTTTGAACATTTCGACCCCTGCAGGCCTGGCATTCTTTAGGAGTGCAGGAGTGCTGCACACCGAGAAAAAATTGCGGAGGGCAATTTTTTGCACCCCTTGATTTTCTGGAATGCCAGACCTGTTTTGGACTGCCTTTAAAATCTATTATCATTTGTCAATGTTGCATTGATTTGCAATAATTCATGACCCATTCTGTCGCATTTCGAGTGATGATTTCTCTCAAGCAATAAATGCTAATTTTATGCAAAGCGTAATTAGCATAAGCAAAGTTTCAGCCAATGGACTTCCAGGTTAAACCCGGAGGTCCATTGGTTGAAACTTGGCTTGTGCTTCATGTGTTTCTGTACGAAATTTAAGAGTAGTACTTTGAGTGATACCTCCAATCCATGGATGATTGGGTGACAACCCACCTCTATGTACTGTAACCAAAACAGCATACAAGTATATGTATTGAAAAAATTCCAGGTGCAATTGCACTCCCAAGCAATCTTTGATTTTCTAGATTGCCAGGCCTGGAGAATCAGTTTCCTGTGAAAGGTTCCTAGAGGGTATTTATATTGTTAAATAATATTGTTAATAATATTGTTGTTGATTAATCAATTTAATGAGCCATATAATACATTTTCGTTTCTATGTGTATCAAGCATTAACAAGTACTCTTGAGTGCCTAATAATAGTACAGGGCAAAATAATAGTACAGGATGGCAAATTTCCTGAAAATTAATAATAGTGTAGGGTCGAATAATAGTATAGGGTGGAAAATTCCAAGATGTGAGCCAGCCGCTATGCTCTGAACCGTTTTCAGACATCTGATGCTCTTGAAGTGGTGAAGGGCTAAATTACTTTCGGTTATCATAATTTTCACATGGATTTGACTTGTTGAAATTTATGGGAGAGTGCCTGTTGTTGGCACTCTCCCATAAATTGCACCAAGGCAAAACCTGATAGACTAATTAATTCTGTTTCAGTGATGGTATGAATGTAGGTCTTAAAGTTATGGTAACAGCACTTCAGAATGAAGCCCAAATATATGCTTCCAGATCTCTACCAGTTGATATTTCCATTACATCCTGTGTTTGCTTGTACATGTACCTTACTAGTTTGTTTTGGTGTACTTATTGAGATAAGTGGCTGCTCTGCACATTCAATTGCTGAAAATTAATAATCATACAGGGTCAAATAAGGATCATACAGGTGGGAATTTTGTTCGAAAAAGAATAATCATATGCAGTAAAACCTGTCTTGAGAGACCACCTGTCTTGAGAGACCACATCTGCCAGGCACCGATTGGTTTTACTCTATAATGGACCTGCTATGGGAGACCACGTGTCTTGAGAGACCACCTGTCTTGAGAGACCACTGAGACCGGTGAAATGATGATTTCGCACGCCGAAGGCGCGCAGGGACGGTATGGGGGACAAGCCCCTTTCGACCCTCTGTGACTGTATAGGATGGCTCTCACATGTCAAGGCGTGTTGAAGGAGGAAAAGGATCCGGTACTCGGCAGGTGTCTCCAGTAGTGTCCAGTTGTGGATGGGTAGTATCATTGGCAGATGTCAGTTGAACCCTCGAGTGAGGACCAGTGTGGGAGGTTGGGTCCTCTCACAAAGGTACTACCTCTCCTCGAGGGTGCAGTCAATCTGGATTTTCGGGCAAGTATAGTCTGCCGCTTCGAGGATGATAATGAATGATGGCCATCACTGGCAAGTATAATCTGCCTCAGGCTGTCTCTGTTATAGTTGGACTCTTTTGAGGAAAACAGCAACGACCCCTTTCGGGGACCACCAAGAAGAAGACCCGAACTTCCCTGGTTCGGGGGCAGGCCTGCATTGTAATCCTATTGGGTTGGGGCAAAAGATGCGCATTGCGCTTACAAAACTGTAACCTGGTACCAACTTGTATTTTTATGCCATAAGGGACCTGTCTTTAGAGACCGCCCCTTTGAAGACTGAAACCATGACAAAAACTTCTTACCTGTTCTGGAATTGGAAAATCCATTGTGGTTATACTATCATAATTAAAGCTCTTAATTGGGTTTCAATTGCTATTCAGTTACATAACTCATTAAAGATTGAGATGTTTTTATAAGACCCCTGTGAAAAGATTAGGATTATTGCTGAATAAACAATTTCATACATACCTGAAATGTGACAGATAGAATTATAAAAATAAATTTGTGTTGAAAATCTTCAATGAAGATTTTCAACACTAATTTATTTTTATATTTTTTATAATAGTCCATTTCAATTTGTTACCAAAACTTCATAAAAAAGAACAACTACAAAGTAATTACAAAAATCCATTCTTCTCCATTTCTGAATTTTGTGGTTGGTGACTTGAGAAAACCTGAAACCTGTTATGAGAGACCACCTGTCTTGAGAGACCACTTTTGTATGGCCCAAAGGGCGGTCTCTCAAGACAGGTTCTACTGTATGTATGATTACATGTATTAGGCACTCTAGAGTAATGCAAATGCTGTGGTATAGAATAGTGTGCCTCGCACACAAATGACACAATCTATTTTTTTTTGCACACAAATGACACAATCCAGTTTTTTTTTGATCCATCATAATGAAGTTACACTTAAATGTAACACTTATGTCAATTGAAGTTTTGACTACCTATACAGGCAGCCAAAACTTCACTACAAAGCCACCGCCAAGGTACTACAACTCCATCAGCCTGACCACAAAAGCCTCTATGTACATGTAGGGCTCTCACAATTCTTTAATTTAGGAGTCGATTAATTATCACAAATGGGGGCGTGGTGGCTCAGTTGGTAGAGGTGCAGCCTGCAAGCAAAGTGGTCCTCAGTTCGAATCCCACCTGCAGCAACCACGTTGTGTCCTTGGGCAAGACACTTCACCCCCATTGCCCACGTGGGGGGGGGGGGGGGGGGGGGCACGGTGACGTTGTGTACTAAGGCGTGCTGCACGTTGATGGTGCACCTGTCTTCAACCAATACTAACCCTGCTTGTGTGGAGTTAGTATGTTGGGAGGCTGACAGTTGCTAGACTTTGCTCGGTGGTTCTCTCCAGGTACTCCGGCTTCCTCCACCCGTAAAACTGTTGTGGTCATGATTAGCCATTGTGCAGAAATATGTGACCTTAAACACCAACAAATAAATAAATAAATAAATAAATAAATAAATAAATAAATAATATGTCAATTGAAGTTTTGAGTACCTATACAGGCAGCCAAAACTTCACTACAAAGCCACCGCCAAGGTACTACAACTCCATCAGTCTGACCACAAAAGAATCTATGTAGGGCTCTCACGATTCTTTAATTTAGGAATCGATTAATTGTCACAAATAATCGATAATAATTGACTAATCGTACCTAGATTACCCCCCCCCCCTCCCCCTCCTCTCTTTGAAGTTATTATTTACCCAACAGAGCTCTTTAATTTTTAGCTTAACTTGACAAAGTCAAGATAAGCTATTGCCATCACGTGTGCGTAAGTCTGTTAGTCTGTGAGTCTGTTCACATTTTCCTTTAGCACGGGCTACACCCCCGCAATTCTTGTCTGATCGTCACAAAATTTCATATGTAGGTTTGGGGTCATGTCTAGATGAGAACGTCCCCATTTGGTCACGATCGGTCAACCGGTATGGCTGCCCAAGCCCAAAACCCGAAAACCATTAGCACAGTCAACAGGTCGTATTTATAAAGGAATTTCATTGCAACTTGGTAGGATGCCTCTGTATAATGCCTAGATGAGAACTTAGAACTTCCCTTTTTGGGCATGATCTGTCAACTGTGATGGCTGCCCAAGCCCGAAACCCAAAAACTTTTAGCACAGTCTGCAGGTCATGTTTAATATGGAGGGATTTCATTGTAACTTAGTAGGATGACTCCTTATGATGTCTAGATGAGAATTTCCCCATTTGGGTGTGATCTGCCAACCGTGACGACTGCCCGAGCCCTAAACCCGAAAACCTTTAGCACAGTCTACAGGTTATATTTATGAAGGGATTTCATTGTAATTTCGTAGGATCACTCCAGATGATGCCCAGATGAGAATGTCCCCTATTGGTTGCGATCATTCAACCATTATGGCTGCCCGAGCCTGAAGCCCGAATACCTTTAGCACAGTCTACAGGTCATATTTATGAAGGGATTTCATTGTAACTTGGTAGGTTTGACTTCTTATAATGTCTAGATGAGAAAGTCCCCTTTTGGACGTGATTAGGAAACTGTGACGGCGTCAGGGGCCCAAAGCCCAAAACCTTTAGCACAGTCTGCAGGTCATATTTATGAAGGGATTTCATTGTAACTTGGTAGGATGACTCCAAATAATGTCTAGATGAGAACGTCCCATTTTTATCGCAATCATTCAGCCTTGATGGGTGCCCGAGCCCAAAAACCTTTAGCATAGGCAAAAGGTCATATTTATGGAAGGATTTCATTGTAACATGTTAGGTTGACTCCATATAATGCCTAGATGATGACATCCCCTTTTGATCATGCTTGGTCAACTGTGATAGCTACAGGTGCCCAAAGCCCGAAAACCTTGAGCACAGTCTACAGGTCATATTTATGAAAGGTTTTCATTCGTAGGATCACTCCAGATGATACCCAGATGAGATTGTCCCCTTTGGTTGCGATCATTCAACCATGATGGCTGCCCGAGCCTGAAAACCTTTAGCACAGTCTACAGGTCATATTTATGAAGGGATTTCATTGTAACTTGGTAGGATGACTCCAAATAATATCTAGATGAGAACGCCCTATTTTGGTCGCGATCATTCAGCCTTTATGGCTGCCTGAGCCCAAAGACCTTTAGCATAGTCTATAGGTCGTATTTATGGAAGGATTTCAGTGCAACTTGTTAGGTTGACTCCATATAATGCCTAGATGATGACATCCCCTTTTGGTCGTGATTGGTCAACTGTGATAGCTACAGGTGACCAAAGCCCGAAAATCTTGAGCACAGTCTACAGGTCATATTTATGAAGGGATTTCATTGCAGCTTCGTAGGATCACTCCAGATGATGCCCAGATGAGAATGTCCACTTTTGGATGCGATCATTCAACCATTATGGCTGCCCGAGGCCGAAGCCCGAATACCTTTAGTGCAGTCTACAGGTCATATTTATGAAGGGATTTCATTGTAACTTGGTAGGTTTGACTTCATGTAATGTCTAGATGAGAAAGTCCCCTTTTGGACGTGATTGGGCAACTGTGACGGCTACAGGGGCCCAAAGTCTGAAAACCTTTAGCACAGTCTAGTCTACAGGTCATATTTATGAAGGGATTTCATTGTAACTTGGTAGGATGACTCCAAATAATGTCTAGATGAGAATGTCCCATTTTGATCGCGATCATTCAGCCTTGATGGGGGCCCAAGTCCAAAAACCTTTAGCATAGGCAAAAGGTCATATTTATGGAAGGATTTCATTGTGACCTGTTAGGTTGACTCCATATAATGCCTAGATGATGACATCCCCTTTTGGTCGTGATTGGTCAACTGTGATAGCTTCAGGGGCCCGAAGCCCAAAAAGTTCGAAGGATCACACCAAATGATGCCCAGATGAGACTGTCCCCTATTGGTTGCGATCATTCAACCACGATGGTTGCCCAAGCCCAAAGCCCAAAAACCTTTAGCACAGTCTACAGGTCATATTTATGAAGAGATTTCATTGTAACTTGGTAGGTTGACTTCATATAATGTCTAGATGAGAACGTCCCCTTTGGACGCAATTTGGAAACTGACGGCTACAGGGGCCCGAAGCCCGAAAACCTTTAGCACAGTCTACAGGCCATATTTATGAAGGGATTTCAATGTAACTTGATAGGATGACTCGTTTTGGAATAATTTCACTGTAACTTGGTAACTTTTGTTGATATAGGTTAACTGTGAGGGCCACATACATTAACTGTGAGGTCATATTAACCCACCCCTCAGCTCTTTAGTACAGTGTACACCTCATATTATTTTTATCAAAAACATAGCATAAAGGGAACAGAAATGAACATATTCTCAATTATCACAATTCTTGTCTTATTTCATAATCCTTTCATAAACATTGAACATTGTCGTTTTCATCAAACACAACACACAAGTTAAGCTACTGTGTCATTGACACTTTGATTTAAACATAAACTGAATTTGATACTTCTTTTAAAAAATAAACAATATTTACCAATAAAATTGAGCCTGTTCCAATGACAGCCACGTTTGTACGATTTTATTGACAAAATGTTAGATCTTTCAGTTCATGTTATCATTGTACAAGTTAATTTACTGCTGCTACATTAGGTAAAGGATTAAACTGACTCAATTCTTTTCATGCGAATCCTAGCAGAGGTGCAGAGAGAATCTACTTGGTTTCTCGCTGGTTTTGTTGCGCGAATCTTTACGTGCATCGATTCTCGGATTCTCGTCAAAATATAAACCCTGAACTGGTCAAATTTGTACTGGAGGTATGGTAAATGGGTTTGTGTTGGAGAATTATATTCAATTAACAGGGTTATTCAGTTAAGAGATATCCAATTAAGTGGGCTCTGCTGTACTCTCAAATTCTAAATTATTCAAGAACTGATAATTGATTTTCGGAACATAAGTTCGATTGAATTAAACTGAGACATTGGGCCAAATTTTATGGCCTGAAAGTATTTGAAAATTATTTCCTCTGCAACAGAGGAATGATGCCTTTTTTGATGTGGTCAGTCTGTTGATTCTGTGAAAATTGTTTGGCATCAGATTATGGAGCAGCTTGTGCTGCACATACATTTTGGGGACCCTGTCAAATCACAACTTTGTTTTTGCATACTGTAAGTTACCTGGCATGTAGCAGCCCTGGTAATTCACCCTCAGCAATCAGTACAGCCGAGGAAACTAAAAATATCCACAGCAAAAATACTGCCAAGGATGGCTTCTTCACAAAGCCGTGTGGTGGCAGAAATTGCACAACTTCCAGATTACGCAAGGAATCAAACCATATGGTGTGCAGTACTTTGTATTGCTAATCTTATAATTTACAGTACAAGTTGCAGCATAACCACTAGAAACTGTGTGTTCTGCTTCTTCTATGTTGATAACACCAGAATCTGACATCAGTTTCTGGAAAGCTGTCTCAGAGCTTTCAAGAAAATGATGTCAGATTCTGGTGTTATCAACATAGAAACAGTGAGATACTTAGTTTGTGGTTATGCTGCATCTTATTTTCACTCACACTATACATATTCTAAGATTTTTTCTCGTCATTCACATGGTTCATGATATTGGCATGATCTAATTGAGTGCAAGATTCTGCACATTGATTGTGATTATATACACATGTATCTCAAACTACTTTCACATGTTAAAGTTACTTGAAAGTTTTCACTTTCCTGCATCCTATATATACATAGCAATTGAGACTACAGTTAAAACTAAAAGTCCTGTCCTGAAATGCGCACAAATAGCATGTCGATATGCGCGCTAATCTACGTGATATGACCATAGTAAGGCTATCATATTCTGTAAATATGGCCTGTGCATAAGCAATGTTTCAGCCAATGGACCTCCGGGTGACCCGGAGGTCCATTGGCAGAAACATTGCCCGTGTTTGCTATGAGTAATCAGGAGAACCTGCCATGCTTTGGATGCCATTCGATATGGCAATTGCGCGCAATCCCTATGCACAATTAAGCCTAGATAAGCACACAGTTCGTGACAGGACTTCTAGTTTTACCTGTATGCCCTGCCCCCTGATAATTTTTACACAAACAGTCTTCACAGCATTTGCTGTAGAAGCACCAGTTTTCCACAGCAATTTTTTTGCCGAGGAAACAAGGACGAACTACCAGGACTGTATGTAGCTGGCTGATACATTTACATACAAGTAGGAATAATCATCAAAAATTTAATTAAAGAAGCATCGGGTACAACCCGGTGCTTCATTAATTAAAATTTCACTGATGATGATTTTTAGCTCAACTTTGACGTAGTCAAATTTGAGGTTATGTCATGGCCTGTCGTCCGTCTGTCAACAATTCACTACGGCTCAGCCAATTAGACGAACTTTGATTTATTCAGTGCTACTTTTGGACACTGTGGCTCAGTGGTAGACTGTTGGACTTCTATGCTAGAGGTCCCGAGTTCGATCCCCTTTCGGGACAACCCACGTTGTGTCCTTGGGCAAGGCACTTTATCACAGTTGCATACATGGGGGGCACAATGCCGCCGTGTACTAAGGCATACTGCACGTCGATGGTGCACATGTCTTCAGCCACTGTAACCTTGCTTGAGCAGAGCTTGAACAGAGTTAGAATGTTGAGGAGCTGACACTTGCTCGTCAATGCTCGGTAGTTCTCACTGAGAATTCCAGCTTCCTCCACCCATAAAACAGTCATGGTCACGATTAGCCATTGTGCATAAGTATGTGAACTTAAACACCAATAAATAAATGTAGTGCTACTTATACACAGTAAGTGCACATTTCAATACGGCTCTGGCTAGAGGCATCTAACTGTCGCCCACCTTTACAATACTTTACCTGTACATTTGTTACAGGCTACTGTCAGTATTTATGTACAGACCTTTACAATACTTTACATGTACTTTTATTATCAGGTCATTACCTAGATGTGTGTCATTGCTGTGTCACATACTATACATGTACATGACTTACACAGCCCTGGTAATTCACCCTCAGCAATCAGCAGTGCCAAGTAAAATGCTGAGAAAACGAAAAGTATCCACAGCAAAAATACTGCCGAGGATGGCTTCTTCATAAAGTCTTGTGGTGGCAGAAATTGCACAACTTTCATGCTACACAAGGATTCAAACCATGTGGGTTGCACTACGCTGTATTGCTAATCTTACAATTTACAGAACAAGTTGCAGCATAATCACTAGAAACTGTGTGTTCTGCTTCTTTTGTGTTGATAACACCAGAATCTGACATCTGTTTACAGAGCTTTCCAGAAACTGATGTCACATTCTGGTGTTATCAACATAGAAGAAGTGAGATACTTTGTTTGTGGTTATGCTGCATCTATTTTCACACATACTATACATATTGAGCAAGACACATGCTTACTTCCAAGGTTTTTTCTCGGTGTTCACATGACTCATGATGTTGGCATGATGTAATTGAGTGATAGATTCTCCACATTGATTGTGATTATATACACATGTATCTCGAACTACTTCCACACATTAAAGATACTTGAAAGTTTTCACTTCACTGCATATAACATATACATGGCAATTGAGACTATGCCCAGCCCCCTGATGATTTTTACACACTTGCCGTAGAAGCACCAGTTTTCCACAGCAGTTTTTTTGCTGAGGAAACAAGGATGAATTACCAGGACTGCTTACAAAAGTTGAGCTACAGTGTCATTGACACTTTCATTATTACCTGATAAAAGCATGCATGGATATAACTGACCACAGATGGATTGCAACCACTCCATGGTGGCTGTACTATTCATGTGTAAATGATTGGCTAAACTTTACTTCATACTAGGGATGTCACAATTAATCGATTAATCGATTGTTGATCGGTCACGGCGAAATCGATTATTATTTTTCGTTGTCGCATAATCGGTAAATTATATCCCGTTTTAGACGTTTAATAATTAAAAGAAAATATGTTGAAAAAACTATTGTTTCTAAAGGTAAAGAGTTAAGAACATCGATGTTAAACCCCAAGAAGCTATTGGAAGCATTTGTCTTTCAGGTACATTCATCAAAGCTTTGACGTTCTGAACTTTTGAACCGTCAGTGTAATAATCAAGACCGGTCGACAGTTGCGAAGTTCGCAACTGCCGACCGGTCTTGATTATTACACTGACTGTTCAAAAGTTCAGAACATCAAAGCTTTGAATGTAACTAAAAGAGGATCGTCTTCGTTGTTTACTTGAGGTAGGTCAACTCACTTCAACTTCATTTTTATCAACTTCAAAGAGAAGGAGATGGGGGTCATCTAGGTACAATCAATCGATTATCATCGATTATTTGCGACGATTAATTGATTCCTAAATTAAAAAATCGTGTCAGCCCTACTTCATACGCATACTGCAGTCATCATATAACCATAGATGCTGAAAGCTAACTAAAACACTAATAAATAAAGAACTAGAACATTACTGTGATCGTAGATTTGTATTATCTTCTTCCAGGTATGTAGAGAGGTATGTCAGCTGCAGAATCTGATGTCTCGGTTCCACTTCACATGCAAACAGAAGATGAAGAATTTATAGTTGAGCTTGATGAAGATGATCCCACAAGCCCAAATAGTGCATTTTCAAGTAATGGAAGGGCAGTGGATAAAATTCGGCTTAAGAGAAGACGAAGGTGTGGGCAATGTGGACCCTGTCAGGTGAAAGAGAACTGTTTGAAATGTCATTTCTGCCTTCGACGAGATGTCTTGAAGCAGAGTTGTATGTACAGAAAATGTATTTATTTGAGATCTAAACCTAAGCCTTGTCCATCTGCTAGATCTGTTGAATGTAAAACTTCAAAGTCACCTATACTTTCTCCTTTCTCGCAAACCAAAGAAAATGTTGACTGTGTTTATTCATCACCACCTCCACCACCTGGAATTGGTGGAGTTATGTCTCCAGAGCAATCATTCGGACATCCATTCCACAATCAGCAGATGCTTCCTGGTGGTGATTTTAAGCCACCCTTTCCACCCACTCCTGTACCTCCATCACCAACTCCTCAGTCGCAGATCATGTCACCTCATCTTGGACATCAACAGTGCATGTCATCACCTCCATTGAATCAGAGTCAGCTAACATGTACATCTTCAGAATCCCCTGCTACTCAGTTTCCTCAACATCAGCAGTCAGTACAACAGTCGCAGGCTTTACTGCCACCACCACATCCACCATCTTTACCACAGCAGATGCATAATAACGGAGAGAATGTCAATCAGGCTAGCATGGTTCATGGATTTCCACATCATTTTGGTGGTTTTGGTGCAAATCAGCCTTTTCCTCCACCAGCTTCATCATTTCCTCGGCCTCCATTTGACAGACAGCCAGGGTTTCACCACCCATGTGCACCCCCTAATTCAGCAGAAATGCTTAAGTCCCCAATGTTACCTCGCTTTCCTGCAGGTTATTGTTTGCCTCCAGTGCGTCCGCCAGATAACTTTCTACCTAACCCATTTGCACATAACTCCCAGCATCCTAATTTTCCTATGTATAATCCACACGGGGCGCCTTTTTTATACCTCCCGCCCCCTATGAACAGACACCCGATGTCCGATTTAATAAACAATGGTCATACTCCCAGCACGAGTTTCCATACAATTGAATCAGATTCCGTCGTAATGCAAGAAAAATATGGCTGCCATAGGGGGCAGAACATGTCATCATTAATGTGTGACTACTATCTAAGAAGAAATAGAGATGCTTTATCAGAATGTGATGTGATAAGTGTAGATGACTTCCGAATGAATGCTTTCATAAGATCTGAAGGAGATAACAGTCTGTGTATAGAGATTGATGAAGACAGCATTAGTGCTCCAGACAGGAGTTCTTCATACTCTCCTGCATCGTCCATCTTCAGCAGCGTTTCTACTCGCTTTCAGAGACAGTTGTCTCAACCAACCAAAGAAGACAACCATTCCCACGTCGAGGGAAACGTAGTACTGAAACAGGATTTGGGGGAGGAGGGAATTATACAGCTGGAAATTCCAGGCCACAAAGTTAAGATCGAAAATACAGCTCTTCATTACGATTTGGCAAAATACTCAAGTAATTTGCGTGAGTTGATGAGTTTCATTGCGAGGGGACCACAGTATGATGATCTTGATGACAGCTTCAGCTAGAATTATGTCTATTTTTTTGTGTAATCAAATTTTCAATTGTTTTATATATTCATTTATTACATACAAGCCAGAAAATAAGCAGACTGTCATCTGCAAAATGAGGTCCCCAGAGGGTGAATTTGGTGATGCTACCCTGCAGAGCAGGGTAGCATCACAAAATTTCCCCTCTGTGAACCTCAGTCTGAATCAAGGTCTCAAGCAGAAACAGAAAGATGTACTTAGCAGATAAATTAGCCCACTGTATGGGATAGCATCAGCAAATACACCCTCTGGGGACCCCATTTTGCAAATGACAGGTTGCTTATATTCAGGCTTTATTACGTACCACATGAGTCAAAACTAATTGCATATACTGCTAGTCGAAATGAATTTTTTTGGGTACAGTAAAACCTGTCTTGAGAGACCACTGTCTTGAGAGACCACCTGTCTTGAGAGACCACATCTACCAGGCACCTATTGGTTTTACTCTATAATGGACCTGCTATGGGAGACCACCTGTCTTGAGAGACCACCTGTCTTGAGAGACCACTGTGACCTGGTACCAACTAGTATTTTTATGCCATAATGGACCTGTCTTGAGAGACCGCCCCTTTGAAGACTGAAACCATGACAAAAACTTTTTACCTGTTCTGGAATTGGAAAATCCATTGTGGTTATACTAACATAATTAAAAGCTCTTAATTGGGTTTCAATTGCTAACTCATTACAGATTGAGATGTTTTTATAAGACCCCTGTGAAAAGATTAGGATTATTGCTGAATAAACAATTTCATACATACCTGAAATGTGACAGATAGGAATAAAAATAAATTTGTGTTGAAAATCTTTTTGTAACAAATTGAAATGGACTGTTATAAAAATTATAAAAATAAATTAGTGTTGAAAATCTTCATTGAAGATTTTCAACACTAATTTATTTTTATAATTTTTATAACAGTCCATTTCAATTTGTTACAAAAACTTCATAAAAAAGAACAACTACAAAGAAATTACAAAAATCCATTCTTCTCCATTTCTGAATTTTGTGGTTGGTTATTCACTGACTTGAGAAAACCTGAAACCTGTTATGAGAGACCACCTGTCTTGAGAGGCCACTTTTGTGTGGCCCAAAGGGCGGTCTCTCAAGACAGGTTCTGCTGTACTTCCTAAAGTCTTATCTTCTCATCATGTTTTTTCTTAACCTTTTGCTGACATGAATAGAAGATAATTTTTGCCGCAAGAAAATGCTTGGAGCATTTTCATTTTTTGCCTCCAAAATATATCTTGTGACCCATCATTGGAACGAGCTCAGTAAGCTCTTTCCACAGTGGTCATAAGCTTTGTTTTTGAAGCAAAAATAAAGACATTTGAATGTCGTTTTTTTATGAATCACAATCGCCAGTTATAACTGTTACATTGGGTAAAGGGTTAATATGAACCTGTTTTTATTTCTTACAGTTGAAACTAGAAGTAATAGCGTGCTGAGGGGAGTGCGGTGGCTCAGTACATGTAGGGAGAGGTGCAGACTGCAAGCCGAGTGGTCCTAGGTTCGAATCCCACCTGGGGTGTTGTGTACTAAGGCGTACTGTACGTCGATGGTGTCTTCAACCAGTACTAACCCCACTTGTGTGGAGTTTAGTATGTTGGGGAGCTGACAGTTGCTCGCTGTTGCTGGGTGGTTCTCTCCGGGTACTCCGGCTTCCTCCACCCTGGTGCACCTGTCTTCAACCAGTACTAACCCCACTTGTGTGGAGTTTAGTATGTTGGGGGGCTGACAGTTGCTCGCTGTTGCTGGGTGGTTCTCTCCGGGTACTCCGGCTTCCTCCACCCGTAAAACTGTTGTGGTCATGATTAGCCAGTGTGCAGAAATATGTGACCTTAAATACCAATACATAAATAAATATAATAGCGCGCTGAGTAAGTGAACCTCTGTCCCTGTCAAACTGTACCATCAGCGTAACTCAATTCATGTAGAAAAACATTGTGCCCAACTCTGTACAATTCTATACTAGTAAATAGAGATCATTTTCATCATTCCTAACCTCTACTGGGATACATATACATGTAATAACGTAAATAGGTATTAGAATTCCACTGCATATACAGAATGAAGGTAGTGGATAACTACTTAATCGCAGTGCCATATATTCTCCACTCCAAAGGTATTTATAATTGTTCATAACAGCACAAGAAACACTTGCAAACTTTAATCACATGGACCACCGGGTGCAACCCGGTGGTCCATGTGATGAAAGTTTGCAAGTGCTTCTTTTGTTTTGTCTTCAGAAATTGCGAATAATTACTAAATGAAAAATCTATCTCACAGTGATTTAGTAGTAATGCACACTCCACATACTACAATCTCGATATTTTCTTTCTGTTTGATCCGTTTAGTTCGTGATTTGACTAATGACCTCGCTAATATCACGGTGGTTCTCTCAGGCTACTCCGGCTTCCTCCACCTGTAATACTGTCACTGTCACGATTAGCCATTGTGCATAGGTATGTGACCTTAAATAACAATAAATAATTACATTGTTAATGCAGTTATACGTTTTCGGTCCAAATACTCAATTCCCATTGGTCAGCTGGATGAAAACGTCATGACTAAATACAATTCATTTTCCAATGAATACATTTGGTCGAACTTTGACCCGCATTTACGGTAGAGTGCAGTTGACAGAATGTAATTCGGGCATTGCTTGAGCGGGTTTTTAACTTTTAGCTCCTCTCACAGTGATCAACTCTGCTGCTGTTTCTTTGGTGACATTTCTCAACTGTGGCATAAAGCCTGTTACTAAAATACTCGTTTCCATTTCTAAAGTTGTGGAAGTTAAAAATCAGATTTGTCCGCTTTGTCTTTTGTGTGAGGGTGGTTTTTGACCTCGTTTGTTCGTACATGTTTTATTTCGTCTTTCTGCTTTGTTGTTTGGTAAAAAGTAGTTTAAACAGTTACGGGATGTAATTATAAGAATTGAATGCAATTTTTATAATCTTTATTGGAGTATGAACGTGTGGGAATGGCTTCGGAATTCATACATAATTTGTACCCATTCCCACACGTTCATACTCCAATAAAGATTATAAAAAATGCATTCATTTCTTAAATAATATCACATTACATTTTGCTTTGCACAGCACAAAGCTCTTATGTGTTTGGTACTTCATTCTTCTGCAGTAAAGAGTGTAGTAACTAATAATGAGCATTTTCTGCGCTAATTGTGTCAGGACTTTAGTTTCAACTGTAGTAGGCTCTCCAAAAACTGTTGACAGGTTTAAACAAAACCCCAAAACAAACAGGCACCGTGGATTGCTTTGAAAAGTCTAACAATTTTCTAACATGAATTGGATCACAAATTCCCACCTCATGGACAACTGGGTTGCTTTTGCTTCTTGCACTTTTATTTTCATAAATATCTGCCATGTAAAAATCTACCATTTGGGTTGTTGACTTCTCTCACATCCTCACTTGTAAAATGGAGAAATTGTATATCAGGGGAGCTAACTGCAATAAAATTAATTCCTTTGCAGAGGTTTTTATTATATATACTGAACAGTACTTAGCACATTTATCACCACTAAAAAAACACTTGTAGAGTGAAGATTTCACGCACTCGATAACTGATGCTCTGTAAAAAAAAGCAGAAGGTAAGTACAGTACGTGGAAAGTGGATTGTAACTAAATCACCCGCAGAGTGGAGTTATCACCCAAGCTATAACTTTCAAATTTTGAACATATCGACAAAAGACACAAGCAATGTTTCAGCCAATGGACCTCCGGGTTTAACCCGGAGGTCCATTGGCTGAAATTTTGCTTGTGCTGGTTATGCTTTGCAGCAAATTTGCAATTATTGCTTGGGTGGAATCTCCACTCTGTGGGTGATTTAGTGATAATACACTCTCCACGTACTGTAAATAAAACTTCAGTAAATGGGTGTAAAGGTGAAATTCTCTTCCCGCTGCCTGTGGATTTTCATACCAGTACAAAAATTCAGTGCCGAGAACACAAAAGTGTTTTTTTTTCTTCTCAGTCAGCTTGCTATTGGGTCACAACCCACTTACACACCAGTGGGGTGAGATTTTCTAATTAAAAAAATAAAATTATTGGCCAAATCTTGAGAAAAAAAAGAAATAAATCGTTTGAGAAGCAATGTTTCGCTTTTTGAGTCGAAGAGTGGGATTCTAGTGTCTGGGGTGAAGAGCAGAAAGATAGTTTTGAGCAGATCGCGGCACAGTCGCAATTAGATATACATTTTGAATCCCCTTTTGTGATACATTATTACAGTACAGTCGCCGTGAACTGGTCGTAATCCATGTATGGGTATTGATATCCATGCTTGCATTTAACAGGTAATAAAAATCATCAGCAAAATTTTAATTAATGAAGCACCGGGTTATATCTGGTGCTTCATTAATTAAATTTTTTGATGATTATTCCTATAATTAGTGTTTGGAATCTAATACAGTGGAACCCTGTTAATTGAATAGCCACTTTGTCAATGAAAATTATTCAATTAACAGAAGTATTCAATTAACAGGGATTGTGTCATTTTCTTGTATTCTAGAGATGAACTTAGCATGTATTCTATTATATCTTGTTTGACAGAGCTCCATGAGCTCTGTCAAACAAGATATAATAGATTAAATACCTGTATTGGATGTACTGAGGTCAAATAGGTCTATAACCAAAGGAAAACTGAGAAATTAATACTTCATCATTAACCCTTTACCCAACGTAACGGCAAAAACCGGCCAGCGCTATTCTCAAAAATCGTCTATTTATATTTTAATTATTTTTTCATTTTTTGTCTCAGAAACATGGTTATGACCCTCATTGGAACGAGCTCGTCGAGCTCGTTCCAATCAGGGGTCATAACCTATGTTTTTGAGACAAAAAAATGAAAATAAAATAGTTATTCAAGAATTTTTTTTTGCAAGTGTCGTCTGCTCTTCATGTTAGGTAAAGGGTTAAAAACAAATGCAAATACCATTTCTGTTTCTAATGTTCATGTATTTCTGTTTTTATGGGTGAGATTCTACAGTAATGTGAAGAGGTCAGAAGTCAGGTAAATTTGACATTGATCCAGGGTAGTTTTTGTTTTTAAAAATTTGATTCGCAGTTTTTATCGTTGTCCTGAAAAACTGATTGGCAATTTCAACTTCAGCCCCTCCCCCCCAATTTCCAAATTTCTATCACATACTGCACTGCCTGGTTACTTGTGTCCGAGCTCATACACTAGCATAACCCCATCCCTAAACAGGCCTTATATTCTCCCCAACTGATGACGGTAAACGCTGTACCCAAATAAGATAATTGCACCCAAATTATGCAGTGTTGGAGGCTTTTTCCAAAGGTTTACAGTGTTTCGGTTTGGCCACTTTTCCCTGATGCTCGCAGTATAGCTTAGGGCTTACCTTCGAATCAAACAATGAAACATAAATAATTTTTTTAAAAACTCACAGAGTTTGCCATAGAAAAGCAATCGGTGTTGACAGTGTTGTATACAACATTGTCAACACCGATTGCTTTTCTGTGGCGAATTCCATATGATCGTGCACTTAAAGCTTGTGATCTATTATATTCATGTTTGTGGCATTTCTCAGTAAACGCCATGCGTATGTACATTCAAACAGACCTTTGGCTCGACACTGGGAAACTAAGAAGCCTGCTCAAGTTAGTCAAGTAAACTTACGTCAAAGGGTGGTGGGAGGGAACATGTGATAATGGTGAAGACCTATAACAAGGGGTTGCAAACTAGCATTTTAAGACGGGGGACCTAAAACCTAAAACAGATGCCAAGAAGAAGAAAATACCGGTGCTTTTTCTCCAACCATGCAGGCACCATCCATATTTGCCGTTGTACCCAAATCAGACTGATCTAAAAGTCTGTCCATAACTTTACAAATGTGAGTTACCAATTGTCCCACTGAGTCTAAGTACACCCTTCCACATGTACTTTTTTAGTTTTTGAGTAAAGACGATTTTAGTCACAGGTACTGGTAATTACGACGAAAATAGGTAAGTAGTCATCTGATGATCACGACAACTACATGTACAGTTAAAACTAGAAGTCCTGTCATGAAATGCGCACAAATAGCACGTTGATATGCGTGTTAATGTGCGCGTTATGGCCCAAGTAAAGCGATCAAATTCTGTACATATGGCCTGTGCACAAGCAATGTTTCAGCCAATGGACCTCCGGGTAACCCGGAGGTCCATTGGCAGAAACATTGCATGTGTTTGCTATGAGTAACCAGGAGGACCTGCCGTGCCTTGGATGCCATTCGATATGGCAGTTGCAAGCAATTTCAACGCGCAATTAAGCCTACATAAGCGCACTATTCGTGATAGGACTTCTAGTTTTAACTGTAACCTTACCAAATACATAAAAAGCTAGAGTGCCCTGGTCCTGTGGGTTGGCAATGAAAAATAAATACATCAGTGATTGAATTGTGCTCTTGCAGTTCATGATTCAACTTTGCAATTTTCAAATCGATCCACCCGAACGAAAAAAGTCGTGGAAGATGATTATGAAGAATGACTGGTGCACATCAAGGGAGCTAATTTATAGGCACAGACATTGAAGAAAACACTAATGGAGTTTTGTCAACTGATTTGAAAACACTCGTAAAATGGTGGTTAAAAATTAATCATTTTGCATGACCAAATAAATTGGTGTATTGTTACACTGTTTATCTGTAGTTTTCTCAGAGAGCCCTTTCCAACAATTAATCAGATGATAGAGTTTCAAGTATGTCAAATTTTATTAAACTTCCTGGCATACAGGCAAACATATGGCTAAAGTGGGCGTGACAGTAAGAGTGTTAAAGTTGCATGCATGCTTGCTTGGCTGAAGGTAATGTGTCAATTCATTAGCTAGGTAGTTTAACCATTACTTACTTTTGATCTGTAATTTTGTTTTTAACATGGGACTCTCATTGCTCATGGTGAGGTTGTACATGTACAGGGCTATTGTAGTGCTTAAAAGTGCTTGAACTCAATAAATTTCTGGCCTCTAAACGTGCATGAAAATCCGACTTTGAAAAGGAAATGTACGAGAATTAAAGCTGGGAGAGTTTGATTTTGCAGATTCGGTTCTGTTCGAGGAAAAAACCTTGGTTTTGGTTTGGTTTTTCTCTGTGTTAAGAACATGAACATATAGTAAAGGTCAATTCAGGTTCCTTAACTTGCAAAAGATGCAATAGTTGTATGGCATCATTCACCACAAAAAGCACTGTCTGCAGATATCTTCATTACATTCAGCCTAACTTTCTTTTTATCATTTTTAGAGGTTTTAGGTGATTAGTTGCAAAGTCTGTTGCGACAGAAAAAAACAAAAATTAGAGTAACAACTTAAGGCCACACAAAGTAGATCTTCTGTTTCTCAGTCCATTATTTGTGAAATTGTATGCGGGGGAGTGGTTTTTTATTTTCTTTTTTATTTCAGTAATTACTTCTTTGCCATCAAAAGTTCATGTTCTTGGTTCACGTTTTAGGCCTCATAATCTACAGAATAGCATGGGTGGTGGTGTATTTCATCCCTTGAGTGCAAGAAGGCTTTGCAATGCTAAAGCATTGCAAAGCCTTCTTGCACTCAAGGGAGAAATTCATCAATTTTTTTAACTTGGGTAAAATATCAGACATAAACCATTTAATTTTAATTTTTTTTAAGTTTAAATTGGTTATAAAAAGAGAGCATGCGGCAGCCAAAAGGACCATGTGGGAGGGCCAGAGAAACAGTTTTTTTAATTTTTTTAGGCGTAATAAAGTTTAGGTGATCGATTTTGTGTTCTCATTGTCACCCTTATTGACTCGTCCATGGACAAGTCAATCAGGGAAAAAACGTGACAATGAGAACAGGACGTATTCACATGAGAGACCAGCGCACTTATCCTCTCGGCCAACCGGCTGAGTGGATAAGTGTGCTGGTCTCATGCCCGAGGTCCCGGGATTGATCCCCGGTCGGGGAAAGTTCTTGAGGTGTCCGAACACTCTGTCAGCATCAATTGTGGGGGTTGACGCTGTCACAGCGTACCATCCTATCGGGTGGGGATGTAAAATGGCTGTCCTGTTTGCGGAGAGAGACACACTCCCTGCAGGCTAAAGATCACTTCGTGGTACTTAAGAAGAGCTAGGCCACGAAGTTGCCGCTATGAAAGTCATCCCACACACCTACGCAATTGGGCAAAGGAGAGGCGTTAATATAAGTTGCATAACTTGTTCGTCAATCCTTTTTAAAACAAATAATATTAAATAAAATGACGTATTCGCCCCTTTGGTGGAAATGTGTCGAGAGTCCGTAGGAGGTACTAGTCCAGTTCTCTCCCAGTAAGGTAGTTTTATTATTTTATGCACAAACAGTGAAACCCTTTGGCTGGTTTTTGCCAGGTCTTGTGGTTCGTTTTTCCAGTTTGCCGCAAGAACCAGAACCAAACCGGAAAACAAAAAAAAAAAACCTCCGCTTTACTGAGATTATATGTAAGAAATTACAGTACAGTAAAGTGGAAACCTGTATGCACTGTTAACACATTATTTGAACAATATTCTCACCACATTTGGACTTAACCGTTAAGAACTGGGAGATATACAAGGACGGACATTTTATACATTTTCATTGTACTTTGAAAGTCTACCTCCTTTAGCTTTGCAGTTGTTTCTAGTCATGTCTTGGCTAAGGCTATCACGATTATGAATATTCATAATTGATTATTTTGTCATAAAAATTGACAGTTATTTGATTATTTATGGTTAATATTTCTGTCTCGTTTCCTAGAACTTCGTCTATGAAATAACTTTGGGGGCATTAAAAATTAAAATATCCTAATCGTAAATGAAGAAAACAAACACCAAACCTTGAGAAATTTGACAAAACAGAATCTACATCGCATAGATTCAAACTTCATATCATAGAAAAATGCATACTAAACTCACTAATGGCCCCATCTGCGCTCAATGCGTAATGATTATGAATTTAGCCTCAGGGAATGTCAAGTCAACAAAGCTTTACACGTGGAATGAAACTTCCGGTTGCGGTACGTCGGTGAACAAAATAAATCATCATACTTTAAAAATAAATAACATGGCATTTCGAAGTTTTTCCCTCTTTACTTTCTGTATGTTAAAATTGCTTATCAAGTATCAAATTGATAAAAACAAAAACAACTCAACACTCGACGATGTCTTATTGGCAAGGAATACAATGTAGCCATTGACAGTAAGGCATCATCGAGTGTTGCGTTATTTTTGTTAAATTGTTATCACCGCTAATGGTAGTGAGCCAGCGATGTTGGAACTGGAAAGTTCGGCCCATGAATGATAATGATTCAGCCCATTCAGTGTGAAAATGCTTTCCCTTTGGGGGGCTCAATCTTTCGAGGGATTTATTAAATAGAACCTCGTAAAAACGTTGGTGTTTTTTTGGCAGGTTCACACTCACATCAAAGGAATGAGAAGTATTGGGAACTGAGTGATCACGCATACGATGATGACTGGGTTTCGGCTAACTTTAACTCGTGTGGTCCCGCGACTTGAAGCTATATATTGGTTTTATGTTTTAACCCCGTTCACACACACATTTGGTGTCGAAATAGGTCCTTTATGTGAAACAATAGCTTGTGAATCAATATTTCCCCTTTGTTTAACAAAAAGGTATGACAGCACATGTCCAGTCAAATAATCGATCATTGAAAAAAATCGTCGATTATGACCTCAATCGACGGTTGATCGATTTTTTGATCATTCGTGACATCCTTAGTCTTGGCTGCCTAAAGACTTTGCCTAGAAAGTAGAAACAACCGACAGGGTACTTAGAAAACAAGCTTTGTGTTTACCCAAACAATGCATGTTGGTGCACCCGTTCCTTTGCATTAAAAGGTTATCGAGGTCAGAATAAGCCCCTAAGAGTTAAAATATCACAATATTCTTACAGCAGTAACATGTCAGTCATAATTTGAAACTGACAATTATGATAAAATCACAAAAGTGGAGAGATATTTTTAGATGCTAGTTTTACACTATCTCAGTAAATATTATCTTTCCACTCTTTTATCCACCCCACTGAAGATTATCACTCATCAGAAAAAATACGAGAACATTGAATCGGTGATGCAATTTTCACTTGTTTTTCTTTATTCTGTTTTGATTTTGCAATATTTTATGTATAGAGCTGGGAGGTTTTGATTTTTAGATCCATTCCGTTCCATTTCAGAAAAAAACCTGGGTTTCTGTTCAATTTTTTTATGATTCAAGAACAAATAGTAAATAACACTTCAGAGTCCTTAACCCTTTACCTAACACACTATTTTTTAAAAATAAATTAAATTTCACATTTTTCGGAAACAAATTTCACAATGTTTCAGTAAAACAATGTAAATATGGATGTCATTAGAACCAGCTCAACGAGCTGGTTCTAATGACATCCAAATTTGTATAGTTTTATTGAGAAACTGCCGAGATATTTTAGGCTGTGGTAGGCTTATCCTGGTTAATTTCTGGCCGTTTTTGGCCGCTATGTTAGGTTAAGGGTTAACTTGAAAAAAATGCCAAATAATTTGTACAACACCACTAACCACAAAATTCCCTATCTGTTCCTATCTCTATTAGGTTTAGCCCTAAGTTTCCTTTGATTATTCTAATGGGCTCTTGGGGATCATTTGCAAAGCTTATTGAGAAAGACAAAAACATAATTTTGGGTAACAAATAAATATAGTTCATCTAATTTATTTATTTATTGGGGTTTAATGACATTTTCGACAAAAGTTCAATTAAACTATATTGTATTATCATTGTCAATTTTTCTATCTTATTGACTCATCCAGGTGGCGTTGTGGTAACCGGTTCTAGTCAGATCACCGAAGTTTAGCAACTTTGAGCCTTGTTAATCCTTGGATGGGTGACCATCTTAGCGTTCGATTCGGACTCCCGCATTGTGTCCTTGGGCAAGGAGCTTAACCCCGATTGTCCACATGGGGGCACAATGACGCCGTGTACTAAGGCATACTACACATCGATGGTGTGCATGTCTTCAACCAATCTAAACCTGCCTGTGCTGCAGTGCGGAGTTACGATGTTGGGGAGATTGCAGCTGCTTGTCGTTGCTCTGTGGTTCTCTCCGGGTACTCTGGCTTCTTTGACCCGTAAAAATGTCAGGGTCATGATTAGCCATTGTGCATAAGTATGTGACCTTAAACACCAATAAATAAATATTGACTCATCCAGAGAAAAAGAGAACATGACATTTTCACACCATTGCCTGATAGACTTAAGTGACGAGAGTCCGTAATGGCCTCTAGTCCAGTTCCTTCTCATTAACCCTTTACCTAACCTGAAAAGCAGACGACACTTGCAAAAATAATTCTTGAATAACTAATTTTTTTCATTTTTTGTCTCAAAAACATAGGTTATGACCCCTCGTTGGAACGAGCTCGACGAGCTCGTTCCAACGAGGGGTCATAACCTATGTTTTTGAGACAAAAAATGAAAAAAATAATGAAAATTAATTGGCGATTTAGCGAGAATAGTGCTGGCCGGTTTTGGCCGTTACGTTGGGTAAAGGGTTAAGATAGTTTTTTCAGTTTATGCACAAACATAGTGAAAACATTTGGCAGGTTTGTCTGGGTGTTGCAGTTTGGTTTTCCTGTTTGCTCTACAAATTGGAACTGAACCGGGAAGTAAAAAAAAAAACCAAAATGCCCAGTTCTATTTATGAATGAAATGTTGGCCCCTGGTGTGTAAGTGTTTTACAACGCGATCACAGTCTGATCAAGAAAAGTACCACGTTTGTGAACACAGCACTGTACATGGATAATAGATTACCACCAAAACATCCATAGTAAATAGGCAACCCAGTATGTCTCCATTCCTCATGGAAACCCTGGGAAGTAGAGCAGTGCTTGTTTACTGTAGTGAACAAGTTCTGCTGTACTGGTAAAATAAGACCTGGAACCAAGGCCTGGGTTGGAAGTCCTCTACAGTGGGCAGCATAGGTGTGAACAATAGACTAAACTTGTCTGCATCTACAGTATAGTTGTCATGGTCTGGTCGAAATCCACGTGTGGGGATTGACGTCCATGTATGCATTTACCAGGTAATAAAAATCAACGGCAAAATTTCGATTAATGAAACACCTGGTTGTACTTTGTGCTTTATTGATCAAATTTTTGATGATTATTCCTATAATTAGTGTTTGTAATATAATGTTATTCCGTCCGTGGAAATATTTCCCTCCAGTGGATAGTGACCAGTCCAGGGTGGCTGTACTGTATTATATACAAAAAACAAATCTCGTATTTATAAATTTACTTGAGTTTAATCTCTAATACTCTGTACTCTGATGTCAAAACGGCAAAGTTTTGAGCAATAAATATTTCCCATAATGCAGTTTGATATTTAACCCTTTACCTAACGAATCGCCCGCACCCGCCCGCGTAATATGCAAATTAAGCAGCGGAAAAAATATTATTTTTCGAAAAATTTCAACAAAACCATATCATGTGACCCCTCATTGGAACGAGCTCGTTCCAAAGAGGGGTCACATGATATGGTTTTGTTGAAATGTTTTGAAAAATTTCAAAAAATGATATTTAAAATAATAAATTTTGGTATCGTCTGCGTTGGGTAAAGGGTTAAAGAAGTATACCTTGTTTGACAGAGCTCAATGGGCTCTGTCAAACAAGATATAATTGGTTAAATTCATAGTTAAGCAAGAGAAAAATGGAGTGATTGGAGAAAATTATCTTGCACAACCAGAGTGCTAGGGGTTCAAGTTCCAATTTTAGTGAGTTTCTTCTCTGTCATGTACAAGTAGAATGCGTGTTCCAGTATACAGGCATTTGGTGGTCTTGCTGATGAGAATTACAATACTTTGGCAGTGGTTTCTCATGAAGTCTTGACTGTATGTATAGGTTGGCAGGACTTCACTGGACACCACTGCTAACTCACGGTGTAAGCTTATTATGAGGGAGCAAACGACCAGTAGAATTCTCTTGGCCTTTTAGGACATTTTCAAAAGCTTTCACAAGAAGCAAAATATTTTTGGAGAATCAAAGTTGTTTCTCTTTGTTTTACTTTGTAGAATTAATTCTGATTCTTGCATGAATTTTAACTCCTTGCATGATGCTGGCAGATACAGTACGTGGAGCACGTATTATCACTAAATCACCCGCAGAGTGGAGATTCCACCCAAGAAATAATTACAAATTTGTTGCAAAGCATAACAAGCACAGGCAAATTTTCAGCCAATTGGCCACCCAGAGGTCCATTGGCGGAAACTTTGCTTATGTTTTTTGATGATATGTACAAAATTTGAAAGTTATAGCTCGGGTGATAATTCCACTCCACGGGTGATTTAGTTACAATCCACTCTCCACGTACTGTATTCCTACCCAGGACAGGATTTCCTTTACCACTGAAAAGTAGTATTTTAGGCACATTTAACTTGTTGAGTGCTAAATTATTTTTCAAAGGTCACTTGAAACATGGGTATTTTTTTTTTTCAAAGATACCAAGCTACCAGCAAGAGTGGCCTTAGTTTAGCAATACTTTGTTTTATTGGAGAGTGCCAACAGGCAATAAATCATAACCAAACAATTTCTTCTTTTTTTTCTTCTACTGCTGAGCAAACATGAAGCTAATGCACCCAGAGTAAAGCCACCAAAGTGGCTTCTCACACTTTTCAATAGAGCCATGATAAGGGCTGTCACGATTTTTCAATTTAGGAATCGATTAATCGTCGCAAATAATCGATAATAATCGATTAATCGTACCTAGATGACCCCCCACCCCTCTCCCTCTCTTTGAAGTCGATAAAAATGAAGTTCAAGTCAGCTGACCTACTTCAAGTAAACAACGAAGACGATCAACTTTTAGGTACATTCAAAGCTTTGATGTTCTGAACTTTTGAACCGTCAGTGTAATAATCAAGACCGGTCTTGATTATTACACTGACGGTTCAAAGATTCAGAACATCAAAGCTTTGATGAATGTACCTGGAAGACAAATGCTTCCATCGGCTTCTTGGGGTTTAACATCGATGTTCTTAAATCAATACCTTTAGAAACAATAGTTTTTTCCATCAAATTTTCTTTTAATTATTAAACATCTAAAACAGGATACAATTTACCGATTATTCGACAACGAAAAATACTAATCGATTCCACCATGACCGATCAACAATCGATTAATCGATTGATCGTGACAGCCCTAGCCATAATATAGTGGCTTCTTGCACTCTACCAGTTAATCAAATTTTCCCCCTGTAAATTGCATGATTTTTTTTTTTATTTCTGAGTTTTGGGGGTGCGGTGGCTCAATGGGAAGAGGTGAAGGCTACAAGCCGAGAGGCCCTTCGTTTGAATCCCACCTGCAGCAACTGCATTGTGTCCTGGGGCAAGACACTTCACCCCCCCCCCCCCCCCCCCACACCCCCCCCCCCCCCATTGCCCATTGTGTGGGCACGGTGGCATTGTGTACTAAGGTGTACTGCACGTTGATGGTCTTCAGTCTTCAGCCAATGCTATCCCTGCTTGTGTGGAGTTAGTATGTTAGGGAGCAGTTCACGGTGGTTCTCTCCGGGTACTCCGGCTTCTTCCACCCGTAAAACTGTCGTGGTCATGATTAGCCATTGTGCAGAAATATGTGACCTTAGACACCAATAAATAAATAAATTTCTGAGTTAAATGTAAATGAATTTTTCATCAAATCTAGTCATGGCTGCTTTACAGCAGCCATGACTAGATTTAATAAAAAATATCAATAAAATACTTAGTGGGTAAAGCGTTAAGCTCTGTTGTATTTAAAATAGGAACCCCAGAATTTGAAGCAGTGCTGTTTTACTGGAAAATTAGGACCTGGTAACCTCAATGCCTGTGGTAGAAGTCCTCTAAAATGGGCAATTTGAGTATCATTGATTGACTAGACTTGATTTTATATTCATGTGTCGGTCATGATAACCATTGTGCTGAAATTTGTGACTTTAAACAACAATAAATAATTAAATATTAAAAAGGAAGTCATTTGATGTCCTCCATTTTTAGAAAACTCGATGTGACCTTCCCCAAAATAATAATTTGGCCTTCAATTAATATTAATATACAGTACAGTCGCCATGGACTAGTCATAATCCACATGTAGGCAGTGATGTCCACGCACGTGTTTACCAGGTAATAAAAATCATATTCAGCAAAATTTTATTTAATTACATGCATGCGTTTACCAGGTAATTAAAATCAGCAGCAGCAAAATTTTAATTAACCCTTTGAACTTGTAAGGCCGAATTTTCAGCCCATGGCATTATTTCGTCCCATTTTTAGCTGTGACGAGTAGCTCTATATGTGGCAATGTCAGTCTGTCTGTCAGTCTGTCTGTCGGTCAGTCTGTCACCAACGAGTTTAAAAAACACCATAACTCCTAAAATACTTGATGGAATGACACCATACTTGGTATGCAAGTGTATCTTCATGATGTCTACACCCTCTCAATAGTGCATGTCAATCGGATAATTTCTGTCACATTTATGGATTGTCACAAACGAGTTTTTTTGTCACCGAGTTTTTTTGTCGCCGAGTTTTAAAACATCATTGGCATTGCACGAATCATCGCAGCTTCAGCACTGTGACAGTGCATCTTGCTGTCTAATTAATGATAAGGGGTCTATACACAGAGCATTGGTGATAAAATAATAACTGCAGTCTGCAGCCATATGGCTGCAGACTGCAGTTATTATTTTATCCTCCGTGTATATTGATATTGGATTGACCCATCTCACAGTAAGTGTACACAAAGGCGATACCATTCTGGAAAACGAGGCTTCAAAGGGTTAAGGAAGGACCTGGTTATACCTGGTGCTTCATAAATTAAATTTTTGATGATTATTCCTATAATTAGTATTTGGAATCGGATATTATTACGTCTTTGGAACTATTATTGCCCACCCCTGGAAAGTGACCAGTCCACGGTAGCTGTACTGTATAACTTATTTTCGCTGGTATTTTGTATGTCATGTGCGAGAATAAAAGAAAAGTATTTTATAATTGACTTTTATGTTATTATATGGTTGTGAAATATTGACATATTGCTCGTTATTGTCCAACTTATATATTTTTAATTGCATTTTGTTTTGATCTATATCATACATATTATTTTAATTAGATAGTGCATGTTATACATATATATAAATATACACACATTTTTTTTCATTTTCTTTTGAAAAAATAGAGACGTACATTATTTCTTCTTCTGAAGTACTTCCCCAATTGGCAGTTATCGCTCCCTGTGGGAACCCCAGGAATTGAAGCAGTGCTTGTTTACTGCAGTAAACAAGTTCTGTTTTACTGGGGACCATGGTTATAGACAATCGGCTGGACTTGACTTTATGTCCATGTTGTGTGACATTAAACACAAGTAAATAAATAAATAAATAAATAAATAAATAAATAAATAAATAAATAAAAAAAAGAGCAGTTATTGCAGATTTTTTATTTACAAGCACGAGATATCATGTTTGCGAAAAAGCAAAAAAATCTAGGGCATGTACTTAATTGTGACCTACTACATAAGAACAAGAAAAAGTCCCTCATGGGTACCTCAGGAGGTGAAGCTGTGATCTGTTTTACTTGTAAAGCAGTCAGTCTGAGCCACCAATACTTGGGGTTGAGGTCCTCTAAAATGGGCAACGTTGGTGTAAATGATTGCCAAAACTTGTCTTTATCTTCATGTTGCAATCACGATTAGCCATTGTGCAGAAATATGTGACCTTAAACACCCCAAAATATATAATTACTTGAAGTACATTATCAGTTAGAAATTCTTGTAAATTTCAGTTTACCCTTTACCCAATAAAGACAATATCAAAATTTAGTATTTTAAATCTAATTTTTTTAAATTTAAAAAAAATTTCAACCAAATCATATCATGTGACCCCCTCATTGAAACGAGCTTGTTCCAAAGAGGGGTCACATGATATGGTTTGGTTGAAATTTTTTGGAAAAATACTATTTTTTCAGCTGCTGAATTTGCATATTATACTGGCGGATGTGGATGATTCGTTGGGTAAAGGGTTAACAAACTTGCTAAAAAAAAATCTGGAGCATGTACTTAAACTGCCTAAACACTTACCACATTAGAATGATAAAACTCTCAAGATTTGGACTGTTGTGTTCTTTGTGATAGGCTTTGTGCACAGTTTTCCCATGGGAACCTCAGGATCTGGAGCAGTGCTTGTTTACTGTCGTAAACAGGTTCTGTTTTTTGGTTAAAATAGGACCTGTTAACCACCACCCAGGGCAGCAACCTTTTAAAGATCAGAAATGAATTATCCAAAAGGCTGTTATTATTATTATCATTTTGCAGGTCATGTCTAGAATATTAATGGCATTTCAGTACTTAACGAAAATTTCCTCTCAATATGCTGAACACGTCACATAACCCTGTGGGAACCCCATGAAGTGGTTTAGTGCTTGTATTATACTGTGGAAATCAGGTTCTGCTTTATTGGTAAAAGAGGGCCCCGTAGCCGATGCCTGGTGCAGAAGCCTTTTAACCCTTTACCCAACGTAACGGCCAAAACCGGCCAGAGCTATTCTAAAAAATCGACAATTAATTTTCATTATTTTTTCATTTTTTGTCTCAGAAACATAGGTTATGACCCCTCGTTGGACCGAGCTCGTTCCAACAAGGGGTCATAACCTATGGTTTTGATACAAAAAATGAAAAAAATTAGTTATTCAAGAATTATTTTGGCAAGTGTCGTCTGCTTTTCATGTTAGGTGAAGGTTAAAATGGGCAGCATAGGTCTAAATGATTGTCTAAACTAGATGTCATACCTACTTTGTGGTCATGGTACAGATAAAGATTCTGATGGTGACCTTAAACACCAATAAATAAATAAATAAAAAACCCACAGAACATGACGGGAAAATAGCATCATGATAAGTCATTATTCAGTAATATTCAGTAAACTATAACTACCATGATTTCGAGATATCAGTTGACTAATCATGAATGAGCTTATAATACCCCCCCCCCCCCCCAACTCGCATACAGTAATCATGAATGAGCTTATAATACCCCCCCCCCCCCAATCCCCCCAACTCCCATACCTTCTTGCACTCAAGGGATGAAATACACTCCCACCCATGCTATTCTGTAGATTATAAGGCCTAAAACACAATATAAACCAAGAACATGAACTTTGTGGGGCCATATTTACAATAAACAGATCACTCATATTTTTTTTGGGGGGGCACGTTGGCTCAGTTGGTAGAGGTGCAGGCTGCAAGCCGAGAGGTCCTCGGTTCGAATCCCACCTGCGGCAACTGCATTGTGTCCTTGGGCAGGACACTTCATCCCCATTGCCCATATGGGGGCACGGTGACGCTGTGTATTAAGGTGTACTGCACGTCGATGGTGCACCTGTCTTCAATCAATGCTAACCCTGCTTATGTGGAGTTGGTATGTTGGGGAGCTGACAGTTGTTCGCCGTTGCTCGGTGGTTCTCTCCGGGTACTCCGGCTTCCTCCACCTGTAAATCTGTCACGGTCATGGTTAGCCATTGTGCAGCAATATGTGACCTTAAACACCAATAAATAAATAAATAAATAACTCACATTTTCTATACCATAGTCTAAGACTAAATGCTCTACCGTAGCTGATCAGGTTGATGAAGCCAAGCTTAATTTCTTTGAAAATAGTGCTAAACCAGTGTGTCCTTGGAAAAGGAAGGTCAGGTGGCCTGTCTATGGGCTAGAGCAAGTCATGGAGCTCAGCTCAAGAGGAAAACAATATTTTGAACACTTCAGCAGTTTTACCTGAATAACCCAATGAACTTTACTTTAATTTTATGCCAAGTTAAAACCTTAGAAACCAGGTTCAAGTTTCATTTTGAGCTAACTTACACACTCAACGCTATTTGATAAAATACTGCTTGCCAATAAATACACGTCACGAGGTGTGAATGTGATTGTCAATACGGCATGAGTGTCAGTGAGGGAGGATATAACAAGAGGTGCATCCTCGAGTTCTATCCTTCCGTGATGGCACGAGTGCTGCATTGATGAACACATTCAAGCAATTTGACGTTCTATGTATATTACATGCCACTAGGCCATAAAATCCATCAATTTAACCCTTTACCAAACATAACGGCCAAAACTGGCCAGCGCTATTCTAAAAAATCGCCAATTAATTTCATTTTTTTGCCTCAAAAACATAGGTTATGACCCTCGTTGGAATGAGCTCATCGAGCTCCTTCCAACGAGGGGTCATAACCTATGTTTTTGAGACAAAAAAATGATAAAAAATAGTTATTCAACACTTTTTTTTTGTAAGTGTCGTCTGCTTTTCATGTTAGGTAAAGGGTTAAAAATTAAAAGATCACTCACCAAAAATTTTAAACTTTAAAACTCCTTGTTATTTATTGATCGCTTGCTTAACCCTTCACCTAACATGAAAAGCAGATGACATTTTCAAAAAAGGTTCTTGAATAACAAAATTTTTTCATTTTTTGTCTCAAAAACATAGGTTATGACCCCTCTTTGGAATGAGCTCGTCGAGCTTGTTCCAACGAGGGGTCATAACCTATGTTTTTGAGACAAAAATGAAAAAAATAATGAAAATTAATTGCCGATTTTTGAGAATAGCGCTGGATGGTTTTGGCCGTTACGTTGGGTAAAGGGTTAATAAAAACAAAACTTAGCTGTGATTGGCACACTCATATGACAAATTAACCCTTTACCCAACACAGACAATATCGAAATTTATTATTTTAAATATAATTTTTTCAAAAAATTTCAACAAAACCATATCATGTGACCCCTCGTTGGAACGAGCTCGATGAGCTCGTTCCAACAAGGGGTAACATGATATGGTTTTGTTGAAATCTTTTGAAAAATAATATTTTTTCAACTGCTGAATTTTCATATTACGCGGGCGGATGTGGGCGATTCGTTGGGTAAAGGGTTAATACATAAACAGCAAAATATAAATGAAAATTGTGTACAAATAGGTTATTTATTCATATTTTAAAGAAATTAGCTGCCGTTATCAAAGATATTCACTTGAAAGTAAAAACTTTAGTGCTATAAAACCACTCCCCATTTATAGAATAAGTTTTATTTTGGGGGAGCATATCGTTGCCTCTTTTGTCTGTCCATCCATGCATCCATCCACAGCAATATCCGCAGTAAGTGGATGGATTTCGATGAAATTTGGTATGAGAGATGCTTGTGGGATGAGCATGGAACACATGTTCAGACGGATTTGTAAATATGGAACTGGAGGAAAAGTAAAAGGCATGTAATAATAGTAATTACATGATTAGGCCTAAAAAGTTCAAAATCTGTTTCTCAGGCCCTCCTGCATTGTCCTTTTGGCTGCTTTTATAACCAATGCAAACTTGAAAAATTAAAATTTAAATGGTTTATGTCTGATATTTTACCCAAGTTAATAAAATTGATAATTTTTTCTCTTGAGTGCAACAAGGCTGTGGCTGCTAAAGCATTGCAAATCCTTGTTGCACTCAAGGGATGAAATACACCACCATCTATGCTATTGTGTAGATTAGGAGGCCTAAACATAAAACAACCCAATTAAGAACATGAACTTTTGATGGCAAAGAAATAATTACAAAAATGAAAAATAAAATAAAAAACCTGCACGCCCACATGCAATTTTACAAAAAAAATGCATGAGAAACAGAAGATCTGCTTTGTGGGGCCTTATGTTGGGCATTATGATTCATTAGCATCTCTTCGTGACCAATTAGAAATCCTCCATATTTATTAGTAGCATTTGACTTTATCACTGGCAGTTCATAATATAGATTGGAAACCAGATTGACATTGCCATTTCTCTATAATGTCATTTGAAATACACATATGGAATAACAGTTACCGAACTTCCATTGTAACTATAATTCACCCCAGTAACACAATTACATTATTATTATTAGTTTCTGTGAGTCTCAGGAGGATAGTGGCACTGTATTTATTAAGGCAGAGTGCAAGATAACTGGATGCTTGCCT
The DNA here is from genome assembly GCA_031216915.1 of Pictodentalium vernedei. Lineage (NCBI taxonomy): Eukaryota > Metazoa > Mollusca > Scaphopoda > Dentaliida > Dentaliidae > Pictodentalium > Pictodentalium vernedei. The sequence continues at coordinate 57,221,410 of CM062289.1, forward strand.
CAAGCCTGGAAATAAGCAGACTGTCATTTGCAGAATGAGGTCCCCAGAGGGTGAATTTAGTGATGCTACCCTGCACAGCAGGGTAGCATCACTAAATTCACCCTCTGTGAACCACAGTTTAAATCAAGGAGTCTCAAGCCAAAACAGAAAGAGGTACCCAGAGGATACATTGTCCTGCTGTATGGGATAGCATTAGCAAATTCACCCTCTGGTGATCTCATTCTGTAAATGACAAATTCCTTATTTCCGGGCTTTTCCCCATCCAATGCAAACTGCTCCTGCTAAGTTAGTAAATGAGACAAGACACCTTAATTTCAGTTAGCTTAAGTTGAAACATGGTAGCATAGTATGTTGAGGCATACTGCATATTAATGGAACACATGCCCTCAATCGATGCAAACAGGGGCAGGGAGAATACATTGCAAATATATTGAAAACGAATACACAAAATCCAAATGTATTTTGAATATGAATACGAATGCTTTACAATGTATTCATGAATACAAATATGAATACTTGAATACTGTTCTGAATTCTTCCGAATGGATGATTGAATTGAAAAAGCCTAGAATATATTGAAACATTGTCAAAAAAATCATACATATATCAATGCCTGTGAAACCAGTTCTTCAAGCTCATTCCAATGACATCCATATACATGAAAGTATGAGGGGGGCACGGTGGCGTCGTGGTAACCGGTTCTCGTCAGATCACCAAAGTTAAGCAACATTGAGCATGGTTAGTAGTTGGATGGGTGACCATTTCAGCGACTGATTCGTACTCCTGCGTTGTGTCCTTGGGCAAGGCACTTAACTCCGATTGCTTACTTGGGGGCACGATGACCATATGTACTAAGGCGTACTGCACGTCGATGGTGCGCATGCCTTCAACCAATCTAACCCTGCCTGTGCCGCGATGCAGAGTTCAGAGTTACGATGTTGGAGAGCTGCCAGCTGCTCGTCGTTGCTCAGTGGTTCTCTCCGGGCACTCTGGCTTCCTGCACCCATAAAACTGTCACCGACATGATATGAACCTGGCTGTTAATGTGTTGTTAAACCCTAATAAACAAACAAACATGAAAGTATGAAAAATAAAAAAATAATTTTTGTTCTTTGGAACACTTTGTCAGATAAAGGGTTAACTAAGCTTACATTTTTAATCAATTATTCAATTAATGTACTGCTGGATTTAAATTGTAATTTAACCACCATGATATTTAATGTTTATCTAAAACATAGCCTATGGTCCTTCATTGTAACAAGTTCATCGTTGTCTTTCTGATGATGCAAACTCAGCTTGAGCAGGGTTAGGAAGCTGGTAATGTTCAGCAGTTACTTGCCACTGCTCAGTAGTTCTCGTGTTCCTCCACTGGTAAAACTGTCTGATATGAAGTGACCATTGCTGTTGAAAGTGTCATCAAATCCCAATAAATAAAAGAAAAAAGAATAAAATTCTGTCTGCACCAAGGCCTACCTGGGCTCAGAGAAGCCCATGTATGCCTTAACCCTTCACCCAATGCAGACGATGTCAAAATTTATTAATTTAATTACTATTTTTTTTAATTTTACAAAAAATTTCAGCAAAACCATATCATGTGACCCCCCTCATTGGAACGAGCTCGATGAGCTCGTTCCAATGAGGGGATCACATGATATGGTTTTGTTGAAATATTTTAAAAAATTTCTTTCAACTACTGAATTTGCAAATTACGCTGGCGGATGTGGCCGATTTTTTAGGTAAAGGGTTAATGTGGTCTTAGAGACTACTATGTGCCTTCGAGCTTCTGATCTTGTTCTGTGATGATATATACTGCACAGCCAACACACCAGGTTTTTATAATTAACATTATTGTTCCCTCTCGGGCACCATTGGAAGTTCAGCAATTCTGGGCTACTGTTGTAAACAAATTCTGATTTACTGGCAAAACGGGCCCCCTGTAACCTATAGCTGGGGATGAAAGGCCTCTTCGGGTGGCAGCATTGGAGTAAATAATTGTTTAATTCCTTGCATGCTGCTGAAAGATATTCTTACCCTAGACACTGAAATAATTATTCCCCCCCCCCCCCCCCCCCCCCCCCCCCCCCCCCCGCAAACAAAGTTTGGGGGGTATATGGGATTCACCCTGTCCATCCGTCCGTCCATCTGTCCATCCTTATAAGCGCAACTCCTAAACCGTTTGAAGAATTTTCATGAAACTTTACACAATGGAAGAACTCCATATGAAGATGTGCATGAAGCAATATAATTCCGTTCTGACAGGCGTGGGGGGTATCACTTTGTGAGCTTGCTCACAGTACCTCTAGTTAATCTATGCTGTTGCTTACACATAGCATGTTATTACTCATCACATTCATCAGTAATTGATTTTGTAGAAATGGAAAATGACCCCCAGTGCATGTTGATATGAACCCAGTTTCTTCTTTAAGTAGTCATAGATACTTGCTTATGATGTTGGTGTCTGTTGCATTTTGTTGACAGAAATATTTAAGAAAATATTGTTGATAGTCAATTGATATTTGGCACCGTTTCGTGAAAAATATTGTAAGCAAATTGAATATTATTTTGAATACTGAATATTTGCAAGGCCAAGTCGTGGACATTTATTAACCCTTTAGCCAACGCAGACGATATCAAAATTTATTATTTTAAATATCATTTTGTCAAATTTTTTATGCGGCAACCGCGTTGTGTCCTTGGGCAAGACACTTCATCTCCATTGCCCGCATGGGGGCACGGTGGCGTTGTGTACTAAGGCGTACTGCACGTTGATGGTGCACTTGGTGCACAACCAATGCTAACCCTGCTTGTGTGGAGTTCTTACGTTGGGGAGCTGACAGTTGCTCGCCGCTGCTCAGTGGTTCTCTCTGGGTACTCCGGCTTCCTCCACCCTTAAAACTGTCGCGGTCATGATTAGCCATAGTGCATAAATATGTGACCTTAAACACCAATAAATAATTCAAATTTTTCAAAAAATTTCAACAAAACCATATCACATGACCCCTCGTTGGAACAAGCTCGATGAGCTCATTCCAACAAGGGGTCATATAATATTTGTGTTTGTTGAAATATTTTGAAAAATAATATTTTTTCAACTGCTGAATTTGCATATTACGCGGGCGGATGCAGTTGATTCGTTGGGTAAAGGGTTAAAAAGCTCATTTAAAGCCTGGGAATTTTTTTCTATCATGTATGACCCTGTGAATCGCCCATTTTCACTTCAAATTGAATTGGATCTGTTATGTGAATCATAAATGGAATAGCGAATCAAATCATGAGCATTTTGAAGATGACCGATTGGGGAAGGGGGTTTTTGCTGTTAACCTGATGTATTTCAACAGTGATGGCTCAAGTCCAGACTGATAAAATATTCCAACTACATTACCAACGTATGCCTTCATCGAAGGTATGCCTTGGTGTTGTAGTTGGAATAAACCCAGTGAGGATTATGGTTTAAAAACAAATGGATGCAAGATTTATCAGTGTTAGGCACTACACAGGGTTAGCCACTGGCAACAGTTCATCGTTGATAGTCTGGAAACTTTAAATTTTCTTTCAAAAATGGCAGTGTATAGTGAGACTGGAATTAGTACTGCTGATGGCATGGGTACAGATGTTGTTTCAGTTTAGAAAGCGGAAACTGCACTCAGTCTTTATTTTCAATATTATAATCCTCTGCCAGAACAAAGTTTGCGGCGGTTATGGAACTGTTTTCTGTCCATCCATCTGTTTGTCCATCTGTCTGTCCATCAATCCGTCCATAACAACTTTGGACCTTCATATCTCAGTCAGTGGATGTTGGATTTAAATGATCTTTGGTATGCTGATAGACCACCATGTGGGAAAGGATATTCACAAGTAACAGGTTTTGTCCATATTTTTTTTTAGAGTTATGGGCACTTTTCTGCTTGTTTCAACTTAGAAAATTTCAATTTTTATGGTTTCTGCTCAGCGGGGGATACTGATGGCATTGTCCCTTGTTTATGTACAGTTTCCACAAGAACTATGCACATTGTGAGATGTCGAAGATAATTAGTGTCAAGCTGTATTCAGTGAAAAGATTAGAATGGAAACAAATTGTGCATTTGATTCAAATTGAACTGAATAGCAACATAAGATTTGAAATCAAATTGAATCTCGAACCTTCGCAGGGCCCTACCATCAAGGTATACAGTGTATATCAGAAATATATCACTCTCGTGAATAGGAGAAAACCCCAATTTTCACTCGTGTCAAAGCTGCTCATGAAAATATTTAATTCCTTGTACACACTCAAGATGATATCCCTTGAGTGGTTTAGGGGTAGAGTAAAGGAAATTTCATCCCTGAGGGAAGATATTTGACCCGTGTCTGGGTTAAATATCTTTACCTAAGGCTGAGATTTACCCATCCCATCCCCACAAAACCTCACCATCACATACCACACACAACATCATCAGAATAAAAAGAGCAGTCAATTGCATATTTGGAAAGTGCATTGAAAAGCTCTACATGTGCAAAAGTATTTACTACAGAGACGAGTGTTAGAATGCACTAGTAATGATTTGACATATTTATGTCATTTATTAATTTATTAGGATTTAACGACACTTTTGACAGCCAGGGTCACCTCGTGGAGGATGCCTGAGCACCCGGAGGGAACCACCAAACAATGACAAGTAACTGCCAAACTCCCTAGGTACTAACTCCCTACAAGCAGGGTTTGCATTGGTTTAAGACAAGTGCGCCATCGATGTGCAGTGCACCTCCGTACATGGTGGCACCGTGCCCTCATGTGGGCAATCGGGGTTAAGTGCCTTACCCAAGGTCACAATGCCGTTACCCTTGACGGGTATCAAACCATGGGCCTTTTGGAGTAAGTCCAATACCATAACCACGGAGCCAGAATGCTCCCTGGGTAGCTATTAATCCTCTGCAAAATAATGTTGAAATATGAAAATTCAACCAGTTATCCATAACCACTGAGCCACTATTTAACCCTATACACACTGATAACGAAATTTGTAAATTTCAGGCTGCTAATTTTTCCCATGATGCAACACTAGGAATTTAACAAGTTCAGTCTTGTTTGACAGAGCTCAATGAGCTCTGTCAAACAAGACTGAATTGGTTAAATTCCTAGTTGCATTATGGGAAATAACTGCATGTCAAAATTTTAATATTTTGAGTGATGTCAATTTTAAAGTTATTGATTTTGATGAAGTCATCCATGGTGTGGTGAGAGAACAGTCATCCTCGAGTGGTGTACGGTGGAAGGTGTAGTTGTGTCAGTTGAATTGAAATGGGATGCCTTTATTGATTGAAGGATGAAAATAAGGCTCCGGGAGTGGGAGAAAAATGATCTGTCATAAGCTGATGTGTGAGATAGAAAAATCTCACCCTTGGAACCAGATTTTAGGACCGAACACTCGGCAAGCCTTGTGTCCGGCACAAAAATCGGTCCCAGTGGGGTGAGGTTTTTCCATCTCACACTTCAGATCATCATGGATTATATTAATCTCACCCCAATTATCTCACCTGTGACACGTATACTTGTACATGTATCTCAAATGGCAGGTGGTGAGAGGCAAACTTTGTCTCTCATTTACTGTCCAAAACATAAAACCTGTGGGTATACATTGACCACTTCACTGCCATGTGCTTATAGAGAAATGAGACAACATCACAGTGAGAGAAATTCGGAAGGTCATGGACAGCATGCCTCACCGATTAACCTTTTACCCAATGTAACAGCCAAAACCAGCCAGCGCTGTTCTAAAAAATCGCCAGTTAATTTTCATTTTTTTTCATTTTTTGTCTCAAAAACATAGGTTATGACCCATCGTTGGAATGAGCTCGTGGAGCTCGTTCCAACGAGGGGTCATAACCTATGTTTTTGAGACAAAAAATTTGATATTCAAGAATTTTGTTTTCAAGTGTCGTCTGCTTTTCATGTTAGGTAAAGGGTTAAGGTGTGTTAGATATGCTCAAGGCTGTTCCATCGGGTACTGAACAACGTGACGTTTTTTAATGTGGTGATGACGTCCGCGGTGCCTAATATTCATTCAATAAAAAAGAAAGCTCTAGAAACCCTTGCTTCACTGATAAGGAATAATCCCCCTACTGCAAATAGCAGATTTTCTCAGGAGAATTTACCCATTTACTGTATACCCACTGGTTTTATAGGGAGGGGGGGGGGGGGGGGGGCTTAACCTTTTTTGGGACAGTATACATAGAGTCAGTTTCCTATGAAATTTCTATACTGAGATCGCTAAAATTGTTCTGAATTTGAGATTGTTTTTATCACATTTTGTCTAATTTAACCTTTTACCTACCGGTAATGTAACAACTAAAACTGGCCAGAGCTGTTTACAAAAGCACCAGCCAAATTTTATTATTTCTCCGTGTTTGTCTCAGAAATGGAGCTTATGACCCCCAATAGGAATGAGCTGATCAAACTCATTCCAATGAGGGGTAATAAGCTATGTTTTCAAGGAAAAAAATTGAAAATATTTAGTTATTCATGAAATGTGTTCTACCTTTGTTGTCTTCTATTCATATTCAGTAAACAGTTAACTCTTTGCATGCTGCTGGTGGATATTCCTGCCCAGCACATGGTTTCTCTTGATATTATTTATTTATTTATGTATTTATTGGTGTTTAAGGTCACATATTTATGCACAATGGCTAATCATGACCGTGACAGTATTATGGGTGGAGGAAGCCGGAGTACCCGGAGAGAACCACCGAGCAATGACGAGCAGCTGCCAGCTCCCCAACATCGTACCTCTGCACAGCAGCACAGGCAGGGTTAGATTGGTTGAAGACATGCACACCAACGACGTGCTGTACATGGTGTCAACGTGCCCCCATGTAGCCAATCGGGGTTAAGTGCCTTGCCCAAGGACACAACGCGGGAGTCCAAATCGATCGCTCAGACGGTCACCCATCCAAGGATTAACCGGGCTCGACATTGCTTAACTTCGGTGATCTGACAAGAACCTGGTTTCTCTTGTTACTGAAATAAGTGTAAGTTGGGCACATTCAATCATCTTTGCGCTGTGTAAATTTAATGGATTTTTTCACCAATGATTTCTCATGTTACATTTATAATTAATTTTTCATCAAATCTAGTCATGGCTGCTTGAAAGCAGCCATGACTAGATTTGATGAAAAATATCTAGAAAATACTCATCAGGTTAAGAGTTAATGGAATATAAGAGAAGATTAATTCAATGCTACTTCCGAAACCCACTCACAATGTAATGTTGATGATGGTGACTTGATTAGACATGTTGTGAACAATATTTCCATAATGAGCAATTTAATGTTGATAAATATATTATGTCTCAAAGTTAGTTTGTCCAATCAGAATGCCGGATTACCAACTAAGGGTTCTACCACCTCAAGTAACTAGCCTGATATTATTTGATGTCGGGTGACTAGCCGCCATTACTATTTTGATGTATTTCCACTTGCTTTGAATTTTTCAAAATTTGAATTAAAACAAAATAAGAGAATTCAAGTACCAAAAATATTTTCAAGGTACCGTATTTATTGATTTAAAACATTAAATATTTAAAAAATGATCATTTCTTTTTGTCTATTTCTTGAGTTATGAACCCCAAAAACAAAGTCCAAACTGTGTAAATGGGCGTAGCCCATTTACACGATGTTTGGACTTTGTTTTTTGGGGTTCATAACTCAAGAAATAGACAAAAAGAAACGATCATTCCTTATAATTAAACGTTCGCGACCCAAATAAATAAATAGTATTCGTCGTCCTCTAGTTCAGCGAACGAAGACTTAAGAACTAAAACTGGTAGACATATTATTTTTCTGGCATAAAAGAGGGCGCATATTATTGAAATGCAGGTAGCAATTGACACACTTTCCAAGTCAAATGCACTTATGTCATTAAATTTTTTATTGACCAATGAATTACGTAATGCAAAGAAAACGTCATAAGCCACGCCTTCATCAAATTTCATTGAACTGTTCACTTCACGTAAAAGTTACGTTCCGTGGTAGGTGGAAGTAGGCCATCAGTATTACATTGTATTTTGGTTTTGACCGTTTCCCGAGAACTGAAAAACACAGTTTGTAAAAGTGGAGTTAGATATAAAGCCAGATAACATTGCCGTATTCAAATTTGCAATGTCAAAATTACCGTATTCAGCGTAACCAGCCATTGTTTACAATTGATTTGGGTAAAACGATGAACGCAGTCGCAGACGATCACCCAGTGTGCGTAAAAATTGAAATGTCAAATAAATACAGGTGTGAAGAAAGAGAAAAATTGACCCACCATGGTCATTTAAATATTTTATAAATAATTTCATGGTGATAAATTAGTAATATAAATTTATTTTACTTTTTCACATTTAGAACGTGCCAGTGTTCTAACTTCTATTGATTTGACACCATGTTGCAACTCCAAAGACTGGTATTTTAGGGGGGTGGCTGGGGGCGGACCTAATTGTTTTTTTTTGGGTTCATTGAGTTATGAAAAGAAAAAACAGAATCGTGTGAGCCAATCGTTTTATCTGAAAACGCATGAACCGAAAAAAAGTTTAATTATTTCAAAAATGGACAGAAAATATTATTAGCAGTTCCCTAGGTTCTTTTTTTTTACGATTCTATCGATTTTTTATGCTTATATCAAACCTTTTCTTCACAGTTTACTCAACAGATTAAAAGTGATTTTTTGAATATTTAAAAGTGCTTTGTTAACCCTCTTCAGGTGGTGATGACTGTAAATGTATGTAAGGGTATTTTAGATATGCTTGTAGCGATACATTTTATTTTATAAACAAATATCGCACTTCGAACATTGTCAATTGTTTACTGCCACCATGGATACGTACTGGTGCCAGTAATGGTTGATGATTCTGCATTGTGCTGTCAATAGCGGTTTCTAAAAAATAAATGTTCAGTCATTCTTTGTTTCTCGTGAAAATTTATTAATCCCTTGATTTACATGAACCTTCAACATAATAAATATAATAATTCAAGGCTCTGGGTGTTCATATCAGGGTTGGCTTCGACTCACCTGATATGAACTCTCATCACCTTGAATGCAAATATATCAGCCAGCTACAAGCCATGTAACTTATAATAAATACAGTGGAATCCTGTTAAATTGAATAGCCACTTTACCAATGAAAATTATTCAATTCGGAGTATTCAATTAACAGTGATTTTGTCACTTTCCTGTATTCTGGAGATAAACTTAGCATTTATTCTATTATATCTTGTTTGACAGAGCTCCATGAGCTCTGTCAAACAAGATGTAATAGATTAAATGACTGTATTGAATATACTGAATCTAAATAAATAGGTCTATAAACAAAGAAAAACTGGGGAGAGTCAGAGTAGTTTAATTAACAGAAGTTTAATTAATTCAATTAACATGGTATAGCCATGAATGCAGGAAGTAACCTTAAATGACAGTAAACTACAAAATACAATGCAATGCTTCGCAGTTTGATTTTGAATCTTAACACTTTACCCAACGAATCGGCCTCATCCACCTGTGTAATATGCAGATTCAGCAGCTGCAGAAAAAATATTATTTTTCTAAAATTTTTAACTGAACTATATCATGTGACTCCTCTTTGGAACGAGCTCATTCTGAATTGTAGGGATTGTCACTCAATGGCTTCATTTTCCAGGGATGTGCTTCGTAATATCTTTAAACTGAAAATATTTATTCTGTATAGATTGGCCTGTCCCCATGGGAACCCCAGGAAGTGAAGTAGTGCTTGTTTACTATGGTACACAAGCTCTGTTTTACTGGTTAAATGGGACCCAGTCACCAATGCTTCAGGTGGAAGTCCTCTAACATGGGAAAAACAATTGACTAAACTTGGCTTTATCTCCATGTTGTGGTCATGATTAGCCATGGTGCAGAATTATGTGACCTTAAACACCAATAAATAAAAAAATAATATTATCCACATTAGAACCCTGGGAAGTGGAATATTGCCTATTTTCTTTAATAAACATGCTCCCTATTACTGGTATGTAATGGAATTTACTCCACATAATCTAGATCAATAAGAACTTTTTATTTTTACTTAATCAGATTAAAACGTGAATTTACAGTACAAGTCAAAATAAGTTGTAGGATTACCACTATAAACTATGTATCTTTATATTCCTATGCTGATAAGACCAGAAGCTGGCATCATTTTCTGGAAAGCTCTCTCTGAGATCTTTCCAGAAAATGTCAGATTCGGATCTTAACAGTGCAGGAACAGTAGTATATTTAATTTTTTGCAGTTATGCTACAACTTATTTTGACTTGTACTGTAAGTTGGTGACTTCAGAAAAAAACATTCTATAAGTTAATTGAATCAATTCAAGGGCTAGATTTGCAAGAGGACCAGTTACGAGTTGCATTTTGAACTTCTTGGCCAGGTTTTTTCCCATGGGAACCCCAGGTAATGAAACAGTGCTGGTTGACAGTGGTAAACAAGCTTTGTTTTACTGGAAAAATAGGACCCACACTAACCAATACCTGGGGTAGAAGTCCTCTAACATTGGCAACATGGAGATAAACAACTGACTAAACTTGACTTTGTCTGAATGTTGCCGTCATGATTAGCCATTGTGCAGAAATATGCCTTAAACATTTTTTCAAAATTGCTCCATTCATATATTAACAAGAGAAAATTGCTTCATTCATATATCAATAACAAGAAAGTATATTATTATTCTTGGAAGTGTTCTGGACGGATAGATCTGCCGTTGTTTTAAAATGAGCACATTCTTGGGGTAGCCCTCCCATGGGAAGTGAAGCAGTGCTTGTTTACTGTGGTAAATGGGCACTGCTCTGCTGGTAAATTAGGACCCAGACACCAATGCTTGGGATGGAAGTCATCTAAAATGGGCAAGATGGGCATAAACGATTGAGAAAATTGACTTTTTACCTCCATGTTGTGATCTCGATCAGCCATTGTGTAGAAATATGTGACTTGAAACAGCAATAAATAAATCAATGTAGAAGAGAGGTCATGGAGTTGAAATACTTTCTTTGATAAACCTAATGAGAACAGTTCCTCATTTCCTTGCATAACTGACAAAAGTGAAATAACCTATTTTATCGAACAAGAGCTATTTCAGTAGCTCAAAGAGAATTTGATTTAACATGTGTCGAACTGTTTTATTACACGGTTTTGTTTCATTACACTTTTTATTTGACATTTTTATGTTTTCTGTATTGAATCAATGTTGCTAATATTTGTTGTTGAAATTGTGCTTATATTTTATTGTTATTGACCTGTAAATAATTGTCTATTAATGTTTGTATCTGAAAGGATATTCTCTGTCCTATCATATAATGCAGTTTAACTGGTTCATTGCTGAAAAACAATAATTCAAAAGTAGGGATGTGTGATATATTGATAAGTTGATCTAATAGAGAATATCCAATGACTGTTCAGTTTAGTTTATACTGGAAGTTATGAAATTAGTTCAGTAAATTACAGGGGTGGGGTCCCCGTGGGAACCCCGGGAAGTAAGCAGCACTTGTTTCCTGTGGTAAACCAGTTCCGCTTTACTAGTAAAATAGGACCCAGTCACCAATGCTTGGGGTGTAAGTCCTCTAAAATGGGCAACATGAAGATCAACGATTGACTAAACTTGACTTCATCTCCATGTTGTGTCACGATTAGCCCTGGTGCATAAATATGTGACGTTAACCACCAACAAACAAACAAACAAACAATGTTTGTATCTGAAAGGATATTCTCTGTCCTATCATATAATGCAGTTTAACTGGTTCATTGCTGAAAAACAATAATTCAAAAGTAGGGATGTGTGATATATTGATAAGTTGATCTAATAGAGAATATCCAATGACTGTTCAGTTTAGTTTATACTGGAAGTTATGAAATTAGTTCAGTAAATTACAGGGGTGGGGTCCCCGTGGGAACCCCGGGAAGTAAGCAGCACTTGTTTACTGTGGTAAACCAGTTCCGCTTTACTAGTAAAATAGGACCCAGTCACCAATGCTTGGGGTGTAAGTCCTCTAAAATGGGCAACATGTAGATCAACGATTGACTAAACTTGACTTCATCTCCATGTTGTGTCACGATTAGCCATGGTGCATAAATATGTGACGTTAACCACCAACAAACAAACAAACAAACAATGTTTGTATCTGAAAGGATATTCTCTGTCCTATCATATAATGCAGTTTAACTGGTAAAGTGCTGAGTTTTTTCTGACAACAAATCAAAGCTCATCATATACTGCTCTATTACATTTAATTGGATAGTGCCTTATAGGCACTATCCAATTAAATGTCAGAGAGCAAGGTATTGTATAAAAAATCTGATTCATATCAGGGACAATAAAGGATTCCTCAGGTAGAATGTAGCTACAGACAGTTATTGCCTGTCACTTTTAGTAAAGCCCAAAATAGGGCTTCCAGCACTCTACCAGTTAACTGGTTCATTGCTGAAAAACAATAATTCAAAAGTAGGGATGTGTGATATATTGATAAGTTGATCTAATAGAGAATATCCAATGACTGTTCAGTTTAGTTTATACTGGAAGTTATGAAATTAGTTCAGTAAATTACAGGGGTGGGGTCTCCGTGGGAACCCCGGGAAGTAAGCAGCACTTGTTTCCTGTGGTAAACCAGTTCCGCTTTACTAGTAAAATAGGACCCAGTCACCAATGCTTGGGGTGTAAGTCCTCTAAAATGGGCAACATGTAGATCAACGATTGACTAAACTTGACTTCATCTCCATGTTGTGTCACGATTAGCCATGGTGCATAAATATGTGACGTTAACCACCAACAAACAAACAAACAAACAATGTTTGTATCTGAAAGGATATTCTCTGTCCTATCATATAATGCAGTTTAACTGGTAAAGTGCTGAGTTTTTTCTGACAACAAATCAAAGCTCATCATATACTGCTCTATTACATTTAATTGGATAGTGCCTTATAGGCACTATCCAATTAAATGTCAGAGAGCAAGGTATTGTATAAAAAATCTGATTCATATCAGGGACAATAAAGGATTCCTCAGGTAGAATGTAGCTACAGACAGTTATTGCCTGTCACTTTTAGTAAAGCCCAAAATAGGGCTTCCAGCACTCTACCAGTTAACTGGTTCATTGCTGAAAAACAATAATTCAAAAGTAGGGATGTGTGATATATTGATAAGTTGATCTAATAGAGAATATCCAATGACTGTTCAGTTTAGTTTATACTGGAAGTTATGAAATTAGTTCAGTAAATTACAGGGGTGGGGTCTCCGTGGGAACCCCGGGAAGTAAGCAGCACTTGTTTCCTGTGGTAAACCAGTTCCGCTTTACTAGTAAAATAGGACCCAGTCACCAATGCTTGGGGTGTAAGTCCTCTAAAATGGGCAACATGTAGATCAACGATTGACTAAACTTGACTTCATCTCCATGTTGTGTCACGATTAGCCATGGTGCATAAATATGTGACGTTAACCACCAACAAACAAACAAACAAACAATGTTTGTATCTGAAAGGATATTCTCTGTCCTATCATATAATGCAGTTTAACTGGTTCATTGCTGAAAAACAATAATTCAAAAGTAGGGATGTGTGATATATTGATAAGTTGATCTAATAGAGAATATCCAATGACTGTTCAGTTTAGTTTATACTGGAAGTTATGAAATTAGTTCAGTAAATTACAGGGGTGGGGGTCCCCGTGGGAACCCCGGGAAGTAAGCAGCACTTGTTTCCTGTGGTAAACCAGTTCCGCTTTACTAGTAAAATAGAACCCAGTCACCAATGCTTGGGGTGTAAGTCCTCTAAAATGGGCAACATGTAGATCAACGATTGACTAAACTTGACTTCATCTCCATGTTGTGTCACGATTAGCCATGGTGCATAAATATGTGCCGTTAACCACCAACAAACAAACATACAGGGGTGGGGAGAGGGGGGAGGAGTATTTTTTATTTTTTTTCATTTTATGGATTTTTGATTTCAATTTTACTTTCTACCCAACTACAACTTTAAAGAAATCAAATACCACTGAAAGGTTATTTCTGCAGGATATGGGTTATTGAGGAATACAAAGCAAAGATGATAAATTTGAGCTAATTTACTGATTTCAGCAAATTCTTGTTCAGAATGCTGAAATGTTCATTCTATAAATATAAAAAAGAAAAGAACACAGAGTGAACCTGTCGGATAACATATATTTTATTTCTGTAAATTTACATGAAAATGGTCAAAAGACCATTTTCATGTAAATTTACAGAAATAAAATATATGTTACCCGACAGGTTCACTCTGTGTTCTTTTCTTTTTTAAAGAAACATAAATTTGTGCTAAAAATTGTTTGCATTTTTGCTAATTTCAGCAAATTTAGTGGCATTGCAATCTCATCCCTGATCAAGCTTGTTTTTGAAACCTTTCTGTATATGCAAAAATGATTTCAGGCTGTCCATACCTAATTATTCCCTGCCAAAACAAAGTTTGCGGAGGATATAGAAATCGAGTCTGTCTGTTCGGGCAACTTTGGACCTTCTTATCTCAGTCAGTGGATGTTGAATTTAAATGATCTTTGATATGCTGATAGACCAGCAGGGGTGGGGTGTGGGTGGGGGTGGTGGGTATTCACAGGTAACAGGTTTTGTCCAATCTTTTTTTCTACGGTTGTGGGGCTTTTTAGACTTTTTTCGACTTTGAAAATTTCAATTTTCATGGTTTCTGGTCAGGAACCACTTCTGATGGGGGATGCCGGTAGTGTTACACATTGTTTACTGTATGAGTGTGGTAAAATTCAGTGTAAACTGGGTCTGAGTTGAAGATTCTCTTTATCACCCGAACCAAAACCTGACAAAAGATGCCTGTGTCATGGATGTGCAAACAAAACGTTTCCTGTAACAGGGTTCATACAGATTAAGGAAAGTCTTGGAAAACAGTAAATTGATTTTGCCTTTGAAAAGTATGGAAAATTGGCTTGGGGTTTGGAAAAATTATGGAAAACGAACACATGCATGTAACATGGGTGTTTCTCGTGTCTAATGTGACCATTCCCAAAATATTTGTACTCCCAATTTTTAGGGTTCACAAAGATTTGCTACTTTAGTGAATGCTGTTTGTGGTTTCTTAACCTTTAACCCTTTACGCCGCGCTTAATATGCATATTCAGCAGTGGAAAAAATATTATTTTTCAAAAAATTTCAACAAAACCATATCATGTGACCCCTCGTTTGAACGAGCTCATTGAGCTCGTTCCAACAAGGGGTCACATGATATGGTTTTGTTGAAATTTTTTGAAAAATAATATTGATATTTAAAATAATAAATTTTGATATCGTCTGCGTTGGGTAAAGGGTTAAATGGTGGTGGTTTGTAAGCATTTTTGCCACACTTTGATCGAGTACATCTGGCTGCCTTGCAGTTGCTTCTAGGTAAGTCTTGGCCGTCTGTGTAGGCATTCAAGACTTGCCTGGAAACAACTGTCAAGATACTAAGAATGTAACTTAAAAGTTTACCTAAAACTTCATTGTTTGAGGCAATGTTTTACTGCAGTAAAAAGTGATCAAAGTTGGAATTGAGCCCTTTAAGGTTAAAGGTGTTTTCAAGATGGGGAGGGGGATGAGTGACATTTTAATAATAATAAATAGAATTATATTTTGAGTTACATTTAACCTTTGTGATTATGGAAATTTGATGTCAGGGGTATGGAAAAGGTATTGGAAGGTATGGACAACTAAATTGACACGACTGTATAAACCCTGTTGTGAGGCTTCTTTGAATTGCTTTGATAAAAACAAAACATTGAAATCTGTACGTAGTTTTAATGGGATAACAAATACTTGATACGGCAGCAAAAAAATCCCTCACCCTGTTGGAACCCCAAGAGCAAAACTAGAAAAAAATTCAAATGTCTATATTTCCTGCACTGTGCAAGACCGATACTTGTTATTTGGTTTGAAGCTTCCGTTTGTGTAGTTAATTCAGTTTGACCCCGTAAACACTGATATTGAAGCATCAGAATTTCTAGCCACAAATCCCCCCCCCCCCCCCAATGCCTCGAGGAATATTATCAATTTCGTCTTGTTTGACAAAACTTAAAGAGCTCTTTTAAACAATATTGAATTGATTAAATTCCTAGAGGCATTATGGGGAAAACTGCTAATTGCAATTGTGTCTTTTTGGCACTAGTTTCCAGAGGGTTAAAATTTAAAAAGAAGACTGCTTTTTACCGCCATAATATGCATACCCCATTTTAACACCTTGGGAACCCGTGAAGTAAAGCAGTGTGTGCTTACTGTATTACTTGTAAAATAGGGCCCAGTCAGTGCACTGTCAGCAATGCTTGTGGTGGAACGATTGACTAAACTTGACTTTATCTCCATGTTGTTGTCACGACTTTTTAGCCATTTTGCAGATGTATGTGACTTTGAACTCCAATAAATATGAATAAATAAATAGAAGGGAGCATATTAAAGATTTCCTCATGAACGTCCGTCTGCATTGAGTTGATAATGGTATACATTCTCTTTTAATGGTCTAGATTCAAGTTTGTTTATAGAAAGCTCCCTAGGTAATATTTGGGCTTGTTTCAAGGTGGCCAAAATTCATAGTCCTACCCATTTTCTCAATTTGTGAAACTGGTATGCTGATATGGTCCAAGTTGGGTGTGTTGAATTACCTGGTGACAAGTACTTGATTCATGGTAAAAGAAGTATAGATTTAAGCCTCATTTTCGATCAAGCATTTAACTCGTGTGGCACAAGTTTGTTCTAGCTATTTGCACAGCATTGGGGAGTTAATTATCACTGCCGAGTTGTCTTCCCTGTCAGTCTCAGACCTGCACAAATTAGAAATTGACTTTTTAACCCTTTACCCAACGAATCGCCCGCGTAATATGCAAATTCAGCAGCTGAAAAAATATTTTTCGAAAACTTTAACAAAACCATATCATGTGATCCCGCTTTGGAACGAGCTCGTCGAGAACGCTCCAAAGAGGTGTCACATGATATGGTTTTGTTGAAATTTTTTGAAACAATTTAAAAAATGATATTCAAAATAATAAATTTTGAAATCGTCTGCGTTGGGTAAAGGGTTAATGCGGTCCATTTTTTTAAGATAATATCTTGAGGTTATGACTTGGTTTCATATCCTTTCATATGACCTATCAGCCCGAGGTGACTTTATATCAGTCTGGGATCGTAAGTCGAAGGCTGACGTGAAGTTATTGAGGGCTGATATCTCGGCAGGTATGAAGCTAACCAAGTAATAACTTATTTTTTATTTAACCAAAACCGATAATACCAAAACTCTCAGATCTGTTAAATTTTCCTGATAGTGTTTCTTATTCTTTTCCCAAAGTCCAATTTTTTTCTCTTCTCCTAGTTCAGCTATCCCAACCTCCCGACTTCGCCACTGGGGAATCCTTGACGTTCGGATAGCTGAACTTTCTCTTCTCTCACTTCGACGATTCTCTGCGTTCAATTCTAAATTTTAGTTGACGACGAATGTTATGTACAAATCTGTTCTTTCTTCTGTTGGCACACCTAATCGTTACTTATTACCATTCATTAATAATTCCTCATCATACAAGGCTCTACGTCAAACCACTCCTCCACCATTCATTAACTGGTGGAGTGCTGGAAGCCCATATTTGGGCTTTATTCTAAAGTGCAGGTGCTGCAACTTAATGGCTTCATATTCTATGGATGTGCGTCATATAATTTTTGAATTGAAATTATTTAGTCTGTGAGGATTTGCATTGTTACAATTTATGGGAGAGTGCCTCTAGGCACTCTCCCATAAATTGTAACAAGGCATAGAGACTTGGATAAATTTGGATGACCAAAAATAATTTAGCACTCTACCACTTAATAATTCCCCATCATACAAAGCTCGACGTCAAACCACTCCTCCGCCATGTCTGCTAATGGCAATTTCCCTGCTTGCATTCCACTAATAAATACACAGAACGACATGCGAGTATAAATGGGTTAATCGATATGACACGAGTGCCATCGCTGAAGGATAGAAAGAGAGTGCAGGCCTCGAATTTTATCCTCCCGCGATGGCACAAGTGCCATATCAATTAACCCATTCACACACCCGTGTCGTTTTGTGTTTATTACATGCCTTCACGTCTATAAAAAACAACTATTATTAGAAGGACACCCTGCTAATGGCAGTTTCCCTGCTTGCACTCCACTAATAAATAAACAGAACGACACGCTGGTATAAATGGGTTAATCGATATGACATGAGTGCCAGCGCTGAAGGATAGAAAGAGACTGCAGGCCTCGAGTTTTATCCTCCCGCGATGGCACAAGTGCCATATCGATTAACCCATTCACACACCCGTGTCGTTTTGTGTTTATTACATGCCTTCACGTCTGTAAAAAAAAATATTATTAGAAGGACACCCAATGCTGCAGTGCGGAGTTACGATGTTGGGGAGCTGGCAGCTGCTCGTCGTTGTTCGCAGCTGCCCGTCGTTGCTCGATGGTTCTCTCCGGGTACTCAGGCTTCCTCCACCCATAAAACTGTCATGGTCATGATTAGCCATTGTGCATAAGTATGTGACTTTAAACACCAATAAATAAATAAATAAATTAGTCTAGTCTTATGATTGCTATACTAACATAAGCTACATGTATGGTATAGTTTGTCGATTTTCACAGTTCATGTAACTGTGATAGTTCTTTTTTTACAAGAGATGTTGTAAAAAACTGCAGTGTGGTGTCTAATAAATTCCTATAATTTTTCACATAAAAAGTCTGCCTATTCTAAGCTAAACTATCTTTCATTCTCTGTATTTCTTCTGCAAACAAAAATAAAACTTGCAGGTCACACTGCCAGTGTGATAATGGGATGTTTTTTTCTGGAAATACATTGCAGACAAGTTGTCAGAAATCGGTATAAGGCTCCACCTGGAACCCCCTGGAAGTGGAGCAGTGCTTGTTTACAATGGTATATATTTTTGTGGATAATTTGGCTGTATGCAGTCATTAAAATTACACTGTAATGGGAACTTTATGTTGTCACCGATGTACGTGTTGTAATGACAGTTGATGTTGATGTCTGTGCGTTAATATCTGAAACCAATATCAGGGTTCCCACAGCTCCTGAAACTTTGAATTTAAGAAATTAAAAATCACTGCCGACAACTCTCTTTGACTCATCTTCTCTGTTATTCGAAAGTATGATCGTTAAGAACAATAACTGCTCAATATTTTTTAAAATGCCGAGACACTCTTAGAAGAATGACTAGGTGTTGACATCTATTGTTCATAGAGACGAGCGGTATACCATAAATAACGTTCGTTATTGGTATTGAGCCGACACCGATTTAATGTACCGATGGAATCTCGAAATACGGAAAATTCAGTATTGAAAATTATTTCTGACATTAGTTTGAAAATAAAAAGACAAAGAACAGAAGATTACGCAAAATTTGTGACAAGAAGATACCATGGGCTATGTTTTTCCAAAGCCAGACACCACTGGTCATGTGATATAACAAAGAAGTTGAGAGAAAATACCCTGGGGTATTTTCTGTCAGCGTTTTCGTTACATTACATGACTGATGGCGGAAACTTGTGTGGCATGCCAGATTTTGACATTCTGGCGGCTTTGCTTTAAAACCGCGAACTTTAGCAGGGCAGTATACCAAAAATACCATTTCTTATTCATATCCGTGTGAGTACATGTATGTTGTTGATACCGAATATCATACCGATACTGAGGTGTCTCGTTCTAAAAATGCCGAAACCAAACTTGACCTTTCAATGCCGCCCAACTTGAATTTTGTTATAAAAACCTTTCAACCTGACCTGACCCAGTATTTAACTGAGTTTTTACTGAAACATCTATGCTTAGCCTGCTGTTGTTTTGATGAGTTATCTATCCTGAACGATAATACCCCGATTGAAAAACTAATCACATTGTCATTTTTTATTCTCCCACAATGCTATCAATTTTTTTTCATTTTTTGTATTAAAACAAGAATGGGTTGTAAGTCAGATAGTACATCCAACCCAGGATATTCGGCAGATAAGATTTTCGGGCTTTACCCTCGATTATTATCTGGTCCATACACCCCGGTCTCGTGTAATATACCATGATTGTTATGTGTATTCAGCGTTACCCGATAAAATAGATATTGAAAACTGCCAGGTTCACCACGCGTGGAGACTGGCTCACGTACTTTACAATACCCAGCCCTGGGCTGGTCACTTTCATTGGGTGGGCAATATTTCCACGGAAGCAATAATTTTAGATTCCTAACACTAATTTTTGGAATAATCATCAAAAATTTAATTAATGAAGCACCGGGTAAAACCCGGTGCTTCATTAATTAAAATTTTGCTGCTGATGATTTTTATTACTGGAAAACGCATGTGTGGACATCACCGCCCATGCGTGGATTCCGACCAGGATACGCAAACTGTATTGTACTGTACTGTATTTGTAAGAACGCATCTGATTGGTCCTCACGCATCTAAGTCACGTTATGACGTGAACGAAATGCTTCGACACAAAAACGGCGTCAAGCGAGAATGTAAACAGATCACTGAAGGTGATATTTATCTTCAAAACTATTATCTGCATTCACTTAATTCAAGTTTAATCGTAGTAATAAACAGAACACAACGATAGTACTGGACACAGAAATCAACGACCCTTCGGCGAAATACAGGAAAAACTCCCCAACTCGGATCATTGACTCCAGTCTCCCATACGCCACTCTCTCTGTGTTCTGTCTTATTGTCCTGTACATAAATTCCTGGGTCTTTGATGCGCCTTGATTGTTGTAGTAGTATCTGAACCTCAGTGGAATCTTGAATTTTATCAATATTTGTTAGAGTCAGAGCTGTGGGGTAATAAGTCGTCTTGCAAGCAATGAAATAACAGCAAAAGGTAGTTCCTTTAATACATTGTATTCACAAATTCTGTTAACCACTATTAGAGTGGCTGTAAAATTCGACAGGTAAAAAATAATATAAAATAAAAAACTACGGAACTTTTGACAGGGTTGATACTTTTCTTTTTTTTTTTCTTTTTTTTTTTTTATCCAATTTCAGTCTTTTTCACATTTTGATTAATTTTTCACCTTTGAATTTACATGAAAATGGTCTTTTTAGACCGTTTTCATGTAAATTAAAAACGTAAGAGGGTTTCTATAGCTTCTTTTTTTTGGAGGGGGGGGGGGAGGGGGGCAGAATATCATTTATTTGGACTCGTAATATTTTTAACAGTGTCTATATGCAAACACAGGTTCAGTTTATTTTGGGTTTTTTTTTCTTATCAGAATTGAGTCTCGTACCTGTTAAAGTTATTTGCAAGTTGCTGACCAACTTTTGCTCATATTTCATCGCTTGCAACTCGGAATATACTTATGTAATCTCACCATTATTTCATCGCACACGTTTTTGTATTATTGATGGAATTGTAATATAATGATATTTTTATTTAAGGTACTGATATTTTATAGAGGTAAAGTTCCTGGAATTTTTTTCATTAGACTCCATGGAAACTCATTGAATTTTATTTTTGCTTAGGTGTGGGAACCCTGCAAATATGCTACTATATCCCATGCTGAGAGGTTTTTATAACCTTCGGGAATGTTTGTACATATATTTACATATATTATAATGTAATTATATATTATCTAGTATACATTGTCATTGTATATATAACTTTTACGATATCAGGCTTGTGCAACTCATGTCTAAAATGAATTCTCTTTTGATAATAAACATTATATTATACCATCCATTGTTATTCTTTTATTTATCTTACGAAAGGACGTATTTTCTCCAATACAAGTAAAAAACGCCTGGACAAAATACAGATCTGAATTGAGCGTAGCAACTGCATTTGATTCAGAAAGCGAACGTTAGTAGGGGAAAAACGGGAGTGCCAGCATACTTCCATCCTGCTGTGCTGGAAAGTTGAGCTACTTTTGGAAAAACCTTATTTTTCCGGGGGGAGGGGGGGTGGGGCATGCAAAAAATACGGATACAAGGTGGACATTTTTACATTTTCAATTTTTGATTTTTGGGACCCACCACCCCCGGAATGCAAATTTTTGCCAGTCATGCCTTGAACACCCACCCCTCCCGCACAGTTTTTTAGCTCAACTTTGACGAAGTAAAATTTGAGCTATTGTCATGGCCCGTCGTCTGTCGTCCGTCTGTCCGTACGTCAACAATTGGCTATGGCTCGGGCTAGAGGTCGTATTTATGAACCGATCTTTACGAAACTTCTTGTGTACCTTTGTTATGACCCTGGGACGGGAACGAGTGTTTTTAGGTGTGGTCCGAAATTCAAGATGGCTGCCAGCGGCCATTTTGTACCGATGATGCAAAAATCAGTTTTTTGTACAGAACTTCTGTATGAAAGTTCTGATTTGAATAAAGTTTTGTATAAATGTTTAGTACCATGGGATACATCACATATAATACGGGTTTTTTTCTCGTGCGTAAATTATGCAAATTAGACTGACTTTGATTTATTTAGTGTTACTTTCAGAGCTGTAAGTGCCAAGATGCTATGGCTCGGGCTAGAGGCCGTATTTATGAACCAATCTTTACGAAACTTCTTTGGTACCTTTGTTATGACCGTGGGATGAAAACGAGTGTTTTTGGGTGCAGTCCGAAATTCAAGATGGCTGCCAGCAGCCATTTTGTACCAACGATGCAGAAATTTTTTTTTTGTACAGAACTTCCATATGAAAGCTCTGATTTGAATAATTTTTCGTATGAATGTTTAAAATGGGTTTTTTTTCTCGTGCTTATATTATGCAAATTAGACTAACTTTGATTTATTTAGTGTTACTTTCAGCACTGTAAGTGCAAATCCCTATACGGCTCGGGCAAGAGGCCGTATTTATGAACCGATCTTTACGAAACATCATGGGTACCTTTGTTATCACTGTGAGACGAGAACGATTGTTTTGGGGTCTGGTCGGAAATTCAAGATGGCCGCTGGCAGCCATTTTGTACAAAATTAGGGGCAATCAGATTTTTGCACAGAACTTTCATATGAAAGCTCTGATTTGAATAATTTTTTTTGTGTGAATGTTTAGTACCATGGGATACATCACATATAATACAGGTTTTTTTCTCATGCAGAAATTATGCAAATTAGATGAACTTTGATTTTTTCAGTGCTACTTACACACAGTAAGTACACATGTCAATATGGCTCGGGCTAGAGGCTGTATTTATCAACCGATCTTCACGAAACTTCTTGGGTACCTCTGTTATCACCTTGGGACGAGAACGAGTGTTTCTGAGTGCGGTCCAACATTCAAGATGGCTGCCAGTGGCCATTTTGTACCGAAATTAGGTCTAATCAGTTTTTTGTAAACAACTTCTATACGGCTCAGGCTAGAGACCGTATTTATGAACCGTTCTTTACGAAACTTCTTGGGTACCTTTGTTATCATCGTGGGATGAGAACGAGTGTTTTGGGGTGTGGTCCGAAATTCAAGATGGCCACCGGCAGCCATTTTGTACCAAAATTAGTGCAATCAGTCTTTTGTACAGAACTTCTGTATGAACGTTCTGATTTGAATAAATTTTTGTATGAATGTTTAGTAAAATGGAATACATCACATACAGTACGGGTTCTTTTCTTGTGCATAAACTATGCAAATTAGATGAATTTTGATTTATTTAGTGCTACTTAAACACTGTAAGTGCACATGTCAATACGGCTCGGGCTAGAGGCTGTATTTATCAACTGATCTTCACAAAACTTCTTGGGTACCTTTGTTATCACCTTGGGATGAGAACGAGTGTTTCTGAGTGCGGTCCAAAATTCAAGACGGCTGCCAGTGGCCATTTTGTACTGAAATTAGGTCCAATCAGTTTTTTGTCACAACTTCTATACAGCTCGTATTTATGAACTGATCTTCACGAAACTTTTTGGGTACCTTTGTTTTCACCTTGGGACAAGAATGAGTGTGTTTTGGGGTGCCTTTGTTATCACTGTGCTATGAGAACAAATATTTTGGGGTTCAGTCAGACCCACTCTGGGACTCAAAGATTTCTTTTCTAGTTTAGCATCTGACTGTCACCCACCTTTACAATACTTTACCTATACATTTGTTACAGGCTACGATCAGTATTTATGTACAGACCGTTACAATACTTTATATGTACCTTTGTTACCAGGCCATTACCTAGATGTTTGTCATTGCTGTGCCACATACTATACATGTACATGTCTTGACAAACTGGGCTACAGTGTCATTGACACTTTCATTTTATGTTAGTGTCACCAGAATCATATTTACCTTGAAATTATACACGTTTTCCACAATCAGGATTTTTATTCTATCAATCTTTCCATTTATTCCATACATGGAAGCACACTAGACCAATGGCATGAGACACCCTGAGGGTTACAGAAGAATCAAATAATAGGAGCTAAAAAGCACTAATAAGAGGCAGACTGCAGAGGCATTTTTGGGCGCCCCCCCCCCCCCCCATGATTTTTCTGGTAAAAAAGTTGGTTTTCTTGGAAAACTATTGGGTTTTCCCCAAAATAATTAAATTTTTGTCCGAAAACTCTGGGTTTTTCCGGAAAATGTTAAAATTTTGAACATTTCTGGCTGATTTTCGATGGAATTTGTTAAAAATATCTAAAAATTCACCGGGTTGATGAATTCTCTTTTCATAAATTTAACACCGACTTTTTCCTGAAAAAATACACTTTTTCATAGAGTTAACATGGACTTCGTCATTTGGGGTGAATTTTTTCGAAATTTTTGAGCGGGGTTTTGGACGATTGTGACTGGAAGTAAGATTAGCACTGAGATATCCATTGGCAAAAATTCCCGAAAGACCAGGAAAGACTTGCTTTTTTGCGGTCGTAGATTGAAAAATACGCAATCGAACATTGATTTCCATAGGAAAAAAAATTCTGATTCAACCGGTGAATTTATAAAGTGGGCTGGAACGTTAGGTAGTAAATTGGGTTGGTATGTAGAGAGATCGCGCGTCCGAGTCAAAAGAAAAAAAAAATGGCTCGATGGCGCGATCTGGAATGGATGGATGGATGGATTGATGGATGGATCGTGATTGAAAATGTATGTATATTATGAGTTATGAGATGAATGATAAAAAAAAATTGTTTTTTAAAAAAACTGTAAAATATATATACACTACTCAAAGTTTGCTAAGCACCAAGTATATCCAACTACATGTTTTACCTTTTAGTTGAAATATTGTTATGAAAAGTGTATATATTTTTTATTTATATATCTTTAATGATTTAAGTACAGAAATTAAGATTTTGTTTGTATTTGACATTATTTTTTAGCTTTTGAATACGATAACCATGGAAAATGGATATTATTGGTAAAAGAGGAAATTTGCCAAAAAGTTGACGGAGTGAACTGATATGGGTTCAGTATCAAGTATGAGACCCATTTTTTCTAATTACAGCTTGGCAATGCCTTCTAATGCTCCCAATCAGGTTCCAGATGGTCCTTTGTGGGATGTTCTTCCATTCTTGGACCAGCATTGCACCAAGCTCCTGGATACTTCTTGGTTGGACTAGACGGACTGAAATTGCAAGCTGCAACTCATTCCAGACGTGTTCGATTGGATTGAGGTCAGGGGATCTTGCTGGCCAGTCCATACGCCCAATCCGTCCCTCTGTCGGTACTCCTGGACAGCATGGGCAACATGAGGACGGGCATTATTGTCCACCAGAATGAATCTATCACCCACTGCACCTGCATACAATCTGACGTGGGCATCCAGGTTCTCATCAATATACCGCTGTGCAGTCAGTGTACCACGGTCAAAGACACAGGGCTCTGTACTTCCACCCCAGCTGATGCCCCCCCCCCGACCATTATTGACCCTCCACCATAGCGGTCATGCTCAGCAATGTTGGCTGCATGGAATCGCTCTCCTGGTATTCTCCATACCCTAGAACGCCTATCTGTGTTGTCTAGGCAGTACCTTGACTCATCTGTAAAAAGGACAGGTCGTCAATCTTCTCTGGTCCATCCAACGTGATCCACGGCCCATTCATATCGTACCTGGTGGTGGTTATGGGACAACTGAATTCGAATATGTGGTCTTCTCGATTGGAGACCACCTTCGTGCAACCTTGCCCAGATAGTCTGCGTCAAAACATTTACCCCAGATGCATTCTGAAGGTCACTGTGAAGCTGGATTGCTGTGTCAAAGCGGTTCCTACAGGCCTGAATGATCAAAAACAGGTCTTCAGCTGCAGATGTTGCCCTGTCTGTGCCACCACCATGTCGTCTGACTGGTGTGCCATACTGCTGAAATCTTGCCCAGGCTCTGCTGATCACCATATGGTTCTTACCAAGGGCTTCACCAACCTGACGATGGGTATCCCATTGTTCCCCCCATCCCTACAGCCCACCACATTTCTGCTTCAGACAAATGTCTTCTTACATTTGCATTCGCCATATTCAATCATTAAATCACAAGGGTTTGTGTTGAAATGAAGACTGAATACCCTACACATCTCATGTACATCTCGACAGTACACGAAAACATCATGAAAATCAAGGGGTACATGCTTCCCATGACTGTCACGAAAGGTCTGCCTGTCAAGAGAGCTAATGTAAACACTGGGGACCATCTCAATACATTCCTCAATCATATCCACCAAAAATATCGCAAATGTGTCAAGAAAATTTCACAATGAGGTCTCAAATATTTGGTGCTTTGCAAACTTTGAGTAATATATATAAAACAAAATTTACAACAAAAAAATAAGAATACAAAAAAAAAATATTTGTCTTTTGTCATTAAAAGAAAATGAATAATAAATAAATAAAACAATGTTTTTGCACATCGAAGATTCGAAGCGAAGGGAAAAGCAGGTTTGTGAATTTGTAGTAAGAAGAATATTCAAGCGCAGGATAGGGCCAGGCGATTGGGAGAGACGGTATCGAGACGAGAGACGACCAAGTTGTTCAGACCCATCACCGAGGATCAGGAAAGAGATGGTCGAGGAATTGAGACCCATAAAAGAAGCTTCTCAGAGAATGATTTTCCTCCCCGATAGTATTGCACCAAGAACTTTGTCCGAATATCCAAATACACTCCAATCTGAATGAAGACCAATTCAAGTAGAGTCTATAGCAATGCTACAGATGCTACTCCAACCATTCGAAGTAGCAATTTCTATAGCGACGCTTCGAACACTGTTGGCAGCATCAGATCTGATGATAGTAGTAGTAGTGGAATCGAGAATGATCCGATGTATGGATTTCATTACGATGATGATAAAACTTTTGTGGGTGACACAGAAGTATTGATTGAAGGTGACTATTTGATCATCGGTTCGAACACGTACGAATTGACAGACGGACTGCATGATCTGCTCGCTTGCAAGAAACTGATAAGGATATCGACAATTACAGAGATATTCTTATTCAGACCCACGCAATGAAGAAGAACAACGATCCCAAAGAAACGAGACCGAAGGATACGAGAGGTTACAAGTGGAAACACATGGTGAAACGCATATGGGATTCGAATGAGAATGACTGATACGATATTTCTTCTGCGCGATCCCGATGACTTGTTGTAGAGATTGAGATTGTTGATGGCCAGCAGAGAAACCGGTAACACTGGAGTGGATAACGAGATAGTGAGCGTGTACGACGAATTGTTGAGGCAGAAGGTCTTGACTAGGAAGAATTATAAAGAGTTGATGAATCGTTTGAAAATAAATAAAATAGAGAAAAGAAAAAAAATGTAAATAAAAAAAAATATACATATATTCAAAAATAATAATAAAAAAAGCGAATTTTAAAAAAAACAGATAAAAAACCAAAAAAAAATGTTAGTGAGAAATAATGGGATATGCTAAATCTTACGTCTATGGTGGTTCGGGCATTCGATGATGCAATTTTTAACTCAATATAAATTCACTGGCAATACCGCAAAACAGATCGCCTCAAGTGCTCTTAAAATTAGAAAGAAGACAGTGATCGATGGGAGTAAGAAAGCGGCTGCCGAAGCGAGTGGTAGAATAGCTTCGGAAGCTGGCAAGAGAGGTGCCGACGCATTGATTAATAAATTAATAACACCACCACCTGTCAAATGATCGAGAATCAAACAGAAAAGTTGGCGAGACTTCTATTATGATGCCGTACCGATACAAGACTTAGCTAAAATGATGAAAGGATCAGGATTGAAAGTGATTTATAAATAAAAAAAACAAACTTTTTTTTTATAAATAATACATATAAAAATAGGACTTAAAATAAAAAAAGCATAGTTCAAAACTGAATTTAAAACATAGTTAAAAAAAGACTGGAGAAAAAAAAAGGATATCAAAGACATGTCTTGGAATGACGTGATGACCAAGAGGTCGAATGACGAGTTCTTTCCCAAGAGCATAAGAGGTCTGATAGTGGGAAAATTGAATTGCAGAAAGACCAACCTCTTGATGAATCTATTGTTGTGACCCGATTGGTTGGATTATGACAGATTATTCGTTTTCAGCAACAGTCTCTTTCAACCAGAATACAGATTGCTTCAAGAGGGCATGAATCGTAAATTACCCAAGGACGTCATGGCGAGAATCTTCGACAATCGAGACGAATTTGAAGGACACAAGACTTCAAATATATTGGAAGGGGTGGCGAGAGAATTGCACTAGGAGAAACGTTGAGTGTTCGAATGTGGAATGTCTGGGTTACGAGAACGCTGACGACATTCCCAGACAGTTGAAGTCGGAGAACAAGAATCTCATGATTTTCAGCGATCTGCTGTTGGAGAGTCAGAATTGATGTGAATCGTATTACGTTTGAGGACGTCACAGCAACGTGGAGTGTTTCTATCTGTCTCAGAATTATTTTTTCGACAGCCCAGACAGACGATAAGGGAGAATGCTAGTTTTCTGTGTCTCTTTCAACAGGATCTCAAGAATCTCAATCACATCTATGGAGATCACGTGGCCAATGACATGAGTAGGGAAGAATTCAGCAGATTCTGTAAGAAGGTGTGGGACGAAAGGACTTCACAATTTCGTGGTGATCGATTTGACTAGCAAATTTAACAACGGAAAATATCGAAGCGGATTCAACAATTTTTTTTTATATTTCCAATAATAATAGAGAAGAAAATAAAAGTAAAATAAAAAAATATCGATAAAACAAAAATACAATTTTTATAAATAATAAAAAAAAATGGCGGAACATCTATTAGAACAGATAGTCGAGAATACGGCTGCAAAACAGTCCTTTCAAATCATAGTGAGTCACGACACGACTCGATTCACTATGAAAATCGAACCTTCCATCGAATGAAGAAGGAAAAGAGATATGAGATAGCGTTGGTTAATCTCGAGACTTACTATTTGTTTCCCAACACCACCGAAAATAATAAAGCATTCAAGTATTCCAACGGTGTGGGTTGGTTTGAGATTCGATTTCCCAAAGGGAGTTACGACATAGACGATCTGAACCATCACATCCAAACGAGACTGAAGACCGACGGTGACGGAAGCAAGATGATAAGACTCGCTCCCAATACGAGTACTCTACAGACGACATTAGACTTGGGAGATAATTTATGAGTGGATTTTAGTGCAGAAGATTCGATCGGCAAGATGTTGGGATTCAATCGAAAGATATATCAAGGTCACTCCACATCCGAAAATATGGTTGACATTCTTGCAGTCAATAGCATTTTAGTGAATGTCAATGTGATTGTGGGAAGTTACATCAACGGTAGCACTCAGCCTAAAATCCACCCGTTCTTTCTGGATGTTTCACTGGGTTACAAGATCGGGGAGCGACCTTGAAATCTTGTCTATCTACCCGTGATTCTGGACACGTATAGCATCCAAACCACGTTGGCGGATCAGAATGATGATCTGTTAGATCTTCGCAGAGAGAGAGTGACTACGATTTAACATCAGAGAGATATGAAAAAAAAAATTAATAATAAATAATTTGAGAAATAATATATTAAAAAAATTTTTTTTTTATTTAAAGAAGTTTTAGGTTTTATTTTATATATTATATAAGAAATAAAAAATTAAAAAAAAATAATCTTATAATATTAATAATTTAAAAAAAAATATATATATAATCAAATCCAAAAAAAAAAAAATGAATCAACACATAATTAAAAATGTGAACATATCCGAAGGACAGAAAGCTAAACTTTGCAGAGCATTGAGAAATCGAGGAGAGGCTGTTAGATTTAAATTCAGTCTTCAAGATCTGGAGAGTGGCTGTCACGATCGGATTGCCTGGACTAAAACTCAAATCAAAAGGATGGAGAAAGTGATTCATAATTGAACGGCAATGACAGTGAGATTGAGTCCCACTCAATTGAGATATAATCTGAGAATGAAAGGCAGTTTCTTACCGCTATTGGTGGGACTCACCACTAAAGTATTACCCATTCTCACGAGGACGGTGTTGCCAGCTCTGGGGCGTGGGAGCTCTCTTGGGACTCGCTAGTTTGGGAGTCGACAAATTAATGGGTAGAGGATTCTTTTTGAAGAAGAGGGGAAACAGACTTTTTTTGAAGAAGGGAGGAGCCGTGTGCTGCATAGACGTCGAAGGTAAAGAATTGTATCTAGAACCTGTGAGAAAGGGTGGTGGCGATGCTTTCCACAGAGACGGTTTCTATCTGAAGACGGGAGAGAATGTGGAACCGATCGGTGAAGGTTTGTTGTTGGGTCCAAATTTGCCGTTTAAGAATATACCCCTTTTGAGTATGTTATTATAAAAATAACAATTAAAACAAACAAAAAATGAAGCAAACAGAGAAAAAAAAAGAAAAACAACTTCCAACAGATGTGTTAACAAGACCTTCATATTACGAAAAGCTTTTAGCTTTTCCTAAACATTTACACGAGTATGCATTAGAAAGAATTCAATTGGGACAAATCATACATGGCGCGTGTTTAAACGTGTATGAAAAGTTGTTTTCATTAATAGTGTTATTCATATTCCTAAATTGAAGCTATTTCGAAAATATCGAAACGATGAAGTGTTAAACGAAAACAAAAGTGTCTTACCAAGATTTTTATTATGGAAGAGATTATCTCATGATTATAGATATCATAGATCGTTTAAAATATGAAGTGAAACTTGTAGAACGTTACAATTATGTGAAATATGCCTACATTATTTATTGTGTGAAAAACGTAGTTAATGTATTCGATTGTGGTGCTGATGAAAATATTGAAAAATCCATTCGCGAGTGTTTTGAATTTATTCGCAGATTACACTTGTTCACGTCAAATAGATCATGGATCGAATTTGCTAAAAGGTTAAAAATCATTATGGATTATTACCCATATCATTCTAACGACGGTGACGATAAAAAAATGTTTTTTTCGAAATATTAAAAGCATAAAATCCTTTTTAAAAAAAAAATGTAGTCTTTTTCCTATAATAATACACGCGATCATGATAGACTAGAAGTATTCATTCATTCATTCAGTTGATGATGCAATGAATAGAATGTGTTATAAAAAACGTAATATATATATAAAAAATAAAAAAAAAAAAAAGATAATACGGAAAAAAAAAATACTAGAAAAAAAATAAGAATATAAAAAATTTATAAAAATTATTTTTTAGGACTTGAAAATTTTCATTTTTTTTAATATATATAATAATTATGAATAAAATGAATCGAGGACTTGGTTTCTTCGATGGGCGCTGTGCAGAGCTTATGTGATCTGCATGAACGAACAACTTTCTCGCATCTTGCATGAAAGATGCCTCGGCTGTCGGGAGAAGAGAGATTTTAACCACATTAATCATTTATGCCTTTTGATGGAATGGGAAGATATTGTCACCACGTATTTCATGCCCGCATTGGAATACGTCTGAAACCACATCATGATCGAATGTTGGAAGCAATTCGTGTCTTGTGTTGGAGAACCCAAACCCACTAATTTGGAAGAGTTGAAGTTAGCGCATCAAGGCCTCACCACCAAAGACAGGGGATGCATTTCGGAATTATTGTTAAGTTGGAGACCACTAATTTTTTTTCCATTAAATATTAAGGGATGAAAATAAAATAAAAACAAATACATAAAAAAATAGATATAAATAAAAATATTAAAATGGAAACTCAAAGTAAAAAAATATATCCATCATTACAGAAGCGGAGCGTCGAGTCCATGGCAACTTTTCTACCACCATCACCTCTAGAATGAGGAGAAAGTGTTGATGTGGTGCAGAGGTATCGAATCGAAAAAATCAATAGAATTCAATTGTATCTGATGCGAGAGAAAGATTCTCATCGTTCGCTCAATAAGAAATATTTGAGATTAAAGAAATTTGTGAATGGTGTGGGTTTGACTCTGATCGCAGCCTCTATGTGTTTGAATGTTGCCGAAATCAGTCTATTGTCGACCGCCATCATTTCTCTTCCGGTCGTGTTGACTGTAGAAGGATTGGCTTTGACTGCCCGATTCGTTAGTACAATCGGAAATTTAATTGCTAAGAAATTATCTGTAAAGGTTAGGAAGCACAAAAACATCAGTGTTTTGGCCGATGCAAAGATCGATACTATGTCAGATAAGATCTCTCTGGCATTGAAAGACAGTAGGATTTTGGATCACGAATGCCTCGACATATTGAACGAAAAACAAAAATACGAAGTCAGGAAAGCGAATATAAGAGTCAAGAGTAGTCAGATCATCAAGGAACAATTGGATTATTCTCTCATGGAAAAAGGTAGGGAAGAAGCGAGACGATCATTTCATAAATTGTTGGATCCCAAAAGATTCCGGAAGCAATCGATTGAAAAAATATATGTATATATAAAAGAAAATAAAAAAAAATAAAATTATATATATAAATTTAAAAAAATATGAAAATAAATAATTAAATATATACGAAAAAAAAAACAAGAAATGTATTGCGTCAAATACAAGAGAGTTACCGATACAGTTAACATTAAAAAAGTACTGACAAAAAAGAAAAGACCTATGCTTCGCAGAATATGTAAAGTGAGTGGTTTGACCAAGATGCAATTCGTCAAATGCGGTGCTGGCCTGACGAATAAAATGATCAATAATCTACCCTTCGAAATGCATCTGCCAGGGCATCAATTCACAGGACCCGGCACGAAATTAAATAAGAGATTGAATCGAGATCTGACTCGTAAATCTTGGAGCAGACCCATTAATAATGTGGATTCGGCCACTTATGTTCATGATCTGTGCTATGCTAAACATCCCGACGTTGAGACTCGTAATTGAATCTGCGATAAAAACATGTTGGCACAAATGAAAAATATACCAAATCCCACTAGGAGAGAGAGACTCGAACGTTCGCTGGTTGGTAAAGTGATCAGTTCCAGATGTCGATTCGGATGGGGTGATAAAAAAATATTAACGAATGCATTGGTGAATGAACTACACAAGCCCGTCAGGCATAAATTTCGAAGGAGAATGGTGTTCGTGAAGTTTGGATCAGATCTAGTCAACATGAAATCGGATTCCAGACGGAATGAGGGCATTAAATACATACTGATGGTCATCGATGTGTTTTCAAAATACGGATTGGCGAGACCTCTGAAGAATAAATTAGGAGCTTGCGTGGCCGAGGTTCTGAAGAGCATATTCGCATCGTGTTCCTTTAAAACCGAATAAATTGTGGGTGGACAAGGGGAAGGAATTTTACAACAGTTACGTTCATCCATTGGTCGATCTCTATTCCGTCGAAAAAGAAGGGAAAGCTAATGTGATCAAACTTTGGAAGAGAACCATGAAGGAAAAAATGCACAAGTATTTCATGGCCAATTCGACCAAGAAATATATCGACGTCCTGGATGAACTGGTCGAAGAATACAACAACACGCGACACAGATTGATCAAGATGATGACCGTGGAAACTAGCGATCCTCGAAACAAAAAATGCATCTTCACGAATCTTTATCCTGAAAGGATTAAGATCAAGAAGGTGTCTAGACCATCGAAATTTGCAGTTGGCAATCGAGTGAGATCACTCTTTGCAAAAGGTTACACTCCTCGATGGACCGAGGAAATCTTTACGATTGTTAAAATATTATACACAGATCCAGTGACTTACAAAATAGAAGCGTTAAAGGGTGACGAAGATGGCAGCAGAGAAATCATTGGAACATTTTACAAACAAGAATTGCAGAAGACAGTGTTTTAAAAATAAAAAAACCTTCTTTTTTTTTTACATATATAGTAAGGAAAAAAAAAAATAATAATTAAAAAAAAAAAATATAATTAGAAAAGCAAATGCATTAACAAAAAAAACAAAAACACATGACAAATATATTAGATATAACTGAAAGTCTGTTGAGAGACGAAAGCATTCAAGAATACAAAGTTCAGGAGTACAAACTCTTGACTGGAACCAATCTGAACAATGCCGGAGAGATAACAATCAATGTCAAGACTCAAGATCTGTTCGTCCACCCCAGCAAAAGTTACATAGTGATACAGGGACGTCTCACCAAGGAAGACAGAAGCGATTACACCGATGACGACATAGTCATTCTAGCCAATAATAGCATGATGCATCTGTTCAGTAATATGAAATACATGCTCTCAGGACAAGAGATAGAATCCATGTTTCATCCCAGACAGGCCAGCACAATCTACGGATTCCTGACGTACACAGACGATTTTTCGAAATCTAAAGGACTCAATCAATTGTGGGTGAAAGACAACGTCGCCGACATGAGTGCAGCTAATGCCAGTGGCGCCATGAGATTCGACTATGTCGTCAAGACGTCGATACCCAGAGGAACGTTTTCATTCAGGATACCTCTGAAACACATATTCGGATTCGCAAAAGATTACGATAAGATTCTCTATGGATTCAAGCACAATCTGACGTTGATTCGAAAAGGAAATGACGAAGCCATCATGAGACTCACCACGACTGATGCAGGTAAGATACATCTGAACAAGATATCTTGGTTCGTTCCGCACATGCTACCTTCAGTCACAGAGAAAATACGTCTCTACAAGATCATAGAATTGAAGAGTAAATTACCGGTGGGATTTAGAATGAGACAGTGCAACACGGCTAGTATTCCATCGTCCACCAATCACTTCTATTGGAGATTGACTGTGAAATCTGCTTTGGAAAGACCACGATTCATCGTAGTGGCATTTCAGACTGATAGAGATGGGTGTCAAGAGAAAAATCCTTCCCTGTTTGATCATTGTCACTTGAGAAACATGCAGGTATTTCTAAATGCCACGAGATATCCAGCTATTGATTTTACACCTCTTTCGATAAGAACGATTTCTGCAGGCTATACGGCGATTTCAGAAAGAAAAATCATTGACTGGACGAATTGATGGGTAATCCTAACTTCACTCCCACCGAATACAAATCGATGTATCCCCTGTTCGTATTCAACGTTAGTAAACAGAGTGAGCTACTCAAGAGTAGCATTTTAGACATTCAGATCAAGATGCAATTTGACTAGTCCTAGTCCTGGATAGAGAGTTAGAATTCAAATCGGACAGACAAAAAATGTCCATCATTCGATAAAAAAAATAATAATAAAAAAAAAATTAAAATACCCCCCCAAAAAAGTAGTTGAAATCCAATTACTTTTTTTTTGGTATTTCAATTTTTTTTTTTATTTTCACTGTTTGTTCAGAGGATCGAAGTAGTAGTGCTCGCACGTTTCGGGGAATAGTTGGGGGACCCCGGTGGGGGACCCCGGTGGGGGACCCCGGAAGTGACGTCATGTCACGTGACCTAGTGGCGCCATGTTGTGTTGTCATGGTAACCCGCGTGAGCGGCCATGTTGTGACGTCATCCCCATAGTGATACGTGGTGGTAGTACGCATGCGCAGCGCGTGTTGTTAGGGTGATACGAGCTTCCGTCGTCCATTTTTTATACTGGAAGCCGCCATCTTGGTTTCTATGGTGGCACGTGATTGGTATGTTACCTAAGGCCTATAATAGGACAGAGGTATGTTTTGAGGGTATGTTCGATTGAATCAGAGTATTTTCTGGAACGACTTCCCTGGATAATTACCACAAACAACCCGACAATCCCCCAAATCACCAAAATCCACCCAATATCACCGAAATAGACTTTATTTCCCCAATTTATCAGCTTAGCACGTAGTGCTATAGTACTAAGGGGTACAAGGGGGTGCATTCGATTGAACAGGAGTAATGTTCTGGATTAGAATTCTCCCAGAATCCCTTTTTGGATCCTTATCCCATGACGTTTTTCCCCTATTAAGAATAGCACGTAGTGCTATAGGACAAATTTACCCAGAATTCTCTGCTTCTATCTATATATGCAATAGTTTACGTCTACCTAGACATGTTCCTTTATTCTAGAGTATACTCCAGTAGCGTAGAAGAGCCTATTAATTGGAACAGCTTTACTTATTATTACTATATTTAGCAATTTCTGGTCTATTCCTGTTAGTTCTGACCCTATTCCAAGTACTCTTGTTGTTTCATTTATATAACTAACCAATTAGATTGCTTGATTTCCCATAATCTGTATACAGAGTTATCTCCCTTGTGTATAACAAAAGCCTATATCCAATGGCCATATTCCCAGGCACCCCAATTTCGGCACCCCCTTTTTTAGGAAACACCCGTGGCTATAGAATCCCTTTTTTGTCATATGTGCTTATGTGAAAAAACACAATGTGACACAATATGCCCTATCACATAGGCACATGCTTTATGTGCCGATATGTGCTTATGTGACAAGGCACAATGTGACACATTGTGACTTTTCACATAGGCACATACGGGTATTTGAGGATACCTATGGCCTGGTATTGTATTATTTGAGGATACCTATCGAGGATACCTACTGGAGAATCCCTTTTTGTCATATGTGCTTATGTGAAAAGGCACAATGTGACACAATATACCCTATCACATAGGCACATGCTTTATGTGCCGATATGTGCTTATGTGAAAAGTCACAATGTGACACAATGTGTCCTATCACATAGACACATACGGGTATTTGAGGATACCTATGACCTGGTATTGTATTATTTGAGGATACCTATCGAGGATACCTACTGGAGAATCCCTTTTTGTCATATGTGCTTATGTGAAAAGTCACAATGTGACACAATATGCCCTATCACATAGACACATACGGGTATTTGAGGATACCTATGGCCTGGTATTGTATTATTTGAGGATACCTATTGAGGATATCTATCGAGGATACCTTTATAGGATACTTATCTGAGGATACTATATAGGCTGTACATATCCCTATAGGTCTCTTGCTGGCCCTTAGTACTATTAATCCACCTGATGCATTATGTTATCCTATGACTGGTATAGGTAGTATGCAATGCTAGGCATAGGGGTATTGTGGGTAGGGGTACTGCCTGGTAGTTTAGAACGGTACTATAGTATGGGCGGTATATACACCTATAGGCCCCTGTTAGTGCTTGGTACTATTAACCAACCGATTGCTTTGTTTTATTATATGGCTGGTATATGTAGTACGTTATGGTAGACCTAATGATTTTGTGGGGGTGGGGGTAATGCTTGGTAGTTTAGAACGGTAGAATAGCATAGGCTGTACATACCCCTGTAGGTCTCTTGCTGGCCCTTGGTACTACTGATCCACCAGGTACTTCATATTATTGAGCGGTATTCTGGGTGGGGGTCAATGCCTGGTAATACAGAACAGCAGCAGAGTATGGTTGGTATATTCCCCTATAGATCCCATCCTAACCGTTGATAGTATTAACCTACCAAATGCTTTGTATCATCCTGTTACTGGTAAGGTGGTACGTAATACCAGTAGTTCCTACCTTATTCCGAGTACTCTTGTTGTTTCATTTATCTAGATCATTTATATAAATTATAATTAACCAATTAGATTGCTTGATTTCCCATAACCTGTACTTAATCGTACAGAGTTATCTCCCTTCTGTATAATAAAAACCTATATCAATGGCCATATTCCCAGGCACCCCAATTTCGGCACCCCTTTTTTGAAAAGCATATGGCCTTCGGCACCCCTTTTTTCTGAAATGAGGATAAGAGTCGTATTAAAAATCCCTCAATGAGGTATAATTTACTACGACTCTTATCCTCATTTCAGAAAAAAGGGGTGCCGAAGGCCATATGCTTTTCAAAAAAGGGGTGCCGAAATTGGGGTGCCTGGGAATATGGCCATTGATATAGGTTTTTATTATACAGAAGGGAGATAACTCTGTACGATTAAGTACAGGTTATGGGAAATCAAGCAATCTAATTGGTTAATTATAATCTATATAAATGATCTAGATAAATGAAACAACAAGAGTACTCGGAATAAGGTAGGAACTACTGGTATTACGTACCACCTTACCAGTAACAGGATGATACAAAGCATTTGGTAGGTTAATACTATCAACGGTTAGGATGGGATCTATAGGGGAATATACCAACCATACTCTGCTGCCGTTCTGTGTTACCAGGCATTGACCCCCACCCAGAATACCGCTCAATAATATGAAGTACCTGGTGGATCAGTAATACCAAGGGCCAGCAAGAGACCTACAGGGATATGTACAGCCTATGCTATTCTACCGTTCTAAACTACCAAGCATTACCCCCACCCCCACAAAATCACTAGGTCTACCATAACGTACTACATATACCAGCCATATAATAAAACAAAGCAATCGGTTGGTTAATAGTACCAAGCACTAACAGGGGCCTATAGGTGTATATACCGCCCATACTATAGTACCGTTCTAAACTACCAGGCAGTACCCCTACCCACAATACCCCTATGCCTAGCATTGCATACTACCTATACCAGTCATAGGATAACATAATGCATCAGGTGGATTAATAGTACTAAGGGCCAGCAAGAGACCTATAAGGATATGTACAGCCTATATAGTATCCTCAGATAAGTATCCTATAAAGGTATCCTCGATAGATATCCTCAATAGGTATCCTCAAATAATACAATACCAGGCCATAGGTATCCTCAAATACCCGTATGTGTCTATGTGATAGGGCATATTGTGTCACATTGTGACTTTTCACATAAGCACATATGACAAAAAGGGATTCTCCAGTAGGTATCCTCGATAGGTATCCTCAAATAATACAATACCAGGTCATAGGTATCCTCAAATACCCGTATGCATCTATGTGATAGGACACATTGTGTCACATTGTGACTTTTCACATAAGCACATATCGGCACATAAAGCATGTGCCTATGTGATAGGGCATATTGTGTCACATTGTGCCTTTTCACATAAGCACATATGACAAAAGGGATTCTCCAGTAGGTATCCTCGATAGGTATCCTCAAATAATACAATATCAGGCCATAGGTATCCTCAAATACCCTTATGTGCCTATGTGAAAAGTCACAATGTGTCACATTGTGCCTTGTCACATAAGCACATATCGGCACATAAAGCATGTGCCTATGTGATAGGGCATATTGTGTCACATTGTGCTTTTTCACATAAGCACATATGACAAAAAAGGGATTCTATAGCCACATGTGTTTCCTAAAAGGGCGTGCCGAAATTGGGGTGCCTGGGAATATGGCCATTGGATATAGGCTTTTGTTATACACAAGGGAGATAACTCTGTATACAGATTATGGGAAATCAAGCAATCTAATTGGTTAGTTATATAAATGAAACAACAAGAGTACTTGGAATAGGGTCAGAACTAACAGGAATAGACCAGAAATTGCTAAATATAGTAATAATAAGTAAAGCTGTTCCAATTAATAGGCTCTTCTACGCTACTGGAGTATACTCTAGAATAAAGGAACATGTCTAGGTAGACGTAAACTATTGCATATATAGATAGAAGCAGAGAATTCTGGGTAAATTTGTCCTATAGCACTACGTGCTATTCTTAATAGGGGAAAAACGTCATGGGATAAGGATCCAAAAAGGGATTCTGGGAGAATTCTAATCCAGAACATTACTCCTGTTCAATCGAATGCATCCCCTTGTACCCCTTAGTACTATAGCACTACGTGCTAAGCTGATAAATTGGGGAAATAAAGTCAATTTCGGTGATATTGGGTGGATTTTGGTGATTTGGGGGATTGTCGGGTTGTTTGTGGTAATTATCCAGGGAAGTCGTTCCAGAAAATACTCTGATTCAATCGAACATACCCTCAAAACATACCCCTGTCCTATTATAGGCCTTAGGTAACATAGCAATCACGTGCCACCATAGAAACCAAGATGGCGGCTTCCAGTATAAAAAATGGACGACGGAAGCTCGTATCACCCTAACAACACGCGCTGCGCATGCGTACTACCGCCACGTATCACTATGGAGATGACGTCACAACATGGCCGCTCACGCGGGTTACCATGACTACACAACATGGCGCCAATAGGTCACGTGACATGACGTCACTTCCGGGTCCCCCAACTATTCCCCGAAACGTGCGAGCACTACTACTGATCGAGTTCGATGAACAGAGAGACCACAGAAGTGGCGGCTTCAGGATTATTGGTTTTCATCTTGAAATTGATCCTATCCCCCATCTGCACCTTGAGAGGCATACCGAAGATGCTAGTGTTCGAGTGTTGATCCTTCATCTTTTCGACTCTGTACCTCTTATCGGTTTCTACACCATTCACCACGAGACTGACGACTGCTCTATTGCTCAAGTCCATAGAAGCCAGACTCATTCGAATAATCTCGCCTCCCACCGGCATGGCAGGGCTTATATTTCGACGAGAATCCGAGAATCGATTCGCACAAAGATTCGCGCAATAAAACCGGCGAGAATCCATGTAGATTCTTGCTGCACCTCTGCTAGGATTCGAGTGAAAAATGTTTAGACAATTTAACCCTTTAACTAACACAGCGGCAACAAATTAACCAATAGAAGGCTAACATGACCTGAAATATCCTGACACTTTGTCAATAAAATCTTACAAATATGGCTGTAATTGGAACCGGCTCATTGAGCCGGTTCCAACGACAGCCATATTTGTAAGATTTTATTGGTAAATATTGTTCATTTAATTATTTCATCATTTATTTATTATTTATTGTTTAAAAATTATCAAATTTAGTTTTAAAATTAAAAAGGTGTGTTGGGTAAAGGGTTAACATGTGTTATCAGTATACAACAGTGGTTCAACCATGGTGGCGTCATGGGATCCTGGGACACTCGTAGTAGGTATGGATTCTCGCAACCATTTTCACGAGAATCCAAATGGATTCCCACAAATTTAGACGAAATATAAGCCCTGCATGGGATATCCTATCATACCATGCAGCGGTCTGTTGCCTCCGTTTCCGAAGCACCATTCAGCTTTTTCCACTTCTAACACGCTGCTGTCCTTGGCCCAAATGGTGATTAATTGTCTCGCATATTTTATCTTTTCCACGACTGAGATCAGAGTGCAGAGATCTGACACGTGCACGGGATCCGCCAGATTCGTGAGTATGTGTCGTCCCATGTCCAGTTTGCCTTCCATGATAACACCCTTTCTCCAAACCGTATGTTTGTCCAGGGACTGTCAGCTGACCACGCTGGAAGCGAATTCCAGTTCGTCGCCAAGACCGAATAGTTTGTAATCGTTCATGTCGATGCTTGCCTCCATGGTTCCTCCGGATTTTTTGTTCAGATGTGACAGTGGTATTTATTGCATATAAATATATATACATAACAATTATCTTTTATGATTAGTAACTGATATGACATTGCATGAAGCATGGTTACTAATTTGCATGGGTACTAATTCATTTAGAGCATATGTGCCCCTGTCTATGCACTGTGATTAGCCTGTCGCTGTCAATATCCTATTCACGTGACCGTTTTTCGATCGTTTGCTTCACGGTCCTTGTTTTCCCGCCGTTTCCAGGGTGTTGCTACGCAGTTGTTTCCCTTGGACTATAATTCATCGTATTTTGTTTTGGCAGTTGGATTTTCAATGTTCCTGTGTATATGTCTTCTTAATGATTTTATATAAATATGTTATATAAATCGTCTTGATTTGGTAAGCAAATATTTATCATTGATGTTTGTAAAATTACAAGATGCAATCATGTATATGTATGTCCATTTTAATCTGATCTTTTATTCATGCCAATTTCGTTCGTCGTCATGAATTCCATTAATGACTTGAGTGTTCCTATTTATGTGGGAAGAAAAGTTTAAGTTTATTATATTTCTAAATCTGGTAATATTCCTGTTTTCTCCATGTATGTAATAAATCATGGGTCACGTGCGATCAATTGGCCGCTGTTATGCAACCCGATTGCTGTGTGAACCATTTTATATACATAATATCTATTAGGATTATTTATCCTGTCCTGGGAAGGGTTTCTCTCTTTTCCAGGTGCTATTATTTATGTTCTTTGTAATTATATATTACAGGGTCTACTTGTTAAAATTTTGAAGAGCTTGTGATTAGTTGATGTAAATCCATATGTGTATTTACTGGAAGAAACAGAGTTTATAATAAACAGTTGTACAGTTCAAAGTATGTATAGAACTTTTATTTTCTCTTCCAAGATGTGACTTTCAATGAAACGATTCGTGCTCTACCAAAGCTCCGTTTCACAGATACAATTTGTCGACTTGAGATTCCAGATAGGATTGAGAATCCTGTAGGGCAGAATCCACATAGCCTTTGTTGACCACCATTGAGTCTTCATCCGCATCGTCGATCTGGGACAGATTCAATATCTTGTTGAATTCTGCATCCAGATCTGATTTCATTTCTAGGTCGTTGATGTTATTCTTTCTCAGTTCCAAGTCTTCACATTGTGTGGTCGCTACATCGCTGGGATTCGTGGGAACGGGCACGTTGGTTATCTTGTTAGAATTCACGTTCAATTCAGACTGCATTACTTTAGGAATGTAGCGATCTCTCAGATGTTTACTGAATCTCACATGAGCATCGTCCGCATATCTTTTAGTGGCGGCATCGGTCGAACCTGTAGGATCCACTAGATTCACCACTCATTTAGATTTCAATTTGAGGTCGCCCATCATGTCTTTATTCACGTATTTATCTCTCATGTTCTGCTGGAAATTTTCGTCTCCTCTATCGACATATCTTTTAGTCGCAGCATCTGCCAGATCGATTGCTTCAAGTTTAAAGGTTCTTCTCGGGGTTCACATCTCTGGACGTATCGTTCGTCCAAGTTGGCAAAGTCACCACCGCCAACAACTTCGACCATTTTTCTTTTCTTTCTGGAGGGACCTTTATTATCATCAGCGCAACCAAATTTATCTACTGGCATGTTTTGTTTTGTTTTGTGTTTTTTATTATTTTAATTATAACAACCAAATTTTTTTTTATTATTTTAATTAT
The DNA here is from genome assembly GCA_031216915.1 of Pictodentalium vernedei. Classification (NCBI taxonomy): domain Eukaryota; kingdom Metazoa; phylum Mollusca; class Scaphopoda; order Dentaliida; family Dentaliidae; genus Pictodentalium; species Pictodentalium vernedei. The sequence goes on from CM062289.1 coordinate 57,264,675, forward strand.
AACTTTATTTTTTTTTTATATATTCTTTATTTATATATCTATATCAACTTTTTTTCTCCTTTAATGTAAATCGTTGAGAATATCCTGAAAAATCCTTCCGACCATCTCTTGAGAATGTAGAGACACAGGTGACTGCAAAACACTTGATCCAGTACTTGCACACAATCGGTATTGCAAATAACTGATGTTAAAAAGTAGTTCCTTATTTCTATCGGCAGTTAGATTCCGTAGCTACTGAAATAATAATTTTTTTCATTCTGGTTCGAAAACGAAGTGACCAAATGCATTCCCTCACCTCCGATATCGTCCAGATTTAAAATTCCACATTCCGAATCGTCTTTTTTTTCTCCTGGATAAGGCATCTCTAGAAAACACACCTTGAAAATATTTGATATTTAAATCTTTCGCTGCCGTCGACAGATGAATGTTGGATAGGAGTTCGTTGGGTAAGATGACATTATTATTTTCTTTATCATAAATATGTTTTTATTCTTTTTTTTTTAATTTATAACTTGCGAGTTTTTTTTTTAAACTTACAACATTTCGATGTCTTAAGTCGTACTGCATTCATCATCCTCTCGATTTTGCTGTTGAATTATCGTGGAATAATACTGTTCGAGTGCGAAAGTGTGTATTTTATCCTCAGATATAATTTTCTTATCGTCGTCGGCCATCAACAGAATCTTATTGATTTGTTTGGTGTACATCTCGTGTTTTTCGCTTCAAATCGCAGTCATCTTTTTATACACAGTCGAACCTTCGAAAAGACACTCTTTATACTCGTCGAAAGTGATGTTTTTATTCGTCACACACGCTTGAACACCTTTACATCCAGTGGCGGCGCCAGAAATTTTTTTGTGGAGGGGGGGGGGGGGGGGCAACTAGGGGGGGGGGGGGAGGCAGACTCCCATGAAGGGGGGCAAATACGTAAAGGATCATATCATTACTTTGTTATGAGGTAGTCCAAACTTGGACCCAAAGTCCGTAATATACTTTTTTGGTTTGGTACGTCCTGTGGACGTACCAAACCAAAAAATTATATTACGGACTTTGGGTCCAAGTTTCGACTAAATGTAATGGTAATTAGCGGTCCTCCTTTCAAAAAATCCTGGATCCGCGTCTGGTGGGTCCGTGCGTGAGAGAGAAAGAGAGAGAGAGAGAGAGAGAGAGAGAGAGAGAGAGAGAGAGAGAGAGAGAGAGAGAGAGAGAGAATCTCTACTGCCTGGATGTGTTCATCAGCTGGCCTGAGGCTTTGGGCTAAGTGTGTATGGGAATAAAAAAAGAGAGGGGTGTGTGTGTGTGTGTGTGAGAGAGTGACTGAATGTGTTTGTGTGTGAGGGTGGATGGAAATGCATGCGAGATGCATGGTTGGGGGGGGGCAACTGGGGGGGGGGCCTTCGTTTGGGGGGGGGGGGGGGGCAAATGCCCCCCATGCCCCCCGTAGCGCCGCCACTGTTTACATCTCTTGCTCTCTTCGCCATCGAGGAGATAAGCATACAATTTTTGTCTCAAACCCAAGAATTCTGTGATCTGTCTACCACCGCTCTCATCTTTGAATTTACCCAACACCTTTTTATTGACCTCCTTTGGAATCTTAGATGGGTGATTGTCGGGATAATTACTCATGTCGAACCATTCATTCACGTCTGGAGTTATGTCCTCATAGATGTCTCTAGTCTCTATCTTGTATGCTTGACTGTCCGTGTATGTGAACAATAGTTTGGCTTTCGAACCGAATTTGGATTTGATGTAATCGTAGTGAAACTTGTACATCAACTGCTGCTGATGTCTAAAATGACTGCTCCGAGATAATAGGGTTTGTCAAACTTCAGATGTGTCTTTTGCATGTGTATGGCCACTAGATTTTCGTCGAATATGATTCTATGTTTATAATTGGGTTTCAAGATTAATTTTCTAGACCTCTCTTTGGACGTGACCGTTGGTTCTATTCCTAACATTTTCCATAGATTTCCCGTACACTCAGTTGTTCATGAGTTTGAAGAAATCTTTTTCGAAGTCGCACTTAGCTTGCATTCTTAAATTCGTATTGAGATCGATGTATTTTTTTATCCAAGGCTCCTCATCGAATCAAATGATTCAATGCACATTGATTAATCTCATCCCGCAATTTATGGAACAGTTCAGATTTTCGCAATAGACCACGTACTTGCGTTTGTGATTTAAATTGGGAATGAGTTTTTCAATGCCGTTCACTTCCATTCATTTGGAGGCCAGCAGAAAATCGTTGTGTAGATCTGTAACGTTTCCAGATAGTCCATATCGACTTCTAAAATACAAGAATGGTGTCTACATTTTTGTTTTTCTTCCGACGTTTCGACCCATTTGAAATTTCTAATCGGTAAAGGATGACTCATGGCCAAATGTACAAATTATTAGCATCCCAATACTGTATGTATTTACTCGGTTTTTACGAATCGAAGTATTTTCCCATGTGAGAATTATTAGCTTTAGCATATCTGGTGGAAATCATAGAGACGCCACCCCTCACAGCCTTTTCAAACATGAGAAACATGTCGATGTTTGATAATAATTCCAATTGGACTTCGGTTGTCTTGAAAAGAGCTTCGCATGCAAGTCCAGGTGCTGTGAAATACAAAGCCGGATCTAGTTTGTAATGTCAACGACACACTCGTCAAAAATTTTTGAACGCGTCAGCCAAGAGAAGCACGTCATTTTTTAGATAGAGGTCATGATAATCTCTCATGGATTTCATGTCGAATAATTTCCACACTTTTTGTGTGTGTTCATAATTGCCATCGGAAATATGGGACTGGTATAATTGCGAACAAAATCTCCTTGGGAGATAGAGCAACGTTGTCGAATTTCTCGAGATCATTCATGTAATCATAAAGGTAGTCGCCTTTCCTCAACATGACGTCCACCAATTGTTGTCGATGATCAAAATGTTTACTTGTGATTTTAAATTTGTCCCTATTCGAACTGTCCACTATTTTTTTCCAGACTGGCAAACATGAATTTATAACTGTCGATGAAACGTATCTCTCTACGGATGGGAAACGTTTTCTCAGTCAATCGATCGATGACTCTCTTTTTATCGACGACCTCCCATTTAGTGAAGGAAATGTATTTTTCGTCGTTTTCCCGCGATGCAGCTCAACTCCCATCAGTGACAGCCATATTTTTCACGAACAGATGACTATCGTAGCCTGAGAGATTGTAAAATGTCACCAGATATAATTGAGCATCTTGAAATCTTAAATTACATTTGTTGTGAGCTGCGCCACGAAACAGACCCATGTAGTGATCGCGATCTCTCATTTTTTTATTATTGTCAAGACTGATTATCGAAAAATTGTCTACAGATATGACATTCGGTGGTTTCGTTGTGTTCTCGCTGTTGCTCTGAAGTGATGATCATGTCTTTGCATTTTTTAAATTAGTCGTATAATTTTTGAATTTTCGATTCTAATTCTTCCATGAATCTTTGAGCCACGTTGCCTCATTCCAAACGTTTAGTGTAGACAAATGGCCCCAACGATTCTCAATCACCAAAAGAATATTTCATGTAATAACAATAGCCCGAAGGTACGTGCTTCTGATATTTTTTTGACATAACTCCTACGCTCGTCGGGCTAGCAAGAATTCATTTTTGTGGTAAAACATTCAAAATCGGCATAGATGATGAATGGTGGTTCCAATCTTCTATTGTGGTGGTGAAAGTCCACATAAGTGTTAGGTTTGGGCATTTCGATGTCGACACTTAACTTTTCGTTGCAATGTTCCCGATGACTCGTCAATTCTTGACGATAGAATGAATTCATGCAGTTGAAACAGAAAAATCTCTCCCCGTTATGTTTACTAATCTGCTTTGCTAGCAGTCGATTCATATTTTTAATTCAGCAATAATGTTGATTGTCACTCTCAGAAATTAATAACAAATTAACAATCTTTTCTCTCTCTTTGTGCAAAGTCAGTCTGAGAGGATAGACTATTCGTTGTTTATCATCGGATCCCAAGACGTTCATGGCCACAGTGGCATTTAGCTTTTCGAAATGCTCGATGTCTTTCAACTGCATCGGGAAAGGCACTCCCATCCAATCGAGATTTTTACAAGTCTCTGCGTACTTGGAAACTCTCAGAGCATTCTTCTTTTCTATGTGATCGCCTTTTGAAATACTCGCTATCATCTTCATTTTTCACGTTAATCACGGCATTTTTATTAGATACGAAATAAGTCAATTTTATATAGGAAGATGCTTTCAAAGGGTCATGTCTGTCCCCGTGAATCTCGAGATTCAATACCTTCTCGAACATCAAACCACTTCCCTTGTCTTGATAATGAGCCATAGATTCCAGCATCTTGTCTTTCATCACTTCGTAAACATCAGATAATTCATCGTCTCTACACACAGTCTTGGTTTAAGATTGGAAATTGGCATCTTCCACTGCCCTATCACCCGTGTTCGCATCGACCCTTTTCATCAGACAATGCAAGATCATTTTTATTTTTAGACCCACAACAACTAGCTGTTTTCGAAATACATCCAACACTCCACCCTTCGCCCGTTCTAGGAACGATTCGGGATCTAGTTTTGCAAGTTTTTAAAACTCCTTTAATGGCGATGTATCGTTCTATTGGAATCAATGATGACTCCAGTGCTTTGATTACGATTCCCTTTATCGCGTCGAGTCCCTTTTTTTCATTCAGTGCTCTCACGTTTGCATCCATTTTTTTCTAACAAATCGTCATATCGAACCGCGTCGCTTTTTATTTTTTTATTATTCACTTTCAAAATCTTCTGCGGCTCCAACACTTTTTGTTTAATGGTCTTCTTCTTCTTAGTTTCATCCATGGTTGTTTGTCAGTGTTGTTTTGTCTTCGCTGTCTTCTCATTTTTTTTTCGTGATTCGAGTTTTTTTTTTCTGTCACTGCCACAGATCTTTCGTCCATTCCCTTTCCGTCAAGCAAATGACCGATATATTCATCTTTTTTCATGTATTTAACACCTTTCAATTTCAATGACTGACGCATTTTGGCTTGCAATTTCGGCTTATTCTCACTTGTCCCACATTCTGAAGTTAATTATCTAGTCTGACTCAGTTATAGTCCATACCAAAAACAATACTACTTACAACAGAACACCTCCTTGTTAGCAAAGATCCAAACTTGGAGTATTTAGTGATGATTTTTCACTGATCACTTTTCAAAGTTGGGAGTGTTTTTGTATGCTGTTTTGATAAATAAAAACTCTTCACTGATGGTTCTCTTGTTTTATATTGATATGTTATCATTATGTTATCATTAGTGAAGAGTTTTCACTGATGGTTCGCTTGTTTTATATTGATATGTTATCATTATGTTATCATTAGTGAAGAGTTTTCACTGATGGTTCGCTTGTTTTATATTGATATGTTATCATTATTTGTTTGTTACCACCCCAGATTCCTATAGATATTCCTCTTTATCTTTACCTGGACACATAATTCATTTATTCATTCACCTGGATACATCATTTTAAAACACCATAGCTGACGCACAAGTAAATTTTCACTTCATCCCAAATGACAGAGGCGGCAGACATCTCATTTACAACGGCTTTAAGTTCTGTTTTAAGTCAAGAAGAAATCAGAGAATATACTGGCAATGTGTTCAACGAAGCTGCAGGGTATTGTTGTCAATCCAAGATTTTCCATCACAGATTTTGAAGCAGCGGCACAGAATGCTATATCAGCCACATTCCCATCAACGATGCTGAAAGGCTTTTTTTTCCATTACAGCCAAGCTCTGACAAGAAACATCAAAAAGTTCCACCTGCAGCCGAAGTTCGACGAGGAAGCAGATAGTGACCAGAAGACACTCATGAGAAGGGCCTTAGCATTACCCATGGTGCCAGTGGGTATGGTAAGCGATGCTTGGTTTGAGACATTGAACTGCTATAACGAAAGCAACGAAAGCAACAATATCCAACTGGAAGGAAATGCCACCCATTTCACCGATTACATGACAGATTACTGGGTCGAAGGATGTCATAGCTTGGAGTTGTGGAACCATTACCAGACTGTTGGGGCCAGGACCACTAATCATGTAGAGGGTTGGCATCGGAAGTTACAGCAGATGATACCTGGCTCTCATCCAAACCTCTTCAAATTGATCGATTTTATGAAGAAAGAACACGCCTACCATGAAGGAACCATCATTCAGCTTCGAAGAGGTGGTAAACTGGAACCAAAAACGAGAAGGTACCAACAGATTGACAACACAATAGAAAGGCTCAAAACGGATCTCAGGGAGAATAGAAGAGATATCATATCATACATGGACGCCATAGGAAGAATTGTTAAACATTGAATCACAGGTCAGACAAGGTAGTAAACTGTTGTGTTTTATATAATTTTGTATTTTCCATGTACTTACTGTTAAAATATTGTTCAACATGTTTGAAATTTTTTATGTATTTTCCATGATGTTCATAAAGTGTTGAAGATGTTTGAAATTTTCAATGTATTTTCTATTTTTTGTATGTAATTTGTAAATTGTCCAATATATTTGAAATTTTCGATGTATTTTCTATTTTTTGTATGTAATTTGTAAATTGTCCAAGATGTTTGAAATTTTCAATGTATTTTCTATTTTTGTATGTAATAAATTTTATATTAGTGCAGTTGGAAACTGTTGTTCTCATTCATCCCACATACATATGTGATAACAACTAGAGTCGGTTAATCTTTGATCTTCGACAGTTTCACACTTATACTGGGAACAAAAGATGTGGGATAAATGAGAAGCTCCCGTAATTTCATCAGTGTTAGATCACAGGTCTCCTCATGCACAGCTTTGATAAATTGTCCTTTGGTTCCGTGACGGTTGTAGTTTTTAATTCCTAGATTTCTACAGTACTTTTTCAACTCAGATATGGTAGATAAATACAACTTTTCCACGATATACGTTTTTATTTTTTGGCATTTTTTGTGAGTGTGTTAAACTTCTTATTTAATATACATGTAATATTTTTAGGGTTTTTTTAAAAATTTTTTGCGAATTGTCACATAAGGGGTCACATGATATTGTTCCGTTGACATTTTTTAAATATATATATATATATTTAAAAAATGTCAACGGAACAATATCATGTGATCCCTTATTGGAACGAGCTCGACGAGATCGTTCCAATGAGGGATCACATGATATGGATCTGTTGACATTTTTTTTAAAATTTGAAAAAAATAAACAATAAAATAATAAATTTTGATATCGTCTACGTTGGGTAAAGGGTTAATTGTTAGATAAAGTCTACTAACTTTTGACTCTTCTTTGATGTTATAGGCTCCTTTTCAGTTACGATGTTGAGGAGCTGGCAGCTGCTCATCTTTGCTCAGTGGTTCTCTCCGAGTGCATACGTATATGGCCTTAAACACCAATAAATAAATAAATAAATAAATAATAATTGTGCGCGGTAACGCTGTGTTCTAAGTAGTTAGGGGAGGCACTGTAGGGACAAACCTGAATGCACTGCGTTTCCATAGGGTTAGTGTTAAATGCTGAAACTAAAAGGGACAGACCCGAATGCACTACGAAACTTTTCGGGAAAAACCTGAATGCACTATGTGCATTCAGGTTTGTCCCTATAAGTTTCGTAGTGCATTCAGGTTTGTCCCTACAAGTTTCACTGGATCCGTAGTGCATTCCGGTCTGTCCCTATAAGTTTCACCATTTAACACTGACAAGCGGTAACCGCGTTGTGTCCTCAGGCAAGGTACATAATCCTGATTGTGCACGGTAACGGTTTGAGTACATGTAGTATGTCTCGTATGTTTGGGGAAATATTTGGATGACCTCGGTGGATGACCTCGGAAGTGACGTCATGTCACGTGACCTAGTGGCGCCATGTTGAGTTGTCATGGTAAATTTGGATTCCGTGATTTGACGCTTCTACGAAGCGAAATTACTCCTGTTCGTACCCTCCGAACATACCCGTCCTATAAGAAAGGTTTAGGTAACATAGCAACCACTTGCTACCATAGAAACCAAGATGGCGGCCTCCAGTATACAAAATGGACGACGGAAACACGTATCACCCTAACAACACGCGCTGCGCATGCGTACTACCACCACGTATCACTATGGCGATGACGTCACAACATGGTCGCTCACGCGGGTTACCATGACAACTCAACATGGCGCCACTAGGTCACGTGACATGACGTCACTTCCGAGGTCATCCACCGAGGGCATCCAAATATTTCCCCAAACATACGAGACATACTACTGGTGTGCTCTAATGTAGACTGCACGACTATTGTGCACTTGTCTTCAACCAATGCTAGCCCGGCTTGTGCGAATTTAGTATGGTCTAACAAATAATAAATAAATAAATAAATAAATAAATAAATAAATAAATAAATAAATAAATAAATAAAAAAATAATCTGGTCAATTAGTAAAAGTCGACAAATAAACTCTAGCATTCTGGACTTCTCGTTTATTTTTATCCACTGACCATAATTAAATATCAGAATTCCTGTACCATTTCGCTTGTTTTTTTGAGAAATCGTGTTACTGGAGAAGGGACTTTCCTTAAGCGGAATATGGCCTTCTTTCATGAAGCCCACCGAAGGTATGAATTCATCAATATATGGAATAGTCAGATGAAGTCAGGAAAAGTCCCAATAAGGTGGCGCTGGACATATTGATGGAAGAACGGCGCTTCAGTTATCTAGAACGGGGTTAGGGTAATCCAAAATAGTGTCTGGATTAGGACGAGAAAGGTATACGTTGGCTGCAGCGGTTCGGGGAGGAAAATTCTAGAATTGTGACCTCACAAATGGGATCAGTGGACGAAAAATGTTGAAAATTTAAAAACAGTAACAAAAACAAAAAGATGATTTTCTTTAAAAAGTAACTCTGCCACAATACTAAGATGTATCCAGCCTACAGTAATAAACTATTATATCAGTGGAGTGGTCCGGGGCTACATATTTAAATATTCCGCAGCAAACCAGCTCAATTGAGCAAGCCTGCTAATTAGAAACTAGCAAACCTGTCCAACTGAGCAGGCTGTTCTCTATCCACCACCTGAGGTCCCGCCTAGTAGGGGATGGTCAAATCCCCCTGGAGCCTACAGTAATAAACTATTTTATTATATGCTAAACGATAGAAATTGCACCAAGATAAAATCGTATCCTCCACTGTGAAGATATTGAAATTTTCACTTTCACGTTATCAATCAAAATAGCGGCTTTCAAAGCAACACTTCAATGTGAATACGAGTCAAATGATCACTGGAAATGATCAATGTGTTCTGAAAACGTATAATGAAAATTAAATCTAGTGTTTTTGAGTGGATACCGATCATTTCCAGCAATAATTCAAAACGTCCACTGTAAAAACAGATGTTCAACTTCTAAACACAAAGTTAAACACATTTCTCTTTCACTTATTACACCCTTTCCAGGTGTTTACATGTTTAACGTATAAAGGAATGTGATTAACTAACTTAAACACGTGACATGTTTATAAATTAACTAAAGTGTTTAACCTTTCTAAACACATTGCATTTTTAACTTTTAAAGGTATGTGTTTAACTTTTAAAGGTATGTGTTTAGGTTTTAAACACGTCACATGTTTAAGTAATAAACCTTTAATGTGTTTAAGGGGCTGTTACACTTGATAAACACAAACTCATGTTTATAATCTACACATGTTTAACTTTATTTCCAAAATTTTTCAGAATTGTAACATATATAACAAAAAGGTCTTTTTTAAAAAGAAAACACAAACAAGAATTTACAATAAAAATAACAAACAAGAAACAAAAGAAACAAAATTGCAAGTCCAATAAGGGCAGAAAACTAGAAAAAATATTTGGAGACAACTGTTTCATCCCATTTGTGATATTAGTACCAAAAAAGCTCTATATGAAATTTGGAGAAAAAAAAATCTTGAACAGTTTTCTTTCACATGTGATAAAAAGGAATGGGGTTGGGCAGACAGATGGGAAGATGGATGTAGGGACAGAACCTGTTCCTATACTCCCCTCCCACTTCATGATGGGGGGTAAAAATTGGAAATCAAGTTAAGGGGAACTTGAAGTATTTCAGATAACATTGTTCCTAATTTTGGAGCAAATATTTATCATGTATTAGCAGTTGACAATAATTATATTCTTGAACAAAACATGCTTGCCACAAGAATATATTAAAGCCCAATAAAATTGACAAGATAATAAAAGCCAAATGAATACAATCAGCACAAGAATTTAAACTACAGTAATGCAGGAAGAATCAAATAGCAATCTTTAATCTACATCTGCAAACCAATGAGGCTGTTTGTTCCTTTCTACAAGTTAGATTACCATTCATTTACTTTTGCTATTAAATATTTAGAACCATACTTTCCACACTTGCACTATTAAATCATATGAATGAGTTAATTTGATTATCACAGCCATTTGTATCAAAGGAAAATCCATAATGAAAATTTTAAAAAAATAAACATTTTCTATTTAAATTTTTTAACCCATTACAGGTCAAGGTTTGTCCTGGAAATTATCACAAGCCATTACTTACATGTAATTAACACTTACACTGCTTTTGAGTGGGTCAAGTCATCCACGTAAGACGTTCAAAAATTGAAATATGTTACCTGGAGACAACAGATTTCAAATTTCAAAGTGCTTACACCTAACATAAGAAAACTCTGTGGGTTGACTTGTTATGTGCATTTTGAAATCCGACAACTATAGTGATGATATCCATCACTGGTAAAAAACAAGAGGTCCCAAGGGGCCTAAATCCCTTACCTGAGAACATGTTAACAAAGGACATGTAACCATTATCACAAAGATACTAAATACAAATTATCAAAGGTTTCTGATCACTGAGACTGGAGAATATTTTTAAGCAACTTTATATTGTACTAAATTAAAAATTCGCCCCCACCCCCACACACATACCTCAATAGGAAATCCTAGCTTCGCCTCTGCGTGGGGCAACCTGGAATTAGGAGTGGCACGTAAGGTTTGGGAGTTCTAATGGAGCCCATACGCATTCAACTACTACGGAACGGGGCCTGGGGACAATGAAAGACTCCTGTATCAGAGCATAGCATAACACTGGGTGAGCCCGAGGATGTGTCGCGGAATTCTCAACCATCGTTTGGTTGAAGTACTAGATTTAGGTGGCCCCAGGTCCTCTCCAGCTCGCCCAGCGATGTTGAAAAAATTAAATACATATTTGGTGGATTTGCGTCGCAAAAATGGAATTATTTAATTAATAACTAACTACTACAGAACTATTGTATAAGCTTTAAAACAACAATTAAATCTGTTGCAGATCCACTAAAAACAAATTCCGTGTTAAAGACATTCCACTTAAACACATTCATCTCAAGTAGATAAACAGGATGCGTATAACTTATAAACACTACGGTTTAATTACTGAACATGTGACGCGTCACAGTTTTACAGTGTATTCACCTTGAATTGATGCATGAAACCCGCTAGTCCAAACATGGCCTGAAAGTCCGTAATATAAGATTTTGGTTTGGTACGTCAAAGGACGTACCAAACCAAAACTTATATTACGAACTTTCAGGCCATGTTTGGACTAGAAACCCGTCAACTGAATCAGATCGCAAGACGCTATCTGTTCCGAGCATCTATCAAATCACTTCCGCGCATCAATATTTCAATGCGCTGTTTACTTTCTGGCATCAATTCATGGTTGAAACTAGTGGAATTATCAGATTCTTATAAAAACGTATAATAAACAGAAAACCTATTGTTTTTGAGCGGATACCGAAAATTATCTCACTTGTGACCGAGATAAACGGTTAGTTTCGCTCGCGCAAGCGCTCGCGAAAAATAAACATTGTCTCGGTCACTCATGAGATAATTTTCGATATCCACTCAAAAACACTAGATATCCTCTAAATACCAAAACGAGCTCAATTGAGCAAACCTGCTAATTAGAAACTAGCAAACCTTCCCAATTGAGCAGGCCGTCCTCTATCCGCCACCTGAGGATCCGGCTAGTAGGGGATGCCCCCCCTCCCCCCCCCCCCCACACCACCAGGGCCTACAGTAATAAAATATTATACCAGTAGAGTGGTATATATGGATATAGGTTGTGGAATAGTGCGAAAGGCATTCCCAAGATTAAATAGACTAACATGGGTGCAGACAGTCATTACTATATTATCAAAGTACTTGTAGTCGAAGCGAGTACACCACACAAATACTCTCCTCGCGTATTAGAATCCCGTAGTATGGACCAACGCTGAAGAGAACTGCACCACCGACAAAACAACACATAAGTAGGATGTCAGTAGGTGGAAAGTAAAGACACTGATAGATAAGAAACTCTTCTTGTTTCACCAGACAAATCCCTCCTCCGCGTGAATGAGTTCATTGTAGTACGTGCCCTCCCCCTTTTCACACCTATGTGCTTCTCTTTTCATTCACATTCCATTCCATACATTCCAGTTTGTGATCGCTACAAAATAGATGAATAAAACAACAATAACAACAAAACAACATGTGTTGCTTATGTGCATAAACATCGCGTAATTACCGTGATAATGTCGTCACAACAGATCACTTACGCGCATTACCACGACAGCGCAAATGAAAGCCCTTATGCACCGCGACTATAGTACGGCCGCCGTGGACTGGTCACTTCCACAGGAGGTCAATATTTCCACGGACGCCATAATATTAGATTCCAAACACTAATTATAGGAATAATCATCAAAAATTTAATTAATGAAGCACCGGATACAACAGTTTTGGTGATGATGATTTTTATTACCTGGTAAACGCATGCGTGACATCACTGCCCTCGCTTGGATTACGACAGGTCCACGGCAACTGTGATGAAGAGCTTTGTTTGAGATTCACCACAAAGGTCTCACAAACTGAATACAAGTCGACATGAGATTCTACTGGCATGTTCCAACTTATGTTCGATGTCATGTGGGTGTTAACAACTCGTTTCTGATAGAACAGTCATTGCAGTTATGGTAACGCCTCCCTGAAGTCTTTCTATCGAACTGGAATCTGACAACCAATGAATTATTTACACGAGAAGAAATCAATTGGCATCTAATGCTCTGCTGTGTTACTTTGGGCATAAATAAGAGGACATCTAATGACCTGAGACGACAAGTAATTATCCTGTTAGAAAAGTCAGGAAGACATGCCGGCAATAATGCTTAACACACGTACCATAATCGTGATATGTGTGGTGTTTATCATAGCATTTATTGTACAGATTGCAACAGGAAACTGTAAGTATACACAATTCTTTTACGAACAGCGTTTTAACTTCCCGTGTTGTACAGTCTTCACTGTAGGAGAAAAAACTTTTTGGCCTTTGTTGTTCGTTACCTGTATCTCATCTAGACAGGGCAATGACAGACAGGCTAAAACAGCCGAGAAATCAGGCCAAGATTAAAAAAAACACACACACAGTTTCTGTTCCCAATTTGATACGCAAAAATCCATGTGACAGACCTGGAAGTTTTTATTTTATTTTTTTATTTCTATTTTATTTTATTTATTATTTCACTCTGTTATTTTATTTTATTTATTTTATATTTAGGCTTTCCCAAACCCAGTTTGGGAAAGACTCTTGTTATTCTTCTTTTTCAAAATTTTTCTTCTCTATTTTTTTTTCTTTTTTTCTTTATCTTTTTTTTTTTTTTTTAATTTTTTTTTTCCTCCCTGAAGTTTGTCTGTTGAACTGCTCAAAAACAAGCTGTAAGATTTTGACCAAATTTGGAATACTTATCTAATGTCATAAAATCTAGTGAAATGCGATATCGTCATATCTGTGAAAACGCGTATTTTCAAAATATTCTGCCAAAACCTTCAAAATTTCACCATTTTTCGAATGTCTCAAAATTGTTTACAGTTATTTAGCTCAAATTTTCCACACATTTAGAGTATAATATGATACACCACAATCACCACTCAAATCTTTCAACATTAACCCCCACTGGCCAAAAATGACATGAATATAGATTTTTTCTTCAAAATTGACCAACTTCAAGGGCACATTTCTCTAATTACAAGGTTGTTGTAACAATTATTTTGGTTTGGATAGATGCAACAATGATTGCGGAAGAAAGTTACTGTTTACTTTTTAATCTCAGATTTAACCACAATGAGGGTAAGAATAAGAGTACCATTTGAAAATGCCAAAATTAGCCAACTTTGGTTGCTTTTTCCATCAGTTTGGAAAGGGTTAATTTCAAACACTTTTCGTGTACGTATTCACAATTGACTATCGAGCATATTTGCTGTTGTAAGTTTGGTTGTAATGTTTAACCCTATCCCATTCTGGTTGCATAAAATTAGGCACCATCCCAAAAAACACCATTTTTTTCGGAATTTGGTAAGTTTAGGTGACGATTTACTCCATTTTTAATTGCTTGTGCTCTGAATATTTTCTATAGCTGCTTGCATCAGTCGATGTATGACAAATTCTGTTCTATATGTTATTATTAAAAGTTTAACCCTTGGCAGATTTGAGACTTCCCATAAGGGTACTGTCGGAATAATTGTTATTTTCGCCAACGTTTACATGCCCTTTCTCAGCACTGGAGCCATATGGTCTCAAAACCTTTTCCATGAGAGGATTGGGCCTTCATCCAAGAACAATTTTTCTGTTATAAATTTTATTCAAAGTTTTAACCTTCACCCAGTTTTCGGGCCATAAAATTCTTCATAAAAGTGGCTAATTTGGAGCTCACTTTTCTTCCATTTTCGAAAGGAATATCAAAAAATGATTTACATGTTCGTATTTACAATTGCCTACCGAGAATATTTGCTGTTATAAGTTTGGTTGTAAAGTTTAACCCTATGCTCGTTCTGTTTGCATAAAGATAGGTGCAGTCCAAAACAAAACTCTCGTTTTTCAGAATTTGGTAAGTTTAAGTGACGATTTATACTCCATTCCTAAATGATTGAGCGTTGAACGTTTTCTATGGCTGTATGCAGCAGTCGTAGTATGACAACTTTTGTTTTATATGTCATTATTAAAAGTTTAACCGTTGGCAGATTCGAGACTGCCCATATGTGTACGGTCGGCATAATTGATATTTTCATAACATCACTGAATATTGATAAGCGTGCAGTGGAAGTTTGGAATAGAATACCCGAAAATGCTTTCGAAATTCGGATTCACAGTTCAATTCCAAGAATATTTTCTGTTGTAAGGTTGCTGTAAAGTTTAACGCAATCCCTGTCTCAGATGCATAAATATAGGTGACGTAGAAAAAAACTCTAATTTTTTCAGAATTTCGTAGGTTTAAGTGACAATTTACTCCATTCCTAATCCATTGAACGCTGAATGTTTTCTATGCCTGCATGCAGCAAGCATAGGATGACAACTTCTGTTTTACACGTTATTATCAAAAGTTTAACCCTTGGCATATTTAGGAGTTCCCATGTGGGTATAGTCGGAATAATTGTTATTTTCGTAAAATCAATCCCTTAATATATTGGTAACCGTGCAGTGGCCTTTCCGTGGTGCTAGAAGCCGCAAATAGTTAAGGTTGAAAAGTTCTTCAAACAGACAGATGTAATGCCTAACTCATCCGGTGACAGGTAAATAATGAATGGAAAAGTCGTTGAATTGAGAATAAAGTAGGGACGAATCGTGCCCTCGGTTTCCACCTGATTCACAGTATTTCCACGTGGTACTAAACTGTCGGGCAGGGACAGTCGAAAACATTCTGAGAATTTCAAGTTTCTGCCTTGCATGGTCGGGACATAATTGGCGTATATACGACATTGTATCTGTTCAATTTGAATGTCAAATTAGCCAGATGACGGCTTTTTCGCCACCGGGTCGAGTTGTCAGTTTCTGCCGGGACGGTATAAATAAGCAGTTTAACTTAAACCTGTCTGTCCCATATGAATGTGCGAATATTTAAAGCTGAACAGTTCATCAAATAGACAGATATAATGCCTAACTCAGCCGGTGACAGGTAAATAATGAATGGAAAAGTCGTTGAATTGAGAATAAAGTAGGGACGAATTGTGCCCTCGGTTTCCATCTGATCCACGGTATTCCCACGCGGTCTCTGCACTTGACAAAGATACTAAACTGTCGGGCAGGGACAGTAGAAAACATTCTGAGAATTTCAAGTTGCTGCCTTGCATGGTCGGGACATAATTGGCGTATATCCGACATTGTATCTGTTCAATTTGAATGTCAAATTAGCCAGATGACGGCTTTTTCGCCACCGGGTCGAGTTGTCAGTTTCTGCCGGGACGGTATAAATAAGCAGTTTAACTTAAACCTTTCTGTCCCATATGAATGTGCGAATATTTAAAGCTGAACAGTTCATCAAATAGACAGATATAATACCTAACTCAGCCGGTGACAGGTAAATAATGAATGGAAAAGTCGTTGAATTGAGAATAAAGTAGGAACGAATCGTGCCCTCGGTTTCCATCTGATCCACGGTATTTCCACGCGGTCTCTGCACTTGGCAAAGATACTAAACTGTCGGGCAGGGACAGTAGAAAACATTCTGAGAATTTCAAATTGCTGCCTTGCATGGTCGGGACATAATTGGCGTATATCCGACATTGTATCTGTTCAATTTGAATGTCAAATTAGCCAGATGACGGCTTTTTCGCCACCAGGTCGAGTTGTCAGTTTCTGCCGGGACGGTCTAAAATAAGCATATTAACTCAAAACTTTCTGTCCCATATGAATGTGCGAATATTTAAAGCTGAACAGTTAATCAAATAGACAGAAATAATGCCAAACTCGACCGGAGATAGGTAAATAGTGAATGGAAACGGCATTTTATTGGGAATAGAGTAGGGACGAAGCGTCCCCGCGGTTTCCACACGATCCACGTTGTTTCCACGTAGTCACGCCACTCAACAATGATACTGTCCTGCCGAACAGGGATAGTAGAACAACTTATGAAGATTTCGTGCATCTGCCTTCACTGGTCTGGACGCAGTGGGCGTATGAGCGACACTGCTGTCTGTTCAATTTTAATGTCAAATTAGCCAAATTACCGCCTTTTCGCCATTAACCCATGCGCGATTTCTGTCCACTTCTCATTTTTGGCAATTATCTAACTGTTATCCAAGAACAATTTTGCTGTTATATGTTTTATTCCAAGTTTTAACCCTCACCCAGTTGTCAGGCCTTGAATTGGAGTACCCTCAACTTAAACATGTTTATTCAAATAACAAGATTCAAGATTAGTCCAGGTCTCTTTTCAGACACTCAGCCTGTGATTGATGTTCACACATTAAGAGCATAATATGATACACTAAAATCACCACACAAATATTTCAAAATTAACCCCTATTGGCCACAAATGATATGAATATATCATTTTATCTTCAAGATTTACTAACTTCAAGGGCAAATTTCTCATAATTGCGAGGTTGTTGTAACAATTATGTTTGTATGCATAGATGCAACAATGCTTGCAGAAGAATGTTACTGTTTAGTTTTTAATCTCATCTTTAACTCCCAAGCAAAAGAGGGTAAGAGTACCATCTGAAAATGCCAAAATTAGCTAACTGTGGTTGCATCTTCCTGTCATTTTGGAAAGGGTTAATTCTAAACACTTTGTTTTGCTATAGGTAGAGATGCCTAATGAACAAATCCTCTGCTGTAAGTTATGCTTTGGGGCTTCACACAACATAAGCTTCGGCCATGTAAAGAATAGTACTGTCAGAAAAAAAAGATTGTTAGTGAATTTTGCAAACATCTGTACTCATTTCCTCTAATTGCAAGGTTGTTGTAGCAATTATTTTGGTATGGATAGATGCAACAATGATTGTAGAAGAAAGTTACTGTTTACTTTTTAATCTCAAGATTTACCCCCCAAGCAAAATGAGGGCGTGAATAAGAGAACCGTGAGAGAATGCCAAAATTAGCCAACTTTGGATGCTTTTTGTCTATCATTTTGGAAATGGTTAATTTCAAACACTTTGCTTTGCTATATGTAGTCTGCATTTTCACATTGGAAAGTTGGGCAAGCCCGTAATTTGTCCAACAAATTACAATTCTCTAGTTTTTTGTTGTTTTTTTTTCTTCCTTGAATTTTGTCTGTTGAACTGCTCAAAAACAAGCTGTGCGATTTTAACCAAATTTTGCATACTCATGTAATGTCCTAAAATCTAGTGAAATGCGATATCGTCATGTCTGCGAAAACGCATATTTTCAAAATATTCTGCCAAAACCTTCAAAATTTCACCATTTTTCAAAAGTCTGAAAACTGTTTACAGTTATTTAGCTCCAATTTTCTACACATTTAGAGCATAATATGATACACCACAATCACCACTCAAATCTTTCAATTTTCAATATAAACCCCCATTGGCCCAAAATTACATTAATATAGCTTTTTTCTTCAAAATTGACCAAATTCAAGGGCAAACTTATCTAATTATAAGGTTGTTGTAATAATTATTTTGGTATGGATAGACGCAACAATGATTGTGTAAGAAAGTTACTGTTTACTTTTTAATCTCAGCAAACACTTTTCATGTACGTATTCACAATTGACTACCGAGCATATTTGCTGTTGTAAGTTTGGTAGTAAAGTTTAACCCTATCCCATTGTGGTTGCATAAAAGTAGGTACCATCCAAAACAACTCCAATTTTTTTTCAGATTTTGGTACGTTTAGGTGACAATTTTCTCCATTTTTAATTGATTGAGCTCTGAATGTTTTCTATAGCTGCATGCAGCAGTCAAAGTATGACAAATTTTGTACTATCTGTTATTATTAAAAGTTTAACTCTTGGCAGATTTGAGATTTCCCATAAGGGTACTGTCGGAATAATTGTTATTTTCGCCAACATTTAGATGCAGTTTCTCAGCACTGGAGCCATATTGTCTCAAAGTCTTTCCCACGAGAAGATAGGGCATTCATCCAAAAACAATTTTGCTGTTATATGTTTTATTCCAAGTTTTAACCCTCACCCAATTGTCAGGCCTTGAATTGGAGTACCCTCAACTTGTACATGTTCATTCGAATACCAGGATTCAAGATTAGTCCAGGTCTCTTTTCAGACACTCAGTCTGTGATTGTTGTCCACACATTAAGAGCATAATGATACACTAAAATCACCACACAAATATTTCAAAATTAACCCCTACTGGCCACAAATGATATGAATATATAATTTTATCTTCAAGATTTACTAACTTCAAGGGCAAATTTCTCTTAAATGCGAGGTTGTTGTAACAATTATTTTTGTATGCATAGATGCAACAATGCTTTCAGAAGAAAGTTACTGTTTAGTTTTTAATCTCGTCTTTAGCCTTTTTAATCTCGTCTTTAGCCCTCAAGCAATGAGGGTAAGAATACTATCTGAAAATGCCAAAAGTAGCTAATGTGGTTGCATCTTCGTGTCATTTTGGAAAGGGTTAATTCTAAACACTTTGTTTTGCTATAAGTAGTAGGAGATGGTCATCTCATGCTCGTTTCCCCGGACCCCGGGGTCATTTCGCGCTCAAAATCCCTAGGCCTTTTTTTAGGCTCCCCTCGCCCCTCCGTGTGCCCAAACCCGTTATGCCACCTTCACCCTCCCCGCGCCCAAAGCCTCTTAGGCACCCTCCCTGCGCCCAAAGCCAGTTAGTCCCTCCTTCATGCCTGAAACCTATTAGGCGCTCCTCCCCATGTTCAGAGCCCTTTTAGGGCATACGCACCCTCTTTGTGACCAAGATGGCGGCTTCCCCCATGATAAGTGTGACGTGGCTACCATAATACATAAAGTGGGAGGGCTCCCCCTCCCTGTACCCAAAGCCTATTGGGACCCAAGATGGCGGCCCAAGATGGCGGATGACAAGATGGCGTCTTTCCCCATGATATCTGTGACGTGGCTACCATAATACACAAAGTGGAAGGGATCCCCCTCTCCCTGTACCCAAAGCCCATTGGGGCCATGATGGCGGATGACAAGATGGCGTCTCCCCCCCCCCCCCCGCATGATATCTGTGACGTGTCTACCATAATACACAAAGTGGGAGGGCTCCCTCCTCCCTGTACCCAAAGCCCATTGGGACCCATGATGGTGGCCCAAGATGGCGGATGACAAGATGGCGTCTTCCCCCATGATATCTATGACGTAAACAAGCAACTCTTCCAGTGATTTAAATATTAAAATTTAAAAATTCAAATTCAAAGATCTCGTTCCTGTTTCTGAAATATACAATGTGTTTAGGTTAATATTGTACCGAGATATTTTCAAAGTACTCAGTTAAGAGGATTATCTTGTTTGTATAAACACTTATGTGATAAATAGATTACATAAGCTTCACAGGTGTACGTTATCTTCAGGACATGTCTGAACTTGTTTCTCAAAATATGCTTTTATGTGCAGCAGCCATATTTTTCTATACTTTGCATGATGGGATGGCAGTTACTGATTTTTGTGATGAGTGTCTAACGTGCTTGTGTGCAGTGAGGGACGAGGCTGAGCATCATTTATGGGTGTTTAAAGTCATATATTTCTATATGTTTTTATAAATTAAAAGTTTGGGATATAAACAATTCACCTTGACTTAGTGGCATTGTGTATTTTATAAAATTTAATGAAAAGTATGGCGTCCCTCATAAAATACAAGGAGGCTTCCCATTCCAAAATAATGAAAATTTCTTCATACAACACAACAAGACAGCTGTCCGACGTGTTATATACGGCGCATTGGCGGATCCAATACTCTACATCCGCGCGATGTCAATAAGATGGCGAATTTCCCCACTTTAGTACCCCTTAAGTGAATTTAATAAAGCATTTTATAAAATTTATTGAAAAGTTACATTGAAAAGTTACATGGCTTTTCCTCATAAAATATAGCGAGAAGGAGATGTGCCCTCCCCCTTCGAAATAATGAAAATACGAGTTTTCATTTGAAATTTGTTCGATATTTAAAGTCACCAATGTATATTGTACACGTCGATCTGCACGTTAATCTACGCGTTATGACCATAGTAAGGCTATCAAATTCTGTACATATGGCCTGTGCACAAGCAATGTTTCAGCCAATGGACCTCCGGATAACCCGGAGGTCCATTGGCAGAAACATTGCCTGTGTTTGCTCTGAGTAACCAGGAGAACCTGCCATGCTTTGGATGCCATTTGACATGGCAATTGCGCGCAATTCCTATGCGCAATTAAGTGTAGATAAGTGCACAGTTCATGACAGGACTTCTAGTTTTAACTATAGGTTTTGTTTTCACTGAAAAAATGAGAAAAATTAATAATTTGTATGCAAGATGTTGGAGTTTTGTTAGCGAAAGAGATGAATTTATATGTCTACATGTATAATAGGTCATGATTAACTGTTTCACAAAACATGTGATATAAACCGTATTTATTGGAAAATCAGTTCCAACAACCAGGATTATACCGTGTTGGTTTATGGGTGGAGGATACCCCGAGGGGCATGGGGTGCGGCCCTCGACTGAAACCCCGCAATGTTCTCACCTACAGTTTTCCTTAAAACCGATATGCAATACTTTGACTATTTAACTTTTAGTTGCACGAACTTTATTGGTATTTCAAAAAGTACACTTAGGACAGAATGGCTCTTTTTAGCTAGTTCCTCAAGATGAAAGTCAGATTTTGGGATAGTTTGAGCAAAAATTTAAGGTGGTGAAGGGTAGATAACTCGCCTGAGTCTCTCCATTTCAATACTTGACAAAAACTAATTTTAGTCGAACTTTATTGAAAAATTGTTTTACTCCGCTTTGTACCCAAAACCGTTAGGTGCCTCTCACCCCTCCCCATGCCCAGAGCCCCTTTAGGCCATACGCACCCTCTTTGTGCCCAAAATGGCGGTCCAAGATGGCAGCTTCCCCCCACGATATCTGTGACGTTGCTACCATAATACACAAAGTGTGGGCCCAAGATGGCGGATGACAAGACGGTGTCTTCCCCCTTGATATCTGTGATGTAAACAAGCTACTCTGCCAGTGATTTAAATATTAAAATTAAAATTTAAAAAAAAAATTCAAATTCAAAAATCTCTCTGCACATCACTTTTACACATGTGCACATCGGTTTTCTTCAGTTTTTTATCAGTTTTCGTCAGTTTTCATCGGTTTTC
Organism: Pictodentalium vernedei; assembly: GCA_031216915.1. NCBI lineage: Eukaryota > Metazoa > Mollusca > Scaphopoda > Dentaliida > Dentaliidae > Pictodentalium > Pictodentalium vernedei. The sequence continues at coordinate 57,286,756 of CM062289.1, forward strand.
ATCAGTTTTAATCAGTTTTCATCGGTTTTCATCAGTTTTTTATCAGTTTTCACCGGGTTTCATGAGTTTTCTGCTTATGGAACAACATATGTGCTACAAAATGGTCTCAAATGGTCTTAAATATTTTTCAAATGGTCATTGATTAATTGGTCACTAATTGGTCACTAATGGTCACTAATTGGTCACTAATGGTCACTAATTGGTCACTAAAGGTCACTAATTGGTCACTAATTGATATCTTGAAAGTGAAAATTTCTAGATCTTCACAGTGGGGGATACGATTTCTATCTTTCCACAATTTCTTCGATAATCTATCGTTTAGCGTATAATAAATAATAGTATCACTCCAGTGGATCAAATACTATCTAATGTTTTTTAGGTGGTGGAAAATAAATAGAACTGCTGGATGCTTGCTAACAAACTACCCATATGCACCACAAATTAATTTTGGATACCTGACTGTACCCATCCTTATCCACCCCCTGCCTTAGCCCATAACAAGCCACTCTAGCTCTATAATATAATACTGTCACTCCTTGTGGATCAAAAGCTGTCTTGTGGTCTTTTGGTGGTGGAAAATATATAGAATTATTGAGTGCGTGCTAACAAACTAACCATAAAACTGCAAGGTTACCTTTTGTTCTAGGGTGTCGACAGGCATTCTGAAACTAATAGTAACTAACCTGTTACGCAGTCCACACTCAGTACAAACATTTGTAGCTTTATAATATAAAGGATATCTAGTGCTTTTGAGTGGATACCGAAAATTATCTCATGAGTCACCGAGACAAATGTTAATTTCCTTTTTTCTTGGTCACAAGTGAGATAATTTTCGGTATCCACTCAAAAACACTAGATTTTCTTTTTATTATACACTTTTTATAAGAATCTGATAATTCCACTTGTTTCAACCTTGAATTGATGCATCAAAATAAACAGTGCAGTGAATCATTGAAAAGCGGAAGTGATTTAATTGACACTTGGAACAGATAGTGTCTTGCAATCTGATTCAGCTTGTGGGTTTATAGTCCAAACATGGCCTGAAAGTGCGTAATATAAGTTTTTGGTTTGGTACGTCCCTTCAAAGGACGTACCAAACCAAAAACTTATATTACGAAATTCCAGGCCATGTTTGGACTAGCGGGTTTCATACATCAATTTAAGGTGAATATGTCTTGAATTATTGCTGAAAATGGTCAGTATCCACTCAAAAACTCTAGATTTCCTTTTCATTATACGTTACTAGAACAAATGTATCATTTCCAGTGATAATTTGACTCGTATTCACCTTGAAGTGATGCTTTGAAAGCCGCCATTTTGATTGATATCGTGAAAGTGAAAATTTCTAGATCTTCACAGTGGGGGATACGATTTCTATCTTTCGCAATTTCTTCGATAATCTATCGTTTAGCATATAATAAATAATGGTATCATTCCAGTGGATCAAATACTATCTAAAGGTTTTTAGGTGGTGGATAATAAATAGAACTCCTGGATGCTTGCTAACAAACTACCATAAAACTTTTTGTTTGACTGTGTCGACAGGCATTCTTAAACAAATTGTAACTAATACATTATTGAGGAAATGTGTAAAAATACTCCCTATTTGTATGCATTTGGCTGTAATTCTTCATTGGATTAATTGTGATCCAGACGTGCATGATCAACAGTGGTGGTCAATAATGCGAAAAACAAAGTAAACCTACTTGGGGTGCAGCTGTTTGAATGTTGTCAATAGGTACTAGAGCTGTAGGTTTTTAAATTTCTTGTTCGGTTTCGGTTTTGGTTTTTCAGGTGGAGTAAAACCTCGGTTCGGTTCAGTTTTCGGTTTGTTCATGAGGCCAAATAAAATTCAATAAAACTCATTCTTATGTCCGGAGTTCTAACTGAATGGCAGTGAAATTGGGTGAAACTCAATGAATGCCCGAAATAAGCTATAATACAGGAAGAATCAGGAAGGCCAATATAATAATTACCAAAATATACAGAACTTTTATTGTGCTTGGCCATTTTTCGAGGTCTGACACCTACACGCAACTTGAGTAAAGCTGCAAACACAACTAAACTGAAATGTCGGAAATTCACAGAATGTAGCCTTCCCAGAGTAGTGAGAGTACCCAGATACTGCCATTGGCAGTGTCTGGGTACTCTCACTACTCTGGGGTGGCTACATTCTGTGAATTTCTGCAGCAAGATAGTATTCAATAAAAAATGAAAAACCTTAGATTACGGGATGTCGACGGTTTCGGTTTCGGTTTTTACAGAAAACTAAAAACCTTAGTTCGGTTTCGGTTTAACCTACAGCTCTAATAGGTACCAATTTGTTTGATTGCAATTGGTTGGATGGTGCCAATAGGCTTCAATGTGATTGGCTACAATTGATTGAATAGTGTCAATTGGCAACATCCAACAAATGTAACGAACTAACAATTTATCTTTTGGGAAATTCTTGATTTTTGTTACGTTCCCCCCCCCCCCCCCCTCGCACCCCATTTACTTATAAATAAATGTGTTTACCTACCTATACATGAACTTCACCACCATATTCTCTCGTGCGCAACAAGCCTATCTTTATAATGTAATAGAAGGGCTCTAGTGGATCAAATACTATTTTACGAGGTGGAAAAGATATACAACCGCTGGCTGCTTGCTAACAAAGTACCCATAAAACTACAAGGTTACATTTTGTTCTAGGGTGTCGACAGGCATTCTCGAAAAAAGAGTAATCAACCAATTATCCTGGAAATGTGCGAAAATACTCCTCATCTATTTGGCTGATCCAGTCTTAAGAAACGAGTTGTTGATGGCGGTGCTGGCAAAATTGGGATCTCAGTATTGTGCCTCCTGATGCTTGACTGCAACGTTGCCAACGCTCATTAGTGCTAGACCCACCTGGGCTTGACCAGTTCCACAACTTAATTAAAAAAAGCACTTACTGAATCGCCATAATGATGATGGAAGTCTCTCTCCTCTCCCTAACTCTGAAATACACATTAAAACACTGCTCCAAAGTAATCTTTTTGCTGCATAGGTGACGGACGGCTGGTAGGAAATGGGTGGCGAATCGTTCTCGGTGCTTCCAGGGGTTGTGGGACCTGCAGATTTATCACATCTTCGATGTTTATCCGATTCCTGAACAATCGTGAAACCTAATTTCCTCCTGTTTCTTACCAGGACGAAATCATATTGAATCACATATTTACTGACGTTCTGCGCCATATCATTGGCAAAAGTTGTACAATGACGCAACATCCTATTGTAGGCCACCGTTACACGATAAAGAAAACAACCATCCTGTTCCAGCCGAATGCATCTTACAGCTGTGTGCAGGATGGTCTTAATGTTTTGCGTGGATTATTCAACCATGATATCGGTCGTGACTTCCTGACCGGCATTATCAATAATTAAGGCCAGAATGAACAAAGGCAGATTTTGTCCATTCATTTAACTACCTGAGCCCGTCAGTAGTTTAATGAATGGAAAAAATCTGCATTTGTTCATTTTAACTAGTGCTCGTTCACTCAAGACAGCAACCGTCTTGGTATTTAACCCTTTACCTAACATGAAAAGCAGACGACACTTGCAAAAAAAATTCTTGAATAACTAATTTTTTTCATTTTTTGTCTCAAAAACATAGGTTATGACCCCTCGTTGGAAAGAGCTCGACAAGCTCGTTCCAACGAGGGGTCATAACCTATGTTTTTGAGACAAAAAATGAAAATATTTTGAAAATTAATTGGCGATTTTTGAGAATAGCGCTGGCCGGTTTTGGCAGTTATGTTGGGTAAAGGGTTAATCTGGGGAATTTAAAAATGAAAAAATAGGCCCACATAGATGAAAATGCTTAAATTGGAATTGTCTTTCTTGGAAGTACCCTAATGGGTGCAGTGTATATTTAATTTTAGAAGCAGAACCAGAGATTAATAAACTCCCCCATCTTTCCTGAATGCTAGAAATTTCTTGTACATACCATTCCTTATTACTCTTTTTGATTCTTTTTATGCAACTTTGTACCAATAATGTTTAATTGGCTACAACGGTGTTATTACCTTCACTGTATTATTATACCCTACAAGGTCAAATATAAGACATTTTCCACATGATGAAGTACCTACTGTAGTCACTTCTCTGCTTCTGCGATGATGGCGTTGGTGGCGATTTGGTCATCATGGCGGGTAGAACCACACTGGGTGAGATCCAGACCAATCCCGAAAACGATTTTAGTAATCTACTAAATGATAAAACAGGGGTAATATTAGAAGACAGCGCCTCTCCTTTTATATTTAACAATATCGGAATGAAATATATTCTTCCCAGTGAGCTGGGAACTGAGCTCAGTGGTGTGTGTAGATCCTTCTCAGCATTTCACATTAACTGTCAAAGTCTAAATGCGCACTGGGAACCTCTACACCACTTGGCTTCAGATCTAAATGTTGAAGAGAACTTGTTGGATGTCATCGGTCTTACGGAAGTCTTTCAAATCCCTTCCAACACCTTTTGTATTCTTGAAGGTTACCACCCATTACTGATAAAAACACGCGATCCAGTGACGGCGATGAGCGCGGAGGAGTTGGTCTGTACATAAAAAATGATATTTTATTTAATGCTCAGGCATCAATTCACGCTGAAAAATTAAGTCATATTCCCCTGTCGGTCGGCAAAACGAAATGATATTTAGAAATCGATATTTCATCGTAGGTTCGGATGACGACGAGTCACATGTACTTTAAACGAGTCAGCACATCAGTAATGAATTCCAGAGTCCCAAATACAAACGAATTCGAATAATTGATAGTGACAGTGACTAAATCAATTCATTAAATCAGCGGTTTCAAAGTTTGACTTTCTCATTCACCTTCCAGCGAAAAGCCGAAATCACTTTCAAATTTCTTCAGTTCAACTTCACACGTCTTCAGTGCATTGAGTTCAAAAAAAATAAAATGACGTGTCTTGTTATTGAAAATAAGAAAGTGGTGTTTTTTGTTATTGTTCTATTTCTTCGAAACACATTGCGATTATTTCAATTCGCCAGCCTTGGTAAATCGTAAAGTTAGGGGAGAAATAAGACGGGACTACTTTTTGTGCGGATATTCACACATTCCAATGGTTGGAGTTTGGTTGTTGTAATTTTTGTATGGACGCCGGTTCGGCACATAAATTTTGCGCCTTAATGGCAAATAAAGGCCACAAATTGGAGAGTTTGTAGTCGTAGAGCATTAAATAAAAAGAAAATTCACGAAAATTTGATGAATACCGAAAATATCTCGTTCATGGCTACAAGAAATATGAGGATCTTCACTCGCGACTGCGTCGCTCGTGAAGATCCTCATATTTCTTTGTAGCCACTCACGAGATATTTTCGGTATTCATCAAATTTTCGTGAATATCCTCTATATCTTCAGTGTTCGTCAAGATCTCTCCATCTTCATACCACACGTTTTTGAGTCCATATTTGTTGAATTAAATTTTAAAAACACTTCGATAATATTTGGCGTATTCTACAGGCCAAACAATGCACCGAAAGCAGATATAGATTTATTTCTATCAAAAAGTAATTACATACAATACGTGGAGAGTGTATTATCACTAAATTACCCACAGAGTGGAGATTCAACCCAAGCAATAATTGCAAATTTGTTGCAAAGCATAACCAGCACAAGCAAAGTTTCAGCCAATGGACCTCCGGGTTAAACCCGGAGGTCCATTGGCTGAAACATTGCTTATGTTTTTTGTCGATATGTACAAAATTTGAAAGTTATAGCTTGGGTGATATCTCCACTCCGCAGGTGATTTAGGTACAATCCACTCTCCACGTACTGTAACTGATATAATCAATAAGGAAAAGAAAACAGCTGTAATTATGGGCGATCTCAACATCGACCTCTTAAAAGTAGGATCTCATTCCAAACAGATTTTTTTATTGACTTGATGCTCAGTGAAGGGTTTGTACCTGTTATTACCAAACCAACCAGAGTAACGGATCGGTCCGCTACCCTCATTGATCACATCTTTTCCAGCATTGTCTGTAAGCCTAATTGTTTCAAATCTAGAATAAATTCTTACCGTCTGTCTGACCACTTTGGTACTTTTTATATTGAATTATTAAATCAACCGCCTGAAAATTCGAAACCAATCCTTACAAGAAAAATAAATTCTACAAGTACTAAACACTTCAAGTCGCTACTATCCCAGTGTGATTTGTCCTCAGTTATGGGATCTAACAGTCCAAATATAGCCTACGAAAATTTTCTCCATATCTACTTGAATGCTTTTGAAACAGCCTTACCCCTGAATAGCATTAAGCCAAATAATAAATTTATAAAACGACAGCCATGGATGACAAAAGGACTTTTAATCTCAGCCAACAATAAGAATAAAATCTTCAACAAAAAGTTAAGATCCCCAACAGAAGTCAATGTTAGGAATTACAAAAATTACTGCCCCCCATTTACTAGAATTAAAAAAGAGCAAAGCTATGTATTATGAAAACATTCTCACAGAAAACAAGATTGACATGCAGAAAACATGGCAAGTACTTAATAACGAGCTTAATAGGAATAAAAGTAAGAGTACTATACCCCAATTTTTCAATCTTGGTGACAAAGAGATACATGCACACAATGGCATTGCGCAAGAATTCAATACTTTCTTCACAAATATAGGTAATCAAACATCTAAACTTCTACCAAAACCCCAGAAATCATTTGACGAGTTCCCGAATGCTAACTTACAGGGAAAACGTGTTCATCACACCAACGTCCCTATTTGAAATAACAGATATTGTAAATTCAATGAAATCTAAATTAATCCAAGACTGTGAAAACGTTTCATCTAACATCCTTAAGCATTCAATAAATTTTATTGCAATGCCACTCACCCATATTATGAATAACTCATTCAGTCAGGGAATAGTTCCGGTCAGGATAAAATTGCCAAAGTAATACCCATCTTCAAATCAGGTGATGACAAGAATTTTACGAATTATAGACCAATTAGTATTCTACCTGTTTTCTCTAAAATTCTAGAGAAACGTATGCTTGTAAGACTCATAAAATTTCTAAATAAATTTGATTCATTTTTTCCACATCAATACGGATTCAAGAAATATCATAGTACATTACATCCTGTTATGCAATTATTAAACTACATAGCCACAGAAAACAATAAACCTACTAAAGAGAGTACCCTGGCATTATTCCTGGACTTATCAAAAGCCTTTGATACCAAAAACAATGTGATACTACTTCAAAAACTAGAGTATTATGGTATACGAGGTAACGCTCTCAACTGGTTCAAAATCTACCTTGAAAACAGATCTCTATATGTTTCGTTTGGCAAGAGTAAATCCAGTTTATCTGAAATAACACGCAGTGTACCACAAGGCTCGATATTGGGACCCATACTGTTTATTCTTTACATAAATGATAAACAAAATTCTACAACCCTAAACCTCTTACCGGATGCAGATGACACCACAGACTACAAATCCGGGACGGAGATGGAACCGCTGGTCTCAGAATTCATTCAGGAATTACAAAATATATTTGATTGGTGCGCTGCCAACTACCTTGTCCTGAACCACAAGAAAACAAAATCTATACTTATCAATCCAACCCATAAAAAACCCAACTACATCCATGAGGATATACGTATAAATAATCAGATTATTGGCAAGGTTGGTAATAGACAAAATGAGAAATCTGTAAACTTCCTTGGCATAAATATCGATGAAAATCTATCTTATAATGCACATGTATCACAAATTTGCTCAAAAGTTGCTCTTGCCAATTTCAGTCTCAATAGAGTTAAGAAAATTCTCCCGCATAGAGTCATGAAAATCCTATATTTCACTTTGATACAAAGTCACTTAATCTACGGAATTCCAGTATGGGGATCCTCAAAAGCATGCAATCGACTTTTTAAAACTTTAGAAACGGCGATTCGAATCATTAATAATAAGAAATACAATGCTCATGCTGACCCACTATTTATCAAAGATGGTATTCTGAAGATAAAAGATCTATATAACCTACACGCTTACTTATGTTTGTTTGATTGGCATAATGGAATCTTCCGGCACCCTTTGCGAATTTCTTTTCCAATGTAAATAATCAAACTAATATAATAACACGTCAAGTCGGCTTGTTGCACAGATGTAGAACTGAGACAAAAACCTTGGAAAATCTACCCGTCTTTGCATTTCCTAAACAATGGAATGAACTAGAACTGGGCACCAGATCAATTAACAATAGAAAAGAGTTCAAGAAAAGGTTAATTTCAAAGCTCCTACTGCAGTGATATACATTGCTCAAATCCTTACTGATCGGACTGTGCTGCCTAGTATGCTTCCATTCCAAGGCATCTCCAGACCGGTAGCCTCCACTCTTCAAGCCACACAGTCCCGTAAAAGCCAACACCAACATGATATTGCAAAAGGTTTGACAAGATTTGCTGACAAGGCTCGCATATATAGATTACTAATTTTCATTTTTCAATGTAACTTTGTCTGGTATTCTCGTCCTGGCTGGCGCCATCGGGTTCCGCATGATCCTTGCATTTGATAAATGTGTATTACACGACCAGTCTGCTCCTTGCTTTGGCACCTTGCGACTATTAAATGCAGATGATGGGATGAGCCATAATCGGACAGCCCAGTAGGCTCCTTCCACCACACACACATTTGCAAATGCAATTGTCGATCTATTTAAAAAAAAACAATAATGGCACTTCATGATGTTGCATTACAATTTTATTTTATTTTTTCCCTTTTCGATCCCGTTATTCCTTCCTTTTCTTTTTGTACTTTCTTCTACATACCTGTTCCTATCTAGCTACCTCTTACTCTCTGTCTCCCTCACCTCAGGGAAGGCAGGAAGACAGCCAATCTAGCTATGCCTCTACCTGCTGGTGAATGCTAGTCGTTTCGGCATCGGGTCGTTTCGGCCTCGAGTCGTTTCGGCACCAAAATAAGTCGTTTTGGCACCGAGTCGATTCGGCACTGAGTCGTTTCGGCACTGAGTCAAGTCGTTTCGGCACCGAGTCGAGTCGTTTCGGCACCGAGCGTTTTCGGCACTGAATCGAGTCGTTTCGGCACCGAGTCGAGGCGTTTCGTGACTTGATTAATTACAACTGTTATCTAAACAGAAATACCCCGCCGTTATTAGCATGAATCGTTAAATTTACAAGAAAATAATTCAAACTGATGTGTCTGGACATCCATATCTGCGCGATTTTCTCATAAATTTTTCGAAATAATGCGATTAATTACAACTGTTATCTAAACAGAAATACCCCGCCGTTAAAGAATGACTCATTAAAATAATGAAGGAACGAGGGATGAATGAAGCATAGTAAAGCATAGTAAAGAATGAAGCATAGTAAAGCATAGTTACCTGTGCTTTTATCCTGACAGCTATAAATTTCCCGGGCTCCGAGGAATGTACGTGTCCTTTTAGTCCTGTTTTAAAACATTCGCCGTCCTGGACAACAGTAGCTGGACAGTTGACATCTTTGGATCTTTTCGTACATCTCCATAAGGTATGATCGTTTTTCTGCTTTTTGACTGTGAAGCTGAAGCCATCATCACTCACAAGCATCCTTTTCCCCCGTTTCGAGCCACCATCTACAATTTTAAAGCCAAATGTTTCTGTTTCTGTTTGTAGATCATGCTCCGATGTTGCTGGGACGTCTTCTGTGATAGAATCTTCAATTAATGGCTGTCTATCACGGAAAGAAGATTCAACATTGAATGACTCCCTTGTTTGTGTAGGTGCTTGCTCTGTCGATTCATCTGGCCCAAACGAATGTTGTATTATAAATGTTGCGTCGTGGTTGCTGATGCTGGCTGATGGTCGACTGCAAGTAGCGCATGACCACTCAATATCCCTGTTCTCTCTATTTGCCAATCTGTACTCCTGCTGGGTTACACCGGTTCCACATTTTCGATGCTGCCACCCCGAGCAACCATCACACTGGAGTCCCTCTTGTCGGGGCCGTACTGCTGTATTGCACTGTAGACAACTATCTGAAGACATTTCGTAGATGAATGACAAGATTGAAAATCTGGTCAGTTATATAGAAAATACTCTCACTTATGAAAACAATCGCCAGGGAACCGCTCATCATGTGTGTAAACAATAATGGAACAATAATCATTAGAAAAAATGCCGACAATAGAGGTACGGAAAAAAATCTTGATAGCTTATCAGTACATGTAAAAACACTGCAATGTAAAAATAATCATCAGAAAAAATGCCGACAATGGAGGTACAAAAAAAACTGTTGGTAGCTTATCATTAAATATAACAACATTGAACAGTAATCATAAGGGAAAAAAACAGCCGACAATAAAGGTACAAACAACATTCAGCAAATAAAAACAAACAATCCTGAAGAGAAATGATAAATATCAAAAGTCTAAAATAAATTTTATTAGATATATAATGCTGAAAATACCCGGTGCCGAAACGACCTAATATAGGTGCCGAAACGACTTGTCCCCGGTGCCGAAACGACCTAAAAAGCAGTGCCGAAATGACCAGGTGCCGAAACGACCTGATACCCTGCTGGTATACTTAAGTCAACTTGTTGTTCTCAAACTTATCGGTTTGATTTCTGTATTGTGATTTGTACATTATATGTAAATTGTGTTTTATTTTATGTATACGGCTGAAATAAAAATATACAAATATATCAACCCAAATCAAGTGTGTTGAGTGAATTAGTACCAGTTGGATTCATATTCACTCAACCCATTTCATGCGGGTTGGTGTTTAACCCAACTGATTTTAGAGTGTGTGATTGACAAACAAGTTTAACAGATTGATACATAAACAGTAAAATGTGAATGAAAATTGTGTCCAAATAGGTTATTTATTCGTATCTGTGAGAAATTTGCTGCCGTTATCTGAGAGATACTCGCTTCAAAGTCTGAACTTGAGCGTTATAACGTCAGTCCCCATTTATAGAATAAGTTTAATTCCGTTAATTTTAGTGGATTTGAACAAAAACATTTTCCAGTTGACATTTGATTTATCGGTTGTCAAAGCAGCTTCCTAAGTGATCTTTAGTTCTTTTGATGGATCCATGTCGTCAAGTGGGTAAATTGTCGGTCACTGGAAATCCTGTATGCAACACGTGTTCCGTGTGGATTTGTAAATATAGAACTGAAGGAAAAGTAAAAGATGTTTAATAATGGGTTAAACTAATATTTTGATGTCAGGTTTAGCTCCTACGGAATGGGGTTTTCTATTTTTCAAGTCGATAGAACAACCCACTGGTTTCTACAACTGTAACATGCATTGGTCACAAAACGACAGTGTCTCCACCGCCGCCAACTTTTGGAAGGGGGCGGGAGATGCAATGAATAAATGATATGCTAAACAACAACAACAAAAATCTCGAATGTTTTCGATTCCCGACGGCCCGCAATCAATTTTGAAACAGAGTACATTTTAATTTTTTCTGAAAAAATAATATGTTGATGACGTCCACATTTTTTGCGTCAATACATATTGAATATTCACGAGATAGTTTAGTTATTATTCACAAAAAACAAGTGTCAAAATTGGAAAGTTGAAGCAGTGTTAATAGTTTTCGTGCTGGGTTAACACCATGTTGTAAGATGAAGTTAAAGCTGTTACGCTGTGACTGTAGTGCTGGGAGCAATTTGAGTGGCGGCGTATTTCGCTGATGTTCCTGCAGTCCAGTTGTTTTGAGGCCAGTTGTACACTCTCAGATTGGTGTAAAATGTACGGCACATTTGATGTTTTATTTCAGGCGATGGGTGGACACTTGATTTAAGAAAAGGCAGATGCATCAAAATATCGTCAAATCCAAAAAAGTACGATGACGCCAGAAATGACTGCATGAACAATGACGCTGAATTGCTAAGGATGGAAGATGATCAGGACAGACAGTTAATGATGAAGACATCAAAGTAAGTGTTACTGATAATATAAGTGTACACTGCCTGTTCCTTCAAACAATGCAGTTATTTATTTTTAACGAATTGGTGGAAACCTACATTCCTTTTCACATTTAGTCAGTTGAATTAAAACAGCAAGTTGGATCATGGGCCGTTCCGTGACACTTGTATTTATTTATTTGTTTATTTATTTGTTTATTTATTAGAGTTTAACAACACTTTCAGTAGCAAGAGTCATATCGTGTCAGTTTTATCAAGATCCGCAACTCCCTCTGTTGTGATTCACTCAATGTCATTTATCAATTGTAAACGGACGCTGAAGGAAACAGTATGTTGGTCAAACTGAAAATCCATTCCGCTAACTTGCTACCCAGCACATACTTGATTTTAAACATAATTTTACCACCCCAGGAGCCTATATTTTAATATTCCTGGCCACATCCAATTGAACAACCACCAATTAAAGACACAGCAGATGAAACAGATGAACTTAGGGGGAAAAAGAGACACTTTTTGGATCAATTCACTTGAAACCATCTGGCCATTTTGCTTTTACGTGTCAGATGAAGAATGCAAAGGAGCTCCGTCATTCCTTTCACTTTACCACAAGAAGAATGAATGCAGAAATAGAAAAATTAGTAAAAGATGATTTCAACTGAAGTAACTCTGCATTAAAAGAACCACTAAATCTTCCATCTATCATCGCTTTAGAAAAACAAAAACTCCCATAACACTCCTTCTAAGGACCAAAAGTGAACCCATCAATAAATAACATCAACTGTTTCCAATCAGTTTATTCGGCACCAAAGCTTAACACTTTGTTTAAATACAATTTGTGTATTTTTACGTCAAGTATGAATGCCATTTGGGCTCAAAATGTATTATTTAAGGACTATATTTGGGCGGCATATTACAAGAATACAAACGTTTTAATGGGAAATGTCTGCGCCAGTGAGTTTTTTCCCTTAAATGTTTATTATTTATTTATTTATTTATTTATTTATTTATTTATTTATTTATTTATTTATTTATTTATATATTGATTGATGTTTAGGGTCACATCTGGCCATTTGGCATTAACGTGTCAGAAGAAGAATGTGAAAGAACTCCGTCATTCCTTACACTTTACCACAAGAAGAATGAATGCAGAAATAGAAAAATTAGTAAAAGATGATTTCAACTAAAGTAACTCTGCATTAAAAGAACCATTAAATCTTCCATCTATCATCGCTTATTAGAACAACAAAATCTTCCATAACACTTGTAAGGATTAAACTTGAACCCATCAATAAATAACATCAACTGTTTCCAATCAATTTATCTTGTAACTTAACCTCAACACTTCGTTTAAGTACAATTTGTTTATTTTTATGTCAAGTATGAATGCCATTTGGGCTCAAAATGTATTATTTAAGTACGATATTTGGGCAGCATATTACAAGAATAAAAACGTTTTAATGGGAAATATCTGCGCCAGTGTGTTTTCCCTTAAATGTTTATTATTGATTTATTGATTGATTCATGTATTCCTATATTGGTGTTTAGGGTCACATTTCCCTTAAATACACATATGTGGGTGCCAGAGTTAATATAAGCCCATAAAGCAAAATAGGTATCGATATTATCGGGTGTTAGTTTGTTTATATATTATTCATTATTATTTATTTTTATCTGTTGTTATTTTATACTCACTCAATAAATCCATTATCTTACAAGAATGTATTTTCCCCAATGCAAGTAAAAACTTTAGACCAAAATACAAAACTGTATTATGGGTAGGAGCCGCATGTGCGATCATTCGATTCAGAAAGAGAACGTTTCTTTACCTCTGATCAAAATGGATTATACATGTCAAAGCCACCATTTTTTATCACAGTAGTTACATGATAAATAAATCACCAACTCAACAAATAAATTAGACTAGATCAATTTTCCTGATTATAGTTTTATATCGGCATACTATGCATCAAACCTGAAAACTAAAACAAAGAAATGCACAACCGATACACTACCATAAACTTCAGCAGTTATAGTGCAAGTAAAAACATTAACCATCACCGTTCATCGTCTTTTTCCTAATTCACCCCCCTCCCCCCTGAGTTCCAATGTGTTCTATGTGCCTACTGGCACATAGAACACATTGGAACTCAGGGGGGCGATTTTTAACTATCTCTAGCGATTCAAATTGTAATTGCGGTGCACGATTTGTAGAAAATTCCAGGGAAATTTCGCATCTTTATAGAAATAGTCCGTGAATGATTTCCGGTGCAGAACAGAGTTTCATTTTGTGCATGGTTTAGTGCTGCTGTAGATGGGAATATCATAGACTACGCGTGTAATAAAAACATTTTTTTCATATTTTAATTAGGCCCTTTGGTGTATCTCATGCAAAGCTCTTCCCAATTGATTAAAATTTCATAGAAGCCAATAACTTCCATTTTGTTTAATTGTTTTGATAACACAAAGTGAGATGTGAAAACCCAAATTAGGACATCTCTTTTTTTGCTTTTGTTCAATTTGTGCTTGTTCGTTCCTTTGTTGTTATACCCGCCTGTAAATTGGGGGGGGGGGGGAGGGGTTAGAAGAATACAAGCAAACACACCCAAGTTGGATTTCATTTCCTCGAGTCTCTTGAGAAAGCTAAACCAATTTGTTAAGTCCGCGTTTCCCTATTTATGTTCCTGAATATATCACAAACGGCTTTAACACTGATAGTATACGCAGCAGCCCAAAATCGCAATTTGACTTTTAACTTCTATACGATCTTCAGGGCAAAATACCTGAATTGTAACCTGTCGATACCGAAGTACTCGGTGTAATAACAAAACAGTAAATCCAATAGTGAGAGCAATATAAATAGTAGTAAAAAATGCACTCAGAGATATGTTGAGTAGAGAAAGCAGGCTAAGAAAATACCAAGTCATTACACACATCTTATTAATGTGACCATTTAAACGGGGGATGGGGGAGGGGGGAATAACTACAGACACAAGGTGTAAATTGTTTTTTTTCCCTATTTACGGAATGCTCTTTTTTTTGTCATCAAAATTTTGTCACTCACCCCATCTAGGGACACTTGATGCCACCCAAATTCCCCTGTTGAAAATTGCCTATCACAATACCAGTTAAGGAGTGTCATTAAGTGAGGCAAAGTTCAAACCACCCAATAAGGGTCGATGTTAGTTAGGTTTCTTTAGAGCTAATTTTCAAATATTTCTGCGTTATACAGTTCAGTTACAACGAATTTGTTTAGAATCAAGGCGTGGGTATAATTTGTTACCATAGGTGTTATCATAGTGGAGTCCATTTTAATCATTAGAACTACTACTATGCAAGTTCTTTCCAAATTACCGGGTAGGTGATTGTGTTTTAACAGTTTCTGACAATAAAACTTTGTGGATGAATCTTTCGATGACTGAGCCAATGCATGTCATCCCCTTAGTTCCGATGTGTTGGCACATAGAACACATTGTAACTCAGGGGACGATGTGTTCACAAAACTGCATACACCTTGATTTTAGCACACATGAGGTGGCCACAGTGTATACTCGCAATTGTTCTATATATATATATTTTATTTTTGTCACTTTTCTTAACATTTTGATTCTAACTTCATTGAATGAATCATGCTAGTTAATCAGTGCTATTTGAATTCAAATATCAAATTAATTCATTTCAGTACTTGAGTACTAAACCTTGCTGAACACGTGATTTTAGGTAAAGACCTCAGGTGGTGTTTTATAGCGTTAACATAATTATGACTCAGTTATGTTTTTGTTTAAGGTTGTAACATTATTTTGTTGTTCTTTTTACCACATTTATTAAACATACAATTTTTTTTAACTCAGAAAATTTTTCTGTATTTACTCTCGCAAAAATAGACTATGCCTGTCTGAGGAACAACACTTAACCCTTTACCTAACATGAAAAGCAGACGACACTTGGAAAAAAAATTCTTGAATAACTATTTTTTTTCATTTTTTGCCTCAAAAACATAGGTTATGACCCCTCATTGGAACGAGCTCGTCGAGCTCGTTCCAATGAGGGGTCATAACCTATGTTTTTGAGACAAAAAATGAAAAAAATAGTGAAAATTAACTCGCGATTTTTGAGAATAGCGCTGGCCGGTTTTGGCCATTACGTTGGGTAAAGGGTTAATTAACAGAGTGACAGAAGCCAGGCAGATTTTAATCTTATATAATTTCCAAATAGTCTTATTCATTGAAATAAAGTCAAATTCAGAATGCTACCATTAAGTCTACTCCAATAATGGTACTCATGCACGGTCAGCTGGTAGGTAAATATGTTTTATTCAAATCCGACCAACCACTGTCAGAGTTATATATTGATATTAAGATTCCTGTTTGAGACTTTCATTATACTATCAATCTTTCATTTGACAATAACTCTGTATTTTAAGGTCAACGGACAATGTAAAGTAGTTATATATAAAAATGAGCAATTAATTGAGTTGAATATTTTTCTGCACATCACTAGCCACCCAATCCCCTTCTCATATCATTTTGCAGTACTTTTTACTACCTTTTCTAATGCAAAGGCGTATAAACTACTCCAAACATTCTCTATCTATATGATGTAGTGAGTATGTTCTTCAGCATTCTTTGAACTGATGAAAATCAAGTAAAAGGCCAATTTGGAAAAAAATGCGTAAGTTGGAAAATATCGGTCTTCCGCCTTAAGGGGGCGTCTCATGCGGGGGACCTTGTGTCTTGCACCCCACACCCCCTAATTTTAACCATCAATTATGGTGTTTAAGAAGCGGAAACTAAACATGTGATGTAGCATGTGAGTTTCCATGTGACGTAGTTTTAAAGCCAACGGACGACAGGATTTTTCTAAACATTAAATTTCGGATTTTTTCCTCAGATGTTAAGAGTGCCATAAACCACAAGCCATAAACTCGAATCCACCACCTTAAATATTGTGAACTTCTAATTAAAATATTCTAATAAATAAGGAATAAATCCAAAGCATAAACGATTATCTGCAGCTTTCCAAATTATTCAGTAACATGATGTTTGGGGGCGTTGGGCTCAAATTACTGGATTGCCATCTGTGATTAGCAACCCAACAGGCATTAGCGCTAATGGGTGTGGGGCTGCTAATCACAGATGGGGGTCGAGTAGTGGAGCCTGAAAAAAATCATGTTATTACTATTATTATTATCAATACTTAGAAATTATAAGAACGATTTTCGACTCTGCTGGATTTATATTACTTCACGAAAAGAAACATTGTGAAACGTCATTTATTAAGCAATTTAAGGCAGAACACTTTATATTTATCCCAGTCAGCGTCAATGAAAGGTAAACTCTTTTGGGACTTGTCAACAAATTTCCAGGCAGACAAAATGACGTCTTGCTCAGAACGTCAGCGCCTGCTAGCCGGTCCGCGGGCGCTGATGAGTAATGTCTAAAATTAGACATTAGCGACCAGCTACGCTTTACAATCTTTGTTTCATGTTTATTATGCTCCCTTACAGGCTGTGTAAAGTAGTATTAACATGAAGGTAGCGCACAATGAATTGATAACATTACCTATTAAAGACATAATCTTGTTGCTTCCTCGTTTGGTTTAATCCTTTAACCAACACAGACGATATTTATTTATTTATTTATTTGGTTCAAGGACACTTTCGACAGCCAGGGTCATCTTGTCTCAGGGTTCTACGGGTGGATGAAGACGGAGCACCCGAGGAGAACCACCGAGCAGCGGCGAGCAACTGTCAGGCTCCCCAACGTACTAACTCCGCACAAGCAGGGTTAATATTGGTTGAATACAAATGCACCAACGACGTACAGTACGCCTTACAATACAGCACACATATTTTCCGACTGCTGAATTTGCATATTACGCTTGCAGATTCGGTGGATTCGTTAGGGAAAGGGTTAAGTGTGTCATGGTTTTGTGAGCTTGATTTTTGCATGAAGACTCTTCTCTACTTTTGTCGTCCTCATTCTTTTTAACCTCATGCGGAGTTCTCTCTCTCCCTTTCTATCTCTCTCTCTCTCCCCCCCCCCCCTCTCTCTCTCCCCCCTTTCTCTCTTAGCGGTTGGAAAATTATAATGTAACTAATTTCCTTGCATATGATTGCTCGAGGTGAGTTTTTCATAAGTCGATGAATTATTTTCCTATCGTATGAATGTTTCTCCTCTGTCCCGCTAATTTGTCCAAAAATAATTTTGGGCGTGTCCACTGTCGCAATTAATTTTTTCATGCTTCTTCAGGTGAGCTGTTATTGAGTATTCAATCGGGTTGTTCACGCTATGCGTTTTCTTTTGAGTGTTCAAGACGGCGTGTGTTCGATTATGTTGAAAATAATAAATGTTTTAATTATTCATCAGATAGTTGCATCTAAGTACTAATTCTACGAACGGCACCTCAGAAGAAATCAGCGACACTTGTCTTTTTCAAAATTCTCGGATGCCATAGAATTGAGAAAGGACGCTGGTTTTGTTTACATTGGCATGGCGGGAGTTCGAACCCACTCCGAGAGAGTTTCCTTCGGCACCAACCGCATAGCGAAATTATACTGAACCACGCACACCACTCGGCCACCGACAGACCCCAAAAAGGGAATGCTAGTTAAACAAGTTCCAACCCCCACCATGCCATTCTTCTGAGGTGCAGTTCGTAGAATTAAGTACTTAGATGCAACTATCTGATGAATAATTAAATAATTGAGTATTCCGTGTGTTCTGTACTGGCCTCGTGTATACTTGGTAAACTAGCAGTCCCTTTTTGGGGTCTGTCGGTGGCCGAGTGGTGTGCGTGGTTCAGTATAATTTCGCTAGGCGGTTGGTGCCGAAGGAAACTCTCTCGGCGTGAGTTCGAACCCCCGCCATGCCAATGTAAATAAATGTTTTGTTAGCACAAATGTTGATGGAATTACAATGATAGAAACAGCGGAGATTTCGAAGGGAAACAGTATATACAACCAAACACAATTAAATTATAACATTTAAAATGAATTATCTGTCACTTTTTTGCGCCAAATTCAACTTAACCCTTTAAACATTAAAGGCCACTTTTCCGGCCAGGGAAAATTATAAGACATACTTTCATCAAGCAGGATAGCACCTAAGTTAAAATGTTGGGTTGACCTATTAATATTTTCAACGTGCAGCCCCGAGGCTGCACGTTGAAAATATTAATTGCTCTACCCCCAAATAATGAACATTGAACTGACGCTTTGGTAGGCTGCTGATTTGTGGCGATTCTCACGTGTGAAGGCCTTGATTAACTTTGTATTTCCAATGCTTCCCTATCCCCACGCCTCTATTTGCCCCCAACACTCGGAAACGAACTGTTTGATGACATCCCGTACTTCATTCTCCACAATCTCTCCGATAAACATACTAACCCTCTCCTTTGTGCCACCAAATACCCACATATCCTTCATTCTCGACGCTCACTATTCTCCCACTGAATGTTATTCTTTTAGACCAATTGTGAAAGGCTTATGCAATAATGTTCTGAAATGAAAATCTTAACTGAAGATTAACTAAATAATCGGAACGTTCTTAACGCATTCGATGTTGCAGAAATAAGAAAATCTATTTGTATTTACAGTCGTTCAGGCGAAAGCGCTTTGATGTTTATTGGTATGGATGACACAGCAAGAACAGGAGAGTGGAGATATGAGAATGGTGACATGGCAACTTGGTTTGCTTGGGCGAATTTCGAGTGGATTCACGGACCTGGCGGCCATTGCATGACGATAAAACGAAGTGACTCGATGAAAATGAGAAGCTATAGTTGCGATTCGTCATTGGACTTTGTGTGCATGAAATCATTAGGTAAATCCATTATTATTATTATCAACCTCACCCTTATGGCTCGCCCCCACCTTGTTATAGGCATGCCTTCCTTTTTCTGGGTCCTTAACCCTTTTATCTCGAAATGCCCTTTTCTGTCCAGAAACGTAATACGACCTGAATTCATAACGCAGATAGTTGCTAACTGAATTTGTGGGTAGACCAAGGCTGTACGTTGAAAATATTAATAAGTCTTTCCTCAAGAAACGAATATACAGTACGTGGAGAGTGTATTATCACTAAATCACCCGCGGAGTGGAGATTCCACCCAAGCAATAATCGCAAATTTGTTGCAAAGCATGACAAGCACAAGCAAAGTTTCAGCCAATGGACCTCCGGGTTAAACCCGGAGGTCCATTGGCTGAAACATTGCTTGTGTTTTTAGTTGATATATACACAATACGAAAGTTATAGCTTGGGTGATAACTCCACTCCGCGGGTGATTTAGTTACAATCCACTCTCCACGTACTGTATACTCTACCAGTTGATGGCTCTAATTCATTATAACGAGTTATGTATGCCATTTTATACCATGATTACCTTTCCTGCTATATATAAAACGCTCTCAACATAAATTTTAGCTTTAGACACCAACCGTGGTGAACACGCCAGCAATAGGTTTCAGTAGTTAAAATTTACACCTACAGTGGAACTTCATCCAAGCTGACATTTGGTGGCCTCGACCTGAATGCAAACTTGTCTAAATTTATCGCCCTCGCCTCGCGAAGAGTGAAATGAAAGCGGCAATTATTTATTAAGTATTGAAATGAGTTTACCTCATAAGATACCAAAAATTAACAAACATGCGTTGTCTCATGTTCATAAATCATCCACAACTCGAAATAGTATGTCATTATGTTATTAAAATGAAAAAAAGGCCCCGTGCTTTGCGCGTTTCTTTTTCCATTTCGTTTCAGCGATAAAATTGACAGCGGAAGTACCGCCCACCAGTGCCCATGTAAGGAAACATAGATTCGCACGTGTGTACATCTGCTGCTCTAGTAAAATCGAGAAAAAATAATAGCCACACTTAATAATCTGACGATCATGGTATAAATAAGATATACCCAAAGTAGCTTGGTGTACTAAATGTTCATTCGTTGTGAACATTTTGTACACAAAGCCACTATGGGTATATTCTATATGTAGCGAGTTACTAAGCCGTTATAAGGAGTTATGTAAAGCATTATAACAACTTACGGAGTCGTTATAACGACTCAGTAAAACTCTTGGTCTAGGCAGTGTTTGGAGTCTTTACACAAGGTGAATGAACAATAACGATAACGTGTTTACAGTATTCCTCCTGGACATTATAAGGAATCGGAATCACAAATTTGGGAACATGAATAGTTATACTTATACAGGTACGCTCGATCACTTTACCCCGCTCTGTTGTACTCAGTGATTTCATTGGGTGATTACTGGAGCACATACGTTGGCTTTCTAATGACCTATCTACCTACTTATACCAAGCGTAATTACCGTATCTATAGAGGATAAATTGTATTTGATAGCATCAGCAAATTCACCCTCTGGGGACCCCATTTTGCAAATGACAGGTTGCTTAAATTCAGGCTTGGTAATTACCGTATCTTTCTATTAGACACTTCTTTGTGCTGGCACATCAAGCTCTAATATTTTTATGAACAGCCTTTTTTCTTATCAAATACCTCTTTTAACTTCTTTCCCGCTAACAGAGATTATATACAATCACCTTATAGGATTTTGCAAATGAGTTTCCTCTCCACATTTTCCAGGTATTTCCAAAAATGACTTGCCATACACTCTCTTCAAATGGGAATATTCTTTAGCTTAGTTATCAAACCCATAACATGTATTAAATTTTCCCAATCCTCGGAAAACATATAACACTATCTGACTAAGTTAGAAATAAACAATCTGAATGTGGGTGAAATAATTTATGGTCAAATGCAAGGCCTCAACCTGCACAATTGCATAAAAAATGCCGATACCAGTCATTTTTACAGCCTCAAAAGCAGACTTTTCCCACTACCCCCACTTACCTAATACTGTAGAATATTCCTTAAAAATTATATGTTTCCGTCTCATTTTTAGTTACATGTAACAACTTTTAAAAAAAATAGCCAATTTTTCGAAGCCACTGTTTCCCATAATTCCTCTGATAATTTACCTCGATGCATCAGACTCCAACTATGCGACCAAACTTCAAATTTTCTTGTCCGGCAAATAGCCTAATGTAATATGTCATATATCTGATACTAAAAATATATCTCCAATTTACATGGCATTAGTTTCAACATAAGCTCTTTGTCTAGAATTTTACCCCCGTGCAGTAGTGCGAAACTGTAAAGCGGAACCCGATCGCAATCGCCGAACGCATCGTTTTATATAACCTGTTCTGGAAGAGCCCATTATCTGTGAATGGCAGTGCAGCTTTGACTACGTTTTTCGCGTCTGATTGGTTGAGACAAAATTAAAACATGGACCTGAACAGTGAACGTCCAAATTTCGGACTTTCAGGTAATTTATCGGAGCAAGCTTAAGTTTTGGTGTATCATTTTTGTTTTGCCTGTTTGAATACCATCGTATTTATGAAATTGTAGTACATGCGATGAACTATAATAAATCACCTTCTTTGAGATGTTCCATGGTAGAATTGTTTTTACAGTTACAAATATTATAGACATGTTGTGGTGGTTGTGAAAGATTTATATACCGTAGCGGTAGGAAGGCAGATCGAATACATGTTCACAACCCAAAGACAATCTTTACACGAACGTGTGAGAGAGTCTCTGGGTTTCGTTGCACGCACAAAAAACAAACATTCTTGCAGATGTACTCCTGAGAGAAAACAAAGATGGATGAATAACTAATTAATTTCGTTGAGTTGGTATTTTATCTTTTAATTAATGTTATAAAAAACGGTATCATCGGACGTATATAGTGTAATCAGGTTTCGATAAGTGCAGGTGAAAACGTTCTTCTGAATCGAATGATCACACGTACTTTTGCTACACTCAATACAGATTTGTATTACTTTCCAAAGTGTGATGATTTACTGGGATTTTCCGGTTTGATTATAAACGATAACTTAACAAGTGAATTATGCAATCAACAAAACGGAAGACGCTTTGCCGAGGGTGTAATGGGGATCTCATTGTTTTTTTTTTTTTAACCCTTTACCTAACATTAAAGCAGACGACACTTGCAAAAAAAAAAATTCTTGAATAACTGTTATTTTCTTTTTTTGTCTCAAAAACATAGGTTATAACCCCTCATTGGAACGAGCTCGACGAGCTCGTTCCAATGAGGGGTCATAAAGTATGTTCTAGAGACAAAAAATAATGAAAATTAAATGGCGATTTTTGAGAATCGCGCTGGTCGGTTTTGACCGTTACGTTAGGTAAAGGGTTAAATAATATAATTATCGTTAATAATGAAAAGTAATAAACAGAGTAATCGCTTGACTGGACTGGTTACGTGAAATAATTCATTCGAGGCAAGGGACTATATTGTAATACACTCGTGCGCATTCGCGCACTCGTGTTTGTACAACGTCTCTCACCTCTCATGAATTATGTTTCACGTAACCAGTCCAGTCAAGCGATTACTCTCTATGTATTTTGTCTGGACGTTCTTACTTGTATTGTGAGAAAACGTTCTTGTTGCAAGATAAAACAAAACAAATAGCGCATTCATCCCAGAACACTTTCAGACATAATCTTCGTTAAGTTCCGGATGCAGATGGCATGTAGCATGTAAACTGTCCCACTCTGGAGTATTGTGCACTTTTATAACTGCCTAGGACTAGAAAGCCTGGTGGTGGGGCGACTCAACTAAACAAGGAATAGTAAAACCCAGGGCGGGGTGGGCAGGTTGCTGCACGGGACTGCAATGATGGGAGCGATACCACTTTCTCTGTAGGAGAAAATGCAAGGGGACAAGAGTACCATCTACCAACACCAGTGGTGTGTGTCTCGTATAAGCGCTGAAACGCGTATAACCCTTTACCCAACGTAACGGCCCAAACCACCCAGAGCTATTCTAAAATCGCCTATTAATTTTCATTATTTTTTCATTTTTGTCTCAAAAACATAGGTTATGACCCTTGTTGGGACGAGCTCGTTCCAATGAGGGGTCATAACCCATGTTTTTGTGACAAAAAATGAAAAAAATTAGTTATTCAAGAATTGTTTTTGCAAATGTCGTCTGCTTTTCATGTTAGGTAAAGGGTTAAGGTGCGGGCTAGCCTTGTAATTATCAATATAATTTTCCTTGATATCAGCTGCTTGACGACTCGTGGAATGAAAATACCAGGACTTGCGGGTTAAACACATCATAGAGGCTAATTAATGAGATGGTTAGGTGTAGCCTTTCTGTTGAACTTGTTCTAGAAGTGTTAATGAATCAGAAGATCAAGGATAAAATATGAACCAGGTGTCATCATTAAAGACCTCGTTCTATGGCGAACGTAACTTTCAAGCAAGCAGAATTGTCGCGTCAATGAATTGTTTTGTCCCACTCGTCCCCGTCCTTCTGGAGTACCTGGCAACCCATCAATCTGTGCAAAGCCAAAATTGGATTTGTTTGTGCCTTCAACCTACAATCAGCTTAGCAGATCTGGAAATAACCCGCGAACGGTCGTTTAGGTTACGTCAATTGTAAAATACGGGAAAGACCTGCAGGTTATAACACAGTAATACAACATAACTATACTAAATTACTATTTATTTATTTATTTATTTATTGGTGTTTAAGGTCACATACTTATGCACAATGGCTAATCATGACCATGACAGCTTTACGGGTGGAGGAAGCCGGAGTACCCGGAGAGAACCACCGAGCAACGACGAGCAGCCGCCTGCTCCCCAACATCGCAACTCCGCACTGCAGCACTGGCAGTGTTAGATTGGTTGAAGACATGCGCACCATCGACGTGCAGTACGCTTTAGTACACGGCGTCATCGTGCCCCCATGTGGACAATCGGGGTTAAGTGCCTTGCCCAAGGACACAACGCGGGAGTCCGAATCGATCGCTCAGACGGTCACCCATCCGAGGATTAACCGGGTTCGACGTTGCTTAACTTCGGTGACCTGACGAGAACCGGTTACCGCAACGCCACCGCGACCCCTACTAAATTACTAATCTTGCAGTTGTTTCATCTTGAAAAAATTTCCGCCATAATAAATAGCAATAAATAACGTTCGATCTCGCTTCGACGAGATCGCGCGTTTAGTTGTTGACATTTATTCAGGTGGAAACCCCCGTTAAGACGTAAAATAGCATGACTGGAAAAATAATATAGATAGAGCGAAGAAGCATCGCTACACCCTTATCCTATGGGTTATTACTATGCTATGTAGCGTAATCTGCCAAACGGGTTACAACATAAGCCCTTTATTTCCAAACCTCCATAGTGGACAACTTGCACCCATCGACCACTGAAACAGTACACGAATTGTTTGCCAACAAGATCTGAAAGTCAGTCAGTTTTCAAACTGACCATCCGTTTAAACTACGTTGGCTAAATGTTTAATTTTAAACTGTCGACCCCAGCGTGTAAAAACGTGATATTAGTTCCAGGGTCGTCAAAAATGAGTTGGCTAAAACAGACATCTCAAAATATTCCGATGTTGGGTTGGCGAGAGTTAAAACTTTCATGGGTTGTTGTCGGCGGGAATTTGAAACCTAAATCAATATCCGTATTATGAAGAGTAATAAATGAAACATGCCGGAAACGTTCGACTATTATTAGTATTTTTATTTATCTAACAATCAAGACTAGATTTGCTACCTAGACTTCTGCCACATACAGTCGGCCAAACAAATGGAGCTCTGTATTACTCAGTTTGCCCTGTTGAGGACCCAACCATATCAATTTGCAGAACGGAGGCTGTTGCGTCACATCTGCTACATGTATATTTTTGTTTTTCCACAACGTCGCCTGAGTGCTAGAATGTTCTCTGTCCCCGTAAACATAGAACATTCTAGCACTCAGGTGACGACAAATGAATTCTAAATATTATCCCGAATGTCTAATATTCTAGCTCCACCATCAGGACATGCCTTTGACGATGCATTGATGATGTAGTTGGGATGCTTTCTCAGTCGGATCTGGAGTCATTACAACCGTGATAAAGCAGGTTTACACCCATGCCCCATTCAGTCATCTTCGCGAGGCTGGTTTGATCATATTAGAAAAATCTCAAGTATCAAATGAAAACGAAAATATTAATGTACAGTTTTATACCCTTTCAGTTTCAGGACAGGATGTTTGGGCGTCTGCAACATTTAAGATGCACAAACCATGTTTGGAGAACCACGGTGTGCTTGCAAGAGTGCAGATCACTGAGACAGTCAGGGATTCAAAGAAAGAAGATTGTGTTGTTCTCTGTGGGACAACTAAAGGCTGCAACGCTGCATCGCACAACAGTTCCGAGTGCGTGCTCTACAAGATCGAGGGGGTTGCAGTTCCGACTCAGTGTGCTTGTTCAAGCTGTGTGCTTTACGTGATGATATAAGCCAAAGAGCCCAAAAGAGAAGAAACAGTGCTGAGAATTTTCAGAAAAAAAACAATAAACAATGACAAACAGTGATATGGAGGTGCCTGAGAACTTTTCAGGGCAAGATATATAAGCCAACTGTTTCGCCATTTCTGATGTGTGAAAAATAAAGCATAAAGAATTTGAAAATAGCCCCTCTTTACGCAAATTCTCAGTTAATCCGTATTGTAGCCCAGGGCCCTGCCAAGCTTCGAGATTCAATTCGATTCGAATCTTAAATTGCTATTAGGTTCGATTCGAATCAGATACCAAATTCATTTCCATTCGAATCTTTTCACTGGAATATAGCGTGGCATCGGGCATCTTCGTCGTCTCACAACACGAATAGTTCTTGTGAAAATTCTACATAAATAATATTGAAAATAAAGACTGATTGTAGTTTCCTCTATCCAAACAGAAACAACATCTGTACCCACGGCATCAGCCATACTAATTTCAGTCTCATTAGACACTACCATTGTTGAAATACAATTTCCAAATATCCAGGCAATATAACCTAGTACCTATGATTCTTGCACCCGTTTCTTCTTTGAACTATAATCCTTGCTTGGTAATATTCCAACTACATCACCAAGGCATGCCTTCAATGGAGGCCTTCAATGGAGGCATGCCTTGGTGGTGTTGTTGGAATATTTTATCACTCGCGACTTGAGCCATCACTGTCGGACCAACTAAGGTTTACCGCATCACCTTTTGCAGTCGGTGATTTTCGAGACGCCCCTGATTCGATTCGATTCGAAATCGAATAATATACCCGATTCGAGGTTTGTTTCGAAGCGAAAATGAATGTAGCCAGCTCAGCCAGGACATTTTTGAGTTCCAACCAAATGAATGGGAAAGTACTTTTTAAGAAAATTTAGAACCCTTTGAATCATCCATCCTTGAAATGAAGATGCGCTATTGTTTCGTGTTCTCAACTATCTTTTTTTAATATTGCATGTGTTTCCAGTTGCTTACGATTCCATCCTCACTCCACAACGCCAAAAAACTGTTCGGAATTGGACGCTGTTATGACGCTGTTATGGTGTTGAACCAGTCTAGCCCTTAAATAGCTGATCGCCTATGTTTAGATTCTAGAATATATCAGTTGATCGGTTCGTCTTTCCGACCTTCTGATATTTTCCAGATGATTGAATCTCAAAATACAAAAAAACATTAAGTTTCTGCGAAATGTTGCTTAACTGGTAGAGTGCTAAATTATTTTTGGCTCTCAAACTTTGTTCTCATATCTTTGCCTTGTTACAAGTTATGTAGGCACTCTCCCATAAATTTTAACAAGATAAGTTCTTACAGACTAAATAATATCACTTCAAAGGTAATACGAAGCACACCCACCGAGTATGAAGCCTTCAAGTTGTAGTACCTTCACCTCAGAATAACGCCCAAATATGGGCTTCTAGCACTCTACCAGTTAATCCAGACTTGATTTAACCCTTTACCTAAAATGAAAAGCAGACGACACTTGCAAAATAAATTCTTGAAAAACGATTTTTGTTTTCATTTTTTGTCTCAAAAACATAGGTTATGACCCCTCGTTGGAACGAGCTCGTTCCAACGAGGGGTCATAACCTATGTTTCTGAGACAATAAAATGAAAAAATAATGAAAATTAATTTGCGATTTTTGAGAATAGCGCTGGCCGGTTTTTTCCCGTTACGTTGGGTAAAGTGTTAACCGAATCATAGATGACAAAATCATTATCAATTAAGATTTACCAAAGCTGGAGTTTTATGTTAGTTTAAACAATATTTATTGAATAACTGATAAGTATATACACTTCACAAGAACAGTTAACAAGAAAGATCTGAGCAACACAAGATACAGTACTATACACGAATCAAATGAAGACTAAATAAATACTTACTGTGTAAGAGAGGGATTCGACAGAAAGCTTAAAGCTTATGTAAGTCGTCTCCCTGACAAAATATAAAATTACTCCTGCAGGTGATGCATATCCGTGGATAAGCTCACACATCGCGACCAGGAGGCTGAGACTCTCACTCTATTGGATATAAAGTAGCTTAGTTCCTGTGGTTGTAGATCAGTACAAGTACGTGTGCACAATCAGTCAGAGTTTTCTGTTTGCGCTGAGTTGTTCCACAAATGGTCTTAGAATATCTTGATGTTTCCACTTGTTGACTGGAATATCTATAACTTGAGCACAAAAGACATTTGTATATCTTTGGAGGTGAAAAGACATCACATTACATCAATTTCCACAAAAGGTGTGTGAACAAACAACCCACAACAGCGTCGACTTTCTAACAGAATTAGACTGGTGGGGTGAGAGCTTGGCACATATCGTCATTTGTGTGGGTCAAGGCGTCATCGGCAATGTTTTAGGGCTACAGATGGCGTCTTGTTCAAATCAAGGGACAATATTTATTTATTCTACTAACGGTAGAATTTTGGAAGCTGCACAATCCAGAAGCAGTAATAGAAAGATCATTGCATGATGGTCTATCGTTGCAGTAACCGTCTTGGTGAACAGCACTAGTGATGAGAGATATACGAGACTTGAGCACTGACTAATGACCAAAAGGATTTGGAGGCTGGGGTACCGACCAACGACTTCACCCTCCCCTGGTCGACAATACCAAGACAAAACCTCAAAATGACAGAAATAAATAAATAAATACAAAAATATGAAAATTTAAAAAAAACAACAACCCAAAATTGGAAAAAAAACAAGAAACAAAACAATTTCCAACATCCAAAATAAAAAAAAATAGAAAAATAAACATAAATAAGAAAAAAACCCTATAAGGAACGTAAAATACGAATAGTGATGAAACACTGAAGACATCTTAAAAGTTTCGACAGCCTCCGGCTGTGAACAATAAATGTATGTGGGGATTTGGTTGCAAATAAATGAAAGGATAGATGAATAAAGCAGTACCCTGACGTCATTTGAATTGTCAAGAAATCTCCGTGGAAGAAATTAGAGAAACAACCACACACTATCAACTTTATATATTAGACAGTTACGGATTTTACTCAGATTGTTGTTCTGCTGGACACTACAATCGCGAGTCACTTACCAAAGAAAAAACAGACTGATCGAAAAAGAAGGTTGATTATACAGAAAGAAGGAATTCTAGGGGGTTTATTTATTGGGATTTAATGACACATTCGACAGCCATGGTCATCTCGTGTCGGACGGTTTTACGGGTAGAAGAAGCCGGAGTTCTCGGAGAGAACCACCGAGTAACGGCGTCCAACTGCTAGACTCCGCAATGTTCCTACTTCACACAAGCAGGGTTTCCAGTGATTGAAGACGGGCGCACCATCGATGCGCAGTACGCCTTAGTACACAGAACCACCGTGCTCCCACGTGGGCAATAGGGATTAAGTACCTTGCCAAAGGATCCTGGCGGGGATAGAACAGTGGACCTTTTGGTTTGAAGTCCAATTCCGTAACCACTGAGCAATCGCGTTCACATAAGAGATTGTTAAAACCCACCGTCGCTGCTCTGTCAGATAACCCCAGTCTGTAAAACGACGTAGTTGTGACAAATTTGTCATTTGTGATCTGACCGTCAAAGACAACGAAGGTAAAGCAATCCTGTCACCATTGAAGTTTCGGAGTCGGTGGAATCGGAACAATCTGAAACCCGAGAGGCGGAAGAAGGTGTGGAATCTGAGGGAGAAAAGAAGATGCAGTTATAGCAGCTGCCACATCACTTCAGAGTAGAGCGAGGGAAGCTATTGGTGCCAGATACCTTAACTAGTAGAGTGCTGGAAACCCATATTTGGGCTTTATTCTGAGGTGCATGTGCCGCTATTTAACTCTTTACCCAACGAATCGCGTAATATGCAAATCCAGCAGCTGAAAAAATATTATTTTTCGAAAAATTTCAACAGAACCATATCATGTAACCCCTCTTTAGAACGAGCTCGTCGAGCTCGTTCCAAGGAGGGGTCACATGATATGGTTTTGTTGACATTTTTTGAAAAAATTTAAAAAATGATATTTAAAATAATAAATTTTGAAATCGTCTGCGTTGGGTAAAGGGTTAAATGCTTCATATTCTGTGAATGTACTCCTCTGTAAAGATTTGCTTGGTTACAATTTATAGGTGCCGGCTATTGGCACTCACCCATAAATTGTAACAAGACAAAGACATGTGAGTAAATGTTCTGAGCCAAACATAATTCAGCACTGTACTAGTCAATACGCCAATGTACACAAAGAATGTCCGCAATGTCCCATGAGAAAGAAAAGGAAGAGGGAGAGGACGATGACGAAACTGATGAAAAACCAAGAAGAAACAGAACTCGCCGCTAGATGCCTCGAGAAAAAGTATAACAAGGGCTGATTTCGGCTTTCAGCTCACTTGTGTTTTAGTTATTGAAGAGTAAAGATGTCTTAAATATTTTCAACAGTGCTTGAATTAAAAGAAGACTGACACATGCAGGTCTTTTAGAATGATGCTGGATTGAAGTTGACTTCTCAGCGTTTGGAACTAATGAATCGAGCGGTGGAAGAAGTCAAGAAAAGAATTCACGGCCAGTGCCCAGGTGTTGTTGCGAGACAGAAACCAAGTTAATCCACAGCTACCTAATATTTCTTTTGTTCTCTGTCATGAAAACAAGCCCTATAAAATCACACCAAGTACGGTTTTGATGAGAACAGCTCAGTAAAACAGTACCAATATCTGGATATTGGGACGGTTTTGAAACAGTCCCAATAACTAGATATTTGTACAATTGTTACGATACTGTAATCATAACCATTCAAAAGTAAAGATGCTGTAAAGGAGGTGTGAAAAACTTTCTAACACATGAATTATCGACAAGCTTTTCTCGACAGAGCTACAGAATTGAGTGTGCATCGTGTCCAAATTATAATGTACTTTTTAATTTTTTGTTGCTTTTAATAACCAACAGCCCTGGTAACCTAAAAAGGACTCCTGTGGAAACCTCGGAAGTGAAGCAGCGCTTGTTTGCTGTGGTAAACAAGTTCAGTTTTACTGGTAAAATAGGGTCTGCTCACCAGTGCCCGGGGTAGAAGTCCCCTAAAATGGGCAGCATGGGTGTAAACGATTGGCTAAACTTGACTTTACACCTTTTTTTGCGGTCACAATTAGCCATAGCTGCAGAAAAGTGACCTTAAACACCAGTAAATAAATAAACAACCTAAAAAAACCGCCCTTTTTCAAACATTAAGACGGCAATCAGGCACCACCACCCGCCACCCCTGAGGGAAAGCAAACCTCTTCTTCAGATAAAAAAGAAGAATTATTCTTCCAAATGCTTTAAAAATGAACGATTATTAAATTTATCTGCCGCACTTTCAATGGGGGATTGAACAAGTGTTCCACGCTTGAGCTGAGACATTATATTAGCGGGAGAACAAATTACGTCATGATGTGAGTTCACTTCGAAGCCACAGATCTGTTCACAATATCTGAACTCCTGATGCGTGTCATAACTTCAATAGACTTTCTAGCAAGCAAACAATGGGTTATGCCCATTTTGTTTTTCGGGGGTAGAGCAAGCAAAAAGTGTTTTAAAATGTGGTTTTACTCGTGTCCAACTTTCTAAAATATAATTTTTTTTACTTTTGTTAACATTGAGGGGCTGTGGATTAAATCACATATATCACTATTTTGTGTACTATATGGGTAAATAATTGTACAGTTGTGCAGGTGTCCGGAGATATTTTGGACGAGGCTTCGCCTTCGCTTCATGTCTTTGTCTTGTTACAATTTATGGGTGAGTGCCAATAGCCGGCACCTATAAATTGTACACAAGCAAATCTTTACAGAGGAGTACATTCACAGAATATGAAGCCTTTAACCCTTTACCAAACGCAGACGATTTCAAAATTTATTATTTTAAATATCATTTTTTAAATTTTTTCAAAAAATGTCAACAAAACCATATCATGTGACCCCTCTTTGGAACGAGCTCGTTCCAAAGAGGGGTCACATGATATGGTTCTGTTGAAATTTTTCGAAAAATAATATTTTTTCAGCTGCTGGATTTGCATATTACGCGATTCGTTGGGTAAAGAGTTAAATAGCGGTACATGCACCTCAGAATAAAGCCCAAATATGGGTTTCCAGCACTCTACTAGTTAAGGTATCTGGCACCAATAGCTTCCCTCGCTCTACTCTGAAGTGATGTGGCAGCGGCTATAACTGCATCTTCTTTTCTCCCTCAGATTCCACACCTTCTTCCGCCTCTCGGGTTTCAGATTTAATTATGTCCCCACCTGCACAACTGTACAATTATTTACCCATATAGTACACAAAATAGTGATATATCTATTACATATTTAGAGACGCCTTGTGGAATGGCCAATTATTAATCAACGAACAAATAAAGAACAAAGAGTCAAAGGTCAATCATTAGAACGAAGCGATGGACTTACTTGCCAACAGAATCACAACGACGAAATCGGAAGTCCAAGAGAATGAAATTAAGAAGAACGAGATTTTCACTGAAGCTACGAATCCCGTCAACAAAAACGAAGTACTGAAGAATTAAGTTTCAAGTATGTACCAACCTGCAGACCAATCTGAATGAGAACAAAAATAAGAAGAGAAGAGGTATGAAATTACCAATCTGAAGAATAAGGTTCAGAGAGTGACTAAAATTTTAACTTAACACTTTACCCAACGTAACGGCCAAAACCGGCCAGGGCTATTCACAAAAAGTACTATTCAATTTTCAGTATTTTTTATTTTTTTATATCAGAAACATACCTTATGACCACTCATTGGAACGAGCTCATTGATGTTGTTCCAGCGAGTGGTCATAAGGTATGTTTTTGGCGCAGAAAATGAAAAAAATTTGTTTGCAAGTGTCGTCTGCTTGTCATGTTAGGTAAAGTGTTAAAAGAATGAAGATTTAAGATTTAAATTTCCGCGACCATCTCGTAGTCTTCGATCAGATAGTTATCAGAATATCCAGAAAGAAGAGGCTAAAAATCGAAGAATATACAACACTCAGAGATGAAGTCTGCGAAGAAGATGTCCTGGGCAATTGACCATGAACTGTAATTGACCAAAGTGTATAATGTGACCGATGTCAATGTAATTTTATCAGAATAAAAATGGATGGAATGTTACATATTGTTATGATGTCTTTTGAAACTACCTTTCCAAGTCCCCAGATGTTAAACCCATATGAAGACTTATCTCTAAAATGCATCCTCTGATGCGTATCCTCCAATAGTAAAACACATCATCGAGGGTTTTCCTTATAGCACTCATATCCTCATATGAAGAAATATGAATGTGTCGGTATGTAGTGATAGTGGGTTGGCGTTTTGCTAAATGAAGCTATCTCATTGGATAGGGTCAGAGGTCGGTACATTGCCAGAGATAGTGTAGAGTAGCTAATTTAATTTTAACAGAATAAAAATGAATGGAATGTTACATATAGAATAAACGTATAGTGTTTTCAAGTAAAACAATTATTCTACGAGTCGAGTAGGATTAAGAATGAAACCGACATCAAACCAATAATGAACAGACGGACTTACAGACACAACTTACTCAGCCAATACATTAACCTTTTATACACACTCTAAAAACTAAAGTGTTAAAAACTACACTTGAAGTGCTGTATTTAACACTTACTATATGCTGAACTAGCACTTTGTTCAAGTGTAGAAATTTCAGAACTTGACAGGTGTTGACAATAATACCACTTGACAAATGTAATGTCGCGACACTTAAAAGGAAACAACGCAGAAGACGCGGATCAGGCTCGAACTCTCGAGCCTGATCCGCGTCATCTGCGTTGTGTCCTTTTAATTATGTACCCACCAAGCGCAAATCAAATTATGGACGATTCTGGAAGAACCACCAATGCTAGACACATGGGAAGTGCCATCCATTCAAGTTTCAGATGTCTGACGCTTGTAATGTCTAAGTGCTTAAAGCATTGCACTTTGAGTGTTAAAATCAAACCCTGAGAGTTAGAATGGGTTTAACACCTTGAAAGTGTCAGTTTTAATACTTTAGTTTTTAGTGTGCATCATATCACAATTATACCACGTTATAATTGTTATGGTATCTGAAATTATATAATAATACATAATTATACAATTAGATATGCAATTGACACACTATTAGCTGTTTAGACATAAAAACATTGTAATAATATTAATTTCTAATAATACTGAATATCAGTCTATACATCCTTACAATCCCAATACTTCACATCCATCATCACTTAACATCTCATATTATATTCACTTAATATACTATATTAATACGATATTCATTCAACAGCACCAGTACTGGGAAATCTTTTTGAAGTTTTTGGCGCGGCAACTGCAAAAGTTCAAATGTGATCTATCTTCGTCAATGTGGAAATTGTCAAATCCAATATGTTGGCGAAACCTGTGCCCCCTTTCACATACGTGTGAATAACCACCAGTCATTCAAAAAATGGAGCATGACTGTGTTATTACACGACACTGCATGTCAATGGGCCACCCTTTTACTTCTTTACAGGCCTTCATCATTGATTCCCAAGTCCGACTGCACAAAAGCTGAGCGCTTCGCCCGGGAAATATTCTGGGTCGAACAGCTATGCACGTATGTATCTCGGTCTCAACAAAGCACAAATTCAAACTATTCTTAATCTGGGACGAATCATTCTCTCGTTTTCCACGCGATCCACTGTGTTATCACGAGGTCTTGGCACTTGCCAAAGATACGTAACCGTCGATCAGGGAACGCAGTACTAATTCTAAAGATTTCAAGCAACTGCAGCGGCCTCAACACATTTTATTTGCATCACCATCAATGTCTCTTCAGCATATTTACAGATTTTCGCCATTAATCCCACTGCGAAATCTGTTCACTTTCAACTTCTGATGATCATCTCAGTGTTTCAGGCAGCATCGGAACCCACTAGCGATGTTCTTGTGGGTGCAAGTTTTACTTACTCGCAACTCTGAACCAGTAACAGTGAATAACAAGCCTTTAGTTGAACATCCCCTCGTCGTTTCAAACCAGCTAGAAAAACACAAAACTCTAAAATTTCCCTCTGGCAGGCCACGTGGTACATTTTAAGCAGACGGACTGCAAAAAAAAAAAAAAATTAAAATCATCCAGTTATCATACTTTCATATAATACATGGAAGTATCTTATCTTTACATTTCAAAATTCCAGTTCCTTTTAATTTTCGAAGGGTATATTAAATTCACATTTTACCGGGAGTTAGGACTTACTAGAATACTTTTCAGAATTTGTATAACAGAATGTCTTTTTACCTTTTGCTTTCTACTTTTACCCCGGTTTCTTTTCTTTTCGGGTTGTATGACATACACGTTTAGTCAGAACTTGACTTTCGAGAACTTTAATCGCCACATTTCATTTCTTTCGTCGCCTGTGTGTATTTTTTCTTGTTGTGTCTGTAATCTGAAAAAGGTCTTCATCAGATCGAAAGCTGGGTGAAAATTTTTTTTTTCTTCTGCTGTGTAAGCTTTATTTAGACGAATTAATATGGTATATAATATATAATAATATACTGTAGGTCAGTAATATACTAATTTACTAAGTAATAGTTAGACATATATATACGTATTTTTATTACTTTCCAAAGTGTTATTTACTGGGATTTCCGGGTTTGATTATAAACGATAACTTCACAAGTGAATTATGCAATCAATAATTGTGTCATGTATCCGTGCGCGCAAATGAAGACGCTTTGCCGTCGGTGTAATGGGGACTTCATTGTTTTTTTGTTTTTTAACCCTTTACCTAACATGAAAAGCAGTCGACACTTGCAAAAAAAATCTTGAATATTATTTTCATTTTTGTCTCAAAAACATAGGTTATAACCCCTCATTGGAACGAGCTCAATGATCTCGTTCCAATGAGGGGTCATAACCTATGTTTTAGATACAGAAAATGAAAAAATAATGAAAATTAACTGGCGATTTTTGAGAATAGCGCTGGCCGGTTTTGGCTGTTACGTTAGGTAAAGGGTTAAATAATATAATTAACGTTAATAATGAACATTAATAAACAGATTAATATACTGTAGGTCAGTAATATACTAATTTACTAAGTAATAGTTAACCATATAAAGATGTATTTGCTATCACCGCCTTTTTAAAAAAGGGATATTGTCGTGATCTCCGTCCGTCCTGTCCGTACGTCCGAACTTCATATCACCAAGAGTTTGTAATTCGACACATTTAAACTATCCTGAGGTGTTCAGGTAGCATCTGTAGATGTGTATAAAGGTTTTGAAATTTTGATTTGGCCCAAATGGGTCAAGGTGGATCCATTTTTATTGTTATTTTTAGAAAATCGGTTTCCATTGAAACTTGAGCCTCATAGGGTGTTTAACTCAAAACCTTTAAACTACAGTTAAAATTAGAAGTCCTGTCATGAAATGCGCACGTTGATCTGCGCGTTAATCTACGCATTAGGACCATAGTGAGGCCACCAAATTCTGTACATACCCGGAGGTCCATTGGCAGAAATTCTGTACACATGGCCTCTGCACAAGCAATGTTTCAGCCAATTTTTCAGGTATTGGCAAAAACATTGCCTGTGTTTGCTATGAGCAACCAGGAGAACCTGCCCTGCTTTGGATGCCATTCGATATGGCAATTGCGAGAAATTCATTCGCGCAATTAAGCCTAGATAAGCGCACAGTTCATGACAGGACTTCTAGTTTTAACTGTGTGCTAATGTGTTCAGGTAGTATCTGTAAATGTACATAAAGGTATCGGAATGTTGATTTGGTTCCAAGTGGTTCCAGTGGAACCACTTTTATTGTTAGAAAATCAGTTTCCGTGGAAGGCGCCTAGGGGTTTTAATTCAAAACATTGAAAGTGTGTTCAAATGTTCCGGTAGGGTGACTGGATATGCATAAAGGTTTGCGATTTTTGGTTTCGCCCCATAGCACCACCTATGCCATTAGAGAATCGGTTTCCGGTGGAAGGCTTCTAGGGGTTTCAATTGGAAACGTTGAAAGCGTGTTCAGATTTTCCAGTAGAGTCTCTAGATGTACATAAAGGTTTCGGATTTTTTTCGGCCCGTGTGGCACCGGTAGTGCCACTTTTGTCGTTAGAGAATCGGTTTCCCGCGAAAGACTCCGTGGGGTTTTAATTTGAAACGTTGAAAGTGTGTTCATACATTCCAGTAGATGTGGATAAAGAGTTTGGATTTTTAATTCGGCTTCATGTGGCTCCCGTCGCGTCATCTTTGTCGCTAGACAATCGGTTTGCAGCATAAATGATGTGCATAAAGGTTTTAGATTTTATATAATATATTTTCATTTCTGTCTGTATCAAGCATTAACCAATAATCAATAATGCAAATGCGGGGATATACTATAGTATGCTTTGCACACAAATGACACCATCTTGTTTTACTAAAGCTGGAATGCAGTAACCGACCATTAACCTATCAACAAGCCACAAGGACGGCAAGAACTTGGGTTAACTACAGATATAAGCCAAACTTGAACTGATTGGCAGTTGTTACAATCATAAATTATATCTTTTACTTACCAATAATATACTCAGCATTGACACCCGTCTGGTAAAAGTTCATTACACGTAGCATTATATTAAAAACAATAGGAATTTACATATTACCATTTGTCCCTTATTCAGTACAAAACAGTTCTCACCAGATTGTGGATCCAATTTCCCCTATCAAAATAGCAATACACCATTCCACTCCACCATCACTTCTACCACTGTACAGTGCGGGTTGGCTGTAAAATATAACCCGATGACACACCAAGCTGTATTAAATTATTAAATATTTATCAATAATCTCAGAACAACAGTCAATCCAGAAATTACCAACTAACCTGCCTATGTTTTATCACTTGAACTGAAAAAAAACGCGAAAATGTTTTACCGTTCAAATCTGCAAAAGAAAACTACGGTTGTCCACAGGGGCAACCTGTAAGCACCACTGTTTAACTAATCATCTCTGAGAGTTGCCACCTAACGGACCTCGTAATTTAAGAAAAGTAAAATATTGAGACGATGGCTAAATCACATCTGCTACTGTAGTTTTGTACACATTTATACTATGCCCACCGATGTTACTACCTGTGAAAATCCAGTATGTTAAATGTTAGTGGTTAACCCCACTACCGGTGTAAAGTTTCTACTGCGGTTTCAAAAATTTACACCTATAGTAGGAACTACATCAAACTTGACCTTTGACATGATGCAATTTGCTAATTTAGATACATTCACACTTCATTCAAACATACGACGTTTTGCTGTACCATCTTCTATGTGCAATGACTTATTAATTTAAAAAAACCCTACAATTAAATATTTAAAATAAAATTTATGAATTGTTAATAATAAATAATTTGACTGAAAAAGCAAGGTAAATTCAACCAACTTTGACGATGCGTCTAGCTGTCAATCAACCATTCACGTGCAGCCGGTAGTACTGCCCGTCGGAGATATGTTTTAGAGATCTATTTTATCATACGAGCTCGCAAAAAAATCAGTTATTTCTTAAAGTAATCAACCTTTTTAATAAATTTTAAATTTGTTTTTATTCTTCAAGTCTCCATTTCAAGTGACAAAGTCGATTATTTATTAAGAGCATGGCATAAATAAAACAAATAGGTACTAGGGCCGGTAATCAGATTTAAGCAGCTCGTAGAACAAGGGTTTTAACCACTCGGCAAGCCGAGTGGTTAAAACCCTTATCCTACTCGTAGTGTAAATCTGATTACCGGCCCTAGTACCTATTTATTCTATATGTACATGATTACTAGAAAGGGCGGGCTGATATTTAAAACCCCAAATGGGGTTAACGACTGTTTGAACAACCAGGACCATATCGCGACGAAACGTTTTACGGGTGGAGGAAGCTGGAGTATCTAAGTGGCAGGCGGGATGAAATGGGGCAACAAATAACAAGCTCCATTGTTTTCGACCAAATATCAATGATAAATATACGTCTTGAAAAGCTTACAGACCATGTGATATTGACAAGATGTCATTTTTATCATACAAGACTTACACATCCCTTTTTGCGGGAGGGTCGTGTGCGTCCAGAAAGTGTTGCCCTCCAAGTGTTGATTTCAACATGTCAGAGAGCAATACTTCACCATATAATGTCTTAGAGATATATTTTAGAATACGTATTCGCAAACAATCAGTTATTTATTAAAGTAATCAACCTTTTTAATAAATTTTAAATTTGTTTTTATTCTTCAAGTCTCAAATCATCAGTTTGATTTTTAAAATATTCACTTTTATAGTATAATCACAGTTTACTGTTCAAACTACTTCTGTCTTTGATATTCTATTATAATTCTTTTAAATTGTTTAATAAATCGTTTACATCATAATTGACCATGACATGTTTTACTTTCTACCATTTTCTCGCCACGATATATCCTTAGCTGTTGAGGTGCCGTTAAATAAATAATAAATAAATAAATAAATAAATAAATAAATAAATAAATAAATAAATAAATAAATAAAGAGAGCCAAAGCATTACACGTTGCTCAGGATGTCCAAAAGGTCCAAAACTATTAGTTCCTAGTGCGAATCTGGAGGGTGAGACTTGGGGTGTGAGTGGAGGTAGGTGTGTGTGTGTGTGTGTGTGGGGGGGGGGGGGGGGGGGTGAGTGATAAACTTACCATTGCCTAATGTTAGGAAATAATCTAGCAAATTCTCACGTTCTCGAATGGAAGAAGAAATGTTACCATTTTGGGATGACGTAACCAGAGTGGGCCATGGCATGTACTCCCTAATTCATCACTAAACAAGCATAGACTAGAGAGAGACTGGTGAAACACTATTTCTACCATAAATTGCTTTAACATCCAGTACACAAACCAATAAATTGATTTCTTTTTCGGATTGGTTTTGCTATTTGTTTGACGTCAAATTGTTTCCCAATTATTATTACTGAATAAAACTATCTCGGCAGCGTTTGGAATCCCGAGCGTTCTATCTGCGACATATTCATGATCCTTTTGTACGTTTACGGCGTTAAGGATAATTGGAAAAAAGAGAAATTGGCCACTTATTTCCATCGAAGTGCAGTAATATGGTGAAGCTCTCAGACCACCAGTCTAATTCTATAAAGTACCCGACCCTGCATGGACGGGTTGTTTTTCACACTCTTCAGGGAGTTTGCGAGCAGGATACCGACAGTTGATGAAGTGTGAGATCCCTTCGCTCACAAAATAAAGATATTCTCTCGTGCTCCAGTTATAAGTATTTAATCTACCTTGAAACCCACACTGACAACAAAACAAATATATCTTTCTGAAAACTTAAGCGTTCATCCTAGCTAGTGGCCACTTCAATTGAATCATTATATTTTTGGACTAGCCTCTCTCCCGTACAAGATGAAACCTCTTATAAAAGTCATATGTCCCTCATCTTAGAACTTGCCATCCAAGGGCTTTCGTAGAGAAAGTCAACTGCTTCAGTGTCCCTGTGTCTTTTCTGAGTCCCGACCGTATTACTTGGCTTCCTGTTTCAAAAGCATACATTTCAGTTGTAACTGGTAGTGTAAATCTCTATTCATTTGTGAATCAATCTATATATACTAGTCAAAAAAGTAGGGAATATTTGATAAAAGTGAAATATATGAAGAAATATATTTATATTTTCATAAAAAAGACAGTTGAGACATTGTACTGTGACATCTAGTGAATCATTTCAGTGATAGTTGGGTGTCTGACAAGCACACATTCCGCGCAATGGGCTATAGAAGGCACGGACGGTCAGTCAGAGAATTTACCACATTCAGTCCAAAACCTCAATACCTTTTAAACCATCCTCTGTTCGCGAGACTAACGCGGATCCGACGTTGCATACTCCTCACCAAACGTCCAGTATCAGCTTGACTGATGTTATTCCATTCTTCCTGCAGTGCAGCGGCGAGTTCCTGGACATTGGTAGGGGGCTGTTGGCGTTGCCGAAGCCGCCTGCCAAGCATATCCCAGACGTGCTCGATTGGTGAAAGGTCTGGACTTAGTGCTGGCCAAGGCGGTATACTGATGTTCTGGTACTGGAGGAACTCTGTAGCGACACGGGCACTGTGTGTTCTTGCATTGTCATCTTAGAAAATGAATCGACGACCTTGACGCAAATGGCACCACATGAGCTGCAAAA
This sequence comes from Pictodentalium vernedei, assembly GCA_031216915.1. Lineage (NCBI taxonomy): Eukaryota > Metazoa > Mollusca > Scaphopoda > Dentaliida > Dentaliidae > Pictodentalium > Pictodentalium vernedei. The sequence continues at coordinate 57,328,168 of CM062289.1, forward strand.
ATGCTGTCACGATAGTACTGCCATGTGACACGCCCTTGGTATAAAGGTAATGCTGTTCTGCTTGTCATGGTTATGCCGCTCCACACCATAACCGATCCACCACCAAAATGATCGTGCTGCCTAACGGTTACGTCATGGTATCGTTCGTTCAGTCGCCGCCACACTCTGTTTCGCCTGTCGTGGAAGTCGAGAGTGAACCTCGATTCAGCGGAAAACATGACATTGCTCCACCGACGATCAACCCAGCGCTGTCGTGCTCCACACCAATTACGCCATCTGCGAATTCCAAATTCCAGCTGAGTTAGCGATTTCGGATAGGCTGACAACTGACTCGCACATCTGTCGCTCGGTGCAGCTGCTGCCCAATTTCTGAGGCACTTTGCTGGCGGTTACGTAATGCTGTGGTTCGGATGAAACAATCCTGTTTAGCAGTTGTCGCCCTCAGACGACCTGACTGACGTCTGTCATCAACATTGCCTGTCTGGTGGTAGCGTGACCACAACCTGCTAATCACCGATTGAGTAACGTTGATAATTTGAGCCACTGCAGTCAGTCTGTTGCCAGCTTCCAACATACCAACGGCACGTAAACGTTTGTCACGTGTCAGTCTTCGCATACCTCAACAGTTATGTTTCGACCAGAAACTATTGATGAATGAATTATACCAAGAAGAGAACGATGAGACCTCCGAAAAAGCCCGTCCAGTACAAATGAAAATTTCAAAACGTACTCCATAGACATTAACGCGTCGCTCGTGCGAAAAACCAGGTTTCGTGGGCCGGTCACAATCATGATCAACATTAAACTTGGTAACATATTGATGTGTCCAATTACGCGTATCCAATACCCTTTTCCGAAAATATCAACATCAGTTTGAATATCCCCCTACTTCTTTTGAATAGTATATCTTATAGCCGCACCTATATATTGATTTCCTATTGTATTTATGGATAGGAGTCAACAGAAGTTGTATAACTTGTACTCCAATCCATTATGCAAATTTAGAGCAAATAAAATATGTTTAAATTAAAAACTAACTCCAAGACATTAACACAATTAGCGGAATCATTCCGCGTAATCACACAACTACAGCCGTGTGGCTCAGTGCTATACTGTTGGACTTCTATGCTTTAGGTCTCGAGTTCGATCACCGTCCGGGTCGACCCGCGTTGTGTCCTTGGGCAAGGTACTTTATCCTGATTGCCTAAATGGGGGCACGATGACACCGTGCACTAAGGCGTACTGCACGTCGATGGTACACATGTCTTCAACCGCTGTAACCCTGAGTGCGGAGCTTGAACAGAGTTAGAATGTTGAGGAGCTGACAGTTGCTCCTCGATGCTCGGGGGTTCTCTCCAGGTACTCCGGCTTCCTCCACCTGTAAAACTGTCACGGTCACGAATAGCCATTGTGCATAAGTATGTGACCTTAAACACCAATAAATAAATATAAATAAATAACTACAGCCGTGGTGAGTCATTCATAATTATTTAGTTGACAAAACATATCTAAAAGTGTTCGTAATGAAATACAAGTATTCAGAAAAGTTTCCATTAAGTAACATTTCTTGCGTTGATTGAAAGAAAATTAATTTTCATGGTATTTTTAGATCAAATGGATGGAATATTACCTTAGGTTCGCTTTTCCGACCAACTGAAACATTCCAGCTGATTGAATTCAAACATAGGCGATTGACTACTTAAGAGCTAGACTGGTTCCAGGCCATAACTGAGTCGAGTTTCTGACAGACTTAGACTGGTGATCTGATCTCCTGTATTATGGTGGCAAGTGACAGAGTCTACTTGTAAATTAATGGCGACCATTCCATAAAGTCTTTGAAAACAGTTCCGGAAACTATTTTCTGAACATTGTGTATCTTATTCTGTGAGAGGTGTTACTCAGTTTTTATAACCTTTCTTTGACTCAAAACATAAGTTTCTCAAATGAATTCCCAGGAGGAGCAATATTCCGTGTCAGCAATCGATCGTCATTTTATTTAATGGAAAGTTTGAAAGGTTTCTTTATCTTATCTTGTTATTTTAAATCAGTCTTTGGCTGTACAAACTGTGATAATGGTTGCCGGGATGTGTTTTTATTCGACATCAGCTGATTTCCTGTCATTTTTTTTGTTGCTGTTAGAATTACAGACAGAGCTGGAGGTCTTAACTATTTCTTTCCTTGTTCTTCATCGATCCTAATTTTGACGTCTACCTTGTCGTCAATTGACGGAAAGCGATCGAAGGGACCCTTTGTTGCCATTGCTTTTAATTTATCGGCAATGGAGATGGTAAGGACGTCACTCTTGTTTTGATTAACCGCTTACCTAATATAATAATATTATCAAAATTTGTTATTAACCCTCTACACTCTGGTGTCAAAATGGCAAAGGTTTCAGCAGCAAATGTTTGTTATCAAGCAGATTGATATTTAACCAAATATATCTTGTATGACAGAGCTAAGAGCTCTGTCAAACAAGATATACTTGGTTAAATTCACAGCTAAACAACAGAAAAGTAGAATTATTGGAGGAAGTTATGTTGCACTACCAGTGTGGCAGGGGTTAAGTTATCCAACGAACTTGGAATGACTTATTGGTATGGTTAGCCTGGGTTGTTTTTTTTTTTCTTTACCGATTCACGGCCACGGTTTTCAACCGATTCTCACAAAATTTGGCACAAATATTAACTAACGGTTTTCCGACACTTGAAGTAATGGAACCCGATTTGTTTTAATTTTTCTTTATCTTTATCCAAAACAAAACCCAATTAAGACGTTCTGCTTGATCCTTTTTAATATCACCTCCTCTATCAAGTTTTCTGCTTTGACATTTTGGAAAGATCAGTCCCAACTAAACCATATCTAAAATGTTGTACCGACCTGGGAAATTATCACGAGCTCTGGTCGCATTTTCGGGTTACGTTATTCACGTGACGTCACAAAAAAGTGCAATTTTGGTCGATTTTCATGACATTTTAGTCTCTTGTAGACTTCAAACAAAAAAAGACCCGGGGTTTTATTTTTTGATTCATCGTCATTTTTTACCTTTTCACGCCACTTCAAATATACAAGGGTTATCTTGCACATTTCTCATTAAAATTGCCAATTTTCAATACCGCACAGCTCCGTCCAGATACTTCGCACAGCTATATATTTCGCACACTTTTACTTTCATGATGGCTCTATTAAATGCATTTGTTACAATTTCAACGTGAACCCTTTATCCAAATAACGTCAATTTGGCGTGTGTTTCGTGAACATTTGATATCTGCCCTCTTCGAAATCTCGCTCTGGAAATTTTGGAAATATATCCTCCAATAACAACCTTATTTAAAAATGTAATCAGTTTTCACCGTCAACAATTCGTCTGAAGCTGCCGTTGAGGTGACGGTAGGGCGTCAAGGTCGGAAAAAATAAAGTTTGTCCGATTTATATGAAAATTTAATATGTTGTACTGCTCGAAAAATAAAAAAGGTAGCTGTTTTTGTATTTTTTTATTTCACATCATTTTTGACATTCTTCCTCCTTCAATTTTGTAGCACATGTACGTCAAAAATAACAAAAGATAACCCTATTGAAACTAAACACACAGCACAGTGCATAGTTGGAAGGATGTCAGCGTACAGCTGCTTGTTCATTGACGCAATGAATTTAACACTATGACGTCAATGTGACGGAGGTGCAAATACGTGAAAATTATATTAATATTTTGAAAGGTTTTACCATGTGGTCTTTTAATGTTCATTATCCCAAACATAAAGTAGAAAACATTTAGAAAATCTGACGTCAGATACCGGAGATAATATGTAAACAACGTCGGGGGTACACACCTCCCATTTACTCAGAACTCTACCTCCAAAAATATAAAATATATCACAACACGTTTATCATAGACGGTGCGAGAAATAAGTGAAGGCCAACATTGTCATACACAGAACGACACGCGCGTGAGTGGCCAAATCGACATGACACTTGAACCCATTCACATGCGTGTGTCGTTCTGTGTTTTTTACACGCCTTCACGTCTATAAAAGCAGTTATTGGAAGGACATTCAGCACTTGATTTGACAACTCGTCATCTGAGTTCCAATGTTTTCTATGTACCAGTAGGCACATAGAACGCTTTGGAACTCAGGAGGCGAACTATCAACAAAAAGAACCTATTGTCTCACTGACGAAGCGGCGCCAACACATAACTCCAGTCCTGAAAGATCTTCATTGGCTTCCTATTTCATCACGGATTCAGTTCAAGGTCTTACTTTTTGCACACAGGGCTCGCTGCTGTGATCTGACCCCGGCTTATATAAGCGACCTAGTGGTTCCGTATGAGCCTAAACACACGTTAAGGTCTTCTATGCATGACTTGCTTGAAGAGACTACCTGCAACTTGGTATCATATGGTGGCCGCTCCTTCTCTCATAGTGCACCTAGGCTTTTCAATGAGCTACCCATTTCAGTGCGACAGACTGCGCCAAGTGCTTTCAAATCGGTACTGAAAACCTATCTTTTTGGTAAACCATACTCGGAGTGATTTCCGCGTAGCACTATGCAAATCTACAGTACAGAAGTACTGTCACATGTAACCATGATTTTTCTTGTAAAGCGCCATGGAACTTTTTATTATTGTGAAATGAGCGCTATATAAATATCTATTATTATTATTATTATTATTATTATTATTTTATTGCCAACCAAATTTGCGTGGGGAATCTTACCTATCTCTAGCGATTCTAATTGTAATTGCAGTGCACGATTTGTAGAAAATTCCAGTGAAATGTCGCTTCTTTTTAAAAATAGTCTGTCAACGATTTCCGTTCCGCACATATATGTAGGGCTGTCACGATTATTGAATTTAGGAATCGATTAATCGTCGCAAATAATCGACCATAATCAATTAATCCTACTTAGATGACCCCACTCTCATTCTCTTTGAAGTCGTTAAAAATGAAGCTCAAGTCAGTTGATCAACCTCAAGTAAACAAAGAAGACGATCCTCTCTTAGGTGCACCCAAGGCTTTGATGTTCTGAACTTTTGAACCGTCAGTGTAATAATCAAGACCGGTCGTCAGTTGCGAACTTCGCAAGTTCGCAACTGCCGACCGGTCTTGATTATTACACTGACGGTTCAAAAGTTCAGAACATCAAAGCTTTGAATATATCAAAAAGACAAATGCTTCTAACGGCTTCTTGAGGTTTAATGTCGACGTTCTTGACCTTTTACCTTTAGAAACAATAGTTTGTTTCTCAAATTATTTTTAATTATTAAAATTATCTGAAACGGGGTAAAATTTACCGATTCTTCGACAACGAAAAATACTAATCGATTTCGGCATGACCGATCGACAACCGATTAATCGATTAATCGTGACAGCCCTACATATATGCTGAACAGCTTTCCATTTCCAGTGAAATTTCGCGCTTATATTTAACAATAGTCCATCGACTTTTCCGTTCTGCACATGTGTGTGGAGCGGATTTTCATTTTCCTCATGGTTTAGTGCTGCTGTAGATGAGGATTTCATAGAACAGGCCTGTAATAAAAATGTTGATGCTATCACGTAAATGCTTATCGAGAGTCGGAAAATTAAATTTCACTTCACAGAGTTGAAATCAAAATTAAATTTCACTTCATGGAGTTGAAATCCTAGGCTATTTTAGTACACGTGTGTGGCAACCACGTTTGTTACAACAACCACATTTGTGGCAGCTCACCACTTTTGTTACAACAATTGCCCATTTTTGTTACAGCTCACCACTTTTGTTACAAAATCAACCACTTTTGTTACAAAATGAGCTCACCACTTTTGTTACAACCAGCACCCGTTTTTGTAACAAAAAAACCCCCTTGCTCACCACCTTTGTTACAACAATCGCCCATTATTGTTACAATTTTTGTCAGTATGAAAAATGCAGTAATCTGCAAGGAATGTGAGACGTGATGTTCAGTCATGATTTTCGGGAGCACGGTTGCTCAGTCGATTTTGTAACACAAGTGGTGAGCTGTAACAAAAGTGGGCAAGTGTTGTAACAAAAGTGGTGAGCTCTAACAAAAGTGGTTGTTGTAACAAAAGTGGTTGGTACACACGAGGTCACAAATACAAGATGAAAATATAAAAATTAAAAAATAATGAAAATTAAATGTCGATTTTTGAGGATAGCGCTGGCCAGTTTTGACCGTTACGTTGGGTAAACGGTTAAAAACGCTATCTTGGGATACACGTAGCTTCGTATTTATAAATGACACAGCTGTCAAACTTCACACACTGTTTTTTGGTTATGTGAAATTGTTCGAAGATTCAAATCAAGTATCACGTGATCAACATTTCAAGCGCTGCTTCAAAGAACATAAATGTTTATGGTATTTTTAGATTCAGTCGTCTGAAATATATTAGTTGGTTGGAAAAGTGAACCACAAGTTGGAACCACAGGTTGGAACCACAGGTTCACGTTTCCATCCAGCTGAAATATTACAGACGACTGAATCTAAATACAGGCAATCACCTATTTAAGGACTGGACTGGTTCCAGGCAACAATAGCATCGAAAGAAGTATAGCAGCGATGAATCAACCCCTATTACCCGGAGCTTTGCCGATGCAACAGTCTGAAATTCCCAAAGGAACCGGGGCTATTTGTCGCTTCTTCTCAACATCTTCGGCACCATTCAGACTGCACCCGGCAAGTGGTGTGCGTACTGTATACATGTATATAGTATGCTATGGTATGTACAGTGATGTATGTACGCACAGGGCTATGGGTATATAGTATGGGGACGTGATGGAAAAGTGATAGGGAAGGTGAGTTTTCTTGAAAGTTTTTCTCCGCGACGTCATAGAGATATTGGCCGCTGTATAGTCTGACATAACGCTGTTCGGGTCAGGGGGTGCCGGGCTTTTTGTGCTGGACTGATATGGTAGAAACGGCTTTTCCCATTGCCGGTCCCCTATTAGCCCTTAGTACCCCTAATCAATTGAATGCCGTGAACTATTCTATAACGGGTATAGGCAGTACGTAATGCTAGTCTAGTCGGGGTAATGCGTGGTCGTCTAGTATGGTATTGCGAGGTAGCCCTTGTTTGTTTAGAGCGGTAGTATAGTATGAGAGTTATTTACTCTGTATGTCCCTTGTTAGTCCTTGGTACTACTAATCGATCTAATGCTTCACATCATCCTGTAACTGGTATAAATGGTACGTAATGCTATTCTGGGAAGTATTGTGGTGGGGTAAAGCATGGTTGTCTAGTGAAGTAGTGTAGGATGTGCGATTTGTACCCCTGCAGGTTCAATGTTAGCCCTTTGTACCACAATCTATATTGGGCGGTGTGCTGTCTTACAGATTTATAGGTAGCACGTAATGCTATGCCAAGCGATATTGTGACGTGAAGTGGGGGTAGTGCAGGGTTGTATAGTGTGGTAGTATATGATGTACGGTCTGTACCCATGCTGGTCGACTATCAGCCCTTAATACCACTATCCCTGTTGGTCGACTGTTAGCCCTTAACACAACTATCCACCTAAAGTTTTATATTATCCCGTGACTGGTATAGGTAGTACATAGTGCAGGGTCAAACACTATTGTGGGGTTATCTAGTGTTGTAGTATAGGATGTAAGGTCTGTAGTCCCGCGGGTTCAGTAATAGTCCTTAGTACTATTGATACACCGAAGCGTTATACTCTCCTAAGTTAGTATCGGTCACCTAGTGATATGCTTGGTTATCTGGTAGTTTAGTACAGGATGAACTCTCTGTTCGCCTGAGGTCTACTGTCAGTCCATAGTACCAATATCCACCTAAGGCGTTGTGTTGGCCCACAGCTGAAATAGGCAGTGTGTAATGCTAGGCCAAGAGGTATTGTGGGGATTGGAGTAAAGCATGGATTCTAGGCCTTTATAGCTCTAAGACCACTCCTAATGACTTATCCATAGTCACGAACGAGTGACTTCACATACTGCTCGACGACCCATCTGGGTATTTGAGAATACCTATGATATGGTATTCTATTATTTGAGGATATCTTTTGAGGATACCTGTTGAGGATACCTTTTGGAGAACACCTTTTGCGGGATATTTATCAGAAGAAAATTATAGCTCCTAACTCATATACAGCTTCTAGACTATCCATCACCTTCATATGTCTTGAAAGGGGGCGCGGTGGCTCAGTCGGTAGAGGTGCAGGCTGCAAGCCGAGAGGTCCTCGGTTCGAATCCCACCTGCGGCGACCGCGTTGTGTCCTTGGCAAAGACACTTCACCCCCATTGCCCACGTGGGGGCACGATGACGTTGTGTACTAAGGCGTACTGCACGTCGATGGTGCACCTGTCTTCAACCAATGCTAACCCTGCTTGTGTGGAGTTAGTATGTTGGGGAGCTGACAGCTCGCCGTTGCTCGGTGGTTCTCTCCGGGTACTCCGGCTTCCTCCACCCGTAAAACTGTCACGGTCATGGTTGGCCATTGTGCAGAAATATGTGACCTTAAACACCAATAAATAAATAATATGTCTTAAACCACTGCTTATCCATAATGACCACCATCTAGCCAATGATCAGCCTGCATTTTATTTACGTTTAGTACGGTGCTCTACCAGCCTTGCAGTCTTGTACCATAAAGGCCTTGCATCACTACTATTGGCTACCAATATTCTGTCTCAACCATTACTAACTTGTGGCACTACTACGGCCCTTTGTCCATTAAACGGGCTGCCGGCCCCAGTTTAAATCACTATTAAAGTTGTCTACTACTGCGTGCTCGAATGACTCGAATCGCATCGATTAAATGAGCTAATTGTTCGAACGAGTGACCCCCACATACTGCTCTACGACTCATCTCAGTATTTGAGGATACCTACAGAACGTGGAGAGTGTATTATCACTAAATCACCCGCAGAGTGGAGATTCCACCCAAGCAATAACTGCAAATTTGTTGTAAAACATAACAAGCCCAAGCAAAGTTTCAGCCAATGGACCTCCGGGTTAAACCCGGAGGTCCATTGGCTGAAACATTGCTTATTTTTTTAGTCGATATATACAAAATACGAAAGTTATAGTTTGGGTGATAACTCCACTCCGCGGGTGATTTAGTTACAATCCACTCTCCACGTACTGTATAACATGGTATTGTACTATTTGAGGATAGTTTTCAAGGATACCTATAGAGAATACCTTTTGGAGCAGCCACGACTAGATTTGATGAAAAATATTTAGAAAATACTCAGGGGGTTAAGAGTTAATTCAACTATAATAAGAAGCCAATTAAAGTTTATTCACACGCATTTATCTGGGCTGAGAGATCTATACATGATCAACAGATTTGTCGAGATTACCGCCAAGAGACTTTCATTTGCGTACTAATTTTATCCGGGTGTTTGTAGGCAAGAACAGCACGTTTAAAGGGCAGATTATTGCACAAGGCATGTCTGTAAGTTCATGATGCCTGAGTATCCCTGATAATTTACACGTGCAAACAGGACAGTAAGGATTATTTCAGTTGAAGTAGGTGGCATATGATGAAAGAAATTGTGAACTCAAGTTTTAGTCCAGTCAAAATACGACTGAAATCGGCTAACCTAGAAAAATATGTGCAGAATTGGTTTTAACTTTGTTCGAATCGAACTCGCGCGTGTTATTAAAAAATTCAAGATGGCGTCCAAGATGGCCGCCGATTGTGAAAAAATCCACCAAGTCGTTTTGATGACATCATGCATTAATTAATCGTTAGAAGATGGGCTCCATTACAATGGATATATGTTCTACAATAACTAGAGAAACATTTGACATTGGAATTGTTCATCTGAATTCAGGATGGCTGACAAAACGGCTGCAAAAATAAGAAAAAAATCGTTTTATTCTCATATTTTTCGTGTATCCTCTTTTATATAGAGACGGGATTTGCGCGCATATGACAAAATATGCTATACTCTCACTGAAAGTGGCCATCCTCAAATAGCCTGTCTGAACTGTGCCCACAACATTCGTGTGGAACATCCACAATTACAAATATTATAGGGTTCGCGTAGATAGCAAATGAACCAAAAGAGGTCAATGCGCCCCAATGTTGTGCGAGCGAAACGGCTTCTTTGTGTAGAGATGACTACTCGGTGTGCATATTCATACTGAGGTTTATATAAACCATTAACACCAATCTACTTTTTTTCCAACAATGGCATAAGAAGGTCGCACAAGTCCAAATATTGTGATATTCTTGAAATGAACAGTAGAATGCAAATAACAGCTATACATGTAACAATAACAGGAATCAGATGTCAACGTGTCAGTATGTCGTCTGCTCAGAATATAAAAACAAAAACCGAATATTACAGGGTCAAAATGGTCACATTAGAATTACATCCCCCAATCGTTGGGTTCATTAGGGCCGATGGACAGGGAAATTATAGACTACTTTCTAAACCAGAACAACCCCCCCCCCCCCCCAAAAAAAAAAAAACCCTCAAAATCCCCTCCCCCGAAAAAAAACCCCTCAATGTCTTTGGGTGGATCAGCACACGCCACGTTTACAAATACCTCACATTGCTAACTCGGAGAACGGTGATATTTCTCTCCTACGAAGAAAATCACAAATAGAACAAAACAAAGCAGACAAACCCAAATTTTCTATCTTCGTCTACTGCTGGCTGCTGCGCATTGTCACATATCGTACCTCTACACGACCCACACATCGTTGTACATTCTATGTCGACTTTTTTCAACTGCACTGTACCGACATACAACCACCTTTGTAGTTACAGGAACAATTTGCAGGTTCTGGGGTTTGTTTGTTTTCAAAGGTTACAGAACGTTTTTCTTCAAAGACGATCCCCAGTCTGTGAATATATCGTCACCTCTCCATTCACATATTTGGAGCTATGCCCCCATGCTATGATATTTAGCAGAACTCGTAGATGGGGGGGGGGGGGGGGGGAGGGGGGGGGGGAGAGGGGTATTTGGGGTCGACAGCAGACACTGCTTTGGATACATTATCTGTGAAGATGGACCCACGAAAACTGTCCAAGTCACAAGCATCACACCTTTTCTCGGAAAAATGAATGCCGACTCGCCAGCTGAGATTATTGCATCTTTATTCACATCACAGGGATGTTTACAAAATACTTCAGCGGCTGTTCTAAAGTGTGAACTGGATCTAAATAGTTTGATAGCAGCAGCTTTCCCGACACCATAAATCTGTGATGTAGTATCACAACCAGTAAAAGCATGTAAAAAAGAATATGTGCGCATATGTCGGCACCTCAACTATCTTTTGTTTCCTGTATATTCTAGATACCTCTGTTCTTCTTAGAGCTAGACCTCAATGCAGAATAAATCGACTTACAAGTAGATATGTCATGATAGAACAGGAAAACGAGACGATCAGTATCATCTTCTATGAGACACACATCGTCGCCCGAGTGCTAGAATGTTCTATGTCCCATAGGGGACATAGAACATTCTGGTACTCAGGCTACGACGTGTGTTTGTCTTCTTTATCACTGTTCGAACTATGAGGACATCTGCGTCCGTCACCATTGACACGCATGGCATTATCCCGCCCTGCTCAAGATATCCACTGAGCAACGTCACGAATGCTTGTTTCTCCTACTCTTAGTGAGGCGCGTCTCCGTCTTAACACTCAGATAGTTTTTGGAATCGAGGATGATCTTTACACAGCAACTCGGACCAACTCGTCTGGGCTGTGTATTATCTTTAGTTGATTCACGACTTGTGCAGCCATCAAAAAACACAGTTGCCCCCGGATAATGGGACTTGACAAAGTCCACACATGCCTCGCAAATTTGTCCGTATCTTTTGCCCCTTGGTTTTGCCCCTAGCCCACGGAAGGCAATGCAACAGTATTCCACCGTCTAAAACATATTGAACACATGCAGTCAAAATGGGAACGGATAGCCTCCGCCAACGCAGGCTTGTCTCTCTCTCTCAGACTGTCAGGAGACTCGAACAAAGACGTCGGATATGTACTCAACTCATAAGAAAACACAACCAGCAACTCGTTGCCGGGTATTGTTCTCAGAACAACAGCAATCAATCTCTGGAAGAGAAACCGTGGATCTCTTTTCACAATCACATCACCAACTTCCAGTCCACATTTGTCATTTATTTGGATTACTTGATCCTTCTTCTTAAAAGTGAGATCCTTGGCGTCCAAGCCAACCATTGTAGATACAACACTTTCACCAATATCATGTGCTTTATCGACATTTCTGAGATTGTAAATAACATTTGTCTGTATATTCCTCCGAAGAAGATAATTATCATCTCCTATGAGACACACGTCGTCGCCTGAGTGCTAGAATGTTCTATGTCCCATAGGGGACATAGAACATTCTAGTACTCAGGCTACGACATGTGTTTGTCTTGTTTATCACTGCTCGAACTATGGGGACAGCTGCGTCATCATTGATATGTATGGTATGGTATCATTCCGCCCTGCTCAAGAATGCATGCTTGTTCTACTATTAGTGAGGCACGTCTCCGTCTTAACACTCAGATAGCTTTTGGAATCTAGAATGATTTTTACACGGCCACTCGAACCAAATCGTCTGGATTGTATATTATCCTTAGTTGATGCATCACTTGTGTAGCCATCAAAAAACACAGTTGCCTCTGGATAATGGAACTTGACAAAGTACACATGTGTCTTGAAAATTTGTCCGAAGGTTTTGTCCCTAGCCCACGGGAGGCAGTGCAACAGTATTCCACCGTCTAAAACATATTGAACGGTTGCAGTCAAAATGGGAAACTGGATTGACTATTGAACGGATAGCCTCTGCTAACGCAGGCTTATCTGCCTCCCTCAGACTGTCAGGAGACTCGAACAAAGACGTCGAGTATGTACTCAACTCATACGAAACACAGCCGGCAACTCATCGCCGGCTATTGTTCCCAGAGCACCAGCAACCAGTCTCTGGAAGAGAAACCTTCGGTCTATTTTCACAATAACCTCACCAACTTCCAATCCACATTTGTCATTCATTTGGATGACTTGATCCCTCTTCTTAAAAGTGTGATCACTGTCGACCATGCCAACCATTTCAGATACAACTCTTTCACCAATACCATGTGTTTTATGGACATTACTGAGATTGTAAATGACATCTGTCTGTATATTCCTCCGCCCGGACACACGTGCGAGGGGGTTTCTTTCCTGCAAATATCTCAATACAGTTATTGTATCGTGCTCATCTCTGGATTTTCTTGCCTTCCGCAATCTTTGTGCTGCTTGCTTGTTATATGAACACCCAGATATATTCTGCGTCATTAATTTCAGAACAAGTAGATCTGGAGAGGAAATTAATAGCTCGTTCATATTCCGTCATCCCATTACCTCTGGTGAGACCCCAACCGCTAAGACATCTCATTAATTTTTGCTCTATCACCGGATCCGTCGAAAGTCCATCCCAATGCCGTTCATCATTGTGAACCACATGATACCCAAATATGAACATTTGGGATCCTCTAGGCCTGTTTTGCCTAGATCCTGCATGATGGAGAGATAGCTGCTAAGAGACTTTTCATATAGATTGTGACCGGCTGCCATGAAAACTGGTAACATATTCCTGAACACTCGGAGATGGAGTTGCCAGTCACCAGTTTCTTCTGCCCTATAAACGATCGTAGGAACTGTGTCACTTCGGAATATTGGAGCCATAATTTTGCTGTCCTGTATTCTAGTAATTCAACTACATGTTTCGTTAATATCTTCTGTGTTTCGGTTAGAAATTTGTCTGTCAAGTCTTGTATCTCCCCCAACAGAAAATCAAACAAGACTGGAACATCATGAAAACACTCATTTGTCTATGTGAACTCGTTACATATCTCTACCCTATCAGCTGTTATCATGATGGAGGTGCTCGAAGAGAGTCCGTTAATGTTAATGTTATACTCTTGTTTTTTATCTTCGTTAGGAGAACAAACCTTGTCAATAATATCGAGATAAAAAATCTCAGAAACTAAACTTGTATTGAGAGCAACATCAAAAATCCCATGGCCTCTCGGTGCTCTAACTTTACCCGATAACTTGTGGCCGACAGCATTATCGGCATATAGTGTCGAAAGAATGTCGAAAATCAATGCTATTCATAGCATTCCACCAGAGAGGCTGATCCAATGTCAATACAGAAGTAACACCGTATTTATACCATGATTACCTATTCTATAATATATGAAAAGCCTATGGCATAAATTTTAGCTTTACACATCAACCGTGGTGAACACGCCAGCAACGGGATTTCAGTCGATAAAATTTACACCTACAGTGGAACTACATCCAAGCTGATCTTTGGTGACGTCGACCTGAATTCAACTTGTCTAAATTTATCGCACGTCGCCTCACGAAGAGTGAAATGAAAGTGACAATTATTTATTACATTTTTAAATGAGTTTACCCCATAAGACACCAAAACGTAACACACATACATTGTCTCATGTTAATAAAGCATCCATAACTCGAAATGGTATGTTATTATGCTATTAAAATGAAAAATCCCCGTTTCATTTTCCTTTCGGCGATAAAATTGACAGCGGAAGTACAGCCCACCGATGCTCGTGCAAACAAAAACAGATTCGCACGTATTTGTAATACGACTTCTCATTTTATTAACATGTACAGTACGTGGAGAGTGGATTATAACTAAATCACCCGCAGAGTGGGTTTATCACACAAGCTATAACTTTCAAAATCTGTACATATTGACAAAAAACACAAGCAATGTTTCAGCCAATGGACCTCCGGGTTTAACCCGAAGGTCCATTGGCTGAAACTTTGCTTGTGCTGATTATGCTTTGCAACAAATTTGCAATTATTGGTTGGGTGGAATCTCCACTCTGCGAGTGATTTAGTGATGATACACTCTCCACGCACTGTATATAGTACAGTCGCCATGGATTGGTCGTAATCTACGCATGGGCAGACATGTCCACTCATGTGTTTACCAGGTAATAAAAATCATCAGCTGCAAAATTTTAATTAATGAAGTTAATTAAGTAAATTTTTGATGATTATTCCTATAATTAGTGCTTTGAATCTAACATTATTGCGTCCGTAGAAATATTGTCCACCCGTGGAAAGTGACCAGTCCACGGCGGTCATACTGTAGTGCCGATACTCTAAATTATCCCTTCTGATCCTACAATAGTCAGGATTGGGTACAACAGACCTCCATTTGTATGATCGACTATGTGTGCGGCTTAGTTTTTAAATCTAGTCTTGGAAAAAAGTACATAATTACAACAGTACAGTCGCCGTTGTCTGGGCGTGATCCACGCGTGAGCAGTGATGTTCGCGCATGCGTTACCAGGTAATAAAAATCATCATCGGCAAATATTTGATATTTAATATTTAAAGCCCTAATTTGGGTGTAGCGAAACTTTGAACAGCCAGGACTACACCGCGTCGGACGGTTTTACGGGTTAGGGAAGTTAGAGAATCTATGTGGCAGGCGGAGCAGAATGGGACAACAAATAACAAGCTCCATCACTTCCGGCCACATATCAATGATGAATATGCGTACACTGAACTTTGTAGAATATACCACGTGATATTGACATGATGTCATTTTGGTCTTATAAGACTTGCACGTTCCTTTTTGTCAGAGGATAATATGCAACCAGAGTGAATTCCTGTGAACAGATATTCGCAGTGGAGCGCATTATTTTATTCTGCACTGGTTTTAACATGTGAGAGAGCAAACCTTCACTGTATGATCTCTTAGAGATCTATTTTATCACACGAGCCCGCACAATATTCTGCCATTTCTTAAATGAATCAATCTTTTAATAAGTTTTCAAATGGTTTATATTCTTTTAAACTAAACTCTTCGAGTCTTAAATCATCAGTTTGATTTAAAAGGTATTCACTATACTAAAATCACCAATCATTATTGTTCAGTCTACTCTTGTCTTTGACATTCTGTTGTATTAATTTCCTATTTTTAAATTAACCGTTTATCCATAATTGAGAATGGCATGCTTTACCTTCCACCGTTTTATCGCCACGATATTGCCTTAGCTGTTGATGTGGTTTTAAGCATCAATAATTAAATAACTCGTACCAAATCATTACACGCTGATCAGGATATCCAAAACGTCTAAAACTATTAGTTCCAATTCGTATGAATTGGCCGGGGTGTAGCTACGGGTGTGGACGGAGAGGAGTGTGTGTGTGTGTGAGTGGGAGAAAAATTACGGTTGGCTAATGTTATCAGCGGCATAAACAATAATGGAGAAAATACTCAGGTTCTCGAACGGTAGAAAGAGGGACGTTTGATGGTGTACTACGGCCTCTCTAACCCCTTTTGGTTCAGAAAGGTAATTCAAACAAGGGATTACTCGGGTCGATGGTGGTAAAGTAAAAACGATTTGGCCAAGTTTGATCTGTGTTTCCTGGTAACCTTTTATTGCAGGAGAATTGCTGCCATCCATGTAATATGAGATACTAAAGGTACGAACACATTTTGCTTGCTCCAAATTTGTAGGCTGATCTCACGCAGACATGGAAATAAAGAGCTTCTATTGTAACCCATTGGTTGATTACATTTTATACCATGATAACCTTTTCTGCTATATATAAAAAGCTTATGACTTAAATTTGAGCTTCACACACCAATCGTGGTGAACACTAGGGCTGCACGATATGCAAAACTGAATACCGGTATCGGTATTCAACAACATACCGCGGTATACCGGTATATCGAAAACTCCTCAGATATATGAACATAGGTACCACAATCGAGATTTAAGGCATCACAGTCGGAACGAATCAGCATGCGATTCGAAAAACATATACCCAACGCAGACGATATCAAAATTTATTATTTTAAAAATCAGTTTATCAGAGTTCCCCCAAAACATCTACAAAACTATATCATGTGACCCCTCATTGGAACGAGCTCGTTGAGCTCGTTCCAATGAGGGGTCACATGGTATAGTTTTGTTGAAATTGTTGAATATTATTTTTTCAACTAAGGAATTTGTATATTACGTGGACACATACAGATGATTCCTTGGGTAAAGGGACAATGTTATTCATTCGGGGCTACAGTTATAAAACTCAAGTCATCTTGAAAATTAAATTGTGGGTAAATAAATAATGACGATAAACCGATATTTTTGTAACTACACCGATATTCAGTCGATATTGGATTGAGTACCGGTATATATCGGTTTATCGATATACCGTGCAACCCTAGTGAACAAGCCATGTGATTTCAGTAGTTAAAATTTTCACCTACAGTGGAACTACATCCAAGTTGACATTTGGTGACCTCGAACTGAATGTAAACTTGTCTAAATTTATCGCGCATCGCTTTGCGAAGAGTGAAATGAAAGTAGCAATTATTTATTACGTTTTTAAATGATTTTACCTCATTACCAATAATTAACACACACGCGTTGTCTCATATGAATAAAGCGTCCCTAATTCGAAAAAGTATTTTATGTTATTTAATTAAAATGAAAAAGGCCCATGATTTGCGCATTTCTTTTCCATTTCGTTTTGACGATACAATTGACAGCGGAAGTACGGCCCACCGGTGTTCATGTAAACAAAAACAGATTTGCACGTATGTACGTTTGCTGCTCAGTAAAATCGAGAAAAATTATAGCGACTCTTAGTAATCTAACGATCATGGTATAAATAAAATCTACCCAAAGTAGCTTGGTGTGCAAAATGTTCACCACTTGTGGTGAACATTTGGTACAACAACCCACTGTGGGTATATTCTATATTTCCACACGAATAAATGTCAGTTTTTAACAATTTTTATATTTCCTCATTGAAATGGGATTTGGCGAACAGGCAATGCCTATATTAACGCCGTCCCCTACAGAAACACACATTACAAGGGTACAAGTGCTACTGTACATAAAACAGAAACCGATCCAATGTAATATAAAGAAAGTACCACACTTTATCCCACCATTGCTTATATATTTATTATCTATAGGGTGTGGAGGCATTCTGGTATACATGTAAAGGAATGATAGACCCATGGTACGCGTGGGTGGGGTGAGGTGGGAGTATAAAGCACTATTAAAAAGCATGAGTTTACTACATGACGAAAATGCACAAGATAAAAAAATAATAAAGCCCTCTCCCTCTGACCTTACACAGCAAAGGTGTTGTGAGGATTCATTTCCACTGTCTAATAATTATTCTCTAGAACCTTATTGTTTCCGTAATATACAATTAAAAAAAGTTGGGGATATTTGATAAAAGTAAGAAAAATGAAGAAAGAAATTTATATTTTCATCAAAAAGACAGTTGAGGCATTGCACTGTGACATCTGATGAATGATTTCAGCGATAGTTGGGTGTCTTACAAGCACACATTCCACGCACTTAGCTGTAGAAGACATGGACGGTCAGCCAGAGAATTTACCACATACAGTCCAAGACTTCAATACCTTGTAAATCTTCCTCGGTTCGCGAGACAAGCGCGGATCCGACGTGGTATATTCTTCATCCAAGGTCCAATATCTATGAAAGAGGATTAGGGCCAAGGTGTAAAGCAAAAAAGACATCCCCGAAAGTCGTGATCTCGACATAATAACTCGAGATCTCGACTTACCAAGTCGAGATCTCGACATAATAACTCGAGATCTCGAGTTGATGACTCGAGATCTCGACTTACTAACTCGAGATCTCGACTTGATAACTCGAGATCTCGACTTACTAACTCGAGTTCTCGACTTAATAACTCGAGATCTCGACTTAATAACTCGAGATCTCGACATAATAACTCGAGGTCTCGACTTAGTAACTCGAGATATCGACTTGATAATTCTAGATCTCAACTTACCAGGTCGAGATCACGACATAATAACTCGAGATCTCGACTTACTAACTCGAGATCTCGACATAATAACTCGAGATCTCGACTTAATAACTCGAGATCGCGACATAATAACTCGAGATCTCGACATAATGACTCGAGATCTCGACATAATAACTCGAGATCTCGACTTACTAACTCGAGATCTCGACATAATAACTCGAGATCTCGACTTAATAACTCGAGATCTCGACTTACTAACTCGAATCTCGAGTTAGTAAGTCGAGATCTCGAGTTATTATGTCTTGATCTCGAGTTATTATGCCGAGATCTCGAGTTAGTAAGTCGAGATCTCGAGTTATTATGTAGAGATCTCGAGTTACTAAGTCGAGATCTCGAGTTATTAAGTCGAGATCTCGAATTATCAAGTCCAGATCTCGAGTTACTAAGTCGAGATCTCGAGTTATTATGTCGAGATCTCGAGTTATTAAGACGAGATCTCGAGTTATTAAGTCGAGATCTCGAGTTAGTAAGTCGAGATCTTGAGTTATCAAGTCGAGATCTCGAGTTATTAAGTCGAGATCTCGAGTTATTAAGTCGAGATCTCGAGTTATTATGTCGAGTTCTCGAGTTATCAAGTCGAGATCTCAAGTTAGTAAGTCGAGATCTCGAGTTATCAAGTCGAGATCTCGAGTTAGTAGGTCGAGATCTCGAGTTATCAAGTCGAGATCTCGAGTTATCAAGTCGAGATCTCGAGTTATTATGTCGAGATCTCGACTTGGCAAGTCGAGATCTCGAGTTATTATGTCGAGATCACGACTTACGGGGATGTCTTTTTTGTTTTACATCTTGGCCCTAATCCTCTTTCGTAAATATCAGCTTGATTGATGTTATTCCATTCTTCCAGCAGTGCAGCGGCGAGTTCCTGGATATTGGTAGGGGGCTGTTGGCGTTGTCGTAGGCGCCTGTCATGCATATCCCAGACGTGCTCGAGTGGTGAAAGGTCTGGACTTAGTGCTGGTCAAGGCAGTGTAGTGATATTCTGCTCCTGGGGGAATTCGGTAGCGACACAGGCCCTGTGTGCCCTTGCATTGCCATCTTGGAAAATGAATCGACGCCCGTGACGTCGCGCAAATAGCACCACATGAGCTGCTAACATGTTGCCACGGTAGTACTGCCCTGTGACACGCCCTTGGATGACATGTAATGTTGTTCTACGTGTCATGGTTATGCCTCCCCACATCATAACCGATCCACCGCCAAAACGATCGTGCTGCCTATTGGTTACGTCATGGTATCGTTCGTTCCGCAGACGCCACACCCTGTTTCGCCTGTTGTAGAGGTCGAAAGTGGACCTCGATTCATCGGAAAACATAACCTTGCTCCACCGTCGATTGTCCCAACGCGGTTGTGCTCCACACCAATTACGCCTTGCTGCGATATGAAGTTCAGTCAAACGTGGAATTATTCGAGGTCGTCGAGCGTACAAATTGCAGCTGTGAAGGCGATTTCGGATAGTCTGGTCACTGACTCGCACATCTGTCGCTCGGTGCAACTGCTGTTCAATTACTGAGGCACTTTGATGGCGGTTACGTAGTGCTTTGGTTAGGATGAAACGATCCTGGTTAGCAGCAACTGTTGTCGCTCTTGGACGACCTGACCGACGTCTGTCATCAACATTGCCTGTCTGACGGTAGCGTGACCACAACCTGCTAATCCCCGTTTTAGTAACGTTGAGAATTTGAGCCACTGCAATCTGTCTGTTGCCAGCTTCGAACATGCCAACGCACGTAAACGTTCGTCACGTGTCAGTCTTCGCATACCTCACAAGTTATATTTCGAACAGAAACTATTGATGAACGAGTTTATACCAAGAAAAGAACGATGAGAACTCCGAAAAAGCCCGTCCAGTACAAATGAAAATTTCAAAACGACCCCACAGACATTAACGCGGCGCTCGTGCGAAAAACCCGCACGAAGTTTTCGTGGGCCGGTGACATTCATGATCCACATTAAACTTGGTAACATATTGATGTGTCCAATTACGCCTATCCAGCACCCTTTTCCGAAAATATCAACATCAGTTTGGATATCCCCTACTTTTTTAATAGTATATACGCTAATCACATTAATTCAGTACGCACATGTAAAGCTTCCTCACCACAATATTTTTGTTTCCCCACCACTGTATATGTACAGTGGTGAGAAGGAATTTCGCACTGACTTGATGTGGTTTGTAGTATACAGTACGTGGAGTGTGTATTATCACTAAATCACCTGCAGAGCGGAGATTCCACCCATTGCAAATTTGTTGCAAAGCATAACCAGCACAAGCAACGTTTCAACCAATGGACCTCCGGGTTAAACCCGGAGGTCCATTGGCTGAAACATTGCTTGTGTTTTTTGTCGATATGTACAAAATTTGAAAGTTATAGCTTGGTTGTTATCTCCACTCCGCGGATGATTTAGTTGCAATCCACTCTCCACGTACTGCATATAGAAAATACCCATAGTAGCCTGGTGTACCAAATGTATACCACGAGTGGTGAAGAGGTGTTTACCGCGAGCCTTCGGCAAACGGTTAACACTACTTCACCACTATTGGTGAACATTTGGTACACCGAGCTACTTTGGGTATATTTTATTTATACCATGAACGCCAGATTATTAAGAGTCGCTATTATTTTATCTCGATTTTACTGAGCAGCAGACGTACACACGTGCTAATCTGTTTTTGTTTACCTAAGTCCCGGTTCTCGGTTCTTCCGCTGTCAGTTTTATCACCGAAAGGAAATTGAAAAAGAAACACTCAAATCACGGGACCTTTTTCATTTTCATAACATAATAACATACAATTTCGATTTATGGATGCTTTATTAACATGAGACAACGCATGTTTGTTAATTTTTCTTATGAGGTAAATCATATTAAATAATTGCCGCTTACATTTCACTCTTAGCGAGGCGACGAGCGATAAATTCAGACAAGCTTGCATTCTGATCGAGATCATCAATGGTCAACGTTGTTGTAGTACCACTGTAGGTGTAAACTGAAACTATTGAAATCCCATTGCTCGTGTGCTCACCACAGACACGCGTGTTCACCACGGTGGTGTAGAAGTATATATTCTCATACCGCTCTGAATATACTGGCATTTTCCAAAGCAGTTTTCTCTGGATATCCATATAACATAAAAGTGATATTAGTGATGCGTCACTGTTTTGTTAGAAGCAAATTTCTTTGTTCTGTATGTAGAGGACACATTAGTAAATAGTGTTCATTGTCTTCATATAAATGACCAAAGCTACAAGAAGCATTTTCACTTATGAATCTATCGAATTTATGTGCGTTTAAAACACTACAATTTAAACGCAGCAACATGTGAAAGATTTGTTCCCTTCTGCTACTCACATAAATCAAATTCAGCAACGGCACAGTCGTTAATTGCAACTTTCTTCTTAAAGTAGATTTAGGGAAGTACAGTTCTGCAGATCTGCACTAAAGCCGTTCCAAAGTTTTACCGCTGATGACAGAAACGAGTTAGAAAACATATTAGTGTTGTATTAAATTTCCTTTAACAAGTTAGAAGATCTTAGCGGGCAATAGGTCTGTTATGATCCAGGGCGCGAATTGACCCGCCTTATGTAGTTTGGCATGTTTCTGAACATTATTTTATACAAAGTTACTTATTTGTTACGTCGTCTGCACTGGTTGAGTGGTATAAATCCAAATTCTCTGTAAATAAGTTGATGACTAGTCCCCCCACCCCCCCTCTCCCGAAGTGTTACCACTATTATAGTTCGTAGGACATTGGAGTGTAGATTTTTCTAGGAGTGTTGATTTAGTTTCTGTGAAAACATACCACAATAACATCGGCATAATCCAACAGCGGGGAATGAAGTATTTATACAGAGTGTCGAATGCATGTCTGGGCAGTCAGTATTTTAGGGGTTTTAGACAGTTGATTTATAAGACTATCTGTATGTGAAGGCCATTGTCCAGTTTTCAAAAGAACAACCCAAGATGGTTATGGGTGTCCGTCTCTTCTACTTGCTGCCCTAGAAGGTAAAGGTAGGGCGAAGCGTGGGTTATTACCTGCAATCTACAATGATTCAGACTTATGTTGATTAAATTGTACCTGCCATGTTTTGGACCACTGAGTAAATTCTCTCACGTCATTATTCAAAACTTCTTCTGCTGCTAATTTTGCATTTTCGATTACTGGATAAAGTGTCTCATCATCGTTCGATTACTGGATAAAGTGTCGCATCATCGACATGAAGTCTAATATTGGACGTAATATCTTTAAGAATATCATTTATGTAGATATTAAACAGAAACGGGCCTAAAACGGATCATTGTGGCACACCAGCACACGATATTTGTTGCTATTTATTGAGTGGGAAATTCTTTTAAGACGGAAAAGCATGTAAGATTAGTAATTTGATAAAGTAATGTTGTATTACTGTGTCGTAACCAAAAATTCGTTCATGTGTTTTATAATTGACGTAACCAACGTGTGCCATAAACGATCGTTCACTGGTTAATTCCGGGTCTGCTTACGCTATCTTTTGTCTTTGTTACAATGGGAGAGATGTTAGCATTTCGCGATGACGTAAGCAGAGTGGGCCATGTCATGGACTCCCAATCTCATCAGTCATCAAATATTGACTTCAGAGAGGCGATATTGAATACGCAGTAGATTGCAATAACTTCCTGTTCATGAACCAATAAATTAAGTGATTTATTTTTCGGATTGGAGTTGGCATTTGTTTGGCGTGAAATTGTTTCTCAGTTATTATCGATGAAAACTATTTCTGCGGCGTTTGGAATCCCGGGCGTTCTATCTGCAACATATTCAGCGTCCTTTTTGATTTTATAGCATTGAGGATAATTGAGAAAAAGACATTCGTCACTTTTTTCTAGTGAAGTGCAGTATTATGGTGAAGCTTTCGGGCCACCAGTTCTATTCTGTAAAGAACCCGACATGCATGGACAGGTTGTTTTTTCCCAAATTTCGAGGAGTTTGTGCGCAGACTTCGACCATTGATGAAGTATGAGATCCCTTGCTCACAAAATACAGATATTCTTTCGTGATCTAGTTATATGTATTTAATTTACCTTAAAACTCACACTGACAACATAAGAAATATATTTTTCTGAAAGCTCAAGCGTTCATCCTAGCTAATGGCAGATTCAGTTGAGTCATTATATTCTCGGGCTCTCCTGTACAAAATAAAAGTCTTATAAACGTTATATATCCCTCATCAAAAAGCGTCACTGTCCAGCCCTATGCCTTTTTCTGAGTCCAGACCGTATTACTTGGCTGCCTGTTTCAACA
Organism: Pictodentalium vernedei; assembly: GCA_031216915.1. Classification (NCBI taxonomy): domain Eukaryota; kingdom Metazoa; phylum Mollusca; class Scaphopoda; order Dentaliida; family Dentaliidae; genus Pictodentalium; species Pictodentalium vernedei. Next base: position 57,352,280 of record CM062289.1, read on the forward strand.
ACATACATGTCATTTGTAAATAGTGTAAATCTCGATTCATTTGTGAATCAATCTATATATCTTATAGCCGCATCTATGTATTGATGTTCTATTTATGGAGAGCAGTTAACTTGAGTTGTATAGCTTATACACCAATCCTTTTAGCAAAGTTATAGCAAATAAAATGTTTAAACTAACAATTAACTTCAAGACATTAACACTATTTGTGGAATTATTCCGCGTAATCACACAACTACAGCCGTGGTCATCGTTGATAATTATTTAGTTTTCAAAACATATCTAAAAGGGTCCGTAATGTAATATAAGTATTCAGGAAAGTCTCGATTAAATAACATTTCTTGCACTGATTTTACAAAAAAAAAATAACTTTTATGGTATGCATAGATTCACTTCGAAAAAATATTACAGCTGGTCGGAAAAGCGAACCGTAGGTTCGCTTCTCCGACTAACTGAAACATTCCAGCCGATTGAATATAAACATAGGCGAGGGACTACTTAAGAGCTAGACTGGTTCCAGGCCATAACAAAGTCGAGTTCCTGACAGACTTAGACTGGTGGCCTGAGATCCTATATTATGGTGGCAAGTAACGCAGTCTACTTGCATATTAATGGCCACCCTTCCATAATATTCTTTGAAAACAGTTCCGGAAACTATTTTCTGAATATTGTGTATCTTGCTCTGTGAGAGGTGTTACATGTTATTTTTAACCTTTTTGTTTTGTCTCGAAACATAAGTTTCTCAAATGAATTTCCAGGAGGAGCATTGTCCCGTGTGAGCAATCGATCGTCATTTTATTTAATGGAAAGTTTTAAAGGCCCCTTTGTCTAAACCTGTTATTTTAAATCAGTCTTTGGTCTTACAAACAGTGATAATTGTTGCCGGGGTGTGTTTATTCGACACCAATGTACGTACTGTATATATAGTATGCTGAGTTCCTGTCATTTGTTGTTGCTGTCAGAATTACTGGCAGAGCTGAAGGTCTTAACTATTTTCTTTCCTTGTTCTTCATCGATCCCAATTTTGACACCTGCATTGTAGTCAGTTGAGGGAAAGCGATCGAAGGGACTTTTTGTTGCCATTTCTTTAAATTTATCTGTAAAGGACCATTGACGGAGGTGGTAAGGACGTCACTCTTGTTTTTGATTAAACGTTTAACCAACGCACACGATGTCAGGATTTGGTCTAAACTAATCTAAAAACACAACAGGAAATGTGCTCTCTGGCCTGGTGAACGGCCTCTAATTTTAATGATTTTAAAATAAATGGTTATTACACCCTTACAATCACTTTGGTGATTAACTAAATTTCACAAAGATCAAATACTTTTCGAATACACAAACTTCAAAGAAAAAACCTATGCCCAAATGACCCTGCCCTCCTAGAGCTGCCCGATATTCGAAACAGAATACCGGTATCGGTATTCAAGAAAATATCGCGGTATACCGGTATATCGAAAACCTGTTCAGATATCTGAACGTGAGTACCACAATCGACACTTGAGGCATCACAGTCGGAACGAATCAGCATGCCTTGATGATACGGTTCGAAAAACCCTTACACAACGCAGACGATGTCAAAATTTATTATTTTAAATCAAATTTTTCCAAAAACGTCTTCAAAACAATATCATGTGATCCCTCATTGGAACGAGCTCGTTGAGCTCGTTCCAATGAGGGGTCACATGATATAGTTTTGTTGACATTTTTGAAAATTATTTTTTCAACTGCTGAATTGGTATATTACGTGGGAACATGCGGTCGATTCCATGGGTAAAACGATATATTATTCATTCTGAACTACAGAAAAACCTCAAGACATCTTGGAAATTAAATTGTGGGAAATAAATAATGACGATAAACCGATATTTTTGTAATTACACCGGTATTCAATCGATATTGGTTTGAATACCGGTATATATCGGTTTATCGAAATACCGTGCAGCCCTATGGCCGCCCAGGAAAAACCAGAGATAAAAAAGATCATATTGTTCTTTTCTTAAAAAACTATAGAAACCTGTATCCAAAAGCAATGCCAACATCATCTAAGGTTTAATTACTTGGGCTTGTGATTATTTACTTATTTATTTTATATATAAAAGAATTGTGCCATATGGCACAAACTGGACAAATAATTGAAAGTGAAGCCGACGTTGAGCAGGCCAGAAATGATTTTTCACACACACAAAATCCCCCTTATGGACAATGACATCATAAAGATTCCATTTTATTGGTTGGACAAGTTGCCAACTCCGCCCTCGATGAATATTCATGAAACGTTCAGACAAAACTTTCCCGCTTTTCAATGAAACGCGGGAAAGTAAAATTATCAACCCTCTACTCTCTGGTGTCAAAATGGCAAAGTTTTCAGCAGCAAATATTTGGCATAATGTAGTTTGATATTTAACCAAATATATCTTGTTTCACAGAGCTCAGAGCTCTGTCAAACAAGATATAATTGGCTAGATCCATAGTTAAAGAAAAAGAAAAATAGAATGATTGGAGAAAGTTCTGTTGCACTACCAGTGTGGTCGGGTTTAAGTTATCCAACGAACTTGGAATGAATTATTGAGATCGTTATTATATGAGAAAAACACTCATTTCATATTCTATTTATCATGTGACACACACACGCACAAATTAACCACTTAGTATGACCCTTTTAACCTATCACCTAACTTGAGTTGTAGACGGCATTTGGAAAAACATCCTCGTATAACTAAAAATTTTCATTTTTTGCTTCCAAAACATAGGTTATGACCCCTCATTGGAACGAGCTCGTCGAGCTCGTTCCAATGAGGGATCATAATCTATGTTTTGGAAGCAAAAAGTGAAAATATAAAAAAAATGAATGGCGTTTTTCTTGAAGGTAAAAAGATTAATACAATATAAACCACCCTAAATAGGACAGACAACGTAAATTCTCCCAACTGAAATTATGCAAATGTCACCCAGTTGTATTTTGTTTAGATAATCAAATTGTCCAGTTTTGAAATTGACCAATGAAAGCTCCCAACTCTAATTATGAAAATGTTGCCCAGTTTTATTTTGTTCAGCCAATCAAATTGTCTCGTTTTGAAATTGACCAATGAAATTGACGGAAGGCTTTATGTATCACTGATTAATATGAAAACAAAATATCAAATGTTTTAAGATGAACAAAACGGACGATTCATGTTATAAATCCATATTTTCAAGGATGCAATAACATTGGATTTCCAAACACTAATTATAGGAATACTTACCACAATATTAATTAATTAATGAACCACCAGGTACGACCCAGAGCTTCATAAAGTAAAATTTTGCTGATGATGATTTTTATTACCGGGTAAACGCATGCGTGGACATCAGTACTCACGCATGGTTTGCGACCAGTGCACGGTGGCTGTAGCTGTGGTAGGGATTAAGTCATACAACACTCTTGGAATGACTTACTGGGATCGTTAGTCTGTTTTTGTCTTCTTTACATGATCACGACAACGGTTTTCAACCGTTTCTCACAAAATTTGGCACAAATATTAATGGTTGCCTACACTTAAAGCAATGCTTTTTTTAACTTTATCCAAAACAAAACCCAATAAAGACGTTTTGCTTGATCTTTTTTAATATCATCTCCTCTATCAAGTTTCCTACTTTGATATTTTGGAAATATCAGTCCCAACTAAACCATATCTGAAAATGTTGTACCGACCTGAGAAATTCTCAAGAACTCTGGTCGCATTTTCGGGTGACGCTACTGATGTGACGTCACAAAAATGCAATTTTGACCGATTTTCATGAAATTTTAGTCTCTTGTAGACTTCAAACACTAAAAAGACCCGGGGTTTTGTTTTTTGATTCATCATCGTTTTTTTACCTTTTCACGTCACTTCAAATATATAGGGGTTATCTTGCACATTTCTCATTAAAAATGCCGATTTTCAACACCGCAACCTCCGTACAGATACCTCGCACAGCTATATATTTCACACACTTTTACTTTCATGGTGGGTTTATTATATGCATTTGTTACAATTTCAACGTGAGCCCTTTGACTAAATAACGTCAATTTGGAGTGTGTTTCGTGAACATTTGATATCTGCCCTCTAAGAAATCTCGCTCTGGAAATTTTGGAAATATATCCTCCAATAATAACCATTTCTAAAAATGCAGTCAATTGTGAACCAACCAACAATTCGTTTGCGGTGACTGTAGGGTGTCAACGTCGGACATTTTTTTTGTCCAATTTGCTTGAAAATTTAGTATGATGTGCAGCTCGAACAATAAGAAGTCGTTGTTTTTGTATTTTTCTTAACATAATTTTTGACAGTCTTCCCCCCTCCAGTTTTGTAGCACCGTACGTCAAACATAACAAAAGATACCCTTATGGAAACTAAACACACAGCACAAGAGATAGTGGTAAGGATATCAGGGTACAGCTGCTTGCACACTGACGCAATAAACTTAAGACTATGACGTCAATCAATTGTGACGGAGGTGCAAAAACGTTAAAATTGTATTAAAGTTTTGGAAGGTTTAACCATGTGATCTTTTAGTATCCATTGTCCCAAACACAAAGTTGAAAAAAATTAGAAAATCTGACGTCAGATACCGGAGATAAGATGTAAAAAACGTCGGGGGTACACAGCTCCCATTTGCTCAAAACTCTACCTCCAAAAATATAAAATATAGCACTACAGTACGTGGAGAGTGGATTGTAAGTAAATCACCCGCGGAGTGGGGTTATCACCCAAGCTACAACTTTCAAATTTTGTTCATATCGACACAAAACACAAGCAATGTTTCAGCCAATGGACCTCCGGGTTTAACCCGGAGGTCCATTGGCTGAAACATTGCTGGTGCTGGTTGTGCTTTGCAACAAATTCGCAATTATTGCTTGGGTGGAATCTCCACTCTGCGGGTGATTTAGTGATAATACACTTTCCACGTACTGTACATTTAAACCATAGGTGGTGCGAGGAATAACTGAAGGCCAATATTGTCATACACAGAGCGACAGGCGCGTGTGAGTGGCTAAATCGATATGGCACTTGAACCCATTCGATGGCGTTTACACGCCTTCACGTCTATAAACGCAGTTGTTGGAAGGACACTTAACTCTTCATTTGACAACTCGTCCTCTGAGTTCCAATGTGTCCTATATGCCAGTAGGCACATAGAACACTTTGGAACTAAGGAACCAATTATCAACAAAAAACCCTATTTTATCGCCAACCAAATTTGCGCGGGGAACCTGTGTTACTATTTTATCAATCGCTAGCGATTCAAATTGTAATTGCGGTGCACGATTTGTAGAAATTTCCACTGATCTTTCGCTTCTATTTAAAAATAGTCCGTCATCGATTTCTGTTCGGCACATATGTGCGGAACGGATTTTCATTTTTCGCATGGTTTAGTGCTGCTGTATATAGGGATTTCATAGAACAGGCGTGTAATAAAAGTGTTTATTATGCCCCACGTTTGTAACATCAGCCGTGATTGGTTAATATGACACCTTCTAAAAGTCATAGTACTGGAGTTTTGGGGCAAAACACGGGTACTATCGGAACGTTTTTTCCTGGAGACAAGAGAACGAAGAAAATGTAAGCGCCACTTCCATTGATCAGCGTCGAATTTCTCAACACCAAACGCTGGCTCAGTGTCCGTTTAGCTTTTTCAACACCGGTAGACACAAACTTACCAACAAATATATCACCTTCAGTGGGTGTGTTTTCAATTTTAACTGCAAACAATGCATTCAAAAGAATCAGAAATATTAAAAAACTCACTCACGTGTTGTTCACCACTTTAGTGAATCACTGAATATGAGTCTCAGTTATGACTTGTGTTTCACTCCGCTTAATTCTATCTACTGTTGTCCGAGAAACATGAATTTATATTCCATTAATTTCAATCACTTTTCACACAAGCATTAACAATGAATTATAACACGAACAGCATGATGCAGTTGTTAACATTGGCATTTGTTGATAAAGAAACTCCCAAAGCGACGACACTTGTGACAAGTCATTCGAAGAGACGTCATTCGTTCGAAATGACGTCATGTTTTTGGATTCGACTACATTGTTGTTACAAGATCGATGGCTTGTTGCAGTTAACGCTTAACAATGAAAGTCATATTTTGTTCGGGATAATAAAATAATTAGAACGTTTCTTTTCATGTTCTATCGGTCGATAGTACCTGAGTTTGTGTGATTTCTGAAATAAAACCTTCAGCAGCTTCGCTGCTTCAGGTTTTATTTCAGAAATCACACAAACTCAGGTACTATCGACCGATAGAACATGAAAAGGAACGTTCTAATATTATATCATGCTCTCACGTATCGAGGGTCGGAAAACCGTTCGGCACATGTATGCGGAACGGATTTTCATTTTCCGCATGGTTTAGTGCTGCTGTAAATGGGGTATTTCATAGAACAGGCGTGTAACAAAAGTGTTGATGCTCTCACATAAATGCCTATCAATTAAATTTCGCTTCAGGGATTTGACATCAAAATTAAATTTCACTTCACGGAGTTGAAATCTTAGGCTATTTTAGTACACGTGATCCCGAATACAAAATGAAAGTATTTTGAAAATTAGAATTCAAACAAACGACTTTAATTCCATCTTCCCTATTATTTCATCATTAAAAAAACGCTATCTTGGGATACATGTAGCTTCGTATTTATAAATGACACAGCTGTCAAACTTCACACACTGTTTTCTGGTCATTTGAAATTGTTCGAAGATTCAAATCAAGTATCACGTGATCAACATTTCAAGCGCTATTTCAAAGAAAATAAATGTTTATGGTATTTTTAGATTCAGTCGTCTGAAATATATTAGTTGGTTGGAAAAGAGAACCACAGGTTTGAACCACAGGTTGGAACCACAAGTTCGCATTTCCATCCAGCTGAAATATTACAGACGATTAAATCTAAACATAGGTAATGACCTATTTAAGGGCTAGACTGGTTCCAGGCAACAATAGCATCGAAAGAAGTATAGTAGCGATGAATCAACCCCGATTACCCAGAGTTTTGCCGCTTCTTGCCGGTGCAAAATCTTCGGCACCATTCAGACTGCACCCGGCAAGTGATGTACGTACTGTATATATAGTATGCTGTGGCATGTATAGTGATATTATAAGTTACAGGACGTTCAGGTGGCGGATACGGTATCATATGAGGCGAGATGAAAACAATATTGAACGAGGCGGTACGCCGGGTCCAATATTGTTTTTGCCGAGCCTCATATGACACCGTATCCGCCTCCTGAACGTCCTGTAACGTATTTATTATGCCAGCGAAAACAAAATAACAATCAAATTTGAACGCCGGCATATTTTCAAAACTGGTGGAAAACGCTATGTAAGTTGTAACAAACGTGCACAGTTGTCTCCCTGTTTGTGTATAATTTCTTTGACAACACAGACAACAGCGATAGACGCTTTTCTTCGTACTGTCACTTTGTCTTGAGTGTGCAGAAAATGTCCGAAACGTCCGATTTTATAGAATTCGATCAAAATAAATGTATCTCACATTTTTTCCCATTGACTTTCATTCATTTTCCTACAATTTCACCATTGTGCAATCTTATAATTTTTCAATGAAATTAAATCCATTTTCGAAGCGACGTTATCCATTTACAACAACAGAGACTACAAAATGAGCTCAACGAGAAAAAATGAAATTAATCTATTCCCGGGATAAGACAATTTTTTTCTCAGTTTATTTATTCACACTATATATATTTTTCAACTTTCTAACAACGCATTTATGGGTTATATATTTTTTCTAAAGCTTTTAAAATATCGAGGCGAACACCGTACCCAAACTGTTGTGTGTTAGCCTCAATAAGCTTAGACCATATGTCAAGTTAGGGCCAGGCCGACTTATCCTTTATCGGTAGATCGAATACAGTAGTATTTCTCACTTCAAATAATTAAATTTACATTTAGAAAATAAATTTCACAATAAATTTATTATAAAATAAGAGAAAATGAGACATATAGACACGGAGGGACGTTTGATTGTACTGCAATTTCTTCAATATGGATATAAAAGCACCGCGAGGTGAGGAATTTCCACGTCGAAACAAAATGGCGGTACTGACCTAATACGAGTTTCGTATTATGTCACCTCGGGCTGCAGGTGACCCAATACGGCTCAGTACCGTCCCACTATTCGGGGGCTGTGATTGGCGAATTTCATTAGCTGGCATAATAAATGTACACACAGGTCTATGGATATATAGTATGGGGACGAGATGGGAAAAGGATAAGAAAGGTGAGTTTTCTTGAAAGTTTTCTCCGCGAAGTCATAGAAACGTTGGCAGCTGTTATTGTCCACTGTACAATCTGACATAGCGCTGTTAGGATCAGGTGGTGTCGGGCTTTTTGTACTGGACTGATATGGTAGGAGCGGTTTTTACCCTTGCCGGACCCTTGTTAGCCCTTAGTACCCCTAATCAACTGAATGTTGTGTACTATTCTATAACGGGTATAGGCAGTACCTAATGCTAGTCTAGTCGGTGGGTGGTCGTGGTCGTCTAGTGCGGTATTGCGAGGTAGCTATTGGTTGTTTAGAACGGTAGTATAGTATGGTCGTTATTTACCTCTGTAGGTCCCTTGTTAGTCCTTGCTACTGCTAATCGACCTAATGCTTCAAATCATCCTTTAAGTGGTATAAGTAGTGCATAATGCTATTCTGGGAAGTATTGTGGTGGGGTAAAGCATGGATGTCTGGTGCGGTAGTATAGGATGTACAGTTTGTACCCCTGCAGGTTCAATTTTAGCCCTTTGTACCACTATCTATATAGGGCGGTGTGCTGGCCCACAGATTGTATAGGTAGCACGTTATACTAGGTCACGCGATGTTGTGAAGTGGGGTGGGGGTAAGGGTTGTATAGTGTGGCAGTATATGATGTACGGTCTGTTGGTCGACTGTCAGCCCTTAATACCACTACCCACCTAAGGTTTTATATTATCCTGCGACTGGTATAGGTAGCACATAGTGAAAGGTCAAGCAGTATTGTGGGGTGGGAGCAATGCATGGTTATCTAGTGCTGAAGTATAGGATGTAAGGTCCGTAGTCCCCCGGGTTCAGTAGTAGTCCTTAGTACTATTAATACACCTAAGCGTTATACTGTAAGTTAATATCGGTAGTACCTAGTGCCTAGTGTTATGCTCGGTTATCCGGTAGATTAGTACAGGATGAACTCTCTGTATGCCTGAAGTCTACTGTAAGTCCTTAGTACAAATATCCACCTAAGATGTTGTGCTAGCCCACAGTTGGTACAGGTAGTGTGTAATGCTAGGCCAAGAGGCATTGTGTGGGTGAGGAAAAGCTTGGATTCTAGGCCTTTATAGCTCTAAGACCACACCTGATGACTTATCCATAGTCACGGTGCTAAGTCCTATGATTAGCTTCCTCTATATTTACCCAATACTATAGTCTTCTACCACGCCTATAGCCCTGTACGATTACTACTGAAAAATACGAAAGCCTTGCTATCTAGATTGATCGGACGACTATAATCTCATAGAGCAAATATATAGAGCAATTGCTCGAACGAGTGACTCCACATACTGCTCTACGACTCATCCCGGTATTTAGGATACCTATGACATGATATCCTATTATTTGAGGATACCTTTTGGAGAATATCTTTTGCGGGATATTTATCAGAAGAAAGTTGTAGTGCCTAACTCCTATACAGCTTCTAGACTATCCATCACCTTCATAAGTCTTAAGCCACTACTTATCCATAATGACCACTATCTATCCGTTGATCAGCCTGCATTTTATTTACGTTTAGTACGGTGCTCGACCAGCCTTGCAGTCTTGTACCATAAAGGCCTTGCATCACTTCTATTGGCTACCAATATTTTGTCCTGTATCTCAAACATTACTAACTTGTGGCACTACTACGGCCCTTAGTCCATTAAACGTGCTGCCGGTCCCAGTTTAAATCACTATTAAAGTTGTCGTCTACTACTGCTTGCTCGAATGACTCGAATCGTATCGAGCAAATGAGCTATCGATCAATTGTTCGCACGAGTGATCCCACATACTGCTCTACGACTCAACTCGGTATTTGAGGATACCTATAACATGGTATTGTACTATTTGAGGATAGTTTTCAAGGATACCTATAGAGAATACCCTTTGGAGCAGCCACGACTAGATTTAATGAAAAATATTTAGAAAATACTCAGGGGGTTAAGAGTTCATTCAACTATAAGAAGCCAATTAAAGTTTATTCACACACATTTATCTGGGCTGAGAGATCTATAAATTATCAACAGATGTGTCGAGATTACTGTCAATAGACTTTCATTTGCGTACTAATTTTAACCGGGTGTTTGCAGGCAAGAACAGCACGTTTAAAGGGCAGATTATAGCGCAAGGCATGTTCATCATGCCCGAGTATCCCTGAATCCTATGGAACACATGCGTTTGTCTTGTTAATCATAGTTCAAACTATGGGAACATCTGCGTCACCGATGGCATGTATGGTATTATTCCACACTGCTCAAGATATCAATTGAGCATTGTGACGAATGCTTGCTTGTTTTATTATTAGCGAAGCACGTCTCCGTCTTAACACTCAGATAGTTTTGGGAATCGAGGATGATCTGTAAATTCCGCCGCCCGGACACACGTGCGAAGGGGTTTCTTTCCTGCAAATATCTCAATACATTTATTGTATCGTGCTCATCTCTGGATTTTCTTGCCTTCCACAATCTTTGTGCTGCTTACTTGTGTTATGTGGACACTCAGATATATTCTGCACGGCGTCATTAATTTCAGAACAAGTAGATCTGGAGAGGACATAAATAGCTCGTTCATATTCCGTAATCCCATTACCTCTGGTGAGACGCCCAACCGTTAAGACATCTCATTAATTTCTGCTCTATTACCGGCCGCCGTGAAAATTGGTAACATATTCCCCAACACTCGGAGGTGGAGTTTTCCTAGTCTCCAGTTCTTTTAACCCCGATAAACGATCGTAGGAGCTGTGTAACTTCAGAATATTGGAGCCATAATTTTGCTATCCTGTATTCTAGAAATCCATCTACGTGTTTCGTTAATATCTTTTTTGTTTCGGTTAAATGTTTGTCTGTCAAGACTTCGGTGACTTGTATCACACCTCAACAGAAAGTCAAACAAGACTGGAACATCAAGAAAACATTCATTTGTCTGTGTGAACTCGTTGCCTATCTCTACCCTATCAGTTGTTACCATGGTGGAGGTGCTCGACAGAGAGTCCGTTAATGTTATACTCTTGTTTTCTATCCTCGCCAGGAGAGTAAACCTTGTCAATAAAACCCAGATCAAAAATCTCAGAAACTAAGCTTGTATTGAGAGCAACATCAAAATCCCATGGCCTCTCAGTGCTCTGACAATAACTTTACCCGATAACTTGTAGACGACACCATTATCGGCATATATGGTCGAAAGAATCTCGACAAGACCAGAATCATTCATGATACGGCCGATATACTCCAAAAAATTCATCTCTGTATGACGTCCGTCAAGCCTCGGAACAATCTTACGGGCTTCGCCAGTATTAATCTCAGTTTGAGTGATATTCATAGCATTCCACCAGAGAGGCGGATCCAATGTCAATACACGGGTAACCAGGTCTGAAAATAAGCAGTCTGAAATTTGCCGAATGAGGTCCCCAGAGGGTGAATTTGATGATGCTATCCCATACAGTGGGCCAGTTTATCCTCTCGGTACCTCTTTCTGTTTAGGTGTGAGACCCTGATTCAGATTGAGGTTCAGAGAGGGTAAATTTAATGATGCTACCCTGCTGTGCAGGGTAGCATCACTAAATTCACCCTCTGGGAACCTCATTTTGTAGATGACAGTCTGCGTATTTCCTGGCTTGCGGGTAACACCATATTTATTGGACTGTTTGCTGCCAAATATGAGGGTCGAATAGATGCAGGTTTCGTCACTCAGGTTCAAGTCCAATATAGTCATGAAAATAACAGAAGATTTACCAACACTTGTGTCACATTTGTGTATCATTTGCATACACCCATTCCAAGCCGTTCTGTAATTCCAAAGCAACCAGCATGCTTTCCACAACAAATCAACTTCTGTCATTGGGTCTCTCATGGATGAAAGAGGGAGGTTGCAGAATTTCAAAGTAGCAGTCATTGCGGCATTTCGTGTTTGGAGTTTGATGCCTCCAATGGCCACAACATCATAATGAGTGCTTTAAGGCGAGGAATTGGTCAAGATATCTTGTTGCTCGATGTTGTAATCGCAATAATTCCCATGCCATGGTTTGACTAGGTGTCTTTCCCGACGAATAAAGCTTTCAGGAGGGGTCTGAGAGAGTCAGGAAGATAAGAAAGACAGCGTTCCACGGAACTGCTATTATCAAAAGATGGACAGATCTCACTTGATGTGCTAACATTTTTTATGTCATTCTTTATCAAGGCAGCTGCTGTTTCTATCATGCTATTGTCTGGAAAGTCGCAACCATCAGGTTTTTCATTGATTTCTATTAAAATAATCTCCTCACCAAAATGATCCATAAGTCTGGATTTCAGATGCTTTGTCGTGAACGGGAGTTCACCCTCCCCACCTAAGTGGAGAGCCATATCGTTACAAAGTTCACCAACAGAAACTTGCTCATCACCGCGTTCTCTAAGACTCTAAGCAATCTCAAGAAAGACGTTCTCCAGGCATAAATTCTTTTGACGACCTCTTGGTTTTGAAGATGAGTCCACCAGGGTTGGAAGGTAGTTGAAGTAGAAGAAACCGACAGGACAGTGACCACACAGCGATATATTCATCTAAACGAGAGACTATAGTGAGTCATGGTACACTTACCGATATATGATTATAACCTTTCTCACACTAAATCGAACCATGGTAGCATTGTAAAATGTTTGCCCCTCCACTTTTATAGAGCATCCACCACCCTTCACGGTTGGAAAGGTTACTCGGAGTTCTTTCCAAGCTTCATCAGATGACGGTGTTAATCCTGCCATAACAGACTATCATTAAAGTTTGCGACTGTGACCGTTATTGCATGTACTACGAAAGTATTTAGATGGGTTTACTCCGATGTAAATCGAGTTACCTCCGGATAGCAACACCATGCTTTCAGAAAAATGCGCAATGTACAAATTGTACGAATATAAACAATTAACAACAATTAATGGTCACCAGTCATCGAATTCTATGCAGTATACCAAGAGGACGAGACACCGACACTAATAACGTCTAGCAGCGTAAGGCTTAAATAACAAAACGGTGGTTATTTTATTACGATTATCTTTCAATACGACAAATTCGTTATACATGTCTTTAGAAGAGTATCCAGCCCCATGTACCATGCCAGACGTTTGTGTGTGCCCAACCAAAGATATCTATAACGAATTTGTCGTCTAGAAAGATGTAATATGTCCCGAATGCAGTGATTTTATAATCTTCTTCCTTGCAGTCAAGCGGCAATAATGAAGTACAGTACGCGGAGAGTGGATTGTAACCAAATCACCCGCGGAGTGGAGTTATCACTCAAGCTATAACTTTCAAATTTTGTACATATCGACAAAAAACACAAGCAATGTTTCAGCCAATGGACCTCCGGGTTTAACCCGGAGGTCCATTGACTGAAACTTTGCTTGTACTGGTTATGCTTTGCAACAAATTTGCAATTATTGCTTGGGTGGATCTCCACTCTGCGAGTGATTTAGTGATAATACACTCTTCACGTACTGTAAGCCTCATTGTCACGTAATAATTTTCTAAGACTGTGTCTGACTTTTTGTGACTTCAGTATTCACGACAAGTTTCAGTTGTAGAGTTATAGTAATGAATGCTTTAGCTACTTCTAATTGGACAGTGAATAATACAGTCATTTAGTACTCAAGGCTTCTATCATGTAGTTTTATGTTAGAAACAAGTTTACTGCACATGCATTTGAAGATATTTTTCCCTTTTTGTTGGTGAATAATGATCAATTGTGACTGAAGCTAACAACGAAAAGAAACCAAAGACATACATTGTACATATGTTTTAGATGGAAGGGATTTTGAGAACTTGAAATCGATTACAAATTCTTATGACGTCACAGCACAATTTGCAACGTTTGTATAATTGTGTATTAAGGGGACGTCCAACCTAACGTTGGTCAAATTTCATGTAATTTTCTTCCAAGTCTAAAAAAGACCCAAAATGAATAACTCCAATACATTATATACCAAAATGCTTGGAATGAAACACAGAACATGCGGAAACTGGGATTGGCCATGGAACCGCTGCCATGTGTAGATAGCACTGCCTGAAAGTCTGCTATGGCATGAGTAAGAGAACAAATTTTGTACAATAAAATACCTCAAAATAAAATAACAGCTGTTTTCTATAAACATTGAAGTAATACTCGAAGAAATCTTTTCCTAATTCTCGAAAGTTATAAAGATTGAGACCAAATGTTATAAGTGGAGTGCTCACTGATTGAAGGCAGACATTTTCTTTTGTTATGTTTCGATTTGGGGGAGTTCAACAAAGGTCAGCTTAAAGGAGTCCACCAGAAGTATGGAAGGTCAAAAGAGTCTCTCCCAACATAAAGATGTATGTGTCACTGTGATGGTTCGGAAAGAAACTATGATATTCTCCTATGTAGAGTGCACTGCAAAGTCATACATTGTAGTTGAATAAATATATTTACAAACCCCTTGCACTGTAACCCCTTTTATCCCATGCATCAATTTGATAGTGATTAAATTGTTAAAGTTGTCTGGTTTATCAATAAGTAACAAAGCTTTGTTTACTTTTGGACACAATGCACTCATGATATCTGATGGAGAAGAAATAAGAGTAACTGTAACCTGTCACTGCAATAAACCATCAAAAATACATAAAAGTACATTGTTATTCAAAACGCATCAAATCAACCCTACAATAACCATTATTGCATGTACGTTTCCAAAAGAGGCTTATTGGGCATATTGGGATCAGGAGGGCACATCTAGTAGGTCTTCCATTCATAGGTGTTCACATATTTTTTCAAGAACGCAGTACGCTAAGTAATCCCCAAAAGGTGACAAGTGAGCTCCATTTGATAAAAAAATTCCCAAGGGAGGGGGGGGGGGGGGGGTTGCTCCCCCTCCAGATAAGTGTATCTGCAAAAATCATATTACATTGCAAAACATTTTTTTTTAAACTTCGAGTTCTGGGCCTTTCATGCTTCTTACTTCCAACTATCATGCTTAATTTGCCGATTAATGGGTGAATAGAAAAACCCTGCCATAATCAACATGTTGAGTTCCAGAAGCCTCCATAACAGCTCCGATAAAAGTGTCAAACATCAGATTGGTGGCTTTACAGAATATTCATTAGCTTGTTGCTTAATAAGTAATAGGAACAAAATATTCACAAACAATATTTTGTTGCAATTAATTCGAGGCTGTCAGCAGGCGCTTTCCAACAAATTGTAACAACTCAACTAGGTATAAACAACATTTTCTAACTCGAAAGGGTGAAAAGGGTCCGTAACTCTGGAAAAAATGTGTGGAAGAAACGCATGCTACAGCAGCTACACAGGCGTCGTTTCCCCATGATGCTCGATCACAACACCAAACATTATTCAAATTGGAGTAGCAGTGGTTGAGATACAAGGGAGAATGTTGGTATGGGTTAAAGGACAGAGGTCTCCAAAGGCACTAGATGCGCCTTTGACTTTCCAACTTCCAAGTCCGGGGCATAATAATCACAACACACCCACCTTATCAATTCATAATTTCAGTAAAATAAACAGAATTATCAATTTTAATTAATTTATAGATGATGGGAAAATATTTAGGTTCTTTCGCCTTCTCGTACTATTACCACAAACATCTGCAGGCAGAATTATGCTGACAAACGAAACTGAACGCATGTGGTCCAGTGTGTCAGGTTCAAAAGTAACTCGGCACGGATAATGAAGACATTGGGAATACTTCATGTATTTCATTTGTTTAAATGGCAACTGCGGCTATTTTTGACCGTGGATTCGATAATTCGTTTGTGTTTTGACCATCACGGTCACGCTGACCGCTGTTATGTTTATTATGATAAGCAAATTGGGAGATAGTTTCCGTTAAAGAAGTGTTGTCACATTTTTCAGTGCAAAACGATGACAAAAGACACTGATCGACGCTTGTGTTGGTTTGATTGATTGCAAGAAAAAAACTAAATTAACAGCATCATCCAATCGCACCTTACTTGA
Organism: Pictodentalium vernedei; assembly: GCA_031216915.1. Classification (NCBI taxonomy): domain Eukaryota; kingdom Metazoa; phylum Mollusca; class Scaphopoda; order Dentaliida; family Dentaliidae; genus Pictodentalium; species Pictodentalium vernedei. The sequence goes on from CM062289.1 coordinate 57,368,498, forward strand.
AAGCGCGAATGCCGCATTTTCAACCCACCTTCAATTGGTCCGTTGCTGACCTTAACACAGTCGCGGCAATAATTCAGATGTCTTGTCAACAAAAAAGTTCAGATGGCCTGTAAACACTGGATTTCACTGAAGGGAATTTCAAACCATATTTTGCAGTTATGACTTTAACAGCTCAGTTATTTGCTGTAATCTGTTTGCAAATCCGCTCATACATTGTCTCGAACAAATAAAGGGCGTGATCACGTCCATTCATTCTTACGATAGCCCAAAATGTACCTTTTCTATGCACTTTACTCATTATTTTGATATATAATTATATATAATTTGCCGTTCCTTACTTCTCTTATCTGAGTATGGGGGGGGGGGGGGGGGGGGTGGAGGGGGCGGAATAAAAGATCCGAGTTGAATTCGTGAGATGAAACTCATATTTTTATGTTTTGTGTCGAAGCATTGTCTTTACGCCATAACATCACTCAGACGCGTAACGTGCAACCAGATGCGTTCTTACATAGTTCTCTTACGTGTAATGGGGATTCCACGTGTGGCGTCTCTAGAACATTTCCCAATGACTGTATTTTATTACACATCCATCTAAAATTAAGATTTATTCACGGAATTCAATAATGTGTGATAAAAATAAAGTTGTATCACACACGTGTGTAAAACAGGTTTTTTGACTTTTTCAACATCAGAATGGAGCCAATGATATTTGTGGGGATACATGGACTGTCCATTCCGATAAAATAGACCATGTATTTTGATGTCATAACGTGGATGTTTTTGTATCTGAATTTCAGTTATTTCCGTTATCTCTTTTATTACTAGTTTGGTTTGGCGAAGAATACCACTCGAGGCTTCGCCTGTCATGGTATTCTTTTTTTTAATAAAAGTTCATTAAAACCAAAACAACGTCTACACCGGCATAAAAACAAGATATCACATCAAGGGCCGGTGCAGAGCGATGTAGCAAACGTAATAATAATAATAAAAAAAATACCTCGGAGAAACAGGTCTTATTGAAAGGGGAAAAAGAAATTAATGAGATAACACAGGTGGTTGAAGTAGGAACCGGGTTACACAACAGGAATTAGTATTTACCGGATTACACCATTTCCATGAAGGTACGGGGAAATTTTTAAGAGGCACTAGTGAAAACAAATAATAATTTATTATTGGATACGGAGCAAATATCTGAAGTCAGAGTCCAATAACGGCAAAAACGTCCCGAGGAAGACGATAAAAATCAACAAAGAGACGGAATCGGAATCTTCCAAGGAAGGAGGAAACGATTGCCTGGGAAGTAATTGAAACAACAGACGAGCTGAGAAGTATATCATTTCGTCGAAACCATATAGCTCTAATTGCTTCAATAATAAGACAAAATAAAGGCACCTTCGCAAAAGACGAACTAGAAGCAGGAAGCGTCAGGAATAAAATTGTGACCGGATTTGGAGAAACAACAGCCCCGGTGAGACCTGAAATCCAGCGGAAAAAAAGATTCCATAGAGGCTGAACCAATGGACAATCACAAAAAGGTGTTTATTACTTTCAGTAGCAACACGACATAACAGACATTTATCACTACCACGTAACCACACCATGCATGCAGCCACAGGAAGAATATTATGTAAAATCTTCCATTGGGTGACGCGGGAGAAAGTGTCAATGAAAGCATGATGTAGATTTTTCCAAGTAGAGTCATAATCTGCGGATCGATTTTTTGCAACCACTAGAGGAGAACAGGTGTAAGAGGAGAGCATAATAAAATACAGTTGACGTTTGGGGACGGTAAGAAAGTCATTCATTTCATTTTTGGAAATAAATAACCTAAAGGCCAGCCAGCATTCAATGTAGAAAACTGGCTTTCAAAAAGAATGGGGAACATTGTTTGATGCCTTAGAAGAATCAAAATGACGTAAATGAAAGCCCATCCAGTATTTGGTAAATGGCTTCCGTTTGATCATGCATTCGGTATCCAAAAAGGATCGAAGGTGACGTAATCTAAGATCCCTAATCTAAGCTATTACATTAATAAGCCAGATACCTCATTCACTTTTCGGCAGATATGCGGTAGATCTAGCAAGGGGTCCGTTGCAACGGTTGCCCCAAATTAATTTAAAAATTGCACGCTGAAACAAATTAAGGTATTGTACACTCATTGGAATAATTGCGCATATATACCAAAGCTTACTAGCAACATAACAATTAGCCAAAACTACACGTCCAAAGAAGGATATACACTGCAAAAAATATAGTTTCTCTTTAGAACCAAAACTGGTTCTAATCTTGTCCCTGAGATGGCACCAGTTCTGTTTAAACAGTATTTATTGCAAATCAAATAAATTTATAAAGATTAACATTAAATATTAACAGAATTAAACATAAATTGAGGGGGTTTCAGTCGTAAGTTTAGAGCTTATACGAGGTTGTCTCAAATAATCTCAAATAATTATTAAGCAAAGGAGATATGAACAGTTGGCACATCGAACCAGTTTTGGTTCTATACTGAACCAAAACTGGTTCGATATGTCAACTATTCATATCTCCTTTGTTTCAAAATGTTTGGCGACTGCGTTGAATAAGCTCCAAGTTTACTGCTGAATCCACTTCAGTTCATGATCTCGATCCGCAAGTATACAGAAGAAGTCTCCTTGGTTACGAATCGAAATTAAGTATTTTTATTGTTTACTAATCATATATATTTCATTTTCAGGTTATTTTATTCAACTTTGTGGGGAGTTAGTTTAGTATAGTAACTGGGACAAAGTTAGGAGGTCTTAAATAAAACTGTGAGCGCTAAGTTGTCGAACGGTTCGTCGTGTTGCCTTTTGTCGCGTGTCTACAGTTCTCTTGTCCGATCGCGTAATTTTGTAATTTTGTCTTGATGATGGCGAGCAAGTCTGTTCAGACGGAGGTAAGTATGGAGCTAAATACGTGTAATATCGCGGTCCATGTCAACGGTGCCAACGGGGTAAGTATTGGTGTGCAGACAGAGGACACTGGGGGTGTCGGTCAGAGCCAGGTTGGTGGGGCCACCGATGGCGATATTGGGCTTGAAGTTTGTAGACAGTGTTCTATGATGTATGGGGACTTTCGTTCGATGGGATATGGAGAGGTATGTACAAACTGTCAGGAAATCCTCCGCCTACTTGAGACAATTGTTAAGTTTGAGGGGGAGATTGCTGAGCTGAAGGGAAAACTTGGTAGGGCGGGGCTGTCTGGAGTTACGCCTGTGAAAGTAGCTTTCCGAGAAGGATGGGTGGTTGTCGGTGGTTCCAAGAGGAAACATGGGGGTAGAACCTTTGATGTGAATGAGGTAGGTGATGAGGTGGGGGCTGCTAGAAAAATACGTAGGACAGATGAGGGGGGCCCAGGCCGGAGCAATGCTGTAAAGCGTTTGGTGTGGACTATCAAAAGTGGTAGGAAAGGGGGGCCAGAGAAGCAGGTAGATAGGGGTGTAAAGTCCAAAGGCAGTGGGGAGTGCAGCACCAGAAACAGATTTGATGTGCTCGATTCGGAAGAGTTAGAGGAGGAGATGGAGGTACTTGCAACAGATAGTAGGTTGGGGTCTAGGCCAGGAAAAAGGAGGAGGGATTCGGTAGAAGACCAGGGGAGTAGTCCAGGTAGTTCAGGGCCTGGAAAGAGACGGAGGGACAAGGATAGGAGTAATCCTAGGTCAAAGATACCGATACCGATATTGATTCCGAGTGGGGCTGTTGGAGAGGAAGAGGACGCTGTAAACAATAGGAGACTAGAGGAGATAAATAGGGCGAGGGACAAAAGTAAGTTGGTGGTTGCGGGAAGTAGCATAGTTCGGGGGATCGACAAGGTTGTCTGTGGTCCGGACAGTAAAAATAGAACAGTTCTGTGCTTTCCAGGGGCTAAAGTGGAGGACCTGAGGGATAGAGTGGACGGTATTGTAGCTGGGTCGGGGCCTGATCCGGTAGTGGTATTACATGTGGGGTCCAATAACATCAGGGAGAGGAAATCAGTTCGTTTGGTGGACACATACAAGGACCTAATTAGTAAGCTACTTAGCAGGAATGCTCGGATCATCGTTTCAGGGGTGCTCCCCGTTATGGGTGGTGGGAATGAGAGGAACTCGCGGATTATGGCACTAAACGAGGAGCTGGAAGAGCACTGCAAAGACTTGGGAATACATTTCATTGACCACTGGGACTCATTCTGGGGACAAGGAGAGTTGTATGGGCGAGACGGATTGCATTTAAGTAGGATGGGTACAGACCTGTTGGGCCAAAAAATTTTACAGGTGGCTGGGCCTTTTTTGGAGAAAAGGGGGGTAGGGGACCACAGCCGATAACCCAGAGGGGCACAAATGCTGGGAACATAGGAAGAACAACAAACATGCACAACACAGGGACACACCAGGGTTATAATAATGTGCCAGTGATGACAAAGAAACAAAGATTCATTAAGTTTGGATACTGCAACATCCAGGGTCTGCACAAGAAAGTAAGCGAAATATCAACACTGATGGACGAAGGAGACTTCGATATAATGGGTCTAAGTGAGACGTGGATACGACGGGATGAGCGGGCTGATCAGATGAAGGGTTGCGTGTGGATAGGAGCTGGGCGAACTGAGGGTCAGAAACGGGGTGGGGGTGTTGGCATCTACGCTAAAGAGGAATTACAGCCCTCATTGATTACAGATCTCACAGAAGCAAGGACTCAGATTCCAGTATCCAACGAAATAGTCTGGGCAAAAATCAAGTTAGGAAGCAGGAGTGTTGCCGTTGGTGTTGTATACTTAGCAGTGGAGGGAAGTAAGCCCGAGTGGAATGATTCAATATATACAACTCTTAGATCGAATATCACAGAGCTTGAAAGCAGAGGGTTCAGTATTGTCCTAATGGGGGACTTCAATGGGCACATCGGGGATAAGGAGGAGGGCATACAGGGAGGTTATAGGAAAATTAACACGAATGGGAGGAAGATGTTGGACCTATCAAAAGAGCTTGGTTTAAAGATCTTGAACAGGGATGCGAAATGTAAGGGTAAATGGACCTGGGAGAGGAACGATAAGAAAACAATAATTGATTATATACTCACTGACATTAGCGTATGGAGGGAGGTTATAGATGTAGAAATAGATGACGAGGGAAAAAATGACTTGGGTAGTGATCACAACCTGATAACAGTTAAGATTATGGGCAAAAAGACGAATAGAGACAGAAATACCTTCAAGGAAGTTTGGGGACTAAAACAAGGAGCCGACTGGAAGCAGTTTCGGGAAAAACTAAAACCAAGTCTTGAATGTATACCTAGGGATGCAAATGTCCAGAGTATTTCAGATGGCATAGTAAATAGCCTAACAGAGGCAGGGAAGGATTGTATAGGAAGGGTGAGGGTCCCAACGAGAGAGCTTGGATACAGGGTTAACGAGGGACTGAAAAAGGCTATAAAAGAAAGGAAGGTAAAATGCGCTGCTTACAGAAGAAGTAGGAAGCTTAAAGGGGTGGATAACAATGACACGAGACTAATGAAAGGAGAATATGAACTGGCACGGAAAAAGGTGAATGAGATAAAGAATAATAATAGGAAGGAGCGCAATTGCAGTCTTGCCAGAACAATAAAGAAAACGGGGGGTTCGAGCTCAAACGTATTTTGGAACTGGGTAAATAAACGGGGGAAAAGTAGTGTGCAGAGTATCAAAGTGGATGGGGAAAGTACAGAAGATAAAGGCCGTATCGCTTCAGAGTTAGTCAAGCACTGGGAAAAGATAAACGATAGGCGATGGGGCAGTGGGTCCCCACCAAAAAGAAATACACTGGTGGAGGAGAACCTATCCAATCGTGTATGTAGCGAAATAACGGCAGAAGAAGTGCGGAACGTGGTCTCGAAATTAAAAAATGGTAAAGCGGGAGGGACTGATGAAATTCCGAACGAATTCCTCAAAAATGGAGGGGAGGCACTTATTGAAGTCCTGACAAACCTTTTCAACCTGGCTCTGCGAAAGCAAGAGGTCCCCAGAGAGTGGAGGGAAAGTAAGGTGTCGTTCATACACAAAAAGGGGGATAAGGAAGTTCTAGATAACTATAGGGGGATATCAGTTAGTAGTAACATCGGAAAAGTATTCTGTAAGGTCATATACAGTAGACTAGAGGAAGTTATTGAAGAGAAAGGTTTTCTAGGAGAAATTCAAAATGGTTTCAGGAAAGGACGAAGAGTCACTGATCACCTATTTACACTCACCCAACTGATAGAATCAACAAAGGCTGAAAAGAAAAAGATGTTTCTGGCATTTCTAGATGTGAAAAAAGCGTACGACCGAGTGTGGAGGGAAGGTATGTGGCGAAAGCTCGAGGGCATCGGACTGGGGGGTGACTTTGTGGGAATCATGAAAGCACTGTATACAGATGTGCAAAGCCAACTCAGTCTAGGGAGTATCACTACAAAACGAGTCCCTATGGATATAGGCCTCAAGCAGGGGTGTATCTTTTCACCGATTTTGTTTGCATTGTATGTTAAAGATTTAGGGGACGAACTAATTCAGAGTGCGGAGGGGGTAAATGTTGGAGACATAAAGATACCAGGCTTATTCTTTGCGGACGACATGGTGTTAATGTCTAGAACTGAACAGGGGCTAGAGAAATTGCTGGAAATTGTTGGTAGTTATGGGAACACTTGGCGGCTCGAACTAAATGAAAATAAAAGCAAGGTAATACCCGTTGGACGTAAGGTAGATATGACGAAGAGATGGAGAGTGGGGGAGTTCTCAATCACCGAAGGGGAAAGCAAACAAATCACTGTAGGAGAAACGGGAGAGTATGAGTATCTAGGGGTAAGCATAAATATAACGGGAAGAGGGGTGTACAGAAATTACTCAGCCAAACTGATTCTGAAGGGGAAAAGAATTCTGAACCAACTAAAACTTTTAGGGAAAAATAGTTTCAACAAGGTCTTTGTGGGGAAAACACTGTGGGAGAGGGTGGGTTTACCAAGTATAACGTATGGCACGGACGTGATTCCATTAAACCAAACCGTTACTAAGAAGTTGGAAAATACTCAAAATGATGCCGGCAGATGGATAACAGGGTCGAGTAATGCTGCAGCTTTGGAAGCAGTAAGGGGGGAGCTTGGGTGGATGAAAATCAAGGACAGGGTAGATTTGGGAAAACTGTGTTACTTTAACTACTTGAGAAACCTGCCTGACAACCGGTGGTGCAAATTGATGCTCGATACCATTTGGAATTCTAATATAGAAACGGGGTGGTCAAAACATGTGAGGGAACTAATGGACAATTACTCTATAGAGGTCACAAACATAGAAGTAGGAATGAAAGAAGGCAAAAGGTTTGTCAAAGAGAGAGTCATGGAAGATTGCAATCGAAACTGGAGAGCAGGGGTTAGCGTGAAAAGATCACTGCAGGGGTTACAATATAAAGAAAAGCCAGCTTTTGAAAAGTACCTAGATGACACCTTTGGAGGGTCACTGCTGTTCAAACTGAGATCAAGATCACTGGAGCTTCGGGGGAAAATTGGGAGAGATGGGGAAAAGGGATGCCAAATGTGCCACTCTGGAGTAGTGGAGACCCTGGTACATTTTCTCTTGGAATGCCCACAGTATATACCTCATAGAATAAAATTTACTGGAAGAATAATGCAGAAGTGGGGTGAAGAAACAAAGGATAGATGGCTGAAGGGGGACACGAGGGAGAGGGTAGGAATGCTTATTGAAGAAATTGAAAAAGAGGAAGTGAGGGACACTATTAAGCAGTTTATATCTGAATGCTGGGAGGAGAGGAGGGGAAGAGGGGGTGGGGTGCAGGGGGAATGATGGCCTTCTCTTATGAGGACCGCGACAAATCAGCGGCTGGCCAAAGAGTTATTATTATTTATATTCTGTTAAAATTGAATGCTAATCTTGGTAAATTTATTTGATTTGAAATAAATACTGTTTAAACAGAGCTGGTTCCATCTCAGGGACAAGATTAGTACCAGTTTTGGTTCTAAAGAGAACCTATATTTTTTGCAGTGTAGAACGCGTTCGAAATAAACGGAGGGACGATGCTATTTTTAAATACAAAGAGTGCTAATGGTCATCCATCGTGAGGGACGTGCCGAATTTGATTCCAAGAATCTTCAGACTGTCCACACACGATATACCAAAGGAATGATCCTCACGAGTACGCCATTTACCAAAAAAGAAACCTTTAGTTTTTGTCATATTTAATTTTGAGCCTGAGGCTCTACCAAAGCGATTACATAAGTGAAATAATCGCTTCATAGAACTATCTGACGTTAAAATACAAGTACTATCATCGGCGTATAATGATATTGTAGCCACATCAGAGGTACCTGGAATGGACAAACCCTTTACTTCAGGATCTTTCCTTACCTGAATGGCAAAGGGCTCGAGCACATTATGTACAACAAGGGAGATAAACTGTAGCCCTGACGGACCGCTCTGGTGACAGGAAATGGTTCGGAAGGTGAACCATTCACAATAACACTAGACGAAATGTCCTGGTATAACAGTTGAACCCATTGTATAAATTGATCGCCAAAACCGAATACTTTTAGAGATTGAAACAAATATTCATGACTTACTCGGTCAAACGCCTTGGCCTGATCTTGACTAATGAAAGAACAGGACAAATACTTTCGCTCGACATGGTCAAAAATATTACGAACAAATGTACATTATCAAGTATTGAGCATCCAGGAACTCCACACGTCTGATCAGGGTGAATAATAGAGCCTATCACCCCTCTCAACCGATTCGTGGTATTCTTGCACCCAACCAAACTCGTGCGATAAACATTAACCCATTCAAACACTTGTGCAGCTCTATGTATCGCTTAATGTTGAACAGGCACAGCAGTGGTGTTATAATGTTTCTGAATTTACCATTGAAATGGTTTTTTAGTAAAACAGAATAGTGAACAAAAGGTTTATTTGTTACTGGCGAGAAAGTTACTCCGATCCTATATAATCCTAATTTGCTTCCCCGTGTGGTCTTCTAATATTCTGTCGAAAATCAATGGAGTGCTTTAATAAGTTAGATACAAACTTTAATTGACTTTATCGAATGACCTTCCAGTTTCCTTTCAAACATACAATTTTTGTGGCCGTGAAATGTTTTCAGATGTTGTTTCCACTTTGCTTTTTACAAATGATACAGCTTGAAAAGACTTATTAAGATGTATGTTTTAAAAGGTTTCGAACCGTTCTTTATAGAATATCATTTTTCATTGTTCGAACTCTTCTCATAATTTACATGTAATACCTGCCTGTTATTTTGTTAACTCGGTGACGGTAGTTTCCGATCATATTTAAGAACACATGACTGCAGTATCTATGTAAAATATTATTTCCATTTTCGGTTGCAGTATCGACTGCCATAAAATCTTAAGGTCATGACTACAAGAGGCTAAATATGTTCATATATTTCAGAAGTACCAGTGTGAACTGTAATTACAAGTAGACTGATCAGAATATATGAACTGGGTAAGACTGGGAAAGCAAAAACAAATCCCCTTAAATGGACGCCATGAGACTCATCCACATGGTTAAAAGAAGTATGTCAGTTTCTTTTTCAACCAAAATAAATGTTCAGTCATTTTTGGTGTTGTAACCATCACCTTAATGCGATTATTTGATCCGTGATAGGTTTCCATGCTTTTAACTGGTTAACCGAGCCTGAATTTTACGAGTATTTTTATTGTGATTAAAGTCCAGTACCGGTATCTCCGTTTGTTTCACCTTTGCTGTTATCTAAAAGAAAAACCGCCATGAACAATAAGTGTGCATTATTTTTTTTTAAGAATGATTGTGCATTCTTAAAAGAATTATAGGGCATTCTCTAAAATAATGCACAGGTATTGTGCCCTTACAAACATTCAACCTAGGACAATACTATAAAACCTTTACAACTGTATTTTCTAGAACTGTACATGTATTTCTGCCTATTAATGTAACCGACTAAATGAACCATTAGCTCTCTAAAGGATATGGCAATTTGCCAATTGACAAATTGCCACATCTTTGAAAATACTAATGGTTCATTTCAACGCACTTAAAGTTATACCTAGAAAATACAATTCTAGAAAATATAATTGTAATAGTTCTACAGTATTGGCTCCTGGGGCCAATAGTATAAAACTTTTACAGTTGTATTTTCTAGAATTGTATTTTCAGATTATGGCTTTAAATGGGTTGAAATGAACCATTAGCATTTTGAAAGATGTGGCAATTTGCCAGTTGGCAAATTGCCACATCTTTTAAAATGCTAATGATTCATTTTAATCAGTTATTTTAATAGGTAGAAAATACAATTCTAGAAAATATAATTGTAATAGTTCTACAGTATTAGCTCCTGGTCTAACTGACATTCTCAGGGCCGTCGAGAGGGGGGGGGCCGAGGTAGTAAACCCGGGGCCCGGTGGTCCGGGGGGGGGCGAAGACGAAGCCGCGCCACCCGAGACAGCTAGTTTGCGAGCTTTTTTCAATGCCCAGTGTGTGTGAATCGACAGGCGGGCCGCGGGCCCCCGAATGCACTAGTAAGCATGTATACCTTTCAAGAACTGTCTAGGTTATTAGATATATCGTGGGTCGATCCGCCCACAGTATGCTGTTCTGTAATTCGATTATATAGACCTTCCGCTTCGATATTCCTGGTCAGTTCTGAGAACTGATATTTTCATGGGTCCTTGGTAAGTTGGGTTTGAAACAAGGGGACCCCGGTGGTACCATCTAATTAATTGATCCCCCCCCCCCCCCGCCCGTGCTCGTATTTTCTCTCGGCGGCACTGGACATTCTACCACGAGTTTCCCCTGAAACATCCATGCACAGCGCGTTATTGTCCTCGACGAGTTATCGATAATTCTGCGATCAAAAACTTCAACCTGTATTCTCCTCTTGTGATGGAATAATTTAATTTCTTTTCGAATTAAAGCACAAATGTATTGTAAAGTGGATTTTAAATCAGATAGTACAGGGAACTCAAGGGGTTCGACCTGATAATGGTAGAGAGTGATCAGCCTCGATTATAGTCCGTTGTCCATTGAGTGTCAATGCCCTATACTATAATTTGAGTTGTTGTGTTTGTCGTGAGTGACGTGCCCTGTCTCCTCAACCTCTACGGGACAGATTGACTTCAAACTCGGCAAGCGCATGTATTTCTATCCGATATAACTGAATAGATATGTCCGGTGGCAATATTTTGAGGAGGCAAAAATAGGCAATACGCCAGTATATTAGCTCAATGAATTTTGACGTCCTAAAGTAAATCGACTTGTATACTATAAAATACACTGAAATAGGCGAGTCTTGTTTTTGTGAGATTTTGTGATCACTCCATCATATCACTTCTCCGTTTTCTCGGCTTATTACCGTTTCATATTTTCAATATATTAATAAATATTAATAAATGGTAATTAGTGCTTCATGACACCTTCATTTAATTTGATTGGTCAATTTCAAAAGAACGCTTTCTGATTTGTTATCACCGAAAAAATCTGCGTCAAATTTATGCGGTTATGAAGGTATAACTGCGTGCAGCTGTGCACGTTACAGTCAAATGCATGGCGTTCAAGTTGAAATTGCATTCTTCTTTTTTACCCAAAATACGTGTTTTTGGCAACTTTGGTGTCATATGATAAACAAAATATGAAATTATTCGTGTTTTAGTCACACGATATTTATGAATTTCGTCCACGAATTTCCAGTTTTGCCGAGCCTGAGGATCGACAAAACGGAAAATTCTTAGACTCGTTTCATAAATGTCGTATGACCAAAACACTCATTACATATCCTCTATGTGTGTATACATCTTTGCTGCTGCTTCCATCTAGTTATGTGTTTATTGTGTTGTCTACTCATGGAGTATCCAATTTTGATTTGAGCAACCTTCATGCTTTCTGTGTTGAATGGGTTCAATATCATGTTTGCATTCATCGATATGATAGAACACAACAATGGTAGAACACTGATTCAGGAATCAATAAACCCTACGAGGTTCGTCGTTTCCTCCACTAGAGTTGTGTTCTGTATACATAGACAAAACTACATGTATGTTTCAATGAGTCGTTTTGTATTCAATTCGTCAGATGTGCGTAGGAAGAAAACGTCGAGACCGAAGGTCGAGACGTTTTCTTTCTACGCACATCTGACGAATTGAATACAAAACGACTCATTGAAACATACATGTGGTTTTGTATTTATTACATGACCCAAGCACCTACTGACCTAATTTTCTTTTCTATCAACGGTGGTAAACACCATGCACTTTATGCAGTCGCATTGCATAAAAAAGTCCCGGTTGGAACAGGTTGGTGTGCAATACGGAATTCCGTATTGCACAGCCGTATTGCACGCCGTATTGCATAAAAGAGACTGCATGGGCATGTAATAAATTCTAAGATTAAACCTGAATAAAGTGAACAAAGCTTAGATCTTTGAAGAAAAAGATCACCTTCTATTTATTTTCGTTTTGTGTTGAAACATTTTATTATAGCTTCAGTCAAATGAATAACACCAATCATCTGTGGTCTTAAGTGCCAATTTAACACGAAGGCCGAATTCCACCAGTGGGTTTTGTAGGAGATATCTCAATGTCTGTATTATGTCGAGCTGAAGACGCACTACAATAGTGGTATAACTTAAGACACACTTTCTCCTGCACAGTTTATTGTTCTGTTCTATTATTTTCCTCCATCTTGGTAGGATATCGGAGAAATGTTTTTGCGGCACGTTTAACAATTATTATACATGTATGTTATGTAGGCCAACGGAAAGAAAACAAATTCATTTTTATATTCTAACTCAATGGTATTATCCAATCATAGCTGAAGATTTCTCGTGTATCGACAGAAAGGTGATTTTTACATTTTCACTTACAGCTTCGTGGCAAATCAAAGAGGGAATGATAGCCTCCACCTCTTTCGGTCCAAGAAGCAAATAACTGCTTCTATTTTATGAACTTAATTTCACATAATAGCATTTGCTATGTCATAATGTTTCGTTTTTATTCAGAGAATGTCGGGGTATGGCTTGCCAAGAAATCTGGTACACTATATAAGCAAGTAGAATTATTTAACTATCATACTGCATGCAACGCACACAGAAATTTTAAGCCATTTTTATCGTATCATCCCCTGAGTTCCAATGTGTTCTATGTGCCTACTGGCACATAGAACACATTGGAACCCAGGGGACGATATAGTCATCACCTTAAGATTTTATGACAGTCGATTTTGCAGCCGAAAATGGAAAGAATATTTTACGTAGATACTGCAGCCATGTGTTCTTGAATACGACCGGACGTTTAGTCGCTACCGTCACTGCGTTAACAAAATAACAGGCAGGTATTAAATTTAAATTATGAGAAGAGTTCGAACAACGAAAAAAGGTATCCTATAAGCCTTATCTTTATAAGATTTTCAAGCTGTATGATTTGTATAGAGCAAAGTGGAGACAATATCTCAAAATTTTCATTTGAAGGCTTCTAAAGTTGTTCGTTTGAAAGGAAACTGGGGGAAAATTCGATAAAGTTAACTGAAGACTGTGTCTAACTAATGCACTCCATTGATTTGCGTAGAAATATTAGCAGACCATGCGGGGAGCTAATTTAGGATTATAAAGACCAAGAGTAACTTTCTCGCAAGTAACAAATAAACTTCAGTACGTAACAGTCTTTGACGTGTTGTGATCACCTGTTTGGACTATTGTGAGGTAATACTAGAAATTGTAGAGTTTCACTCCATGAATGAACCACTGACACCATGATAATGTCCCAAAACACTGTGATAAACAACAGTTTGCCATGGTGTTTTGGATCACCATGATTATTATTGTAATTGGTAATTAGGTTTTTCAGTCAATATAACATATTTAAAATTTGACTTTTTTCCGGATTATAAGCTCCCCCAATTAGCAGGAGTCTTGATCCACTATTTCATCTGCCGTCATCACTAACTTGACCAGTTATTTACTCATAAAGTAATTTCTTGTCACCCTACAGATGCAGTGGCTTCCATGCGACATAAGGTACGAGATGGTTTTAATATCGTTAGTTTTTTCCTGCGTTGTCGTTAAAGGTGATCCGGGATTATATTTACGAGGAATACAGATTATCATGATTATGTGCATGTCCTGTGATTTGTATCAGATTCGAGGTGGTGTCCAGAATGGGATCTCAACGAGCCGGCTTTGCCGGCGAGTTGTGATCCCATTTTGGACACCACCGAGAATCTGATGCAAATCACAGGACATGCACATTATCATGATAATTAATTTATCTAACTAACAATTTTGTCACATAAACAGATTAAATCTTAAATTATTAGTACAGTTTGGGGACATAATGTTGGGCGAGAAAAAGTTTAAAAAAAAACATCTTTTATGGAACTATATTGTTGTGCACTCTAACAAACAATGAGTTACGCGGTCACCGCAATTTTCAAAGTTGTGTTGTCAAATTATTCAATCTCAGTGTCACTTCCCATGATGATCCGCTTGAATTTACGAGTGTGCGACGTGAGCACATCCCTGGGAATCGGGTAGGCGTAATATTGAATTGTGCAGCTTCTATTTTTTGTCGGGGGGGGGGGGGGGGAGTGGGTCATTGGCTAATAATAGTTCTGTCGTCCGAATTTGCTCAACATGTTCTCAAAAAATATATCCATACAGTTTTCCAGACTGTTCCAGGGCATATTTTGACTTCCTTCTTCTCTACTCAGACTGAATCGAGTATCTGATCTCACCTAGACATGACTCTTCTATCTGTCTACTCCTTTATTCACAATGAGCATGCGTATGTTAGACACCGTGTCCGTGCACACTAGCACAACTAAGAAAATGGCCTTGGTTTTGCAATTTGTAGTTTCAGGGTGGGTAAGAGCTGGACTGGGTTTTCTTGAGTTTCTTCCGATTCCTCCAACAGGTGACCACAGAGGTTGTGGTAATTAACCTCTTTACTGTCTGAAACACATACACAGAACTATCACTAAGAAATACAGGGCATTTATTATCGTGATGGTTCAAATATTTTAAACGAGATCTGACAGAATACACCCTGAAGAAGTGATCAATAAAACAATTCACCATTTCAAAATCTTCTTAAAAGTTTGGCTTAATAGTTTTTTTTTCTCTTGCTAAAGGATTTGTCTCTTGATTGGAAGAATAGTATAACGATGACGTACACCTGTCAATAACTTTGTAAGAACTGACACAACAAACACGACATAACTTTTTTAACTTCTGATCAAATGATAGCGCCACATTATTAGTTATCCTTGTGTTTTCCAGGGTGTATGGGAATTTACACCGGTTCGGGAACTCATACACCCTGAGGCGAAGCCGAAGGGAGTATGAGTTCCCAGACCGGTGTAAACTCCCATACACTCTGAAAAACACAAGGATAACGAATTTATTGCCAAGAATGTTGGTGTACTTAATACTTTAACCTACATTGTTGGCAAAAACTGATAGAAAATATGAACTTTATATGTTTCTTAATAAAACCAGACAAATATTGATGTCATTGGAACTGGCTCAATGAGCCAGTTCCAATGACATCCATATCTGTAATATTTTATTGCACATAAATATTAAATTTCCTGTATTTTTATTTTTGTTCTAACATAACCGAGCAGAAGGTATGAATTAATAATTAAAAATGGTTACTTTTTTAGCCATATAGCCTGCTATTGTATTCTTGTTTTTACACCGTGGTTAAGCACGATGTAAAAAAAGCTACTGTGGATTGCAAGTTACACCGTACCTCTCAAGCCTGCTATTGTATTCTTGTTTTTACACCGTGGTTAACCACGATGAAAAAAACATTACTGTGGATTGTAAGTTACACCGTACCTCTCAGCCAATCAAAACACAGTATTTTGTTCCATTTGGAAATAATAGCAGTTATCCCGGAGGTGATGCCAGGACATCCCCGACGTGGGGCTATGATTCCCGACAGGGGAAGTTAGAGAGTCCTAGGATCCACTCCGACAACGATTCGGCGCGGTATGAGAAATTTTTGTTTTAATATCCGTGACTCTAGAGGCTTTGGGAGAGTGAACACGAAGAGCAAGAAAAGAAAGAAAAAAAACAATACCCGGCTTGACGAACTGGGGTATAAAAAACAGATGCAATGGCAATTCGCCATGACAACTGTTTTTGCATAACCAGAAATCTGCTCGGCCGGTGGGCGCATGTGCGTTCTAATGTAATGAATCAGCGATATTTTAACACTGACACCTATGGAGATTTTTAAAAACGTTTGTGTCAGGAATCCTTTGTTTCCTTTGATGAAATCCATCCATCCCGCATCTGGTCAGAAAATTTAACATTTCTTCTTTCATTACGTGTGATTATTTTATTGGTCAGATATACAATTTTTTCTTTCATTTTAATTTGAAAATTATAACTTATTAAGTGAACTGTGTATATTGATCGTCTGTAAAACTTAGGAAAATATACGACCCCAGTTACCTTTAAAACAGTTTTAAAGCGTTATAAAATTTATTTTTGTATCATCCCACATCGGGCAGGAAACTACTAACATTGAATATAATATATATGAATCTTAATTTAGAGAAGTCATTTTTGCGTTCTGTTCTTTTCTTTATTCAATTGTCGCAATTAGCAATTAACAGTTTTGGACGGACGAATCAATGGTTTCGCGTGCCGAAGGCGCACAGGGTCGGTTTCGGACGAGCCCCTTTCGACCCTATTTCGGCCCGTTGGAACGGTTGAGGACGAGCCCCTTTCTACCCCTTTTCGGCGCGTAGGGACGGTTTGGGATGAGCCCCTTTCGACCCTACTTTGATGTTTTAGATTTTTGAAATTATTCGCAAATCGCCATCATGACGGGCTGCAGCAGACGAGGAAAAGTTGTGGGAGCAGTCTTGTGATGTTTTTTCATGCAAGTATAGTCTGCCACTTATCTTGTGTCGTCCAGGCCGTCCTCAGCAAGTATAGTCTGCCTCTGGCTGATCGTGATAAGGAAGAGCGGTTTCGGCTTTGGCGGATAGACAATCGTTAACGAACTCAAAAACGGTCCCTCTCAGCGCACCACCAAAAGACCCGAACTTCCCTGGTTCGGGGGCAGGCCTGCTTCTTAGCGGGAACAAGAGTGTGTCCTGGGGACGTGTACTCAAGGGATGGAGTGAAGGATTATAGGAAGTCCATATCGGTTATTACTAATACTTCCATAACGGTTGGAAAAAGAGAGGGAGGGCATGTCATGTGTGTTTGATAAAGATTGTTGTGTTTCTTCATGGTCTAGTGGTGATCTGTGAGGCTTCAGGCAATTGTAGTCTACCGCATTTGAGCCGTCCTGGGCAAATATAGCCCGCCTCGGGCTCTTCTGTTGGTCCCCTGTTTTCATGTGGCATTGCGTCCTCTGAGTTCCAATGTGTTCTGTATGCCAGTAGGCACATAGAACACATTGGAACTCTGGGGACGATTAGTCTTCGCGGTAGTGGTGTCTGTGGTTAAGTGGTTCCGCCATGTCTTTAAGTGGGTGTGGTCTTATACTGCTGTCATGTCAGTGTCGATGTGTGCAGCGTCTGAAAGTAGAAAACAAGAATGAGTGGATGAGTCATTCCCCCCCCCCCCCCCTCGCATGGAGCTTCCCGAAGTGCTGACTAGTGGTGTCCCGGGGAGAAGAGGGGCGATGTTTGGAGAAAGCCTGCAAGAGGTTTTTATCCTTCATCCATGAATGATAGTTTAACCCTTTACCCACGCAGACGATATCAAAATTTATTATTTTAAATATAATTTTTTCAAAGTTTTAAAACAAATTCAACAAAACCATATCATGTGACCCCTCGTTGGAACGAGCTCGACGAGCTCGTTCCAACGAGGGTCCACATTATATGTTTTTGTTGAAATTTTTTGAAAAATAATACTTTTTCAACTGCTGAATTTGCATATTACGCGGGCGGATACGGGCGATTCGTTGGGTAAAGGGTTAATACTTGATCTTAATGCTTTTCAGTAATAAACACGAGTGTGTTATCACAGTAATTTGGATCTGTGGATTAGGAGTTACTCAGATTGGGAGAGATTGTTTTTTTTAAGATCAGGGCGGGGTCAATGAAAATTCCAGTAGAATATAATAGAAGTTTGTTAACTTTGTCACATTTTGTTGTGAAGGTCGCCGTATTTATACTATCAACGTTCCAATAAAACTACGAAGAGAACCGGGTTCTTTTTTTTAGTTGACCAACCCATAATAGCGCTAATAACTCAACTTCTTTCATCTCCCGATTAATTTGTCATTTTCACATTATCGAACTTACCTACCAACCGGTCAGATTTCTGGACTTCAATACCCCAGTTCCGCAAGCAGTACATTTAATAATTACGATATATTAACACACAACGGAAGCTCGTGACTGTCAAGAAAGATTCTGGCGCTCACCTGAATACAGAACCCCCAGAACCGCTCAGATGTGTTTAGAGGAAATATTTCATTTCCAGTTTGTGGCAAGCAGTTGCGAGGAGGGTAGAAGTTGATTTAAACTTGATGACGCCTTCATCTGAGCAGTTCTGGTGGTTAGTATTTTTCTCCTAAATACCAGACATTCCCCACCGCCTCTCCGGAACCTATCAGATTTCCCCTAGTCACTTCCAAATAATATATGATGCAAGCTGTCTTCAGGGAAAATATTCCCTTTCCAGATTGTTTTAACATTCAGGAGAAAACTAAAATTTGATTTATTCTCAAATACGCCAATCATTTCAGCTCAACAACGAAATTTAAGATTTAATAAAGGGGGATAACTCGAAATTTTACTCTTAATTTGAAAAGGTTGTTTTGACTTCAAAAATTTAAAAGTCTGTTTATCAGGCATTGTTCTTTGGGCTGCCGCATACTCTCTCTTTTTATATAACCAAAGCAAACTTAAAAAAATAAAAATGAAATGATTAATATTTCTATGGCATTCGAGAAATTTGAAAAAGAAAGTGTCGCTGATTCCTTCTGAGGTGCAGTTCTAAGAATTAAGTCCTTAGATGCAACTATCTGATGAATAATTAAATAATTGAGTATTCCGTGTGCTCTGTACTGGCCTCGTATATACTTGGAGTCTGTCGGTGGCCGAGTGGTGTGCGTCGTTCGGTATAGTTTCGCTAGGCGGTTGGTGCCGAAGGAAACTCTCTCGGCGTGGGTTTGAATCCCCGCCATGCCAGGGTAAACAAAACCGGCGTCCTTTATTAATTCTATGGCATCCGAGAAATTTGAAAAAGACAAGTGCCGCTGATTTTTTCTGAGGTGTAGTTCGTAGAATTAAGTATTTAGATGTAACTATCTGATGAATAATTAAATAATTGAGTATTCCGTGTGTTCTGTACTGGCCTCGTATATACTTGGTTAACTAGCATTCCCTTTATGGGGTCTGTCGGTGGCCGAGTGGTGTGCGTGGTTCGGTATAGTTTCGCTGGGCGGTTGGTGCCGAAGGAAACTCTCTCGGCGTGGGTTCGAACCCCCGCCATGCCAACCAGCGTCCTTTCTTAATTCTATGGCATCCGAGAAATTTGAAAAAGACAAGTGTCGCTGATTTCTTCTGAGGTGCAGTTCGTAGAATTAAGTACTTAGATGCAACTATCTGATGAATAATGAAATGATTTATGTTTGATATTTTACCTAAATTAATAAAATTGATAAATTTGTTCCTTGAGCGCATTGCAAACCCTTCTTGTACTCGAAGGACGAAATACAACACCACCCATGCTATTCTGTAGATTATGAGGCCTAAAATATAAAACAAACCAAGAACATGAACTTTTGATGGCAAACAAATAATTACAAATATAAAAAATAAAATTAAAAAACCGCCCGCCCACATGCAATTTTACAAGAAATGGCCTGAGAAACAGAAGATCTACTTTATGGGGCCTCAAACGAGAGCAACACACAGTTAGACCACTACAGCGCACAGTCTATTTCGGAATGCTAAACACGTGCGCGTTCGATACGTTTATCTGGGATGTGACGATCATAAACGTTCAAGGTTGCGCAAACGGTTTCAACCGAAACAGCAAGCATTTTTATGAGTCAAAATGCTAGTTAACTCTTTTTTAACGCATACGATAGCACAATTTATTGTATTGTATTGTTTCTTTGTAAAATGAATTTAAAAAAACAAAAAATTAAATTCAACTAAACCATATCATGTGATCCCTCATTGGAATGATCTCATCGAGCTCGTTACAAAAATGGGTCACATGATATGGTTTTGTTGATTTGAAAAAAAAAAATAATCTCCACAATTTGTAAATTATGTTACAGTTGAGAATTGTAAGATGGATCTATCATCACTATTATGCTTATGTACAAAATGTTGCATCAGGATTCTCGCTCTTGTTTCTAATGCTTATCGAGATATGGCCTCCACACTGATACAACATTTTGTACATAAACTTAATGGTATCCTGAGAAAACCACCGAGCAACAACGTGTAATGTCAGACTCATCAGTGTACCGACTCCACACAAGCAAGGTTAGCATTAACTGAAGACCAGTACACTGTGATGCTTTATGTAATTACCCAAATGTATTTGTATGCTAGTTAAACCTTTTCGTAACACACACGTTAGCACAATTTACAGTATTATAACTGTTTTTTGTAAAATACATTTTTTAAAACATCAACAAATAAAGAAATTCAACAAAACCATATCATGTGACCCATTTATGGAACGAGCGCAAATGATATGGTTTTGTGAATGTTTTGAAAAATAAGGCTTTTTCAACTGTTCAATTTATAAATTATGTTACAGTTGAGAATATTGTTTGTAAGATACATCTATCATCACTATTGTGTTTTTGTACAAAATGTTGCATCAGAGTCTCTCTCTTGTTTCTAATGCTCATCGAGAAATGGACTTAGAAACAAGGGCTCGACGCTGATACATATACATTAACATGACCATATGCATGTCCTGTAATTTGTATCAGATTCGAGGTCGTGTTTACAATCAGATCTCAACGAGCCCGTCAGGGCGAGTTGTGATCAGATTGTAAACACGACCGAGAATCTGATACAAATTACAGGACATGCATTTGGTCATGATATTTATCTAACAATCTCGTTACATAATGCCCGTTTTTCCGTTTAAATTGGTCAAAATTTGGAATTTCATATTTTAGTGCGTAATAACACTGCATACACGCTAAAAACTAAAGTGTTAAAAACTACACTTGAAGTGCTGTATTTAACACTTACTAAGTGCTGAACTAGCACTTTGTTCAAGTGTAGATATCCCAGAACTTGACAGGTGTTACAATAATACCGCTTGACAAGTGTAATGTCGTGACACTTAAAATGAAACAACGCAGATGACGCGGATCAGGCTCGAACTCTCGAGCCTGATCCGCGTCATCTGCGTTGTGTCCTTTCAATTATGTACCCACCAAGCGCAAATCAAATTATGGACGATTCTGGAAGAACCACCAATTCTAGACACATGGGAAGTGCCATCCATTCGAGTTTCAGATGTCTGACGATTGTAATGTCTAAGTGCTTAAAGCATTGCACTTTGAGTGTTAAAATCAAACCCTAAGAATTAGAATGGGTTCAACACCTTGAAAGTGTCAGTTTTAACACTTTAGTTTTTAGTGTGTATAATGATATTATTTGTCAAAGCGCGGTGTTTACCGGAAGTTGAATCTATATGATACGGAATCAGAATGAGTCGTCTATATGATATGGAATCGGAACACATTATGTGATACGTACCGTTTCTCGTAGTTTTCAGGCCAAAATCTATATGATTGTTAGATAAATACAGATTACCGCAACAGTCAAGTGATCTGTGTTGTTGTATTCCGTCGAGTTGATGAGATAAGATCGGCCAGATCAATCGAGTAGTAATTTGTTTATTATATGACAATTAGTATTTTAAACCGATCACACCTGAAATATCAAATACAACAAGAATTATATTAGCCAAGTAATCATTAAAAAATTATGGAATTGGGGAATCCCAAACGCGTAATATCGAACGTTCGTTTTGAACATAAAACTTGAAAATCAAAACAATGGAGGTAAGACTTGAATTTCAACCGGAATCTCTTTTCGACAACTCAGATTCTCCTACGTGTTGTTGGATTCGCCTCTTGAAAATAATTGTTAATGGTTATTTTGCAATTTTTCAGCACGGCATTTTCAAATAGACCTCGACTGGAATGTTTGTCAATGGAGTTTAATGGGGAGACGCAGTCTATATTTGTCACTTGGCAACGGGCAACTGCAATATCAACAAAACATCGAGTACGTTCGATTCGCTATATGTAACGGATTCTCATTTCTCTTTCAATCGCATGTCGTGAAACGCGCCAACTGCGTTATTGTTTTCATTGAATTCTGTAACAGGTCATAAAAATCAGTGTTTTCTCATACGGTATTAATAATCGACTCAAGATCGAACGCACATGGAATTACCTGATGTATTTGTGGAATTTACCGATTTATTTATAGGTCACTGGTAGAAATAGTCCAATCACGGGCGCCTCGTTTGAGACAGGCATGGTAACGATGTGGATAACTTGACACTCTTGTTTTCAGGAAGACTGGATTTGATGGGCAAACTACAGTGGTATGGGGTCATTTGTGGTAGTCATATAATAAAACATTTTGTATATAAACTTAATGGTATCCGGAGAAAACCACCGAGCAACGGCGTAATGTCAAACTCCTAAACGTAACAAATCCGCCCAAGCAGAGTTATCAGTCGTTGAAGGCTAGAACACTGTGATTATCCAAATTTATTGCTTTCCAAAGTGTGATTTACTGGGATATCCGGGTTTGATTATAAAAGATAACTTCACAAGTGAATTGTGCAATCAACAATTGTGTCGTGTATCCGTGCGCGCAAATGGAGACGCTTTGCCGTGGGTGTAATGGGGACTTCATTGTTTTGTTTTTTTAACCCTTCTTTACCTAACATGAAAAGCAGACGACACTTGCAAAAAAAAAATTCTTGAATAAATATTATTTTCATTTTTTGTCTTAAAAACATAGGTTATGACCCCTCATTGGAACAATCTCGACGAGCTCGTTCCAATAAGGGGTAATAACCTATGTTTTAGAGACAAAAAATGAAAAAAATAATGAAAATTAATTGGCGAGTTTTGAGAATAGCGCTGGCTGTTTTTGGCCGTTACGTTAGGAAAAGGGTTAAAAAATATAATTATCGTTAATAATGAAAAGTAATAAACAGGGTAATCGCTTGACTGGACTGGTTACGTGAAATAATTCATGAGAGGTGAGGGACGTTGCACAAACACGAGTGCGCGTCCGTCACCTCTCGTGAATTATTTCACGTAACCAGTTCAGTCAAGCGATTACTCTCTATGTATTTTCCCCCATATATATATTTTTGAGCTGTATTAATCTATTGCTACGGTAACGTCCGCCAGTATTATTATTAGTAACACGGATAGACTCGACTACATGAGTGTGAAAAGGACGATTTGGACGCCGGGCAATACGAATCGTCTTGTGTTTACGAAGCAAAACACTGTGAAAATTTGGCTGGGACTGACTCGGAATTAGGAAACATACTCTTATTTTGGCCGCTACATCGGTAAATGGTACGAAATTTGGAAGTTAATTTATGAGAAAACGGTTTCCGACATGATTGATGTCGTGGGGTTTCATTTGAAATTCTGTTTGAAGTCAAATGTCACACTACGATATAAATATCGTATTTAACCCTTTACCCAACGCAGACGATATCAAAATTTATTATTTTAAATATCATTTTTTCAACTTTTTCAAAAAAGTTCAACAAAACCATATCATGTGACCCCTCGTTGGAACGAGCTCGACGAGCTCGTTCCAACGAGGGGACACATGATATAGTTTTGTTGAAATTTTTTGATAAATAATATTTTTTCAACTGCTGAATTTGCATATTACGCGGGCGGATGCGGGCGATTCGTTGGGTAAAGGGTTAAAATGACAATTGTATTTTATAGATCAACATATGTGCACGTTTGGGTGATTTTATTAACGGGTATTTGGTCGACATTATTGATTTTATCGAAGCTCCACCCATGATTGATCAGGTGACACAAACAAGTGTCAAAATCCCTCCTTGTAAAACGTCCCACGCAATTCGAACCGTCGGATTGACTGTGGGCTGCTTTTGGCGTATTCTAAGAGTCTAGGATCGCTGGATAGAGTTTTGTTAAACATTCTCTGAGGACAGTTAACTGTCTATGTGAATATATACAGTACGTGGAGAGTGGATTGTAAGTAAACCACCCGCGGAGTGGAGTATCACCCAAAGTATCACTTTCAAATTCTATACATATAGACAAAAAACACAAGCAAAGTTTCAGCTTATGGACCTCCGGGTTTAACCCAGAGGTCCATTGGCTGGAACTTTGCTTGTGATGGTTATGCTTTGCAACAAATTTGCAATTATTGTTCGGGTGGAATCTACACTCTGCGGGTGATTTAATGATAATACACTCTCCACGTACTGTATAGTTAATTCAGTATAGAATTAAGTGATATTGGCTATTGTTACTGTGCTTTAATTTATGTATTTCATTTGACTCTTCAACGTTATTTAGGGAATTTAATAAAATTGAATTAAGTCTAGTAATATACAGAAGTATAATTAATTAGGTAAATTAAATTACCTGTACTATTATTACAGTGAGAGAAGTGCGTTACACAAGCTGTATGTGGCGATACCACTATAACAGTATGTGTTGAAATTAGCATTGACAAGTCTTGAGACAAATACTGCAAGTGATTATTTCACTAGCAGTGCATGTAGTGTCACAGTCTAAGTGCGAGCATCAGTATTACGTCTTGTGACAAATAATGTAGGTGATTATTTCACTAGCAGTGCATGTAGTGTGGCAACCCCAGTGCGAGCATTAGTATTTAGTCTTGTGACAAATACCGTAGGTGATTATTTCACTATCAGTGCATGCAGTGTAACAGTCCAAGTACGAACATTAGTATTAAGTCATGTGACAAATACTGCATGTGATTATTTGACTAGCAGTACATGTAGTGTGACTATTCTGGTGGGGATACCACTAGTAACAGTAAGTTGTGAGAATAAGCACTAACAAGCTGTATGATAAACAGACACCGTAGGTGATTATTTCACTTGCAGTGCATGCAGTGTGACAGTTTTGGTGGTGATACCACTAGTAACGGTAAGTTGTGAAAATAAGTATTATGGTACGTATGAGTACAAACTGCATAATTGTAACATTGTTATTAAATATTAGTATTAGTATTAAGTGTTATGATCCACTGAGTTAATTGTGGTTTTGGTCTTTGTAGTTGTTAAGGAGTACTGTGTGATGCGTAGAGCGCACAGAGCCATGGTTTGAGTTATTGAATTCTATAAGTGCATATTATGCTGGTTACAGTGTGATACAGACTACAGGCAGCACTGAGACATTCTATTATTGTGTTGTGCAGAAGGCACACAAACGCAGTTTATTACCAGTTAGTGCCGTGCTAAGTTGCAGCTACTGACGTAAGTCCCCATCTTACAAAGTTAATTAGAGTTCGAGATTTTAGAAGGCAAATACTGAAATATTTGTGGTAACGCTGTGTCGTGTAGAAAGCACCACTTTACTGAGCGTTGTCTTAATTAGTAATTGGGGTTATTTCATATTACTTGTGTGTGAAACTTATTTTGTTTTATACTGTTCTGTGCAGGCAAGAGCCTGGTACTTGTGATGTTAAGTTAAAATTCGCTGGTTTGAATTTCATTACAGTTGTTAGGTTGAGTAAATTGTGGTGAAGTTCATAGTAAAACTGAGTTGAACACATCAAGAGAGATTACTCTACCGTGTTTTTCATTTTCTGCCGGCTGAGATTCTCAGAGATTTCAGCTTGAGACAAAGTCAGAGATTGAGAGCTACAAAGATACAGATATTCGTGAGTGCCAAATTTTGCTGCTGTGTCATATTTACACACATATATATTTTTGTTCCTTCATTTGGAACTATTTAAGTGTGGTCCCTGTAAAAAGTGCTTAAGGCGAACAGAAACAAAGAGTAGTTCTGACAATGTGCAAACAACTGATAAAGCAGATGTTTGCAAAAGTGTGGATAAATTTCAGAAAATGGCCACTAGGCCAAGTGATAAAGAAGGCAATAGTGAGACAACGACCATGTGGTCCACAATTAAATATAATGGAAGACACTAAGAAAAATACAGATGGGTGATGCCGATGTTGGATATACTTTTAGGAAATTCGAGAACCATATTATTCAGAAATTATCTCTATGAGCCCAGCCTTTAGGTACTATTGGAATGTGTGGTAATCACTTGAAGTGAACATGGATTACTGTGTAAGAAATTTTATAAGAAAAACAGAACAGGAGTATCTCTTCACTTTCTTGTTCCTAAGGGATTACAGAACGAAACCATGCACACTATGCATACTAATTTACTTTCGGCACATTTAGGAAGTAAGAAAACAAGAGAAGAGACACAACATAAATTTTATTGGCACGATATTCGAAAGAATATTAATATATGGGTATTAAAGTGTGACATTTGTGCGCGAAATAAACCACTACTGATGACACCATGTGCACCACTTGGGTCCATCAATGTCGGCTCATCACTTGACAGAGTATGGACCGATAAATCGGGTCCATTACCCCCGAAACAGACAGAGGGAATACGCACATTTTGTTATTCACAGATTATTTCACAAAATAAATAGAAATTTTTCCTGTGCCAGAACAGACAGCTATAACCTGTGCTGATAAATTGTTAAATGAAGTAATATCCAGATTTAGATGTCCACTTATGATACATTCAGATTAGGGAAGGAATTATGATAGTGATATATTTCAAGAACTGTGTGAGTCTTGAACAACAGCATACAATCCTAAATGCAATGGTCAAGTCGAGAGATTCAACAGGGCTTCATTAATGATTATAAAGGCATATTTAACCCTTTACCTAACCTGAAAAGCAGACGACACTTGCAAAAATAATTCTTGAATAACTAATTTTTTGCATTTTTTGTCTCAAAAACATAGGTTATGACCCCTCGTTGGAACGAGCTCGACGAGCTCGTTCCAACGAGGGGTCATAACCTATGTTTTTGAGACAAAAAATGAAAAAATAATGAAAATTAATTGGCGATTTTTGAGAATAGCGCTGGCCGGTTTTGGCCGTTACGTTAGGTAAAGGGTTAAAGGGCGAACAAAGAAACTGGAATTTAAACCTAGGTTGTCTAGCTGCAGCTTATAGAGCAACACAGCATGAGTCAACTGGTTTTATCTCCAACTTACTAATGATTGGTCGTGAAGTACGATTACCCAGTGAACTCATATATGGGAGTCGCACAAGTACCAAAGAAGAAATACATAGTTATGATCAAAATGTAGAAACATTGAAAGAACGTATGCAACATGATCACGCGATATTACTCGAAAAAATCTAGGAAAGGTTGTGATTCGAAGGAAAGAGCATTATGATACAAAAATAAGTTTACTTAAGAATTGAATGCAATTTTTATAATCTTTATTGGCGTATAAACATGTGGGAATGGGTACAAATTATGTATGAATCTTATAATTACATTCCATAACTGTTTAAACTACTTTTTACCAAACAACAAAGCAGAAAGACGAGAGGCGCTAAAAGTTAAAAACCCGCCCAAACACCGCCCGAATTACATTTTGTCGACTGCGCTCTACCGTAAATGCGGGTCAAAGTTCGACCAAATGTATTCATTGGAAAATGAATTACATTTGGTCATGACGTTTTCGTCCAGCTGACCAATTGGAATTGAGTATTTTGACCCAAAACGTATAACTGCGAAAGGAATGGTTTTGCGCACCGAAGGCGCGCAGGGACGATATGGGGAACAAGCCCCTTTCGACCCTCGGTGACTGTAGATGATTTTGATTGTCCGAGCGTGGCAAAGGAGGAATGTAGAAGGAAGCAGCTTATCCTCTTCTATGTTTTTTGCGGGACTTCTTTTTTGGAGGTGGTTGTGATGGAGAAGAGTTTGTAGAATCGTGTGGTGGTTGTGGTGGAGATGAGTTTGTCGGGTCTTGCTGGTTTCTTTTGTCAATGAGATCTTTGGCCATTCTGGAGATTTCATCCGAGCGCTCATCACCATCTTTGCACTTTTCCTGGAGCTGATTACACTGCGCCCTCAGTTCCCTTGCTTCTGTTATCAGTGCGGCCAGTGTTGGTTGGTTGGCAGAGTCTCCCTTGCCCGGGCTGTCCGGAAGCGAAGAAAGAGGGAAGAGAGGCGGTGAAAAAACAACTTCCAGTTCCTCCTCAGTCTCCACTGGATGTTCCTCATCCAACTCTACCGGCTCAGCCGGCAGTTGACTGGGTGTACCAGTGGGACTAGGAGGGGAACTGGCGGCTGCCTCGAGAGCCTCCATCCCATCACTCAACTCTTTCTTCCTATTCCGGAAGGCCTCCAAGCGCCGGGCGTCCCTGCGCTTGGTCGATGGGCTCTTCTTCTTTTTCTTGTGTCTCTTTTCAGGGCCTCCGTGCCCCTTCGGGTGAGGACCAGTGGGAGAGGGAATCCTCTCTCCAAAGGTACTACCTCTCCCGAAGACAATGTAATTATATCACTGTAAAAAGCTGGTGATTCAGTGTGGTGTTTAAAAGAAGGTCGAAAAAGGATGAAAGTAGATTTTTTTTACATTCTTGATGACTATTTCTGTAATTAGTGTTTTGAATCTAATATTATTGCGTCCGAGGAAATATTGCCCACCCGTGGAAAATGATCAGTCCACGACGGCCGCCTCGTCGTTAACAGATAACTTGATAATTTCTTCAACGATATCATGTTTCGATTTTTGAATGAGTATGTTTGCCAACTTGTCGGAACAATGGCGTTCCCATTGAACAGAACGAAATATACTTTATTCGGCTTTGAAAGCTGCTGCCAACTCAACTTGTGTAGTATCCTTGCCTTGTTTTGGGAAGCAATTTCAGCCATTGATAGATTTTCTGTTGACAGCTACCACCAAAATGCGGTAAGTGATTCTCAAGAATAATTGGAACTCCATTCTACGTGTTTTTTATGTATAATACGCATGTGTTGTTCAAAGATTAGTCGGATTTCATAATCAATAAGTTATGCCTAAAACAGGCTTGCGGTACGTGAATATAGCCGAAAGAAAAATGGTTAATATGTTTTTTTTAAAGTATCACATCATTTAGTTTATGAACGTATAAATAGTTCCTTGAGTGCAACTAGGCGCTGTATGTGATGAAGTGCAAAGCAGGTGGCACCTTGTTGCACTCAAGTGGCGAAATATACAAGAACTACAATGTCTTCTCCTGTTAGCCTAATAATAACAGAAAAGAAATTTGGAGTACTGCTCCACTGGCGACTATTCAATACTTTGTTACCAAAAGCAATTAATTTCGTGCAATATGGTACAGAAAAATATATATATAATAAATATAATCACTGATCACCGTTAACGACCATTATTACCACTCATATTTAATCTATAAGTTACTAGTCGATTAACATAAGTTTGGAGGCCCGTTAAAACTCCATAATTTCAGTGACGTCATTCGACGGAGCCGGGCCGCGGGCGATAATGGTATAAATAGCCATTAGCAGCCCGCGGCCCGGCTATTTTTAGATTCAAGTTAGCTGTAACAGAGAGTGGTAATAATAGTAATAACATGATTGTTGTCAGGCATCATGATTCATTAGCGGCCCTACAGCAATGATGAACAGCCCTTCGGCTTATTAACTTCGTCTCGGGCCTTTAATAAACCCTCGGGCTGTTCATCATTGCTGCAGGGCCGCTAATGAACCATAATGCACTCCAAAATCATGTTATTGTTATATTAACGAACACCCAGAAAAAAACTAACGATAAAACTATCTCTTAGGAAACAAAAGTCCCTTGAAGCCTTATGAAGCATGGAAGCAACTGCGTCTGTATGTTGATAAAAATTACTTTATGAGTATGTAAATCGGGAACTGGAGAACTTGATGATGGGCCCAGATGAAACAGCGGATCAAGACCCCTGCTAATGAGGGGGGGGGGAGCTTATAATCCGCGAAAAGTCCAAATTTAACCCTTTACCCAACGTAACGGTCAAAACCGGTCAGCGCTATTCACAGAAATCGTCAATTAATTTTCCTTATTTTTTCTTTTTTTGTCTCCAAAACATAGGTTATGACCCCTCTTTGGAACGAGCCCGTCGAGCTCGTTCCAACGAGGGGTCATAACCTATGTTTTTGAGACAAAAAATGAAAAAAATTAGTTATTCAAGATTTTTTTGGCAAGTGTCGTCTGCTTTTCATGTTAGGTAAAGGGTTTGAATTCAAGTTTAATCGTGAAAGGTTTGCGGAACACAACTCTAGTGAAGGAATCAACGACTGATGTTGGAATTATTGATTCCCGGCTTCACCATTGTGGTATCTGTCTTATTGATAAATGAAACATTTTAATCAACCCTTTCAATTTGGAAAGCATAAATGTTTGCTCAAAGCAAAAGTTGGAATTTCATGAGTCGACAACACAATCAACACCTAACTGTATCGGGGAGGGGGTGGGTCGGGGAGGGGGTAATCAGTGATAATTTATACACACATCAGTGATTACTGAACCTCATTACAAATACAAGACAGACACACCCATTTAACTGTATTTTATAGTGTATTTTGAAAGTATCGATGTAAACAACTTCTGCGCCTAGTAACGCAACAAACGGAGGGGGCAACTTTAGATTTGTTTATACAAGAAAATGACATCTAATAAATAAAAAAAACGAACCATTTAGGGCGCAAGGGTTGACTCTGTTAATATTCATTATGCGCGTTGTCTCAGATCAACAAAGAGACAGAAACATTTAAAGGACAAGACATGAGATACGGGGTGTTCGGTCAGATAATCATCGAGAACGAAGTGCTCGACCTTTTTCAGGCCTAACACCTTGCGTTCGTGTTCTGTCTGACTTAAAACCCACTTTACATTAAATTCTTCATTCCATGCGAAAAGAAATTAAATACTTTCAACAGATTGAGGATAATGCAGAACAGTCGCTGTGGACCCGTCATAATCCACACGTCGACAGTGATGTCCACACACAGGTCCACCAGGTAATAAAGTTCATCATCAGCAAAATTTTAAGTAATGAAGCTTGTATCCGGTGCTTCATTAATTAAATTTTTCATGATTATTCCTGTAATCAGCGTTTGGAACCTATATTACTGCGTCCGTGGAAACATTGCCCACCCGGGGAAAGCGACCAGTCCACGGCGGCCGCACTGCAAAAGGTGAAAATGTGAACAGTATTTAAATGGAGAGTTGGTGTTCGGGAAAACTAATCGAAGACAATAGCGCGCTTTGCATGGATGTTTCAATAGAGACTCGTGGTAAAAAGTCGATCAGGCCACGCTGAATGTTTGTAAGGGAACAATAACTGTGTAGTATTTTAAAGAATGTCATGTTATTCTTTTGATAATGTCCGATTTTTTTTTTAAATATACACAAATTATACATCAAAATAAAGGTTGAGCTGCATAGATCACAACAAATATATGACATCAACTCACAGAGTTGACAGCAGGCCACAATGGTGCCTGAAAGTCTACTACCGTATTCGTACCAGAACTGATAATAAAATATTGTCATATAGTTATGACGTCACTCCTCTGTTTAAAAGAGGTGATACATTTCGAAATGTTGATAGGAGCATAGGCTGTATTCAACAAATATCACCCCAAGCTCTGCAAAACCTGGGCGATGAAGAATATCTTTCGAGAACACATGCTATGAACTGGGAGTGTCAGCTCTGACATAAACAAAAGCCCGTAAAAACATTCCAGTAGTCTGTATTAAAGTATCTGAACTCATTCAAGCACTATTCTGAACTTCCACGCCTGGTCAAGTGAGAAGAAGAATTTCATTGCTTGTAATACCTTCAAAACCTAGGCACACACGACGCGATGTGAATGTTGCGATAAAGTGAAATATTTCACCTCTCAGTTTAACATTTTGACACGGTTTAGTTCTTTGATTGGAGCATTACAGACGAACAAAGATAACATTAAAGAGAAGAGAAACAAATAATCTATGAGCATAACTTTGAAGCAATAATTTGTTTCGTTAGAATTAATATCTTTGATTTTGTTTCACATCACACACTGGAAAACTAGTAATATATTGTCTCATCGATGCAAGGCTGAAAATTAAATATCACGTCCAAAAATATAGAACTGAGAAAAAATATTGATTATTATTTTAATGCATCGCGCGTACCATTCCCGATGCCTCGTGCTTTTAACCCTCTAACTGGAATAGTGGATTTGAAACAATTCTCATTTAACCAAACATTTTCATGTTTTTTTCTGCTAAAACATTGCATATGACCCCTTCATTGGAACGAGTACGACGCACATGTCCCACCGAGGGACCATAAGCTGTGCTTGGGAAGCAAACAAATGAAAATCAACAATTTGAATGCCTTGTGTCATGTGTAGCGTTGACCGTTTTTACGGTCACGTTACTGTAGGGGTTAACAACATTAACTCATTGCAACGACGCACTCAAATCTAAACTCCTTCAGAAAATCGGACATTTTTGGCTTTGGCTTCTAAAGTGACAAAAACCTACTGTAATGCAAGTGCCACCTTAGACAGCAGCTTAGTTAATCTGATCGAGACTTGATATTGAGTCTTTCTTGCTCATTGTGGGTCTTTTGTTTGTCACAGAGAGCAACTCTGTGACAAGTCGTTTGCACCATATCAGCTCGCGATATTGAACACACAATCACTCGGGCATGTTCACGCGCGATTATATATCCAATATCACTTGCTATCTA
This sequence comes from Pictodentalium vernedei, assembly GCA_031216915.1. Lineage (NCBI taxonomy): Eukaryota > Metazoa > Mollusca > Scaphopoda > Dentaliida > Dentaliidae > Pictodentalium > Pictodentalium vernedei. The sequence continues at coordinate 57,401,296 of CM062289.1, forward strand.
TGGTGTAACCTATACATATTTCAGGCAAACAATCCGTGGCCAGATGTGCTTCAGATATCCACGAACACGATAAGGCATCAAAATTCTTCAAAAAGCAGCTACATAGCAACGTGGGGGTGAATTCCAAAACTCTGCTTTTGTTTGCATTGTAAATCTATTTTCGATTTCCAGTCACGGTCATCGGACGGAAAAAGCATCGCTATACACTGCCGTCTAAAATCAAATAATGAGGAAAACAGCCTTTAAACAGCATACTGTTGTTATACAGATACTGCACAGTTGCAATATTCTATGCAAGGTATCATGACGCTTGCTGAAATTTCTTAGAATTAAGATTTTGTTTTTTGATGGAAATTCGTGGTTTAGTGTGATTTGCGCATATCCGTCGAACATGGAATCCATCTTCAAATGCAGTCCTATCGATGCACCCTAAAGTGTTTTGAATGCCTAGCTTTGTTATTGAATATCTGAAGCAAATTTGGCCACAGGTTGTTCTCTGGAGATATTATTTTATTATCCGTTCTGATACGAATACGGTAGCAGACTTCCAGGAACCAGTGGTGCCTGTGTGGAAGAATCAGAATTTTGATCTGAACTGTATGTAGTGCATATTGTTTAAGATGCAGTTCAGGAATATATGTGGACTGTATTCCCACTTCAGACACTATTTTAAACAGCAGAGCGAGAGAGAGATTAATCAACGCCACCTGTAATCTTATTAAAGCTTTTATATTGGTGGCCAATTAAGCAAATAAAGTGCGCGAAATTCGTTTGTCATATTTCACATTGTTCACATGTCTCGAAGGCTGAAATTGGAGATCGTCCATCGCGAATTAAAATTTAATTAAATGGTAAGTATTTATATTTGCGAATATATCATTTCATAAATCCCTATTTAATTGAGAAAAGTGTCTTACAGATTCAAAATTTACCAATTTGTTCGGAATTATAGCTGTTTATAACAGCTGATTGAAATCGAGATAATTTGGCTTAATTTATTAAGGGAGGCCGCTCCCATTTCGCAAAGTGATCAAATTAATTTGTATCGAGCAGCTATTAAATTAGTATAACTATCTTATGAGGGTTGATGGCTAAATGTAGTAATGTGAATTATTTTAATACTTTTAATTGTAAAGATTTTATTCCAGTGAGATAGTCAGATCTTTATCATGTCAGTAATCTGACATCATTTGTGTTACAGATTTGCGGTGATAAGTGCCTAACTTGAAGATTCAAACTTAGCTCCAGATGCAGGGACCTCTGTTTATTACTCTAAATTCTTTAAAATCTCTTTTTGATTAGAATGTGGTAATAGTGTTCAAGTAGTATACTAGGGCCTGTTTATGACCACTTGACATACATGTAATACCTGGGCTTGGGCTGGCATTTTATTTAATATACGATTTGTCTCGGTGACTGAGCACATAACTGTTACAGTTTATTCTGTGTTGTCCAGGCTATGGAATGGTCGTCTGATGTGGGTTAAATTACAAAGATGTAGTTGAGGTGTTTTATTGGTTGTTGTGGTGTCACATAGTTATATTGTTGCAAATACTTTCAGTTGCATAAACTAAAATCCCAGGCAACCTGATCATTGCTGTTCTATATTTGTAGAATAATTTCTGTTTTAGCGCATTGATCAGGTAGTTGGAACTGTATGTGCACAGAGATGGATCGCATACAAATAAGCAATAAATTATGCATTGTTTTGTTGGTATGTGAGCCATCTTTGTGTGGGTGCCTTCAACATTAGAAAGTGACACTAAACCTCAAGTCAAAATCGAAATAATTTTCTGTGCAGATTTTATTCAAATTGCATATGAGGTTATATTCATAAAGCGTCATAATATTTACATATGGTTTTATTATTTATTAGATCTCATGTGAACTTGTACATTTTTTTCAGGGTTTTCAATTGTTGTTCTTTAATAAATGATTGGCGGTTGAACCTGCGCCTGTGTCATTTTATTCTATAAAGACACCCAGTTACATCTGTTGTTAACTTTTTGATTTGATTATATTTTCCGTGTTCTTTACCAGTCCACCTTTATTTTGATGTACAATTAATTCAAATTTATGGAAATTAAGGGGTGGGAATTTCAAAGTAAACAAATTTCTCTTTCTAAAGTAGCACATTAAGGGGATACAACCACACTTCAATATAGGAAACCTGACTAAGTAGTAAAGATTTTCACAACCCCAGAACTTCATACATCATTTGTTAGGTTATCAAACATAGACGGTAATGGTAACATGGTAATTTCTGGTGAATGCACAGTTGTAAGCATGTTTGTGCATGTAACTGCATTTCCTGAGCCTCACACTGCAAATTACCCATTGTGACTTATTTTTGAAAAGGATTGTAAAGAATAACCTCAACATCATAAGAATGGAGGAAATTCCCACATCAACCTATATTTGAAGAAAAATGAGAATGATTTTTTTTGTTTACAAATGAAGTTTACCAAGTGACTATTCACACTGCAAGAACAACCCCTGAAATGTCAATTAGTTGAAAGGTTAGGAACTTGAATTTGCTAAAGTATGGCTGTCCAAATTAACCATAGTCCAGAGCAGTTTGAAAAATTCAATAGTCTTTCAATGAAAAAGAATGGTTATGCAGTCCAGTGTTGAATATGTACATATACCTCAAGTCAATATTTGACTTGATCACTGATAAAACACCTATAGAGTGGAACTTCCTCCCTGATAATAACTTCAATGTGGATGATTACATCAGTACATGTATGTTTGAAACATGTAAAAGAAAAAAGTGTGGGGGAGGAATTCCACCCTAAAGGTGTTTTTACTGTGATCCACTTCCGACATCTTAATCTTACACAATATCGTACACAATACACATGTACTGTACGTGGGGAGTGGATTGTAACTAAATCACCCGCGGAGTGGAGTTATCACCCAAGCTATAACTTTCAAATTGTGTACATATCGACAAAAAACACAAGCAATGTTTCAGCCAATGGACCTCCGGGTTTAACCCGGAGGTCCATTGGCTGAAACTTTGCTTTTGTTGATTATGTTTTGCAACAAAATTTGCAATTGTTGTTTGGGTGGAATCTCCACCCTGCGGGTGATTTAGTGATAATACACTCTCCGCGTACTGTAGCAGTCACTATACCTCAAGATAACCCACACTTGAGAAACACGCGGACTTTACGAACGACGTTCCATACTTCTTACCTGCCTTGTTGACACAAATATCAAGATCCATCAATCAGAACTGAATGTGTGTGCGTGTAGTTGGGTCAAGTTTAAATTCTTGATCACTTACAAAATGAAATGTACTTTGCTAACTTCGTGCAGGGAATAATGTTCTGTTGAAACCTGTTGTTTTCATTGCGAAATTAAAAAAAACAAGGCAACGCAAAACGTGTGCAAACGCCCCCGACCCGTATGCAAGTTCGAAGTAGCCTTGAAGGTATTGTGGGACAGAAAAATTTTCTAAGTGGAAAGAGTGAAAGCAGAAAATCTTCTAGAAAGCAGAAAAATTGTCTAAGTCAAAAAAGAGCCATAACTCTGGGAAAAATTATTGGTCGGAACTCGTTCCTTGTGCATCTCAGTTCCCCCGTGCAGGTCCATCAGAATACCAAAGGAGATCCAAATCCGAGTGATTTGAAAATACAAGCAAAACATTTGTATGGACAGACGGACGGACGAAGGGCTTCACTAGATACCCAGAATCCCCTTCGGAACTGGGGGAAAATAATAACAAGGAACACGGAAGAAATGCTGGCAGGGACGAAGGCATCCTCGATCCAAGAGGAGGATGCACCAAAAAACGATCAAATGCAACATCGGCATCAATAAACAATAAAGGGGACAAAACGGACACAGCTCAAGCAGTTCATTTGGAATATTTTGCGACTACACATTCAACTGTGGTTATGTTCGTGTTTACTATGTTATGAAGCAAACGTAGTCTTTGTCGTCAAGTTTGTATGAAAAATTGTGGGAAGGAACACAGCATGGCTCTTCCAGTTGTTGTTCCATGCATTTGTATTTGTAATGAGAACATGACAAACGTAGATTTACGGATTGAGAAAAAACTTGGAGGATGGAGTTTTCATAAACTGTCCAAACCGAGATGATGAAAAATGATCCTCACGTTGTTAGGATGAAATTTAAGAAAAAGATACAGCGGAAATATGTTATTAGAACATTTTTCATAATGCCCTTTTCGATGACATACGCCCGTTATTCGATCGCCGAGGTCACAACGATCATTTTGACACCTCACACGACTGTTACAACGAAGTATTTAAATTTGTATGTTCTTTCAGGACACACCCTTCATTGTCTACAACTTTCCTGAACTATCACCTCAACCAGTTAAAGCACCGAAACCCATCGCAGATCAAATCATCGCATAAAGGTGATATTCACATGATCAAAAATGGATGAAAATTTTGTTTATGTTCTAAAATATATGAGCACTTTCTGAGGTAAATATATTATTTTCAAGTAATGCGTCAGGTGACATCCATAATTGTGATAGAATAATATTATGTAAGAATTAATGATTAAAGAAAAATAAAAACTCACAAAAATATGTTTTTGATTTCCATCAAACTTTCCGAGAACAGGGTTAATAAATGTCAAAATATTCCTCAACATTGTCGAACAAGTTGCACAAGAAAACACTCTACAGTAATGGAGTCACAACAATTCTGAAAGCATTCTTCAATTGGAATAATGAAGAAAAGCAAATATTTCTATTAAACATGTGGATGGGTGTTATGGTAAGCATTTAAGGGGAGCTGTTTATGTCAGCATGCTTTTCCAGTCTAACCCAGTTCACATGTTCTGATCAGTCAACCTGTAATCAGAGTTCACACTGGTACTTCTGAAATATATAAACAACCCCCCCCCCCCCCCCCCTTAAATGGACACCATGACCCTCAGCCACACGGTTATACAGAAATATCTAATTTCTTCATCATTCCTATTGAAGAATGTTTTGAGTTTTCTGTGACTCTATTATTGTAATATGTTTTCTTGTGCAACTTTTTGCCATACGATTGGGGAGCATTTATACGTTCATCACCCCTTTGCTGAGAAAGCTTGATGGAAATAAAAAACACAATTGCTGGTGGCTTTTGATTTTTTTTATCATTATTTCTCACAAAATATCATTCTATCACAACTAATGTATATTTAGCTCCTGAGAAAGTGACCATATATTCATGAGAACATTTTTGATCATGTAGCCATGACCTTAAGATTTTATGGCAATCGATTTTTCAGCCGAAAATGGAAAGAATATTTTACATAGATACTGCTGTCATGTGTTTTTAAATATGATCGGAAGCTACCGTCATTGAGTTAACAAAATAACAGGCAGGTATTACATTTAAATTATGAGAAGAGTTCGAACAATGAAAAATGATATTCTATAAAGAACGGTTCGAAACCTTTTAAAACATACATCTTCAGAAATCTTTTCAAGCCATTTTATTTCTGAAAAGCAAAGTGGAAACAACATCTGAAAACATTCATTTGAAGGCATCTGGAATTGTATGTTTGAGAGGAGACTGGAGGAACATTCAATAAAGTGAATTAACCCTTTATCCCTGGTAGTATCTTCCATGTCAGTTCCATGGTAGCAATAGGAAGAGTCCATATTTATTAATTGGGGGTAGACCAATTAATATTTTCAACGTGCAGCCTCAGGGCTGCATGCTAAAAATATTGATTGGTCTACACTACACATTTACTTTGCAGTCATCCCCCTTAATGACGTTATGACGTAGCTTGTGACCCGGCCCGAAAAACAGCCTCTGGAGTTCAAAGAGTTAGGGCTCGTGTCTAACTTATTAATGCACTCCATTGATTGGCGTACAAATATTAGGAGACCACGCGAGAAGATCAATATGATGATAAAGACCAGAAGTAACTTTCCTGCAAGTAACAATTAAACTTTTGTTCCCTATTCTGTTTTACTAAAAACCTATTCCAATGGCATGAATATTCAGAAACACTATAGCACGACTGCATTGCTTTTTCAACTTCAGGCGATACATAGATCCGCAGAGAGTCACACGACCATTTGATTAGGTTAATGTTTATCGCACGAGTTTGGAAAGGCACCAAAATACTACGAGAGACAAAGCCTTGAGTGGTATTCCACGCCAAACGAAACAATTTACAAAAGAAATACGGGAAATAACAGAAACACAGATACTATAAACCGGTAACATCCATGTTACAGCATCAAGATAAATGGTCTGTTGAATGGGAATGGGTCCATGTATCCCCACAAATATGACTGGTTTCATTCTGAAAAGGTGCTAAAGCCTGCATCACACACACGTGCAATAAAACGTTTTTTTTTCTGTCTCGCACTATAGAATTCCGTAAACAAATCTTACTTTTAGGTGGGCGTGTAACAAAATACAGACATTGGGAAATGTTCTAGATACACCACATGTGGAATCCGCATTACGCGTAAGAAAGTCATATTAGAACACATCTGGTCGCACGTTACGCCTTTGAGTGGCGTTATGGCGCGAAGGAGATGGCTCGACACAAAACAGTGTTAAGCAAGAAATTTATCAGGCCGTCGAAGGTGATATATTTCTTCAAAAATATCACTTTAATCCCCTGAATTCATATTTAACCCTTGGATACTTTTGTACGTGTTATTACGCACGAAAACTTTTGTTTAATTTAACCCTTTGATACTTTTGTACGTGTTAATACGTACGACATTTTTTGTTTAATTTAATAGTGGTATAAATACAGAACGCAACGCGGGTGGAGTATAGGTAACAGAAATCCACGAGCTTTGTTGGAGGTTTCTCTGTATTTGATGCGCGCCTTTGGTGCGTTGATCCTTCCCCCAGACTCTACTCTGGTTGTGTTCTGGCTCAAAACACAAACACTGTCGACAACTGTGTTATGACGTCATAAGAAGTTACAATCGATATCAAGTTCTCAAAGTTCCCTGCCATCTAAAACATACGTGCAAGCAAGAAGATTATAAAATCAGTGCATTCGGACAAATTACGGTAGCTTTCCAGTACGATACATTCGTTATAAAGGTTTTAAGTAGTGTACTCACAACCATCTGCAGAGTATATGAGGCTGGATACTCTTCCAAAGACACATACATGGAATTTGTCGTATTGGAAAGCTATCATAATAAAATGCCCAACGTTTTGTTATTTAACCCTTATGCTGCAAATCGTAATTATTGTCGCATATGCTTATGATGGTCGATGGTGACAGGCGGGGATTAACACTGTCATCTGATGAAACTTGGAAAGAACTCAGAGTGATATTTCCAATAGTTAATTAGATATGGTTAAAACTAGTGTATTATAAATGTTTATTAAACTTCCCCAAATAAAAACATGTATATGGTTACTCCATATGAGGTAATCGTGGCTGTTAGTGTTAAAGTCGCAAATTAACTGTTTTCACGCGCTGCTTTCTGGCAAATTCATTTGGGGTCACCAATATTTGTGGCTGCCCTGTGATATAGATGGCGATGAAAATCTAAAGTGGGTGTGAAGAACACTGGTTTGACATCGATGAAGGATACACTTGCACACCAAATATGAAGCCATTCCACCATGTATGTTACAAGTTATCATCTAAAAACAAACATTTGCGAAAAAATAAGTCAATAAAGGGCAATAACTCTTATAAATAACAGGGCGAATAGCAGTCGCCTCGCACGTGATATCAATACGATACACTTACATATCAAATACGATGTCATTCCACTGGGTATTTTAAAAGTTATTGGGTTTAGAAACTCGTGGGCCACAGGCCGACAGACAGACATTGCCACAGATAGAGCTCGCTTGTCGTATCTTTAAAACTTCATCGACACTTCACAAACACACAGTGTTTTGCTAATGGATACGGCCCCATTCACCTGACACACCTGCAAATGTTCAGAGGAAAAAGAGAACTTCATAGAAAGTGCGACTCAAAAACCCCATATTTGTCCAGACATGAACTGAAAGGATTGGTACAATTCATTGGTTTTTGATGTGCATATTTTATGTTAGTCACAGGCGTGATTAAAAAAAAAACTTTTAGCTGTTTTAACCGCTGATGAAATGTATGAAAGCACCCTTAACCCTTTGAATTCGAGCGGTATCTTCCATACAAGTTCAATGGCAGCAATTAGAAGAGTCCATATTCATTATTTGGGGTAGACCAATCAGTATTTTCAACATGCAGCGTCAGGTTGTGCCTGGCAAAACAATTTTCAAATCAATATTATTATCAATTCATTGTGCGATACCAACACATTAACCGTAATTTACATAGACGGTAAGAAAGCCCAACAGACTTATAAATAGACGTGCATATTTTCCATCTAAATAGCCATTATCGGCCGGGGACCGGAGTCAAATATAACGGCATGACTTACTTCCGGAAGCGTTGTTTATGTTTACAGTTTGCAGACGACAAACGTCAATATAAGTAATAACAAGCAATAAGTAATAAAAGTCATGTCACAATCGTTCTCTCAGACTCATTCGTCAGAGTTGGATGAAAATGAAATAGAACAGGTGCGTTAAATAACTGCACGAAAAACTATAACATGAACAAGAACAACTGAATAGCTGACGGCAGTGGTCAAGGAGAATCTGTAAATTTATCTTTAATAAATGTTGTTACTGTTAATTTTCTTGTGAATATTTAACGGGTAACTCCAGAAATCCTACTGATACTACTGTGTCTGAATGCAAAGTACCGCAGAGAGGTATTGATAATAATAATAATAACAAGATTTTCTTGGGCGTTTTGGCTCCATTATCGGATCGCTATCAGTGATTAGCAGCCCTACAGTCATGAGCGGCCTTCGGCGATAGCAAGGATAATTTCGATAGCCGAAGGCCGCTAATGACCGTAGGGCTGCTAATCACTGATAGCGGTCCGATAATGGAGCCAAACGCCCAAGAAAATCTTGTTATTGTATAATTAGCTGAAAACATACACACAGACATTATTGACGAGAATGAGTGAAGAAAATAAATTTTCTTTTTTAAAATCATTTTTTTTTCTGCTGGTGTAGAAATAATATATGGAGTGAAGGAATTGATGTTTTAGAGACGATCTCTTATTCTTTAAGTTAAAAAACCCGAGCAACTCATACCCAGGCCCAAAGAGTAGTTAGTTACCAAAATGAATGCAGAAAAGAAAATCTTTATTCAAAAAAATATCTACTGGTGAATATAATATATAGAGTAAACGAAAAGATGTTTTAAATGAGACCTCTTGTTCTTTAAGTTAAAAAATATCTAGAAATTCATGCGTTTACGTATTTCTGACTGTTAGTTTTTTCAATATTATTATTTTTGCAGATATACCGAAACTAATCGTAGGTATTTGGAAAGTAGTCATGCAGTACATCGAATGGAAATATGAGGTGACCAACCTTCCCCGAGGGGGTGGGGCAAGGTTGTCAAAACGTATTAAGAAGATAGTCGTGCAATACATCGAATGAAAGGTCTCGGTACACAGTGTTTAAAAATGAGGTGATTGATGCTCTCGATGGGGTGAGGTGGGGCAAGGGTGTTGTCAAGACGTCATCGGTATTAGGAAGGTGGTCATGTCACGTATCAAATGAAAGCTCTTAACATGTAGAGTTCTAAAATGAGGTGACCGACCTACCAGAGGGGGGGGGGGGGGGTCGGCAATGCTACTAAAACGTTGTCGGTATAAGGAAGGTAGTCATCTCACATATCAACAAAAAAGGTCTCGATACGTAGAATTTGCAAATGAGGTAACCTACCTTCGGGAGGAGGTGGTGTGGGGCAAGGGTGTCAGAACATTATGGGTATTAGGAATTTAGTGACTTAAAAGGTCTCGATGCTTAGAGTTCGAAAATGACGTGACTGACCCACACCGAGGGGGTGGTGAGATGCAGGGGTGAAAAGTGTCATAATGTTTTGAAAGGACGGCATGCGACATATCAAATGAAAGATCTCGATGCATAGAATTCGAAACCGATATGTTTGACCCTTGATACTTTTCAAATCTATTTATACCTAATCCAGACTCGATCGATATGTTTTGCAGATGTTTGAAAATGTCAGCAGCTTGTCAATGAGTTGTACAGTATTATAAGTCTACTCAAAGTAGGACTTCTGTACCTATCTCTGAAACCTGTTCGACTTACTAATGAATTTGCACCTAATCTAAACTCTAATTGATACAGTACGTGGAGAGTGTATTATCACTAAATCACCCGCAGAGTGGAGATTCCACCCAAGCAATAATTGCAAATTTGTTGCAAAGCATAACAAGCACAAGCAAAGTTTCAGCCAATGGACCTCCGGGTTAAACCCGGAGGTCCATTGGCTGAAATATTGCTTGTGTTTTTAGTCGATATATACCAAATACGAAAGTTATAGTTTGGGTGGTAACTCCACTCTGCGGGTGATTTAGTTACAATCCACTCTCCACGTACTGTATGTTTCTCAGGCATCTGAGGTTAGGAGAAGGTTATCACTGAGTTTTCTAGTGTTATACGTCGAGTTAAAATAGATTGCAACACTTAATCCTAAACTCTGATCGACCTGCAAATGAATATTTACATTAGGCAGACTCTAATTATATGTTTCTCCGACATTTGAGGATATGAGCAGGTTATGAATGAGTTGTCTAGTTCTATAGGTCGAGTTAAAGTAGGGCCTCAATACTTATTCCAAAAACATGATCGACTTTCCAATGAATATATACCTAATCCAGACTCTAACGGTATGTTTTTCAGATGACTGAGAATGTCAACTGGTTTTCTGTGAGTTGTCTTGTATTATAAGGTTAGTCAAAGTAGGACCCTAATTCTTAATCCGGAAACCTGGTCGACTTTCAAATAAATATATACCTAATCTCGACTCTAACGGTATGTTTCTCTAATGTTTGAGAATGTCAGCTGTTTGTCTATGAGTTTTCTAGTATTGTAAGTCTAGTTGAAGTCGGACCCTAATATTTAATCCCAAAATCTGAAAGACTTTCAAATGAATGTATACATAATCCAGACTCTAGCGATGTTTCTCAGATGTTTGAGAATGTAAGAAGATTGTCTATGAGGTGTCTAATATTGGAAGTCTAGTTCAAGTAGGATCTCGGTGCTTAACCCTAAACCTGATCAACTTTCAAATGAATTTACGCTTAATCCAAACTTTAATATATTTCTCAGGCATCCGAGGAGATCAGCAGGTTGTCTGTGAGATGTCTAGTATTGCAAGTCTAGTTAAAGTAGTACCCTAATACTTAATCCCGAAACTTGGTCGACTTTCAAATAAATATATACCTAATCTAGACTCTAACGATATGTTACTCAGTTGTTTGAGAATTTCAGCAGGTTATCAATTAGTTGTCTAGTGGTAGAAGTCTAGCTAAGGTAGCATCCGAATGCTTAATCCCAAAAACTTGTCCGATTTTCAAATGAAATGATACCAAAACCAAACTCAAGGGGTTTTGAAAAGTTTTTTTTTATGTTTTTTAAGGTTTTAATGTTATTTCTGCATTTTATTTAAACAATGAATGTAATCCCACACCCGAGGGGAACTCCACTCACATCCACGGACGCAAAACTGGTTCGATTTTCAAATGAATATTCTAAAAAAAACATCAAAGAAAACATCCCAAAAACTTTTAAAGAAAAAACGTAACTTTTTAAAAAAAAATTTTTTTTTCAATTTTTTAATTTATTTTTGTTTTGTATATTTTTTTTACATTTTTTACTTTTTATCCTTACCATGACTGTAACTTCACTCCTGGGGGACCTCCACCGACCTCTGATGACACCCCGCGTTGCGAAGCCCCCTCCCCCGGGATCCATGACTTCCACCTGAAGGAATCCAGAGACTTAAAAAAAAAGATTTTTTCGAAAGTTGGAAAATATTGGACTAATTACTTTTTCCCTTAATTTCCGGGGCGCGCGTGAAGAGTGTCCTATTTATTTTATTTTATTTTTTTCAAGAAACATATTTATTTTCAAAATAATGAAATATTTTTTGACTCATTTTATTATTTCGAAATAATGAAATACTTTTTAACGAACATCTTTATTTTCGAAATAATGAAATAATTTTTAGCTTATTTTATTATTTTTGAAATAATGAAATAATTTTCATCGAAGTTATTTATTTTCGATATATTTTTTCTTTTAACAAATAATCAAATGTTTTGTTTCAGTATTTTTATTTTAATTACAAAAAATTGGAAATAACAGCGAGTGCTGCGCATACGCGACGTAGTTAGATCAAGGAAGGGAATGGTATGTTTCGATATCATTGACCATTACCTTAATTACTGCTCTCTCTCTCCAGTCTCCAAATTGTTAGAAGGCGAGACTCGTTTGATCTGGATGTCTCTCTCATCTCCTGTTCACTGCGGTAAACAAGCTCTGTTTTACTGATAAAATAGGACCCAGTTACCAATGCTTGGGAGGTGCAAACCCTCTCTAAAATGGGCAACATGGCTTATTAACGCTCACATCTGGTTTTGAGTTGATACTCATGTTGTGGTCATGATTAGCCATTGTGCAAAAATATGTGACCTTAAACACCAATAAATAATAAATCTCTCTCATCTCATGATTTTTGAAACACGCATGGACGTTAATCGCTATGTAACTGTTAGATATTTTGTGTTATCTCCGTTCAAGTACGCAATCGTATACTATGCAGTGTCTTGGTTTTTGTCTTCGAGCAAAATGGAGGACACGCACATAAAAAAAAAACACAAAGAAACAAAAAAAAACCCAAAACAACAGCAACTTTGATTGCGCTTCGTTCCCTACAAACTGGATAGCCATCGACAAGAATACAAAGCTTGGTATCTCTTAATATACTCGATGGAATGGAATGACGACACACTTGTCATCCCTCTTCACGCCTCACTTTTTTTATTTCCACTTTTTACAGTTACACGGTATAAGTTGTCATTAGATGTCCGAAAGTGATCTTAAACACAATAAAAAAACTCTATCCGTCGACTGGAAAAAAACCCCGCAGACTGGACGTGTAGAATCTCTCCACAGCAGCCAGTTGTCATGCTCTTTTCTTCAGAGGAGGTATATCTATAATGGTGTTATAATTACAAAAAAAAACATGAAGAGATCCACTTTTTCCTCCACACAAACAATGGAATAATTTGTCATTAACAGAGAGAAAAACTTAAACATCGACATCATATATTCTCTTGTAATGTTCATTGGAGAATAAGGAAAAATTATTGTAGAGACACTGCATTTAAACACAAAAAGGCATTCATTCACAAACACGACACAACCGTGTCGTACAATGCAATCAATGCCTCGTGACAGAAACTTATATCAAGGAAGATGAACGACTGTGCATCAGATTTGCCACCATGTACGAATAATGAAATTAGTGTAATGACTCGTGATGGAATCACATAAAAACGGAAGAATAATTTAATTCAGATTAAAAGCCCAGCCTGCTTACCTTTCACAAAATAACGTAGGATTTTCTTGCACTCACAGACCCATCTTCATCGAGGGCGACAGATCGAACAAATTTGTTTCGAACTCTACGTGTCGGGGCCTTTTATTTGATACATGACAAGCCTAGCTTTTGAAAACTTCGGAGGTCTTGCAATCTTGCCCCACCCAATCCTTCTGGGAGGGTCGGTCACCTCATTTTCAAACTCAACGTGTCGAATCATTTCATTTGATACGCAGCATGACTACCTTCCTAATACCAATGACGTTTTGACACCCTTGGGCCCTCACACCTTCGAGGAGGGTCGGTCACCTTATTGTAGAATTCTAAGTGTCGAGATCTTTCATTTGATACGCGACATGCATACCTTCCTTATACCGATGGCGTTTCAACCCCCCCCCCCCCCCTCGGAAGGGTAGGACACCTCATTTACGAACTCTACCCGTCGACACCTAACTTTTGCTGTATTTCGCGACTACCTTCGTAATACCGACACTGTTTTGGCACCCTTGCCCTACCCTACCCCGGGAGGTCGGTCACCGCACTTTCGAACTCTACGCATTCAGCCCTTTCGTTTGATATGTGACACGACAACCTTCCAAATACCGACGACGACATTTTGGCACCATTGCCCATCCCACTCCCTCTGGAAGGGTAGGTCACCTCATTTGAGACCTCTACATTTTGAGATCTTTCACTTGATATGCGACATGACTACCTTCCTAATACCGATAACTTTTTGACACCCTTGCTCCACCCAGCCCCAGGGAAGGCCAGTCACCTCATTTTCGAACTCTACGCGTCGAGATACTTCATTCGATGTGTTACGTCACTTGAATACCTTCCTAATACCGATGCCGTTTTGACACACTTATTTATTTATTTATTTATTTATTTATTGGTGTTTAAGGTCACATATTTCTGCACAATGGCTAACCATGACCGTGACAGTTTTACGGGTGGAGGAAGCCGGAGTACCCGGAGAGAACCACCGAGCAACGGCGAGCAACTGTCAGCTCCCCATCATACCAACTCCACACGAGCAGGGTTAGCATTGGTTGAAGACAGGTGCACCATCGACGTGCAGTACGCCTTAGTACACAACGTCACCGTGCCCCCACGTGGGCAATGGGGGTGAAGTGTCTTGCCCAAGGACACAACGCGGTTGCCGCAGGTGGGATTCGAACCGAGGACCTCTCGGCTTGCAGCCTGCACCTCTACCAACTGAGCCACCGCGCCCCCTTTTGACACACTTGCCCTACCCCACTCCCTCGGGGAGGGTTAGTCACCTCATTTACAAACTCTACGTATCGATATCGAGATCTCTCACGCGATGTATTACAAGGACTCCCTTCCTAATACCGACGACGTTTTGACCCACGGGGAGGGTCGATCACCTCATTTTCAGACTCAATGCGTCGACACCTTTCATTCAAAGTATAACACGCCTCCTTCCTAATACCTATGATCTATTTCACAATATCTACAAAAATAATAACAATGAAAAAATAACAATTAACCCTTTACCTACCATGAAAAGGAGACGACACTTGAAAAAAAATAAAATTATTGAATAACTAATTTTTTTCCATTTTTTGTCTCAAAAACATAGGTTGTGACCCCTCGTTGGAACGAGCTCGACCAATGAGGGGTCATAACCTATGTTTTTGAGACAAAAAATGAAAAAGTAATGAAAATAAATTGGCAATTTTTGAGAATAGTGCTGGCCGTTTTTGGCCGTTACGTTGGGTAAAGGGTTAAAAACATTTTAAAGTATGAATTTCTCGGGGTTTCTAACAACTTAAAGAACAACTGATCTTCTCTAAAACATCGATTCGTTTACTCCACATATTATATACACCAGTAGAGTTTTTTTTCAAAATATTCTGTGATATTTGATGTACACCACATACTTGTATGTATTTATACTTGTGCATTTGGTATTGTAACTTTATTACCAAGTTATGGTGAGAAGTTGTAATAAGCTAAAAGATAAAGATTCTTTTAAAATACTTGATGGAATGACATCCTATATTGGTATACAAGGGTATCTTTTTTTGTTTTATTAGGGTTTAACGACACATTAACAGCCAGGGTCATATCGTGTCGGTGACAGTTTTACTGGTGGAGGAAGCCGGAGTACCCAGAGAGAACCACCGAGCAACGACGAGAAGCTGTCAGCTCTCCAACATCGTAACTCTGAACTCTGCACCGCGGCACAGGCAGGGTTAGATTGATTGAAGACATGCGCACCATCGACGTGCAGTACGCCTTAGTACACAGCGTCATCGTGCTCCCATGTAGGCAATCGGGGTAAAGTGCCTTGCCCAAGGACACAACGCGGGAGCACGAATCAGTCGCTGAAATGGTCACCCATCCAACTACTAACCGCACTCGGCGTTGCTGAACTTCGATGATCTGACGAGAACCGGTTACCGCGACGTCACCGAGCCCCCACGCAAGGGTATCTTGTCAATGTCTAGCATTGCGTATGACGCCAGTGTTATTCGCCGTATTCTTATCAGAATTATTGTCCTCTATGGACTTGGTATTTTTTCGCAAATGTTTGCTTTTCATACGATAACTTTTCTGTGTCCTATTTGGTGCGCAAGTGTATCTCTCATCGATGTCTATGCCAGTTTGTTCAACGTATTTTCTCTAAAAGACATTGCCCATTACTAACTCGGAATTTGTTTGAATTTTTTGTTTTACCATCCGTCGCAGCTATTTTGTCCTTGCATCGATTAACTAATCACTTTATTACTCGCGATTTTTTTCACTTTTTCACTATATCCTTCACGAAACAGGTCCAGCAATATGCGTAACGAGCTTTATCTTTACAGCAGAAATTCCATAGGATTAACGTGGATGAAAATCACAATGTTTGTCAATTTTCGAGCACATATTTTAACATCTTCTCGCCGATGTCTCACAGGAGTTGTACCGCGTATTTTTGCTAAAGCTATTGTCCTTTAACCCACTGCACACTGATGTCAAAATATCTAAATTTCAGGCAGAAAAAAATTCCCATAATGCAACTAGAAATTTAACCAATTCAAACTCGTTTGACAGAGCTCATTGAACTCTATCAAACGAGATTGAATTGGTTAAATTTCTAGATGCATTATGGGAAAAAACAGTTTCCTAAAATTTTGGTATTTGACATCAGATTGAAGGGGGTTAAGGACTTGGAATTTGTTTCGTTTAGTGTAATAACAGTGAACAATTTCAAATAGCCAGAAAAACAGTGTCTGAAGTTAAATAGCTGTGTCGTTTATAAATACTGAGCTATGTGTATCCCAAATAGCGTTTTTTAATGATGAAATAATGGGGCCGATGGTATTAACGCCGGTGATTTAAAGTTGGATTTTCAAGGTTTTTTCACATTTGTATTCGAGACCACGAGTTCTAAAATGTCCTAAGTTTTCAATTCAATGAAAAGAAATTTAATTTTGAATTCAACTTTGTGAAGTGAAATTTAATTTGCTGACCCTCAAAAGGCATTTACGCGATAGCGTCAACATTCTTTGTGTGGATACAATTAAGCAATGTTGGCTTTCAATCATTCCTCGCACCTTCTGTGATGAAATTATAGAATATACCCATACCGCGAGTGGTGAGCATTTGGTACACCAAGCTACTTTGGGTATATTTCATTTGTACCATGATCGTCAGATTGTTAGGAGTTTAAATGTTAAATACAATATTCAGTATTAAATTCTACACAATGCCCGTACACACGTGCTAATCTGTATTTTGTTTACCTGAGCACCGATAGGCGGTACTTCGGCTGTCATTTTTTTCGGCGAAACGAAATGGAAAAAGAAACGCGCAAATCACGTATTTTCTCGTTTTAATAACATAATAACATACTATTTTGAGTTATGGATCCTTTATTAACACGAGACAACGGATGTTTGTTAATTTTTGGTATCTTATGAGGTAAACTCATTTAAAAGCGTAATAAATAATTGCCGCTTTCATTTTACTCTTCGCGAGGCGACGAGCGATAAATGTAGAAATTTGCATTCAGGCCGAGTTCATCTTGGATTTAGTTCCACTGTAGTTGTAAATTTTAATTATTGAAGTCCCATTTAAGTTTGTTCACCACAGACACACGTGTTCATCACGGTTGGTGAGTAAAGCTCATAGGCTTTTTATATAGGTGAATAGGTATTCATTATATAAATGTAGTGCTATATTTGGTAGTTTGGGAGGCAGGGTTGTGAGTAAATCGGAGGAGAGTATCTCCGAAGTTGTTCAGTCATATCTCCGGTATCTGACGTCAGATTTTTCTGAGCGTTTTCGGGTTTGCGTTTGTGACAATGAATACTGAAAGATTACGTGGTGAAACCTTCCAAAAGTGTAATTTGATTTTTACGGTTTTTTGCATCCCTGTCACATTTTACGTCCTATTTACGGCAAATTTAGTGCGTCAATGAGCACACAGCTGTATCCTGAATCCTTCCTTTGCGCAGTGTGTTTAGTTTATATAAGGGTATATCTTGTTGTTTTTGATGTACAGGTGCTATAAAATTGGCGGAAGGGGGAAGAACGTCAAAAATGAGATTAAATAAAAAAATCCAGAAACAGCTCCTTTTTTTTATTTTCGGAGGTGTTCAACACACTAAAGTTTCATATAAATCGAACAAACTTTAATTTTTTCCGACGTTGACGTCCTACCGTCACCCCAACGACAATCCAAACGAATTGTTGGCCGACTGAAAACTGATTATATTTCTACATATGGTTTTTTTGGAAAATATATTTCCAAAATTTCGAGAGTGAAAGTTCACCAAGAGGGTAGATATTAAACGTTCACGAAAAGTACGTCAAGTTGACATTATTTCGGATAAAGGGTTAACTTTGTAATTGTAAGAAATGCATTTAGTAGAGCCATCATGAAAGTGAAAGTGTGTTAATTTTATAGCTGTGTGAAGTATCTATACGTAGCTGTGCGATATTGAAAATCTGCATTTTAAATGAGAAATGTGCAAGATAGCCCCTAGATTTTAAGTGACGTAAAAACGTCAAAAATAGCGATAAATCCAAAAATAAAAAAAACTGGTCTTTTAGTGTTTGAAGTCTACAATATACATAATTTTCATGAAAATCGGACAAAATTTCATTTTTTGGTGACGTCACATCAATAACGTCACCCGAAAATGCGACCAGAGCTTTTGAGAATTTCCCAGGTCGGTACAACATGTTTAGATATGGTTTAGTTTGGGCTGATATTTCCAAAATTTCAAAGCAAAAAGCTTGATAGAGGAGATGATATTAAAAGAAGATGAAGAACAATGGCTTAATTGGGTACTGTTTTGGATAAAGATATAAAAATAAAAACAAATCGGGTTTCTTTACTTTAAGTGTCGGACAACCATTAATATTTGTGCCAAGTTTCGTGAAAGTCGGTTGAAAACCGTGGCCGTGATTCGGAAAAGAAGAAAAAAAAACGGCTTAACGATGTCAATAAGTGAAAGTGTCGAGCTCTGTCAAACAAGATATATTTGGTTATTATCAAACTGCTTTATGGAAAATATTTGCTGCTGAAAACTTTGCCATTTTGACACCAGAATGTAGAGGGTTGATAAAATTATCTTGATATCGTGTACTTTGGGAAAACGGTTAATCAAAACAAGAGTGACGTCCTTACCACTTACATCAACATTTTATTACAGATAAATTAAAAGCAATGGTAATAAAAGGTCCGTTCGATCGCTTTCCCTCAATTGACAACAACGCAGACGTCAAAATTGGGATCGATGAAGAACAAGGAAAGAAATAGTTAAGACCTCAAGTCTTGCCTGTAATTCTAACAGCGCCTCAAATGACTGAACGTCAGCTGGTGTCAATAAAAACACATCAGGATAAGATGAAAAGACCTTTAAAATTTTCAACTAAATAAAATGCAGATCGATTGCTCACAAAGAACACTTTTCCTCCTGGAAAGTCATTTGACAAAAGTATGTTTCGAGACAAAGTATAAAAATTGAGTAATATACCTCTTGCAGAACAAGATACATAATGCTCAGAAAACAGTGTCCGGAACTGTTTTCAACGAATTTATGGAAGGGTCGTCATTAATTTACAAGTAGTCTGCGTTACTTAGAGCCATACTACAACATCTCAGGCCACCAGTCCAAGTCTGTCAGGAACTCGACTTTGTTATGGTCTTACGTGGCCCATTGCTGATGTTTAGATTCAACTGACTGGAATGTTTCTGTTGGTTGAAGAAGTGAACTGTAATATTCCATCAGACTGAATCTAAAATATCATAAAAATTAAATTTCTTTGAATCAACGAAAGAAAGTTTCTTAATCGATCGAGACTTTTCTAAATTATATTATATTACGAACACTTTTAACCCTCAACCCAACGTAACGGCCAAAACCGGCCAGCACTATTCTAAAAAATCGCCAATTAATTTTCATTTTTTGTCTCGAAAACATAGGTTATGACCCCTCGTTAGCTCGTTCCAACGAGGGGTCATAACCTATGTTTTTGAGACGAAAAAATGAAAAAATAGTTATTTAAGATTATTTTTTGCCAGCCTCGTCTGCTTTTCATGTTAGGTAAAGGGTTAAATAAGTTTGTAAACTAAAATATGAACGAAGACTCACCACGGCAGTAGTTGTATTATTACTAGGCATAGTTCCACTAATAGTGTTTATGTTTTAAAGTTTTCGCGGTGAATTAAATACTTATTAGTGACATAATGTATAACTGGAACACGAAGGGATATCTTTATTTTGTGAGCAAAGGATCTCACACTTCATCCTCGACCGGTAGTCTGCGCACAAACTCCTCGAAAAGAGAAAAAACAACCAGGTCATAGCACGGACGGGTTCTTCACCTGAGAGTTTGTCCATAAAACTGCACGTCACTGGAAATATGTGACCAATGTCTCTTATTAAATTATCCTCACTGCTGTAAAATCAATAAAGTACGCTGAATTCCAAACGCCACCGACATAGTTTGCTTCGATAGTAATTGGGGCACAATTTCATGGCAAACAAATATCAAAACGAATCCGAAAAATAAATCAATTTCTTGGTTTGTGTACTAGTCCGGCAGCCAGTGCACCGTTGCGTGTTTTAGCATTTAAAGTTTTTTTCTCTCATCGAATTATGGTTGTGTACAACAGCCATTTGAGGAATCAATCGGCTGGACTTTTGTCAGCCTTGAGGAATTTGTGATATTTCAGTTTTTTTTAAAAATGGCGGCCAAAATGGCCGCCATTTTTACAAACAGGAGGATTTTAACCAATGTGAAGTGCTAATTGAAACAAACTAGCATCTTTCTTATCCAACTGATACACCCTTTAAATTTTGTGCAAAACTCAGACTGCTTAAATCCAAAATGGCGACAAAAATCAGAAAAATCGATGTTTGTTCACACATTTCACCAATTTGTTCCTGATTGCTAGTGCAATGATGGTCGTAATGACCAGTGTTTGTGATGGACAATCACATTACAGTAATGTTTAGGCATTTCCGTACAATTGTACAAGCTCTATCGGTTCAGGTATGAAGTTGGGAATTGGTCCTAATATATCGCCCGTAAATTACCAATGATAGCAATAGTATTAAAAATATCAGAATCGGAGATTCCTGGAATAAAGCACAAGAAAGATTATGTATACCACTAGGTAGTTTCAAAAATTGGTAAGTATTCAAAAATATAACAAAAAGGTGTCCAAATATAATGTCCAATATGGTATTTTCTAAACATTTAGGCAATGATTAGTCTTCATTTTCAGCAGACTCGCTGATAGCCCCGCTCGTCTGTTTATTACGGCATCCAATTGTTGCTTGGCAAGTACAGAAAACAGTGCCTGCTAACCGTGAGACAACAGAAATGCAGCTTGATATCTTGCATGGTGGTTGTTGGAACATGAGCATCGAATCCGTTTTAAGATATTGTCTGATGCTAGCAATACACTTTTAGGCAAAGTCAATGGCAGAAGTGACTTCGCCTTCTCGTCTCTGACAAACTCATAATTTGTAGGTTCCATTTTGGTTGAATGCTTTGACCAGATTTATTTATTTATTTATTTATTTATTTATTTATTTATTTATTTATTTATTTATTTATGCCACATCAACAGCTAAGTATATATAGTAGCGAGAAAACGGTTGAGCGTAAAACACGTCAATTTTAAGGTAAATGATTTATTAAAGAATAGGAAATAATTATAATAAAATGTCAAAGACAAGAGAAGATTTATTTATCCATTTATGGGGGATTAACGACATTTTCGACAGCCAGAGTCTTTTCGTATCGGGCAGTTTTACGGGTGGAGGAAGCTAGGGTACCCGAGAAGAACCACAGAGCAGCTGTCAGACTTCCCAACGTACTAACTCCACACAAGAAGGGTTAGCACTGGCTGAAGACAAGTGCACCATCGACGTGCAGTACGCCTTAGTACACAACGCCACCGTGCCCCTATGTACAAGAGTAGATTGAACAATAGTAAGTGAGGATATTAGTAGAGTAAATACCTTATAACTCAACCTGATGATTTGAGACTTAAAGAGTCAAGTTTAAAAAAATAAAAAGTAGTTTTAAAATTTATTAAAAAGACTGATTACGTTAAGAAATGACAGACTTCTGAGCGGGCTCGTATGATAAAATAGATCTGACAGCTATCTTACAGTCATGTTTTGCCCTCTGATATGTTAAACTCAGTGCACTGTAAGAGAATACGCTCTGCTCTCAACGCCTGTTGGCATGCACTCTCTGGTCTCATATCCCCCCCTTACAAAAAGGGATGTGTAAGTCTTGTATGACCAAAATGATATCGTGTCGATATCACATGGTCTACAAAGTTTACTAGACACATATTTATCATTGATATTTGGTCGGAAGTGATGGAGCTTATTATTTGTTGCCCCACTCCACTCCGCTTGCCACATGGATACACCTGCTTCCTCCACCCGTAAAACTGTCCGACGCGATATGCTCCTGACTGTCCAAAATGTCATTAAACCCAAATTGTGGCTTGCTCTTGTCAGTAATCATGTACTCTTCTTTAAGACTAAATTTAAAACTAAAATCACACAGATAGTCGGTCACTCAAATGGAGGTCTGTAGTACCCAATTCGTACTGTTGTAGAACAATTTAGAGTACGGGTACTATACGTGTATATTATACCTCACGTGACTTCCTTGCATTCTGATTGGCTTAATGGTGATACCCTATTTCGTGTAGTTGTCCAGCACAGAGCTGAAGGGTCACCACATGCGGGCACTAACTGTTTTCTATTTTTAGCACGGGCACTATATGTATTTTCTGGTTATAAAAACGTACAAAGCAACGATGTATCCAAAATGGTGACAGAAAATCCCGGCCACCTATTGGACAATTCGATTTACATAAAAAATATACACTTCGTTTTTTTAGTGTCGCAAGAATAGCCGCAAAGTTTTCCGAGGTGATACGTTCCGATAAATAGAGATTATTACCATAATGTGGATGTACAAAATATGTATCCGAGTCGAGCTCCGGGTTTTGAGGGCTGATCACGACGAGTCGAAGTCGAGTCGTGATCTGCCCTTAAAACCCGGAGTGAGACATTGGCAGAGGCGAGGAATAGTATCATTGTGTCGAACAATTATCAACATCCACACATTATTCTCATTTCTCCTTTATTGTTTAAAATAAAAACATCATTACATGTTTACAATTTGGATTGTAGATTATTTGGTTAATTTGCACGTTGTTCGATATAATACAGGACGAGTGCATGGCTTGTCGTTGAATACGCCCTTATAGTGCCCAATGAGGTGGTGTAGTTCCCTCCGTTTCGCGTCGGGAACTACGCCACTCACTGGGCACTATATGGGCGTAGTCAACTCCAAGCCATGCACTATTCCCTAATAATGAAATGAAAAGTCGTATTACGACTACTACTTGTATATTTTATTTATCCACAAATAATGTTTTTTTTTATAATCCCGTCTGACTAATATTCTAACTACATCATAAGGGAATGCCTTCGACGAAGACATTGCTTAATAATGAGATATCACTGTGGCTCACATGCTGCCATGTTGTAGCGTCATCGCCATGGTGGTACATGGTAGTAAATGTAAAAGGTGTTTTCCAGCCCAGCAAAAATTCATTTCGAGCCGATCAAAAAAAAGTAAGCGTAAAAGCAATAGGAATTTAGCTTGAAAAAGTTTATAGCCCATCTTAAAAAAAATAATAATCAATTTTCGCTCTGGCTGGTATTCGAGGAGAGATGGGCTAATAACCAATGGGGATTATTTTAGAAAATAAAAGAAAAGTCAAATTTAAGAGTGGGCAAGAATAGACGATCGCGAAGGATCTTTTTTCCCATACAAATTTCCCATTGGAATTTGTAAAAGTGCGAACGACGGCGTGAAATCGCTCGCCTCTTATATTTGCGAAACTAATTTATTTTCCCCATCATCGTCTTTTTGCTCAGCGTTATTCCAATGGGAACAAATTGAAGAATTGCAGAGAAGGTGGGTTTTCCTCTATTCATTTTCTCTCTTTTGCGCCCTCGACATCCCTCAGATTTCCAATTTTCGTCGTTTTGCTGTGTTAATCCAATGGTAAATGTTAAAGAATTGTAGAAGCGGCGTGTGTTTTTTTAAAGTATTTCGTCGAACCGAGAAATTATCCTAACTCTCCCCAGTTTCCTTTGTTTATAGACCTATTTGGTCTGAGTACATCCAATGCAGGCATTTAATCTATTATATATATTTTGACAGAGCTCATGGAGCTCTGTCAAGCAAGATGTAATAGAATAAATGCAACGTGTATCTCCAGAATACAGGAATAGCAATGGATACATAGCAATAGTAATTCGAGACTAACGGTCTCGTCGATATATGCCTAGAGGCGAGGTGTCTCCTTCGGTACATCATCTCAGAATCCCACGTGGTGCTAATAACCTATGTGTAGTCGACATACCAGTTTGTTTGCGGTGTGTGGTGAAATAATTCTACCGTTTTGTGGTATGTAGTGAAATAATTGTACAGTTTTGTGGCATATGGCGAAATAATTATACAGTTTTGTGGTGCATGATGATATAATCGTACAGTTTTATGGTGTATCGTGAAATAATTGTACAGTTTTGCAAATGTCCCGTGAATTCGTAATTTCTTGGAAGTTGGCACCCCTCCCCCTTCCCCACCCTCATCCTGGAAACCCCGTTAGATGAAACAATGCGTGTTTACTGTGGTAAACATGTTGATTTACTGGTAAAATAGAACCTTGTCATCAATACGTGGAATGAAAGAATTCTAAAATGGGCAACATGCACAAACGATTGACCAAACGTGACTTTATCTTCATATTGCGGTGACGATTGGCCATTGTGCAGAAATGTGTGACAATAAACACCAATAAATAAATAAATTTGGGGGCGTACGTGCAAAGAATTTTTTTTTTCTGAAATGATCTCTATTGCGCAGCGGATTTTTACACCTTATGGAAATTTAACTTTAGACAAGACTCCAAGTGAAAATGCCACGCCACTGTGTATTTTCTGAAAAAGTAATCGGGAATGGTCTCACCATGAATGATAATTCCCAACAATCCTGTAAATTCAATCATGAAAGCCCCGTTCATCAAGCTGCAGTTATATAGAATACTATTCCAAAAAAGTAAGGGATATTGGATAAAAGTGAGATATATGAAGAAACATATTTATATTTTCATCAAAAAGACAGTTGAGGTATTGCAATGTGATATCTGGTGAATGATTTCAACGATAGTTGGGTGTCTGACAAGCACACATTCCACTCACTGAGCTGTAGAAGACATGGATGGTAAGTCAGAGAATTTACCACATTCAGTCCAAGACCTCAATATCTTTTCAATCCTCCTCGGTTCGCGAGACAAGCACGGATCCTACGTGACTTACTCCTCACCAAACGACCAATATCAGCTTGACTGATGTTACTCGATGTTACTCCATTCTTCCTACAGTGCGGAGGCGAGTTCTGGACATTGGTAGGGGTCTATTGGCGTTGTCGTAGGCGAGTGCCAAGCATATCCCAGCCGTGCTCGATTAGTGAAAGGTCTGTACTTGATGCTGGACAAGGCAGTGCAGTGATGTTCAGCGCCTGGCGGAACTCTGTAGCGACACGGGCCCCGTGTGCTCTTACATTGTCATCTTAGAAAATGAATCGACGGCCGTGACGTCGCGTAAATGGCACCACATGAGCTGCTAACATGTTGTCACGGTAGTACTGCCTTGTGACATGCCCTTGGGTGACATGTAATGCCGTTCTGCTTGTCATGGTTATGCCTCCCCACACCATAACCGATCCATCACCAAAATGGTCGTGCTGCCTAACGGTTACGTCATGGTATCGTTCGTTCCGCCACCGCCACACCCTGTTTCGCATGTCGTAGAAGTCGAGAGTGAACCTCGATCCATTGGAAAACATGACGGTGCTCCAGCGACGATTGGCCCAGCGCTGTCGTGCTCCACACCAATTACATCTTGCTGCGATGTGACGTTCAGTCAAACGTGGAATTATTCGAGGTCGCGGAGTGTACAAATTCCAGCTTTGTAGGCGATTTCGGATAGTCTGACCACTGACCAGCATATCTGTTGCTCGGTGCAGCTGCTGTCCAATTTCTGGTGCACTTGGATGGCGGTTACGTAAGCTGTGGTTCGGATGAAACGATCCTGGTTAGCAGTTGTCGCCCTTAGCTGACCTGACCGACGTTTGTCATCAACATTGCCTGTCTGACGGTAGCGTGACCACAACCTGCTAATCACCGATTGGGTAACTTTGAGAATTTGAACCACTGCAGTCTGTCGGTTGCCAACTTCCAGCATGCCAACGACACGTAAACGTTCGTCACGTGTCAGTCTTCGCATACCCCAAAAGTTACCTTTCGCACCAAAAACTATCGATGAACGGGTTGATACCAAGAAAAGAATGATAAAAACTCCGAAAAAGCCCGTCCAGTACAAATGAATATTTCAAAGCGTACCCTACAGACATTAACGCTGCGATCGTGCGAAAAACCGACACAGTTTTCGTAGGCCGGTGATATTCATGATCCATACTAAACTTGGGAACATATTGATGTGTCCAATCACGCGTATCCAATACCATTTTCCGAAAATGAAACATCAGTTTGGATATCCCCTACATTTTTGGATTGGTATATTATGCCAATGGTGTAGTTTTTAAATTATGTGTGGTTTTAAGTGGCTGAATAGTACGAAAAGGCATCTCATAGTAGTCGAGTCCCGTAATACACCCCAAACACTGAAGGTAACCGCCCCTCCGAGAAACGCAAGTAGTGTGGCGGTAGGTGGAATATGATGATACTGATGGATAAAAACTCTTTGGCAGAATAAGTGATAAATAACTGGAATGCTACATTCATTTTGGTCATCAAAATTCTTTCAGGTGTCTTTGCCTTGTTGCAGTTCATGGGAGAGTGCCCACAGGGCTAAAATAACTAAATAACGTGACTTCAAAGCTAATATGAAGCCCATACACTGAGTACGAAGCCTTTATGTTGTGGGAAATATGGGCTTTCAGCACTCCGCCAGCTAGACCTAACAAAATTAAAAATCTCTTTCTCAGGCCCTCCCGCATGGTCATTTTGGCTGCCGCATGCTCTTTTTTATAACCAATGCAAACTTAAAAAAAAAAAATTAAATTGTTTATGTCTGTTATTTTACCCAAGTTAATAAAACTGATAACTTTGTTCCTTGAGTGCAACAAGGCTTTGCAATGCTTTAGCATTGCAAAGCCTTGTTGCACTCACGGAACGAAATACACAACTACCACCTATGTTAGTCTGTAGATTATGAGGCTTAAATCATAAAACAAACCAAGAACATGAACTTTTTTGATGGCAAAGAAATAATTATAAACTTAAAAAATAAAATAAAAAACCGTTAGCCCGCATGCAATTTACAAAAAAATGGCCCGAGAAACAAAAGATCTACTTTGTGGGGCCTTAACAGTGTTAATATTAAATTAAAACAATGCCAGTGAAAGTAAGATGTAGGTTTACCACAAGAATATTTAACCAATTTCCCTTTGGTTATAATTTGACATCCTTTCTTGGGACATGTTGGTTCCCCAGGTTGTTTTTTCAGACATGCATAAACTGGCCAAACTGCTGTTTCGTTTTCCTGTTAATCACCTGAAGGTATTATGATTTTTCATTTGCCTAGAGATCAGGTCTCCGAAAAATAGTTAATAAGTTGGTACTGTTAATGCTATTTTATGAGGATGAACTGACTTAGTGTCTTTTGATCCTATAGATTAAATACTTTGATGTAATACACTGTTGGGGCGCGGTGGCTCAGTAGGTAGAGGTACAGGCTGCAATCCGAGAGGTCCTCGGTTCGCATCCCACCTGCGGTAATCGCGTTGTATCCTTAGGCAAGACACTTCAACCCCATTGCCCACGCGGGAGCACGGTGGCGTTGTGAACTGAGGCGTACTGCACGTTGATGGTGCACTTATCTTCAACCAATGCTAACCCTGCTTTCGTGGAGTTAGTATGTTGGGGAGTCTGACAATTGTTCGCCATGGCTCGGGTACTCCAGCTTCCTCCACCAGTAAAACTGTCCGACACGAGGTGATCTTGACTTTCGAAAGTGTCATTAAGCCCTAATAAATAAATAAATAAATAAATAAATAAATACACTCTGGGTTCACTGGTTGAGACTAAACACAAACCGAGGGGGCGCGGTGGCTCAGTTGGTAGAGGTGCAGGCTGCAATCCGAGAGGTCCTCGGTTCGAATCCCACCTGCGGCAACCGCGTTGTGTCCTTAGGCAAGACACTTCACCCCCATTGCCCACGTGGGAGCACGGTGGCGTTGTGAACTGAGGCGTACTGCACGTTGATGGCGCACTTATCTTTAGCCATTGCTAGCCCTGCTTTCGTGGAGTTAGTATGTTGGGGAGTCTGACAATTGCTCGCCATGGCTCGGGTATTCCAGCTTCCTCCACCAGTAAAACTGTCCGACACGAGGTGATCCTGACTTTCGAAGGTGTCCTTAAACCCTAATAAATAAATAAATAAATAAAAAAAAATAAATAAATAAATAAATAAGGGCTGCTTGAGCCCTTTTCACACTACATTACAGGAAACCTCATTAGATCAGCGGGGGCCGTGGTACCTCAATGGTTAGAGTATTGAACTTCAAACCGAAATGTCCGCGTTTCGATCCTGACCAGTGGAAACCGCATTGTGTCCTTAGGCAAGGTACATAATACTGATTGTGCGCGGTCCAATTGTACACCTGGGGGCACGATGACGCCGTGTACTAAGGCGTATTGCACGTCGATGGTACGCATGTCTTCAACCAATCTAACCCTGCCTGTGCTGCAGTGCGGAGTTACGATGTTGAGGAGCTGGCAGCTGCTCGTCGTTGCTCAGTGGTTCTCTCCGGGTACTTCGGCTTCCTCCACCCGTAAAACTGTCACGGTCATGATTAGCCATTGTGCATAAGTATATGACCTTAACTGGTAGAGTGCTGAATTATTTCTGGTCATCAAAATTTACTCAGCGGTCTTTGCCCTATTGCAATTTATGGGAGAGCGTCCTTTGGCACTCTCCCATAAATTGCAACAAGACAAGACCATACAGTTAAAATAATTTCACTTCAAAAATAATATGAGGCACACCCCCAGAGTACGAAGCCTTTGAGTTGCTCTATGTGTACTTGAGAATAAAGCCCAAATATGGGCTTCCAGCACTCTCCCAGTTAAACACCAATAAATAAATAAATAAATAAATAATAATTGTGCACGGTAACGCTGTATTCCAAGTAGTTGGGGACAAACCTGAATACACGGAGTTAGTGTTAAATGCTGAAACGTATAAGGACAGACCCGAATGCACTACGAAATTTATAGGGAAAAAGCTGAATGCACTATGTGCATTCAGGTTTGTCCCTATAAGTTTCGAAGTGCATTCAGGTTTGTCCCTATAAGTTTCACCATTTAACACTGACCAGCGGTAACCGCGTTGTGTCCTTAGGCAAGGTACATATAATCCTGATTGTGCAAGGTAAACAGTGTGTTCTAATGTGGACTGCAACTGCACGTCGATAATGCACTTGTCTTTAACCGATGCTAGCCTAGCTTGTGCGAAGTTAGTATGTCGGGGTGTCTAACAAATAAATAAATAAATAAATAAATAAATAAATAAATAAATAAATAAATAAATCTGGTCATTTAGTAAAAGTCGACAAACAAACTCTGGCATTATGGACAATTCTTTTATTTCTATCCACTGACTATTTTAAAAATATCAGAATTCCTGTACCATTTCGCTTGTTCTTTGAGAAATCGTGTACTGGAGAAGGGACTTTCCCTTAGCGGAATATGACATTCTTTCATGAAGCCCACCGAAGGTATGAATTCAACAATATCTGGAATAGTCAGATAAAGTCGGGAAAAGACCAAATAAGGTAGCGCTGGTCATATTGATGGAAGAACGGCGCGGCAGTTATCTAGAACGGAGTTAGGGTAATCCAAAATAGTGTCTGGTTTAGGACGAGAAGGGTATACGTTGGCTGCAGTGGTTCGGGGAGGATAATTCTAGAATTTTGACCTCACAAATGAGAAGAGCAGTGGACGAAAAATGTTGAAAATAAAACCAGCAACAAAAACAAAAAGATGATTTTTTTTAAAGTAACTCTACCACACTACTAAGAGGTATCCACCCTACAATAATAAACTATTATATCGGAGGAATGGTATATATGGAGAACAAGGTGCCTGCGAAATGTTATTAGCAGGATTGACCATTTTGGTCCGGGGCTACGTATTTAAATATTCCGCAGCAAACCAGCTCAATTGAGCAAACCTGCTAATTAGAAACTAGCAAACCTGCCCAACTGAGCAGGCCGTCCTCTATCCACCACCTGAGCACTCGCCTAGTATGGGGTGGTCAAACCCCCCTGGGGCCTACAGTAATAAACTATTATACCAGTGGAGTGGTATATATGGATATTGGTTGAGGATTAGTGCTCAAGGTGTTCCCAAGATTAAATAAACTAACGTGGGTGCAGACAGTCATTAATATGCTATCAAGTACTTTTAGTCGAAGCGAGTACACCACTCAAAAACTCTCCTCGCGTATTAGAATCCCGTAATATGGACCAACTAAATGGAACCGCATCACCGACAAAACAACACATAAGTAGGGTGTCAGTAGGTGGAAAGCAAAGGCCACTGATGGATAAGAAACTCTTCTTGTTTTGTCAGACAAATCCCTCCTCCGCGTGAATGAGTTCATTGTAGTACGTGCCCTGCCCCTTTTCACACCTATGTGCGTCTTTTCATCCACATTCCATTCATACATTCCAGTTTGTGACCTCCAAATTACAAAATAGACGAATAAAACAACAACAACAACAATAAAACAACATGTGTTGCTTATGTGCACAAACATCGCGTAATCACAGTGATAATGTCGTCACAACAGATCACTTACGCCCATTACCACGACAGCGCAAATGAGAGCCATCATGCACCGCAACTATAGTACGGCCGCCGTGGACTGGTCACTTCCACAGGTGGCCAATATTTCCACGGACGCTATAATATTAGATTCCAAACAGTAATTATAGGAATAATCATCAAAAATTTAATTAATGAAGCACCGGGTACAACAATTTTTGGTGATGATGATTTTTATTACCTGGTAAACGCATGCGTGACATCACTGCCCACGCGTGGATTACGACCAGTCCACGGCGACTGTGATGTATAACATTGCTTGACCTTCACCAGAAAGGTCTCACAAACTGAATACAAGTCGATATGAGATGCTACTGGCATGTTCCAACTTATGTTCGATGTCATGTGTGTGTTAACAACTCGTTTCTGATAGAAAGTCATTACTGTTGTGGTAACGCCTCCCTGAAGTCTTTCTATCGAACTGGAATCTGACAACCAATGAATTATTTGCACGAGAAGAAATCAATTGGCATCTTATGCTTTGCTGTGTTACGTTGGGCATAAATAAGAGGACACCTAGTGACCTGGGGCGACAAGTAATTATCGTGTTAGAAAAGTCAGGTAGACATGCCGGCAATGATGCTTAACACACGTACCATAACCGTGATATGTGTGGTGTTTATCATAGCATTTATTGTACAGATTGCAACAGGAAACTGTAAGTATACACAATTCTTTTACGAATACCGTTTTAACTTCCTGTGTTGTACAGTCTTCACTGCAGGAGAAATAACGTTTTGGCCTTTGTTGCTCGTTACCTGTATCTCATCTAGAAAGGGCAGTGACGGACAGGCTAAAACAGCCGGGAAATCAGACAAAGATTAAAAAAAACACACAGTTTCTGTTCCCCATTTGATACGCAAAATCCATGTGACAGACCGGGAAGTTTTTATTTTTTATTTTATTTTATTTTTTTTAATTTCATTTTATTTTATTTTATTCTATTATTTTATTTTATTTATTTTTTTTATTTTATATTTTATTTATTTATTTATTTATTTATTTATTTATTTATTTATTTATTTATTTATTTACCTATTTTTTTTTGGGGGGGGGGGGGGGCACTCTGTACTCTGCCTTGTATCCTGTTTTGTGTTTACGGGCATTACCTATACGCAACCGAAGCACGGAGTTAAATTTCGACTGAGCATGATATGTCTTGAAGACTCTATCCAATGACAAAGGTTAGGCTAAAATATCTTCACTCACTTTGGAGAATTCTTGCCAACGATGCTGAACACTTTATTTCCAAACTTGAAAAGATTTGTCCTCTGTAACCTGGTGAAAATTGTACAGTTTGACAAAAGAGGGTATTTCTTAGTTTTAATATAACAATTATCTGGTATTTCAATGACTTTTCTTTTTGGTTGCCAGTGCACCAGAGAAGACAGTTTTTCACAGCAGGACATCCAACTTAATAAGAACGACTGACTTGCTGGTTGATAATGCGCATTGGTCTCAGAAATGGATTGCTATATCGTTAATTGCTCAAATATAGAACAGTGCCTCATCAGCCGCAAGTGTGTGTGTGTGTGTGGGAGGGGGGCGGGGGGGGGGGGTGTCTTCCTATAAATAAACAATACTTAACAATATAAGTTACATTGCGTGTGGCTGGCTGATGCATTTCTATACAAGGCGATGAGAGTTAATATCAGGTGATGCAAAGCAGGGTCTACCCAGAACCCTGCGCAGAATCGTCAACAGTAACTGGCACCTGTACGTATCCATGGTGGCAGTAAACAAACTTTCGATGTTCGAAGTGCGATATTTGTTTATAAAATAAAACGTATCGCTACAAGCATATCTGAAATACCCTTACATACATTTACTGTCATTACCAGCTGAAAATGAACTTGTGTGTTATGAAATCACTCTCCATTTATAGAATGAGTCTAATTTCGTTAATTTTGGTGGATTTGAACAAAAACATTTTCCAGTTGACATTTGATTTATTAGTTGTCAAAGCAGCTTCCAAAGTGATCTGGGTCAGAATGCGACGTTTCAGTTGGCCGATTATGAAAATAGGCGGAGTTTAGTTCTTTTGATGGATCCATGACGTCAAGTGAAAAAGTTGTCCGTTAATGTAAATCCTGTATACAACACGTGTTCCGTGCGGATTTGTATATATAGAACTGAAGGAAAAGTAATAGGCGTTTAATAAAGGGTTAAAACTAATACAGTACATGGAGAGTGGATTGTAACTAAATCACCCGCGGAGTGGAGTTATCACCCAAGCTATAACTTTCAAATTTTGTACATATCGACAAAAAACACAAGCAATGTTTCAGCCAATGGACCTCCGGGTTTAACCCGGAGGTCCATTGGCTGAAACTTTGCTTGTGCTGGTTATGCTTTGCAAGACATTTGCAATTATTGCTTGGGTGGAATCTCCACTCTGCGGGTGTTTTAGAGATAATACACTCTCCACGTACTGTATTTTGATGTCCAGTTCAGCTCCTATGAAACAGGGTTTTCTAGTTTTAAAGTCGATAGAACAACCCACTGGTTTCTACAACTAGAACGTGCATTGGTCACAAAACGAAAAGTGTGTCATCCGCTGCCAACTTTGTGGTGTGTGTGTGGTGGGGTCGGGGAGGGGGAGGGGGGAGGGGAGATGCAGTGAATAAACGATATGCTAAACAGCAACAACAACAACAAAGTCTCGAAAGTTTTCGATTCCCGATCAATTTTGAAACAGGGTACACAATGATATTAAACAGGGTACAGAATGATATTAAACAGGGTACACAATGATATTAAACAGGGTACACAATGATATTAAACAGGGTACACGATGATATTAAACAGGGTACACGATGATATTAAACAGGGTGCACAATGATATTAAACAGGGTACACAATGATAAACAGGGTACACAATGATATTAAACAGGGTACACGATGATATTAAACAGGGTTCACAATGATATTAAACAGGGTACACAATGATATTAAACAGGGTACACAATGATATTAAACAGGGTACACAATAATATTAAACAGGGTACACAATGATATTAAACAGGGTGCTCAATGATATTTGTGAAAAATGAATATGTTAATGACGTGTACATTTTTTGCGGCAATACATATTGAATATTCATGAGATATTTTAGTTATTATGTACAAAAACAAGTGTCAAAATTGTAAAGTTGAAGCTGTGTTATTAGAATTCGTGCTGGGTTAACACCATGTCGTAATTTGATGTCAAAGCTGTTCACAGCGTAACAGCTTTCACGTCATGGATTGGGAGTAGTTACCGCGTTGTTTGACCTCACGCCACTTTGAGGGGATGTTCCCGCAGTCCAGTTGTATTGAAGTCAGTGATCTCTTATAAAAAAAAGTACCATGGTAAACCATGGTAAATCCCAAAATACCCTGGTAATACCATGGTATACCATGGTATTACCAGGGTATTTTGGGATTTACCACGGTACTTTTTTATAAGGGATACACTTTCAGATTGGTGTAAAATGTACGGCACATTTCCGTTTTATTTCAGGCGATGGGTGGACACTTGATTTAAGAAAAGGCAGATGCATCAAAATATCGTCAAGTCAGAAAAAGTACAAAGACGCAAGAAATGACTGCATGAACAATGGCGCTGAATTGCTAAGGATGGAAGATGATCAGGACAGAGAGTTAATGATGAGTACAGCAAAGTAAGTATTGCTAATAATATATGTGTCCGTTATCCACTCCTTCAAACAATGCAGTTATTTATTTTTAACGAATTGGCGAAAATCTACACTCCTTTTTTAAGTTGTGTCAGTTGAATTAAAACAGCAAGTCGTATCATGGACCGTTCTGTGACACTTGACATTGTAAACGGACGCTGAAGGAAAGCGTACGTTGGTCAAACAGAAAATCCATTCCTGGAACGTGCTACCCAACACAAACTTGATTTTCGACATAATTATGCCACCTCTTGAGTCCAATATTTTAATATTCCTGGCCACTTCTAGGACAATTTCGAAATTAATCTAATTGTACAACTACCAATTAAAGACACAGCAGATGAAACAGATGAATTTAGGGGAAAAAACGAGACACTTTTTGGATCAATTCACTTGAAACCATCTGGCCGTTTGGCATTAACGTGGCAGAAGAAAAATGTGAAAGAGCTCCGTCATTCCTTTCACTTTACCACAAGAAGAATGAATGCAGAAATAGAAAGATTAGTAAAAGATGATTTCAACTAAAGTAACTCTGCATTAAAAGAACCACTAAATCTCCCATCTGTCATCGCTTTAGAAAAACAAAAACTCCCATAACACTCCTTGTAATGACTAAACGTGAACCCATCAATAAATAACATCAGCTGTTTCCAATCAGTTTATCCTGTAACCTAACCTCAACACTTCGTTTAAGTACAATTTGTTTATTTTTACGTCAAGTATGAATGCCATTTGTGTTCAAAATGTATTATTTAAGAACGATATTTGGGCGGCATATTACAAGAATAAAAACGTTTTAATGGGAAATATCTGCGCCAGTGTGTTTTTTCCCTTAAATGTTTATTATTAATTGGTTTCTTTATTGATTGATTCATATATTGATGTTTAGGGTCACATTTCGCTTAAATACTCACATGCGGGTGCTAGAGTTAATATAAGCCCATAAAGCCAAATAGGTATTGATATTATCAGGTTTTAGTTTGTTTGTCTATTATTCATTATTATTTATTTTTATCTGTTGTTATTTTATACTCTCTCAATAAATCCATTTATCTTACAAGAACATATTTTCCCCAATGCAAGTAAAAACGTCCAGACCAAAATACAAAACTGTATTATGGGTAGCAACCGCATGTGCGACCATTCGATTCAGAAAGAGAACATTTCTTTACCTTTGATCGAAATGGATTACTCATGTCGAAGCCACCATTTTTTATCACAGTAGTTACATGATATATAAATCACCAATTCAACAAAATAAATTACACTAGGTCAATTTTCATGATTTTATTTTTATATAGGCATACTATGCATTAAACCTGACAAATAAAACAAAGAAATGCACAACCGAAACACAACTATAAACTTCAACAGTTACAGTGCACTGGAAAAATGAATGGAGTTGATGTCAGGCACAGAGAAAGGACACAATACCATGACGTCATGATCATCATTCAAAAAAATCACTTCATAGACACCGAATGATTGTCAAACTATATGCGAACAAGCCAAGAAAGGGAAGAATATTGTAAGATAAATTGCTTATTACCACCCAGTGGATTTCCGAGATGGTGTATTGAAGTCCTGTCGCCGCCTCTGGGTTATATATCGACTCGTTCAAACGGACTCGTCGATATATGCCCAGAGACGAGGTCTCGTCTTCAATACACCATCTCGGAAACGCACATAATGGTAATAACCTTTACTTCTCAATGTAGAATTTCCAAATGTAAAATCCTGCACCGGTGGATATTCATTCCTGGTGATAACATCTATAAGGCATCATCATCATTTTTTGCCTCTCCTTGTTATTTAGTCCTTGTTATTTAGTTCTTCAAATTTACTAGATTTTTTAAATACACAGAACTACACGCGTGTGTGATTGGGTTAATCGATATGTCACGAGTGCCAGCGCGGAAGGATAGAATGCAGGCCTCGAGTTTTATCATTCCGTGATGACACAAGTGCCGTATCAATTAACCCATTCACACAGGCGTGTCGTTCTGTGTTTATTACACGTCTATAAAAACAATTATCAGAAGGACACTCAGCAATTCATTTGACAACTATCAGCAAAAATAACACATTTTATTGCCAACCACTTTTGCGAGGTAAACCTGTGTTACTAATGTTCCAATGTGTTCTATGTGCCCACTGGCACATAGAACACATTGGAAGTCAGAGTCAGGGGGCGATTCTTAGCTATCGCTTGCGATTCAAATTGTAATTGCGGTGCACGATTTGTAGAAAAGTCCATGGAAAATTCGCTTCTTTATAAAAAATAGTCCGTGAACGATTTCCGTGTGTGGAACAGATTTTCATTTTCTGCATGGTTTAGTGCTTCTGTAATGGGAATTTCATAGAATAGGCGTGTAATAAAAACAGTTTTTTCTTTCAAATTTTAACTCGATCCTTTGGCGTATCTGAAGCAAGTCTCTCCCCGACTGATTAAAATGCCATAGAAGCCAATAACTTTCGTTTCGTTTAATTATTTTGAGAACACAAAGTGAGATATGAAAACCAAAATCAGGACATCCCTTTTTTGCTTTTGTTCACATTGGGCTTGTTCGTTCCTTTGTTGTTATACCCTCCTGTAAATTGGGGCGGGGCCGAAGGAGGGGGGAGGTGGCGGGGAGTGGTAGAGGAATACAAACAAACAAACCCAAGTTGGATTTCATTTCCTCGTGTCTCTTAAGAAAGCTAAACCAATTAGTTAAGTCCGCATTTCCCTCTCTATGTTCCTGAATTTATCACAAACATTTTAATTCGGAAAATATACGCAGCAGCCCAAAAGCGCAATTTGACTTTTAACTTCTATATGACTTCAGGTCAAAATACCTGGATTGTACACCTGTCAATACCTAAGTGCTCGGTGTGATAACCTAACAGTAAACCCGGTCGCGAGAGCAATATAAATAGTAGTAAAATGCACTCAGGGATATGTTGAGTAGAGAAAGCAGGCTAAGAAAATACCAAGTCATTACACATATCTTATGAATGTGACCATTTAAACGGGGATGGGGAGGAGGGGGAGAAACAACTACAGACACAAGATTTAAATTTTGGGTTTGTCCCTATTTACGGAACACATTTTTTTCATCAAAATTTTGTCACACACCCCATCTAGGGACGCTTGATGTCACCCAAATTCCCATGTTGAAGATTACCTATCACAATACCCATTAAGATTAAGGAGTGTCATTATGTGAGATAAAGTTCGGACCACCCAATAAGGGTCGATGTTAGTTAGTTTTCTTCAGAGCTAATTTTCAAATATTTCTGCGTTATACAATTCGGTTACAATGGATTTGTTTAGAATCAAGGCATGGGTATAATCTGATGTCACAGGTGTTACCATAGTGGAGTACATTTCAATCAGTGGATCTACTGTGCAAGTTCATTCTGAATTACCGGGTAGGAGATTGTGTTTTAACAGTTTCTGATAACAAAACTTTGTGGAAGAATCTTTCGATGACTGAGCCAACCATGTCGTCCCCTGTGTTCCAATGTGTTCTATGCGCCAGTAGGCCACCAGTAGGCCAGTAGGCCACCAGTAGGCCAGTAGGCCACCAGGCCACCAGTAGGCACATAGAACACATTGGAACTCAGAGGACGATGTGTTCACAAAACTGCATACACATTGATTTTAGCACTTATGAAGTGACCAAAGTGTACACTCGCAATTGTTCTGAAATTTTTTATTTTTGTCACTTTTCTTAACATTTTGATTCTAACTTCATTGAATTAATCATGCAAGTTAATCAGTGCTATTTAAATTCAAATCTCAAATTAATTCATTTCAGTACTTGAGTACTAAACCTTGCTGATCACGTGATTTTAGGTAAAGACCCCAGGTGGTGTGTTTCGTAGCGTCAATATAATTATGACACAGTTATGTTTTTGTTTGAGGTTGTAACATTATTTTGTTGTTCTTTTTACCACATTTATTAAACATACAATTTTTTTAACTCCGAAAATTGTTCTGTATTTACTCTCGCAAAAATAGACCATGCCTGCCTGAGGAACATAGTGACAGAAGCCAGGCAGATTTTAATCTTGTATAATTTCCAAATGGTCTTATTCATTGAAATAAAGTCAAATTCAGAATGCTACCATTAAGTCTACCCCAATAATGGTACTCATGCACGGTCAGCTGGTAGGTAAATATTGTTTTATTCAATTCCGACCGACCACTGTCAGAGTTGTATATTGATATTAAGATTCCTGTTTGAGACTTTCATTATACTATCAATCTTTCATTTGACAATAACACTGTATTTTAAGGTCAACGGACAATGTAAAGCAGTTATATATAAAAATGAGCAATTACTTTAGTTGAATATTTTTCCGCACACCACTAGCCACCCAATCCCATTCTCATATCAATTTACAGCACTTTTTACTACCTTTTCTAATGCAAAGGAGTGTAAACTTCTCCAAACATTGTCTATCTATTTGACAGTATGTTCTTCAGCATTCTTTTAACTGATGAAAATCAAGTAAAAGGCCAATTTGGAAAAAAATGCGTAAGTTTGAAAATATCGGTCTTCGGCCTCAAGGGGCCCTCTCATGCGGGGGATCTTGTGTCTTGCACCCCCCCCCCCCCCTGATTTTAACCATCAGTTATGGTGTTTAAGAAGCAGAAACTAAACATGTGATGTAGCATGTGAGTTTCCATATGACGTAGTTTTAAAGCCTACGGACGACAGGATTTTTCTAAACATTGAATTTGGGATTTTTTCCTCAGATGTTAAGAGTGCCATAAACCACAAGCCATAAACTCGAATCCACCACCTTAAATATTGTGAACTTCTAATTAAAATATTCTAATAAATAAGGAATAAATCCAAAGCATAAACGATTATCTGCAGCTTTCCAAATTATTCAGTAACATGATGTTTGGGGGCGTTGGGCTCAAATTACTGGATTGCCATCTGTGATTAGCAACCCAGCCGTCATTCGGGTGTAGGGCTGCGAATCGCAGGTGGGGGTCCAGTAGTGGAGCCACACGACGCCTGAAAAATTCATGTTATTACTATTATTATTATCAATACTCAGAAATTATAAGAATGATTTTCGACTCTTTTGGATTTATATAACTTTGTGAAAAGAAACATTGTGAAACGTCATTTATTAAGCAATTTAAGGCAGAACACTTTATATTTATCCCCGTAAACGCCAATGAAAGGTAAACTCTTTTGGGAAATGTTAACAGATTTCCAGGAAGACAAAAGGACGTCTTGCACAGAACGTCAGCGCCTGCTAGCCGGTCCGCGGGCGCTGAAGAGTAATGACTAAAATTAGACATTAGCGACCGGCTACGCTTTACAATCTTTGTTTCATGTTTATTATGCTCCCTTACAGGCTGTGTAAATTAGTATGAACATGAAGGTAGCGCACAATGAATTGATAATATTACCTATTAAAGACATAATCTTGTTGCTTCCTCGTTTGGTTTAATCTTTTAACCAACGCAGACGATATTTATTTATTTATTTATTTATTTATTTATTATTTTTTTATTATTGGGTTCAAGGACACTTTCTACAGCCAGGGACATCTTTTCTCACGGTTTTACGGGTGGATGAAGACGGAGCACCCGCAGAAATCCACCGAGCAGCGGCGAGCAACTGTCAGACTCCCCAACGTACTAACTCCGCACAAGCAGGGTTAGCATTGGTTGAATACAAATGCACCATCGGCGTACAGTACGCCTTACAATACAGCACAATTGTGGATTCGTTCGATTCATTAGGGAAAGGGTTAAGTGTGTCGTGGTTTTGTGATCTTTATTTTTACATGAAGACTCTTCTCTACATTTTGTCGTCCTCATTCTTTTTCACCTCATGCGGAGTTTTTTTTTCTCTCTCTCTCTCTCTCTCTCTCTCTCTCTCTCTCTCTCTCTCTCTCTCCCCTCTCTCTCTCTCTTAGCGGTTGGAAAATTATAATGTAACTAACGGAGTTTAACTAATTTCCTTGCATATGATTGCTCGAAGTGAGTTTTTCATAAGTCGATGAATTATTTTCCTACCGTATGAATGTTTCTACACTGTCCCGCTAATTTGTCCAAAAATAATTTTGGGCGTGTCCACTGTCGCAATTAATTTTTTCATGCGTCTTCGGGTGAGCTGTTATTGAGTATTCAATCCGGTTGTTCACGCTATGTGTTTTCTCTTGAGTGTTCAAGACGGCGTGTGTTCGATAATGTTGAAAATAATAACTGTTTTGTGTGCACAAGTGTTGATAGGATTACAATGAAAGAAACAGCGGGGATTTCGAAGGGAAACATTATATACAACCAAACACACTTAATTAAATGATAACAATTAAAATGAATTATCTGTCACTTTTTCGCGCCAAATTCAACTTAACCCTTTGAACATTAAAGGCCAGTTTTCCGGCCAGGGAACATTATAAGTCATACTTTCATCAAGCAGGATGGCTCCTAAGTTAAAGTGTTGGGTAGACAAATCAGCTCCTAGGTTGCACGTTAGTAGTGGTGTTCGTATGTTTCAGGGATCATTTGGATGATCTCATTTGGATGATCTCATGTGACGTCATA
This sequence comes from Pictodentalium vernedei, assembly GCA_031216915.1. Lineage (NCBI taxonomy): Eukaryota > Metazoa > Mollusca > Scaphopoda > Dentaliida > Dentaliidae > Pictodentalium > Pictodentalium vernedei. The sequence continues at coordinate 57,442,486 of CM062289.1, forward strand.
GTGACGTGACATAGTGGCGCCATGTTGTGTTGTCATGGTAACCCGCGTGAGCGGCCATCTTGTGACGTTATCTCCATAGTGATACGTGGTGTGAGTGCGCATGCGCAGCGCGTGTTGTTAAGGTGATACGTGTTTCCGTCGTCCATTTTGTGTACTGGAGGCCGCCATCTTGGTTTCTATGGTACCACGTGATTGCTTTGTTACCCAATCAATGGCCATATTCACAGGCATCCCAATTTCGGCACCCCTTTTTTAAGAATCCCATTTGTGGAATCCCTTTTTTCTGAAATGAGGATAAGAGTCGTATTAAAAATCCCTCATTGAGGGATTTTTAATACGACTCTTATCCTCATTGAGGTCTAATTTACTACGACTCTTATCCTCATTTCAGAAAAAAGGGATTCCACAAATGGGATTCCTAAAAAGGGATTCCGCAAATGGGATTCCTTCTGGAGAATCCTTTTTTTGTCAAATGAGGATAAGAGTCGTATTAAAAATCCCTCAATGAGGGATTTTTAATACGACTCTTATCCTCATTTCAGAAAAAAAGGGATTCCACAAATGGGATTCTTAAAAAAGGGGTCCGAAATTGGGGTGCCTGTGAATATGGCCATTGATATAGGTTTTTATTATACAGAAGGGAGATAACTCTGTACGATTAAGTACAGGTTATGGGAAATCAAGCAATCTAATTGGTTAAATATAATTTATATAAATGATCTAGATAAATGAAACAACAAGAGTACTCGGAATAAGGTAGGATCTACTGGTATTACGTACCACCTTACCAGTAACAGGATGATACAAAGCATTTGGTAGGTTAATACTATCAACGGTTAGGATGGGATCTATAGGGGAATATACCAACCATACTCTGTCGCCGTTCTGTATTACCAGGCATTGACCCCACCCCAGAATACCGCTCAATAATATGAAGCACTTGGTGGATCAGTAGTACCAAGGGCCAGCAAGAGACCTACAGGGATATGTACAGCCTATGCTATACTACCGTTCTAAACTACCAAGCATTACCCCCACCCCCACAAAATCACTAGGTCTACCATAATGTACTACATATACCAGCCATATAATAAAACAAAGCAATCGGTTGGTTAATAGTACCAAACACTAACGGGGGCATATAGGTGTATATACCGCCCATACTATAGTACCGTTCTAAACTACCAGGCAGTACCCCTACCCACATTACCCCCATGCCTAGCATTGCATACTACCTATACCAGTCATAGGATAACATGAAGCATCAGGTGGATTAATAGTACTAAGGGCCAGCAAGAGACCTACAGGGATATGTACAGCCTGTATAGTATCCTCAGATAAGTATCATATAAAAGGTATCCTCGATAGGTATCCTCGGTAGGTATCCTCAAATAATACAATACCAGGCCATAGGTATCCTCAAATACCCGTATGTGCCTATGTGATAGGGCATATTGTGTCACATTGTGCCTTTTCACATAAGTACATATCGGCACATAAAGCATGTGCCTATGTGATAGGGCATATTGTGTCACATTGTGCCTTTTCACATAAGCACATATGACAAAAAGGGATTCCATAGCCACAGGTGTTTTGCAAAACATGGGTGCTAAAATTGGGGTGCCATTGGATATAGTCTTTTATTATACAGAAGGTAGATAACTCTGTATACAGGTTATGGGAAATCAAGCAATCTGATTGATTAGTTATAATCTATACAAATGATCTATATAAATGAAACAACAAGAGTACTTGGAATAGGGTTAGAACTAAGAAGAATAGACCAGAAACTGCTAAATATAGTAATAATAAAGTAAACTGTTCCAACTAATAGGGTCTTCTACGCTACTGGAGTATACTACAGAACAAAGGAACATGGCCAGATAGACGATAACTATTGCATATATAGATAGAAGCAGAGAATTCTGGAAGAATTCGAAAGAGTAAAAGTTGGGATAGATTTTGGTGATTTGGAAGGATTGTCGGGTTGTTTGTGGTAATTAGATTTACTCTTCTACAATCGAACACACCCTCTAAACATACCCCGTCTTATTGCCGAAAAATTGGGTAACATAGCAATCACGTGGTACCATAGAAACCAAGATGGCGGCCTCCAGTATACAAAATGGACGACGGAAACACGTATCACCTTAACAACACGCGCTGTGCATGCGCACTCACACCACGTATCACTATGGAGATGACGTCACAAGATGGCCGCTCACGCGGGTTACTATGACAACACAACATGGCGCCACTACGTCACGTGACTATGACGTCACATGATATCATCCAAATGAGATCATCCAAATGATCCCTGAAACATACGAACACTACTCACGTTGAAAATATTAATTGCTCTACCCCCAAATAATGAACATTGAACTGACACTTTGGTAGGCTGCTAATTTGTGGGGATTCTCACGTGTGAAGGCCTTGATTAACCTTGTATTTCCAAATGCTTCCCTATCACCACGCCTCTATTTGCCCCCAACACTCGGAAACGAACTGTTTGATGACATCCCGTACTTCATTCTCCACAATCTCTCCGATAAACATACTAACCCTCTCCTTTGTACCACCCAATACCCACATATCCTTCATTCTCGACGCTCACTATTCTCCCACTGAATGTTATTCTTTTAGACCAATTGTGAAAGGCTTATGCAATAATGTTCTGAAATGAAAATCTTAACTGACGATTAACTATATAATCGGAACGTTCTTAAAGCATTGATGTTGCAGAAATAAGAAAATCTATTTTCATTATCCTTTTATAGACGTTTAGGCGAAAGCGCTTTGATGTTTATTGGTATGGATGACACAGCAAGAACAGGAGAGTGGACATACGGGAATGGTGACATGGTTACTTGGTTTGCTTGGGCGAATTTCGAGTCGCCTTACGGTCCTAGCGGCCATTGCATGACGATAAAACGAAGTGACTCGATGAAAATGAGAAGCTATAGTTGCGATTCGTCATTGGACTTTGTGTGCATGAAATCATCAGGTAAATCCATTATTATTATTATCAACCTCACCCTTATTGCTCGCCCCCACCTTGCTATAGGCACGCCTTCCTTTTTCTGGATCCTTAACTCTTTTATCTCGAAATGCCTTTTTCTGTCCAGAAACGTAATACGACCTGAATTCATAACGCAGATAGTTGCTAACTGAATTTGTGGGTAGACCAAGGCTGTACGTTGAAAATATTGATAAGTCTTTCCTCGAGAAACAAATATACAGTACGTGGAGAGTGTATTATCACTAAATCTCCCGCGGAGTGGAGATTCCACCCAAGCAATAATTGCAAATTTGTTGCAAAGCATAACAAGCACAAGCAAAGTTTCAGCCAATGGACCTCCGGGTTAAACCCGGAGGTCCATTGGCTGAAACATTGCTTGTGTTTTTAGTTGATATATACACAATACGAAAGTTATAGCTTGGGTGATAACTCCACTCCGCGGGTGATTTAGTTACAATCCACTCTCCACGTACTGTATACTCTACCACTAGATGGCTCTGAACTAATTCATTATAACGAGTTATGTATGTCATTTTATACCATGATTACCTTTCCTGCTATATATATAAAACGCCTACGACATAAATTTTAGCTTTACACACCAATCGTGGTGAACACGCCAGCAATGGGTTTCAGTAGTTAAAATTTACACCTACAGTGGAACTTCAATAAGTTGACCTTTGGTGACCTCAACCTTAATGCAAACTTGTCTAAATTTATCGCTCGTCGCCTCGCGAAGAGTGAAATGAAAGCGGCAATTATTTATTACGTATTGAAATGAGTTTACCTCATAAGATACCAAAAATTAACAAACATGTGTTGTCTCATGTTAATAAATCATCCACAACTCGAAATAGTATGTCATTATGTTATTAAAATGAAAAAAGGTCCCGTGCTTTGCGCGTGTCTTTTTCCATTTCGTTTCAGCGATAAAATTGACAGGGGAAGTACCGCCCACCAGTGCCCATGTAAAGAAACACAGATTCGCACATGTGTACATCTGCTGCTCTAGTAAAATCGAGAAAAAATAATAGCCACTCTTAATAATCTGACGATCATGGTATAAATATCAACTAAACAAGGAATAGTAAAACCCAGGGCGGAGTTGGCAGGTTGCGGAACGGGACTGATGGGAGCGATACCACCTTCGCTGTAGGGGGAAATGCAAGGAGACAAGAGTACGATCTACCGACACCAGTGTTGTAATCTCGTATAAAGCGTATAACCCTTTACCTAACGTAACGGCCAAAACCGGCCAGAGCTCTTCTCAAAAATCGCCAATTAATTTTCATTATTTTTTCATTTTTTTTCTGAAAAACATAAATTATGACCCCTTGTTGGAACGAGCTCGTTCCAACGAGGGGTCATAACCTATGCTTTTGAGACAAAAAATGAAAAAAAAAATAGTTATTCAACAATTTCTTTTGCAAGTGTCGTCTGCTTTTCAAGTTAGATAAAACTGGACAATTTGATTGGCTAAACAAAATACAACTGGGTCACATTTGCATAATTTTAGTAGGGAGAATTTACGTTATCTGTTCTATTTAGGGTGGGTTATATTGTATTAATCTTTTACCTACAAGAAAAACACTATTCATTTTTTTATATTTTCACTTTTTTGCTTCCAAAACATAGGTTATGACCCCTCATTGGAACTAGCGTGTCGCGCTCGTTCCAATGAGGGGTCATAACCTATGTTTTGGAAGCAAAAAATGAAACTTTTTAGTTTACGAGGATGTTTTTTCCAAGTGCCGACTTTAACTCAAGTTAGATGATGGGTTAAAAAGTCATACTAAGTGGCTAATTTGTGCGTGTGTGTGTCATATGATAAATAGAATATGAAATGAGTGTTATTCTCATATAATATTTATGAAACTCGTCCAAATTGTCCGTTTGGGCTCGCCAAAGGCTCGCCAAAACGGAAAATTCTTAGACTCGTTTCATAAATATTATATGAGGAAAACACTCATTCCATATCCTCTATTTATGAAATTATAGTACATGCGACGAACTATAATAAATCACCTTCTTTGAGATACTCCATAGAAGAATTGTTTTAACAGTTACAACATTATAGATATGTTGTGGTGGTTGCGAATGATTTATATACGCTAGCGGTAGGAAGGCAGATCGAATACATATTCAAAACCCAAAGACAATCTTTACACGAACGTGTGAGAGAGTCTATGGGTTTCGTTGCGCGCACAAAAAAAACAAACATTCTTTCAGATTTACTCATGAGAGAAAGCAAAGATGGATGAATAACTAACTATTTTTCTAGTCTAATTAATTTCGTTGAGTTGGTGTTTTAGTTTTTAATTAATGTTATAAAAAACGACGGTATCTTCGGACGTATATAGTGTAATCAGGTTTCGATAAGTGCAGGTGAGAACGTTCTTCTGAATCGAATGATCACACGTACTTTTGCTACCCTCAATACAGATTTTTATTACTTTCTAAAGTAATTTACTGGAATTTCCGGGTTTAATTATAAACGATAACTTAAGTGAATTATGCAATCAACAATTGGGTCACGTATCCGTGCGCGCAAACGAAGACGCTTTGCCGTGGGTGTAATGGGGACCTCATTATTTTTGGGGTTTTTTTTAACCCTTTATCTAACATTAAAGCAGACGACACTTGCAAAAAAAATTCTTGAATAACTATTATTTTCATTTTTTGTCTCAAAAACATACGTTATGACCCCTCATTGGAATGAGGGGCCAATGAGGGGTCATAACCTATGTTTTAGAGACAAAAATTAATGAAAAGTAATTGGCGATGTTTGAGAATAGCGCTGGTCGGTTTTGGCCGTTAAGTTAGGTAAAGGGTTAAATAATATAATTATCGTTAATAATGAAAAGTAAAAAACAGAGTAATCGTTTGACTGGACTAGTTACGTAAAATAATTGATTCGAGGCGAGGGACTATATTGTAAAACACTCGTGCGCATTCGCGCACTCGTGTTTGTACAACGTCCCTCACCTCTCATGAATTATTTCACGCAACTAGTCCAGTCAAACGATTACTCTCTATGTATTTTGTCTGGACGTTTTTACTTGTATTGTGAGAATATCTTGTTGTAAGATAAAAAAACATATAACGCATTCATCCCAGAACATTTTCAGACATAATCTTCGTTAAGTTCCGGATTCAGATGGCATGTAGCAAGTAGACGCAGAAGCTATCCCACTCTGGAGTATTGTGCCCTTTTTATAACTGCCTAGGACTAGAAAACTTGGTGGTGGGGCGAATCAACTAAACAAGGAATAGTAAAACCCAGGGCGGGGTTGGCAGGTTGCGGAACGGGACTGATGGGAGCGATACCACCTTCGCTGTAGGGGGAAATGCAAGGAGACAAGAGTACGATCTACCGACACCAGTGTTGTAATCTCGTATAACGCGTATAACCCTTTACCTAACGTAACGGCCAAAACCGGCCAGAGCTATTCTCAAAAATCGCCAATTAATTTTCATTATTTTTTCATTTTTTTTTCTGAAAAACATAAATTATGACCCCTTGTTTGAACGAGCTCGTTCCAACGAGGGGTCATAACCTATGCTTTTGAGACAAAAAATGAAAAAAAAAAGTTATTCAACAATTTCTTTTGCAAGTGTCGTCTGCTTTTCAAGTTAGATAAAGGGTTAAGGTGCGGGCTAGCCTTGTAATTATCAATATAATTTTCTTTGATACCAGCTGCTTGACGATTCGTGGAATGAAAATACTAGGATTAGCAGATTAAACACATCATAGAGGCTTATTAATGAGATGGTTAGGTGTAGCCTTTCTGTTGAACTTGTTATAGAAGTGTTTAGTGAATCAAGGATAAAATATGAACCAGGGTTCATCATTAAAGACCCCGTAATATGGCGAACGTAGCTTTCAAGCAAGCAAAATTGTTGCGTCAATGAATTGTTTTGTCCCTCTTGTCCCTTTGTCCTTCTGGAGTACCTGGCAACCCACCAATCTGTGCAAAGCCAAAGTTGGCTTTGTTCATGTCTTCAACCTACAATCAGCTAAGCAGATCTGGAAATAACCCGCGAACGGTCGTTTAGGTGACGTCAATTGTAAAATACGGGAAAGACCTGCAGGTTATAACACAGTAATACAACATAACTATACTAAATTACTATTTATTTATTTATTTATTTATTGGTGTTTAAGGTCACATACTTATGCACAATGGCTAATCATGACCGTGACAGCTTTACGGGTGGAGGAAGCCGGAGTACCCGGAGAAAACCACCGAGCAACGACGAGCAGCTGCCTGCTCCCCAACATCGTAACTCCGCACTGCAGCACAGGCAGTGTTAGATTGGTTGAAGACATGCGCACCATCGACGTGCAGTACGCTTTAGTACACGGCGTCATCGTGCCCCCATGTGGACAATCGGGGTTAAGTGCCTTGCCCAAGGACACAAAGCGGGAGTCCGAATCGATCGCTCAGACGGTCACCCATCCGAGGATTAACCGGATTCGACGTTGCTTAACTTCGGTGATCTGACGAGAACCGGTTACCGCAACGCCACCGCGCCCCCTACTAAATTACTAATTTTGCAGTTTTTTTCATCTTGAAGGAATTTCCGCCATAATAAATAGCAATAAATAACGCTCGATCTCGCTTCGACGAGATCGCGCGTTTAGTTGTTGACATTTATTCAGATGAAAACCCCCGTTAAGACGTAAAATAGCATGACTGGAAAAATAATATAGAGAGGGCAAAGAAGCATCGCTACATCCTTATCCTATGGGTTATTGCTATGCTATATAGCGTAACCTACCAACGCGTTACAATGTAAGCCCTTTATTTCCAGGCCTCCATAGTGGACAACTTGCACCCATCGACCACTGAAACAGTACATGAACTGGTCGCCAGGAAGATCTATCAGTCAGTCAGTTTTCAAACTAACCACACGATTAAACTGCGTAGGCTAAAATGTTTTATTTTAAACATTGTTGAATCTGTCGGCCCCAGCGTATAGCTGATGTGTCAACATTTACCGTGATGTTGCTATCTTGATCCCAACGTTGACATGATACGGCTGTGAACATAGTCTCCGATCGTCACCAAACTAAAATTTCTGTTCCTGGATATGTTATTTGTCATCCAGTAACTAACACTTCTCGGTGTCGCATATGACGATGCACCATGCTTTGAGGCCACACCTCAGAATGTCCCCACCTTGAAAAACTACGTTGGCTAAATGTTTAATTTTAAACTGTCGACCCCAGCGTGTAAAAACGTGATATTAGTTCCAGGGTCGTCGAAAGTGATTACTGGCCCCGGGCCCATGAGTTGTCTAAAACAGACATCTCAAAATATTCCGACATGGTTTGGCGAGAGTTAAAACTTTCACGGATTGTTGACGAATTTGAAACCTAAATCAGTATCCATCTCAAGAACATCAAGAAACGAAACACGTCGGAAACGTTCGTTTATTATTATTATTTTTATTGGAGAATTTCTTTTGTTTGACTAAAGTAATTCTTTAAAATAATAATAATAAATTAAAAGTTTTTTTTTTAAAAAGTCAACATAATTTCTCGCCTCCAAAATAATGTATTTAATCGGAACGGGCGTTTTCATACAAAGATGCTATGGAACGTATATTAAGGGGTTGTTGCACAATGAAAATTGTGGTTTCGTTCAATAGTCAACTTTGTTTTTAAAATTAGCGGCCTTCAGAATTCTATAAGCTATTTAGTGTGGCATATTGATTCGCTGGTTCTAACAATCAAGACTAGATTTGTTACATAGACTTCTGCCACATACGGTCAGCCAAACAAGTGGAGCTCTGTATTACCCAGTTTGCCCTGCTGAGGACCCAACCATATCAATTTCAACATGAAATAGATTGTACTTCTAAAACGGAAAGTCAATAGATAAATTCGTTACCCCGTGTCTGATCACGTGGTACGGGTTTTTACCTACCCGAAGCCAGCCGTATCCCATTCGGCCTTCGGCCTCATGGGATACGGCTGGCTTCGGTCGGATAGGTAAAAACCTGTACCACGTGATCAGACACGGGGTAACTAATAATGTCCTCTATGGGAGTACCCTGCCCCCCCCCCCCCCTTATGGGACATTGAACATTCTAGCACTCAGGCGACGACAAATGAATTCTAAATATTATCCCGAATGTCTAATATTCTAACTCCATCATCAGGACATGCCTTTGACGATGCATTGATGATGTAGTTGGGATGTTTTCTCAGTCGGATCTTGAGTCATTACAGTCGAGATAGAGCAGGTTTACACCCGAACCCCATTCAGTCATCTTCGCGAGGCTCCTTTGATCATATTAGAAAAATCTCAAGTATCAAATGAAAACGAAAATATTAATGTACAGTTTTATACCCTTTCAGGTTCAGGACAGGATGTTTGGGCGCCTGCAACATTTAAGATGCACAAACCATGTTTGGAGAACCACGGTGTGCTTGCAAGTGTGCAGATCACTGAGATAGTCAGGGATTCAAAGAAAGAAGATTGTGTTGTTCTCTGTGGGGCAACTAAAGGCTGCAACGCTGCATCGTACAACAGTACCGAGTGCGTGCTCTACAAGACCGAAGAGTTTGCAGTTCCGGCTCAGTGTGCTTGTTCAAGCTGTGTGCTTTACGTGAAGGTATAAGCCGAAGAGCAAAAAAGAAAAAAAAAACAGTTTTCACAATATTCAGAAAAAAACAATAAACAATAACAAACAGTGATATGGCGGTGGCTGAGAACGTTTCAGGGCAAGATATATAAGCCAACTGTTTCGCCATTTCTGATAAAAATGTGTGAAAAATAAAGCATAAAGAATTTGAAAATAGCCCCTCTTTCCGTAAATTCTCACTTAATCCGTATTGTAGCCCAGGGCCCTGCGAAGCTTCGAGATTCGATTCGAATCTTAAATTGCTATTCGGTTCGATTCGAATAAGATACCCAATTCATTTCCATTCGATTCTTTTCACTGGAACATAGCTTGGCATCAGGCATCTTCGTCGTCTCACAATACATATAGTTCTGGAGAAAATTGTACATAAATACATATTATCATAACAGTGTGTTGATACGTGTCGTAGTATCAAGTCGAGTTGAGGTGGCCAGATTGTCGGATCACACGAGCTGCCGCAGGCTGCGAGTGTGATCCGACAATCTGGTCACCTCAACGAGACGTGATGCTACGACACGAATCAACACACTGTTATGATGATAGGCTTATTACATGACTGACACGCAAACAGTAACTTAATTTGCTTGCCTCGATTTACTTATTCCCTTGAAAGCCGAACATAAAAATAGCAGACGAAACTTTGTAAACAACGTCAACGGTTTCCCTAGTTACGAAGTCTATTTTTAACGGATAAATAGTCCGACGTTATTCCTACGGAAATTCTCGGCAATTTCCGCAGGAGTGTGATATGGATTTTTGATCCGGGAAAATCTCACCTGATGTGATCCGACAGTCTGGATATAATCGTCAAACAGGGCAAATATCATAGTCATATAATAAATAATATTGAAAATAAAAACTGAGTGCAGTTTCCTCTATCCAAACAGTAACATCTGTACCCATAGCATCAGCCATACTAATTTCATTCTCACTAGACACTACCATTGTTGAAATACAGCATTCTAAATTCCTTCAAAACATGTTTGTGTCTTTCAAAATACATAGACAAAACTACATGTATGTTTCAATGAGTCGTTTTGTATTCAATGAGTCAGATGTGCGTAGGAAGAAAACGTCGAGACCGAAGGTCGAGACGTTTTCTTTCTACGCACATCTGACGAATTGAATACAAAACGACTCATTGAAACATACATATACGATAATACCATAGTGTGTTTTGAGATGTTTGATATCTCAACGAGTTGAAAGTGAGTTTTTTTCGCGAGGCTTGCCGAGCGAAAAAAACTCACTTTCAACGAGTTGAGATATCAAACATATCAAAACACACTATGGTATTGTTGTATTTATCTTATACCGACCATTTTTGTTCTTTTCTGCATTTTTAAAAGGGTTTTGGGGATGATTTCGTGTCAAAATGTCGACTCATCTGGAGTCTCCAATCTATATGACATAGGGGTATGTGTTATAGATAATCTATAACACATGGGCTATATCTTCAACAGGTATAAGATAAATGTGGTTTTGTATTTATTACATGACCCAAGCACCTACTGACCTAATTTTCTTTTCTATCAACGGTGGTAAACACCATGCACTTTATGCAGTCGCATTGCATAAAAAAAAGTCCCGGTTGGAACAGGTTGGTTTGCAATACGGAATTCCGTATTGCACAGCCGTATTGCACGCCGTATTGCATAAGAGAGACTGCATGGGCATGTAATAAACTCAAATATAATTTGTCTTGTGTGATCGCTTTGGGAGGCTTCTTTATTTCTTTACTTTTATTCTCGGTATCACACAACGGGTTAATAAACCCAACCTCGTGCGAGTAAAACAAAGGAAGGCTTTGTGGGAACCCACACACTATTGTTCAGGCTCTCACAAAATCGATTGAACAGACACTTCACAAACGCGATCATATTCATTTATTTTGTTTCGAGAGGGGACATTCTTGAATTTCAACCAGATAAATGGGAAAGTTAACCCGGGGTTTTCATATTATATAAAAAAATGAGATCCCTTAATCGCCCACCTTTCATCCCTTTGGGCTGTTAAAATGGGGATGCCCTATTGTTTCCTGTTCTCAACTATCTTTTGAAAATATTGCATGTGTTTCCAGTTGCTTACGATTCCAACATCGCTCCACAAAGCCTATAAACTGTTCGGAATCCAACGATGTTATGGCGCTATTCTGGCGTTGAACCGGCCAAAACCGGCCAGCGCTATTCTAAAAAATCGCCAATTAATTTTCATTTTTTGTCTCAAAAACATAGGTTATGGCCCCTCGTTGGAACGAGCTCGTTGAGCTCGTTCCAACGAGGGGTCATAACCTATGTTTTAGAGACAAAAAATGAAACAAATTACCTATTCAAGAATTTTTTTTGCAAGTGTCGTCTGCTTTTCATGTTATGTTTAGATTCACTGGACTGAATATTTCAGTAGATCGGTTCGCTTATCCGACCTTCTGATATATTCCAGACGACTGAATCTAAAAAATAGAGTAAACATTAATTTTCTTCGAAAAGACGCGAGAAATATTGCTTAATCTGATTTGGACGAATCTTTAATTAGATTAGATTAGATTTTAATGACAATTTACACCCACGAGGAGCCGATGCTATTCAACAATAAGTAAATAATTTTATAAAATAAAGAGTAACAGTAAGTGACAAATTAACCCTTTACCCAACGCAGACGATATCAAAATTTATTATTTTAAATACTGTTGTATAATTGTGTCAGTGGACAAAAGGTGTCAACAATGACCCAGTGAGCTGTGTTCACGGTAATGTTCCATTGATTACTGTGTGTAATTGAGATGTGAGATTGGGTCCTAATTCAGTTGCTGATTTGAATGTTCAGGTGTTCAGACTCATTTGTTGACTGTGTGTCTTGTGTTTCTACACTACTGTGTGTGGTTTTGTTTTATTTACTGCTGTGTGTGGTAAGATTGTTCTTGTGTTGTCTTCTCATGTCATGTCTCTCTCTATTTGTATGTTCGTCTGTTTGACCTGTGATTTTATCCACTAGAATTTACTACATTGGCGTCGCCGCCAAAAATCTCAACTCACCCTATTTCGGCAATAACAATTTTTCAGAAATTCACTTTTTTCGTATCAAATTTGGAGTTTTTTGAAATGGGGGAAAAAGAAGATGGTTGTGATCAATTAGCTACCGAAGAGAAAAATGTGTACTTGAGTGTTTTGCAAAAAGAACTGACAAAAATTTCTCAAAATAAACTCTATTAATTTCAATAATTGAGGCAATGAACACTGGAGAAGAGTTAAGAAATCGAGAAATGGCATTAGTTCGAAGTAAAATGGCAGATTTGGACATAAAAATTAATAATCTGTTGATTATAAAACAGCTGGAAACGGATACAGAAGCATGTTCTGAAAATGACAAATCTTCAAATTTACATGCTTTTAAAACAGAAAAATTGCCTTGTAGCAACCTTGATTCTTTAACACAAGCATGTGCCACAAATCCACACATCCGTACAACATCTGTACATGCACATTCACTTCCAACGGCCGTAATAGAATCACAACCTACTTCTGTATGGGGCATGGCACCGCAGCATTCAACAGATTTTCATATGTTCAAACCAGGCCCATATCCACCACCTTTTCCAGGTATATCACATTTTATAGTTCCTCCACATTTACAGTCTACCCCATTACTTGTGAACTCGAATCAGTCTGTACAGTTAACTCAACCAATGATGCGGTCAACTGCTGCATCGGTTGCTAATGAGCATTCAGTCAACCGACTTAGCTCATCACCAGTGAAACCCATTGTTCATAGAAAGCACAGGTCAGATAGAACATCACAACCGTCAGTTAGATGGAAATTAATCCATCAACATCGGGACAGCTCTTCTGAGTCGTCTGCTCCAACATGGTATAGGTCAAATACGATGCATTCACCATCTTCAAGTGATTCTCGTTCAAGCTCGAGTTCATGTGAACGCAAAAGTAGTTGCTATCGGTTACGTTCCATGAAAAGTCCTCGCACAAAACATTCACCGTCTTCAAGTACTTCTCGTTCTAGCTCAAGTTCATGTGAACTGAAATGCAGTTGCTATCAGTCACGCTCCATGAAAAGTACATCTAATGCTAGTATGGCTACATATAGTGGGGGAGGCAATTGGGATTCCTTCATATTCAAACATGAGCGACTGGTTGTTAGGCAAAAATGGAATAACCGAACAGCTGAAAAAGAATTGTTCGATGTTTTGCGGGGCAGAGCTCTCAAGTTTGCTAGGGATCTTCGATACCATGATTACAATGATTTGGTAAAGAAACTGACACAGCAATTCTGTAAGAAAGAGACATCTATTTCCTCAGAACATATCAATAACACTGCAAAATATCATGAGGCGGCTATTAATGATAATAATGTTAAACACATGTTCTTTCACGTCATCATTTAATGCGGCCAATGCCATTTGGAGAGGATTTAGCAGACAAATATGAACATCAAATCAAGAAAACACACAAACCATCAGTGCCAATAGCCCCAGAGAAGCTTCAAACAAGTATTGATGATTTGATCTTGTCTGTGCATGATTTATGTTCAGCAATTAATGCAAAGCATATAAATAACTCACGGCCACGGTCTAGAAAACCTCGTTTCGTAAACATTGTTCACAAACAATGCTATCAGTGTCGAGCCTATGGGCATCTGGCCAAGAATTGTTCACAAAAATCTGTGTATGAAGGTAAAAAACCAGATAGGTGTCACTGGTTTTGATCATGACACTTTGAAAATCAGGAACTGAAATTGTGCTATGAAAAATTACCAAATACTATTATCGCAATCCTATTATTTCGTTAGTTTTGATTTGACACTGGGATAAAAGTGAAAAACCTCCTTAATGCACATGACTCTAATGGTTGCCAGTCACATCAAGCACATTATTAACTTACATAACACATCTTGAGAATCATATTTTGGGTCAGTACTCAGTAGTGAAAATATAAAAAGAAAATGAATACAGTGATGAGGTTATTGGCTTCATTATTGACTTGATCAAATTTTTCAAATTAATAATTACGTTTTTACAGTTTTAACTGTGCGTTCACCAATGAGGTTATTCGCTTCATTGTGAAATCCTCAAATTGAGAACAAAAAGTAGTAATGATTCTCACATGATTTTAGGCATATTGCGTTGTTTAGTTGGTAAAATGTTGCTTGTTTTGATAAGTTTTCACAGTGAAAATGTGTAACTTGGACATGGACATTTACTGTTTTCCATTTCACAAATAGGTCTTCTCTAAATGGTTCAAAACAGCACGCTTTTGTACTAATCAAAGTAGGCACCAGTCATTTCTGGTGACATTTGCTTTGATGTTAACTCTTAACAATAGTACCATCCAAAATGGCTATACGCTATTAATGTGGTCACCGTCTTCTTGTGATCTGTTATGTTGGGGGCTCGTCTGGGATGTCTTCCTACGGTTTACTTCTGAATTGTTGGAATGTTTTTTGTATGTGTGAGTTCAGATATTTCATTGATTGTGTATTTGATGAGGTTACTTGCTTCATCGAATATCAGTTTCTAAACAAATGTATACATTGGTGAGGTCGGGTATTTCTTCATATGCGATGAGGTGATTTGCTTCATCCATTCTTAAAAGCTCATCTGGTTTTTGATCAACTCTTACTGTCAGTCCACACTTTTACAACAGTTTCTGATTCTCAAATAATGTCGGGGGAATGTTGTATAATTGTGTCAGTGGACACAAGGTGTCAACAATGACCCAGTGAGCTGTGTTCACGGTAATGCTCCATTGATTACTGTGTGTAATTGAGATGTGAGATTGGGTCCTAATTCAGTTGCTGATTTGAATGTTCAGGTGTTCAGACTCATTTGTTGACTGTGTGTCTTGTGTTTCTACACTACTGTGTGTGGTTTTGTTGTATTTACTGCTGTGTGTGGTAAGATTGTTCTTGTGTTGTCTTCTCGTGTCATGTCTCTCTCTATTTGTATGTTCGTCTGTTTGACCTGTGATTTTATCCACTAGAATTTACTACAATACCATTTTTTCAAATTTTTCAAAAAATTTCAACAAAACCATATCAAGTGACCCCTCGTTGGAACGAGCTCGACGAGCTCGTTCCAACGAGGGGTCACTTGATATGGTTCTGGTGAAATGTTTTGAAAAATAATATTTTTTCAACTGCTGAATATGCATATTACGCGGGGCGGATGTGATGAACGATTTTCGGTGAAACACCTAACCGTGTTACTGAAGATTCCACATAATCTGGATTCTCATTTCGCATAACAAAGACAAATTTTTCTTTGTTGTTTAAATGCTTAAATTTCACTTCCATCGATTGAATTTGTTCAACATTTGGCTTTCGACCATCTTCAAATTTTTTACATTTCTTTACAAAGTGTTCTGATTTTACCACATTAACGTCATAATTATTGCATATTCGTTGTTCATATGGAGCGTTGGGGAACTGATGTCTCCTTATTTCTAGCTTACGATTGATGATTCTCAGTTTACTGAACATGGTCCGTGGACAATAATTTTTACCTGAGATAAAGTAAGACTCTAAATCGTAATTATCTTTGAACATGCGATATGTTCTCAATTTGTTCATTCCCCCTTTCTTCGCATCATCAAACATTTCATCATTTCAAACCTTAAGTCCTTGCATGCTGCTGGCGGATATTCCTGCCCAGAACAGAATTTCTCTTGTCATTGACCAAGTATAATATGGGCACATTTAATCAAATTATCTCCCTTTAAATTAAAAGGGTTTTTTCACCTGTGATTTCTTGTGAAAACTGTTGATGAATTGTTCATCAAATCTAATCATGGCTGCTTCACAGCAGCCATGACAAGATTTAATGAAAAATATCTTGAAAATTCCCAGGAGATTAAGAGTTAAGATGTGATCCTTTTTGAGATTGTACTGGATCACATTTACATTTTCTGATGATAATGAATCATTAAGCACCCGCTGAATATCGGGACACCTTGTCTTTCGGTCATTTTTGATTGGTTATGGAATCACTTACCATAAGTAGTAACGAATGTGGTTTTCAACCCAGTTCTACCTGATGGGGGTGACGGGGGGGATGACGTCATCTTAATTAAAAAGTTACGTAAGGTAATTAACATGACGTCACTTAATGATTTTTTTTAATCACATTAATTAATAACTTAATTAATTTTAATTAATGACTGTTGCATAATTAATGTAATTAATGAGTGTAATTAGGGTTGATTATAATAATTAGTATATTAAATGAATTAATAATGTCGATTAGTACATATTTTGTTTTTAAAGTCATAATTTGGGATAGATATTATTAGATAAAAAATAATATATTTAAAAATAATATTAAAGTTCGCCAACCGTTGGACATATATATGAATGCTATCGACTGACTCTGACCTGGACACGTGCTAAAGTAAACACTGCATTGTGTCTGGGTGTAATTAAATCGATTTATTTTCAAACGCGAACTACTATGAACTACTATACGAGAGTGACAGATGTTGATCACTAATTCCTATTGTTCAAAAGTTATGGATGTAATAAAAACCTCATTAAATTAGCGGTCAACACGCAACCTTCTTCCAGACTCTGAGATTCAAATTTTCAAATTTCATCGATTTTTTAAAGGTCTGATTTCTACGTTTTGACTGGTTCACAAAAAATCACAAGAGAAATCGCCATGAGACTACTGTACACGGGGGAGAGGCAATACATGGCTGTACTTTATGCCCCAATACTTTCAAGAGATGAATTAACGGATCATCTGAAAACCCACCAAGAAGGTGCTTTGAATTGTCAATTTTGTGTTTCAATAGCAAATTCAACAAAAGAGAAGCGGCAAACATCGAAAAGACGGCTATGTCAAGATGTTCCAGTGGACGTTTTGTCTGAAATCCTATAGTAGGAAAGATACACTAGAAAAAACATGGAGAAATGTCAAAACTCGACATTTAACTGCGCGACTTGCGGGTTTCAGCTGATTCAACTTAACCATCATCGCGCCACAAGTAGCAGTGATGCACAACTCGATTGACCGGTGGAGACGCTCCTCATCAAATAAGGGGGGTCAAATGAGGTTATGAGGAGGGGTGAAGGAGACAAGTGTGCAGTCATATGTTTAAAAGTTTAATAACCTTAGTTGCTATGGCGTAATCCCCCTAATAAATAGTGTATATTCATTTAATATAATATATTAATAACTTTCGTTAAATAATTCATTTTTTTTATTCCACACCCCTGTAACCCCTCACAATACCTAAATCTTTCATGACCCCCCCCCCCCCCTCCTCCAGGTCATCCAATACCAAAAAACTTTTGGAAACCTCTCTCCCCCTCCCCCACCCCTCACAATAGCTAAAGTATCTCGGACCCCAGTCCAGTTCTCTAAATGTAATGGGCATGTCAGGCCCCGGATACCCCATCCCCACAATTTTGAGCGATCAAATTACCCCGATTAGTCTCCTCTCATAACTTACTACAGTCTTAACCCTTATTTACTATGAGATTGTCCCTCTAATAAATAGCGTATATTCATTTAATATAATATATTAATAATTTTCGTTAAATAATTTATTCCACAGGACACTTCTCGAAAAAACAAAATGGCGGATTAGTTTGACAGAAATACTTGTATCGATTTATTCACGAGTGTCTGTTGGTTGTGTCCTTGGGCAAGACACTTCATCCCCATTGCGCATGTGGGGGGCACAGTGACGCTGTGCACTAAGGCGTACTGCACGTCGATGGAACACCTGTCTTCAACCAATGCTAACCCTGCTTGTGTGGAGTTAGTCTGTTGGGGAGCTGACAGTTGCTTGCTGTTGCTCGGTGGCTCTCTCCGGATACAACGGCTTCCTCCACCCGTAAAACTGTCGTGGTCATGATTAGCCATTGTGCAGAAATATGTGACCTTAAACACCAATAAATAAATATAAATAAATAGTCAGTTATCAAAACAGCCCTTAGGTGTTTAACAGTTAATTGTGGACCAGTGCATTTAAAAATTAAAAATTTGGGTGATAACACTATGGATTGTGTTTAATCATAGAAAAATCCCACCTGCACTATTACTAACCCGTATGTTTTATTTTTTGAACGTTTACTGAAGAATAACCCACCCATCTAAGTAAAAGCATGAACGAGCTACCATTATCTAAATACCCATGTGGGGTGGGGGTGGGCGGTAACGTTGTGTACTATGGCATACTACCTTCAGCCAGTGATAACCCTGTGTAGAACTTTGACAGTTGTTTACCTCTGCACGATGGTTCTTTCCGGATTGCTCCAACTATCGTTAAATTGTTTACCTCTGCACGATGGTTCTTTCCGGATTGCTCCAACTATCGTTAAATTGTTTACCTCTGCACGATGGTTCTTTCCGGATTGCTCCAACTATCGTTAAATTGTTTACCTCTGCACGATGGTTCTTTCTGGATTGCTCCAACTATCGTTAAATTGTTTACCTCTGCACGATGGTTCTTTCTGGATTGCTCCAACTATCGTTAAATTGTTTACCTCTGCACGATGGTTCTTTCTGGATTGCTCCAACTATCGTTAAATTGTTTACCTCTGCACGATGGTTCTTTCTGGATTGCTCCAACTATTGTTAAATAAAAAAAATACAATTCTATAATAACAGGTCAAGCCCCCCCCCCCCCCCTCGTTTTACATGTTTTGTGGGGGGGGGGGGGGGGGGGAATCAACAGTACTTTCACCCCCCTCATTTTAATAGTTGAAAAGCGCTGTTACTCGATCCAAAAAAAATGGTAAAAGGATACGCGATTCTGTATTAACCACCCAAAAGTGCAAAACTTGGGAAAATATAACCCACCCAGAGCTGCACCAAAGCCACGTACACTATTCGAACTCCCGCATTGTGTTCTTGGGCAAGGTAATTTACCCTGATTGTCACCTCTGCCCCCCCCCCCCCCACCCCCCGAGACTTGTCTAAAACATAAAAATGCAGTCAGTTGACACAATTGGTGCATCATGTAAAATACAAAGCCACGGCTTTTCATCAGTCCAGTGAGATGACCTTGAATTTTACTTCAGGGTATAATCAGCTCATTCCACTGAAACACACTAGGGTTCCAATCAAAGTGGAAGTGCCTGGAATTCTAACGGAATGCCCGTGAAAAGCTAATCTTGTCAACTGAACTGGAGAGAAAGATACGTAATCTGTTACAAGTTGCATAGATAAAGTTTACCATATGTTTTTTTTTTCAAGTTAAATAAAACTTACTGTGATTTCAGGATGCAAAACAGCTCGAATGAAATTTTTAAAACGCTTCTAAATATTTACCCAAACATGAGCCGGCGACGCTCCTATATAGGAATCTGTAAACATACCCAGGGCCGGCGGAAGAAGGGGGGCGACGGGGGCGGTCGCCCCCCTTGCCCTCGCCCACGGGGGCGAGCGGGGGCGAAAGTGTCCGAAAATAAAAAATTAGCATTGTTATTGATCAACCATCAGAGAAAAACAGGATCATACTGATCAGCCTATTATTCAGTTGTATCTTTGAATAACCAATTCTCCGGCATGGATGTATATGTATACATTAACCCTTTACCCAACGTAACGGCCAAAACCGGCCAGCGCTATTCTCAAAAATAGCCAATTAATTTTTAAAATATTTTCATTTTTTGTCTCAAAAACATAGGTTATGACCCCTCGTTGGAACGAGCTCGTCGAGCTCGTTCCAACGAGGGGTCATAACCTATGTTTTTGAGACAAAAAATGAGAAAAATTAGTTATTCAAGAATTTTTTTTGCAAGTGTCGTCTGCTTTTCATGTTAGGTAAAGGGTTAATTGCCCATGGGCATGGCATTCAATGGATAGTAGGCCTATGAATCAGCAAATTTTGCCTACCTGCTCAGCCTGACTGTTTTATTAGTTAGATGGCCAAAAGCCGAGTTTGTCGACAACAAAACTGGTTCGAAGCCTATGGCACTAGATAATCCGAGACTTATACTAGCACCGAGAGGGGGTAGGTAAACAGGGCAACTGTCCCAGGGTCCGGCCTCCGGCTGTAAAAAAATCATTTTTTTCTATTATAAAAATACAAGAGGAATTTCAGGCCAAAGGCCACCAGAATGCACAATTTGAGAGCTCCATTAAAAATTTCCTGGGGGGGAACCCCTCCACCCCCCCCCCCCCCTTCCTTCTAATACCTCGTGTCTTCAGCACTCGGTGCAGATGCCTTCAGCATCTGAGGCGTCCCCTCCCAATTTTTAGGCGATATACGTGCACTTGCCCTCATCAGAAAATTTCGCCCCCCCCCCCCCCCTTGCCCTTTGCTGCTTCCGCCGGCCCTGAACATACCCATAAGGTGTGCTGTTGTGTTCTCAAAAAAAAAAAAGATTACTCAAGAAGAAAATTCGGAAATGGAGAGGTATCGAAATTTATACACTGATATCACAAAAAAATCGTACTTGTGTGGATATTGGTTGCAAACAGCTTGTGATGTAATGAAAAAGCACGAGGGGCACTCTGAAACTCTAAAAATAATGATTCTGGCTCCTCTGCACAATAACGTTAGCTTCTGTTTTCTCGCTTTTCCTTTAGACTTTTCGAAATAATAATTCGAGGGGCAGTGGCTGAGAGCAGCTGTAAACGTTGCATGTAGGCTACAAAGTCTGTATACCGAGCTTCTAATATGTTCCCTAAACAAGATTGTCAATTTCTGTCTGAGTGGAAAGTCCACCGCGTGGGTGTTTCGAGAGAAATGAAACATTCTTCCATGTATTGCTGGCTGCAGCATATTGTTACGAACATATTCAGGTTAAGAGCACAGACGAAGTATAATTCTCCAGGAATACATGGAAGAATGTTTCATTGTGACTGGACGGGCTGAAATTGCAAGCTGCAACTCATTCCAGACAGGTTCGATTGGATTGAGGATAGGGGATCTTGCTGACCAGTACATACGCTCAATCCCCTCCCTCTGTCGGTCCATCAGAATGAATCTATGACCCACTGCGCCTGCATACAATCTGACGTGGACATCCAGGATCTCATCAATATACCGTTGCAAAGTCAATATACCACGTTCAAGGATACAGAGCTCTGTACGTCCATCCCAGCTGATACCGCCCCAGACCATGATTGACCCTCCACCATAGCGATCATGATCAGCAATGTTGGCTGCGTGGAATCGCTCTCCTGGTCTTCTCCATGCCCTAGAACGCCTATATGTGTAATCTGTAAAAAGGACAGGTCGCCAATCTTCTCTGGTCCATCCAACGTGGTTCATGGTCCATTCATATCTTGCCTGGCGATAGTTCTGGGACAGCGGAATGCGAATGCATGGTCTTCTCGATCGGAGACCACCTTCGTGCAACCTTGCCCGGATAGTCTGCGTCGAAACATTTACCGCGGATGCGTTCTGAATGTCACTACGAAGCTGGGTTGCTGTGACAAAGCGGTTCCTACGGGCCTGGATGATTAAAAACACGGTCTTCAGCTGCAGATGTTGCCCTGTATCTGCCACCACCATCCTGTCTTACTGGTGTGTCATACTGCTGAAATCTTGCCCAGGCTCTGGTGATCACCGTATGGTGCACACCAAGGGTTTCACCAGCCTGGCGATGGGTAGCCCCTTGCTCCACCATCCCTACAGCCTGCCACATTTCTGCTTCAGACAAATGTCTTCTTACATTTGAACTTGCCATATTTAATCATTAAATCACAAGGGTTTGTGTTAAAATGAAGATTGAATATCCTACACATGTCATGTACATGTAGACAGTACACAAAACATCATGAAAATCAAGGGGTGCATGCATTCTATGGCTGTCACGAAAAGCCTTCCTGTTAAGAGAGTTAATGTAAACACTGGGGACCATCTCAATACATTCCTCAACCATATCCACCAAAAATATCGAAAATATGTCACAAGCAAATTTCACAATCATGTGTCAAATATTTGGTGCTTAGCAAACTTTGAGTAGTATATATAGTTAAGTGGAGTTTTTTTTTATACCTCTCACGGGTGGGTTTGTAGCATTTAGTCGATTCCTTTGGCAATGGGTGGGAGGAAATTTCTGTTAGAGAGCCATGCAGAACATGTGAGAACTTTAAATTGCGGTACCCGAATTTTAGACTAAGGTCCAAAGAATTGCGGTACTTGTATTTCAGAGTAAAGCCCAAAGATATACATCCGGTCCTCGTTCAGTTAAAGAAAAGTGAGTAAGTCCTAATGAAGTATTAATGTTAATCGATATGGCATTTGTGCCAACGCGGAAAGATAAAACTTTCTTTCTCGTTTTATCCTTCCGCGCTGACACTCGTGCCACACCGATTGACCCATTCACAAGCGTGTGTCGTTTTGTGTATGTGTAGTTTGCATAATACATCTTTCCCTGGGTGGAACAATTAGCTAAAACATTGTAGATGGAGGCTTGCTCCACTCAATGGACGAAAAATAGATTTTTTGTCGCTCACTTTGATGATACGTGAGTAGTATAGCATGTACCCGAACGGGTCTTATTACCCGGAGTTTTGCCGGTGCAACAGTGTTAAATTCTCATCGAAAAGTTTTTTGCCGCTTTTTGCAGGTGCAACTTTTCTCGGTGCGTAGTAGTATGTCACGGGCTTGACATACCTTTTTCGGATGAACCCGCGGATTTCTTCGGAAGTGGTGTCAAGTCATATGATCAAGATATATTTGGTTGTCATTGTAGACTACCTGAGCGAGCATATTGTAACTTTTGTGACACAATCTGCATTTTATTATTATTTATCATTTCAAATGAAATATCAAAAAGGTCTTTCAAACACAAAGTATTAAATCTGTACAATTTCTAGTCACAAAACCATTCCGAGATTACTACAGTAAAAACATTTTCCTTCAGTTATTTACTGGTCAAATACTGACTTCACTACTGCCGATGTGAGAAATTCCCGCAGTTCCAAATCTAACATTACATTCATTGATTATGAAATTTCATGATCGACTTATGATGAAGACTAATATATCGATTAAAGAAGACTTCAATCGTACTCTATGACCTCAAACATCTTAAAAGAAAATAATATAATGGTCCTTGTCCCCATATCCGATAAATTCTCTCTTTTGATTGGTCACAATGCTTTGGACAAATAGCCATAACAAAGGGTGCATCCAACATCCAAGGTATATGAGAGCGTGCAACATCCAGGGTATAAGCGCACGCGAAACGTCGGGGTATATGGTTTAAACGAAAGCTTTCCGCTTTTGCCCGCCTCGATATAAAAATCGAACCAAAAAACCCGAAAATAGTCACAAATATCATCAGATTTCCGACAATTCAATCATAAAAATAAAATAAGAACAAATAATCGTCCTCTGAGTACCAATGTGTTCTATGTGCCAGTAGGCACATAGAACACATTGGAACTCAGGGAACGATATGTCAATAAAATATTGTTTACTCGTTTCGTTAACTACCCAAGGGATGTAACTCTGTCTGTGGTCTTCTGCGATTATAAAAACAAAATAATTATCACGAATTTGGTCCAAGTGATTGTGGAGCTGAGAAAAGTGTCCACAAATTCATTTACACTATGTTTGTATTGTGTTTCAAACGGGATAAAAACGTTATCTCCGCCAACATGTATGGTATATGGAGATTTAATACCCGGATGTCTCATTTAAACACCTCGCCTGCGGCTCGGTGTTTAAAAACCGACATCCAGGTATTAAATCTCCATATACCATACATGTTCTCGGAGATAACTTATATTAGTTTCTTGAACCGTACATTCTTTAGGCACGCAGGCATTCTGCAAGCCTACTACTGTCCGGGGGAAACTCCTGACCATCTCCTAGACTCGGGTTTGAGCCTGTGGTGATTAGTGTTCAACCGATAATCGAAACCAGCCACCACAATCGGACGATTGTGAGCAATCGGGTGACAAGGGCCACGGCTCCAGGAACATCGGTTCAACCGATTGTTGCCAAGCATTTTGTGATAATCCATTAACTGTATTTTATAATCTTCAGCAACTGTTCAATTCTCAATGTAAATGATGTCAATGATACCATTCAATAAAGTTGAGAAACAACCACAATGTGTATTCATAATTTCTCTAGACGCCCCTTTACGGGATATACAAGTTAAACGACATGTAAAGCTTACAACTGAGTGTACTTGCGGCAATCACTCAAGTTGCAGTAAAATTACCAGTCGCACGCACTTGAGAGCCACGTTTACCGCCCAAGTGTGCGCGACTGGTAATTTTACTGCGACCCCAGTCAAAGAAGTTTAACACTGTGAAAAATGTTCAGTTTATTGTAGTTTTTTTTTCGAATCTCGACTTGTCGAGTCGTGCACGGTATTACAATCGGAATCGACATCAGAATCGGCCGATTGTGAGATCAAATAACCGGTAATCTGTCAGCGATCATTTTGGGGAATCTGTTGAACACTGGTGGTGGTAAAGAGTCTAATAACACCTGCAATGAGACTTCAGAAGGCAATTGCACTGAGAAGGGAAATTATTTGTATTCCTATAGTGTACAGAACGCCACGCCTGGTATCGTGTGTTTTATCTTTTTACTTCTTTCAAATGTCAATTATGTGTTGATATTCTACAGCCTCTAACACTTTTTACGAGCACGATGGGGAGGAGAGTTATAACTAATAATTCATCAGTAAAGGAGTGTTGAAATCCCATAATCGTCGAGTTTGAAATTGTAGTCGTTTCCGGGTGTTTCCGACGATTAATCGATTTCTCGATCATTCATGTCAGGCCTATGTGTACGAGATCAAGGAGAGTAATATTTATTTTCCATGTTTAACCCTCTACCCGACGTGACGGTCAAAACCGGCCTGCGCTATTCGCAAAAATCGCCAATTAATTTACATTATTTTTTTCATTTTTTGTCTCAAAACATAGGTTATGACCCCTCTTTAGAACGAGCTCGTAGAGCTCGTTCCAATGAGGGATCCTAACCTATGTTTTTGAGACAAAAAGTGAAAAAAATTAGTTATTCAAGAATTTCTTTGCAAGTGTAGTCTTCTTTTCATGTTAGGTAAAGGGTTAACAAGCACATACGGGTCCAATTTATCTGCTTTGGTATCTTGAACCAGAGCCGTGTTGTCACAGAATTCCTTCATAAGGTCATTTAAAAGCAGTCAAATTTCTGTTCAATGTGCTGAATTTATAAAAATAACTTCATGTCGTTCGAACATAGGTGGGGTGGGTGGGTGGTCAAGTGCCAAAGAATGTGCGATAACAGTTAATGCATATTCCCCTTCTCACTGTTATGTCATCTTTTGTGTCCCAAACTGTAACAAAATGTCGCCAGTTGATCATAAAAGCCCATTTAGAACCATTATTAACAACATTAACCCCTTAATATAAAAATATTGGAGAATTTCATCCAAAACTGACTCTTGGATAGGGGTGGGTGCCCAATATTGAGCGGGAAAAAACTGGCCGACAATTTTCGCCTAAAGTCAACAAAAATATCCTTTCACAACATAATTCATTCATATCAATTTTTTTTAATGGAACAGTCTTTAAAATAAAGCATCGTATATATAATATTAATGAGTCATAATGGCCAAGATGGACTGATTTTTCAAAATGATAAAATTAAAAATATTACTTTTTAGTTCAATAAAAACAAAAAAGTCTGATTTAACAAAAACAAAAAAGTATTTTTGGTCTCTATCCTGGATTGCAGATGTGATATCAAAAACAAAAACACAAGGTTTGCCCTTTTTGAGCCAGAACAAGAACAAGTTCCCTTAACTCAAACAATATTTGCAAGATATGCACGGTTACAGTATAAGCAGTAGTAAATTAACAATGGACATAACAGGCACAGTGCTCACATATGCCAGCATATGCCATGATTTACAGAAACAAGAGTGTTCGAAGTGCATATCACTGCATATCAGAGATAAAATTAGGAAAAGCTTATTTAAATTTCGTTTAAAATCAAAGGTTTCTGGGAAAAAGAATAATTGAGTTTCATTTGCAAGGTAAAATCTAAGAAACTAGATCTATAAGAATATTAAGCAAAACATTTAGTTTGTCTCAACTGTTTCATCTCATTTGATTGGGGTTTTACAGTACGTGGAGAGTGTATTATCACTAAATCACCCGCAGAGTGGAGATTCCACCCAAGCAATAATTGCAAATTTGTTGCAAAGCATAACAAGCCCAAGCAAAGTTTCAGCCAATGGACCTCCGGGTTAAACCCGGAGGTCCATTTGTTGAAACATTGCTTGTGTTTTAGTCGATATATACAAAGTACGAAAGTTATAGTTTGGGTTATAACTCCACTCCGCGGGTGATTTAGTTACAATCCACTCTCCACGTACTGTACATAGCTTTCAACAACTATGATGCCAACATCACAACATTGTTAGCTCCCAAGATAAAGGTAGAATTGGATGGCCAAAGGAATCCCCCATCCACTGGAGGAACTATCAAGCTCATCTACACAGACACCTCAATATAAGGATAAAACAAATTCCTTACAATTTGCTGCATTAATTTATCATGAACAGCCAGACTAAGGCTGTTGTGTGTTAAGAGTCTGGCTACAAAATGCGGACCTATTATACCTGGGTCCACATGGGTTTCAAGCTATATAGGAATGTGTCTTTATGAACTGATGTGAATCTGATAAGTCTTGAAAAATGCATCTGATAGAGTAAATGGAAATATGTTTGGACATATAGAGGATATGGAATGAGTGTTTTTCTCATTTCATATTTATGAAACGAGTCTAAGAATTTTCTTGCAGACGGCACTTGGAACTTGCAGACGGCACTTGGAAAAAACATCCCCGTATAATTAACAATTTTCATTTTTTGCTTCCAAAACATAGGTTATGACCCCTCATTGGAACGAGCTCGTCGAGCTCGTTCCAATGAGGGGTCATAACCTATGTTTTGGAAGCAAAAAGTGAAAATACAAAAAAATTCGGACGAGTTTCATAAATATTATATGAGAAAAACACTCATATCATATTCTATTTATCATTTGACACACACGCGCACAAATTAGTCACTTAGTATGACTTTTTAACCCATCACCTAACTTGACTTGCAGACGGCACTTGGAAAAAACATCCCCGTATAATTAACAATTTTCATTTTTTGCTTCCAAAACATAGGTTATGACCCCTCATTGGAACGAGCTCGTCGAGCTCGTTCCAATGAGGGGTCATAACCTATGTTTTGGAAGCAAAAAGTGAAAATACAAAAAAATGAATGGCGTTTTCTTGTAGGTAAAAGATTAATACAATATAACACACCCAAAATAGGACAGATAACATAAATTCTCCCTACTGAAATTATGCAAATGTCACCCAGTTGTATTTTGTTTAGCCAATCAAAGTGTCCAGTTTTGAAATTGACCAATGAAAGCTCCCAACTCTAATTATGCAAATTATGAAAATGTGGCCCAGTTTTATTTTGTTCAGCCAATCAAATTGTCTAGTTTTGAAACTGACCAATGAAATTGACGGAAGGCTTTATTTATCACTGATTGATATGAAAACAAAATATCAAATGTTTTAAAGTGAACAAAACGGACGAGTCATATGATAAATAAAAATGTGCTTTGAATCAGTTTGCATTACGCGTTTCGAGTTGGTGTTCAAGAGCCAAAGTTTTGTATATGAAATGTATGAGAAGGGGTGGGCCTCCCAATATGTCATGGAAAAAATCTGCAGGAAAGGGTGGGTGGGTAAAAAAATCCACAAAATAAAAATTTCCACCTTTGTTCGCGCATTTTTTCCGACCCCACCCCTGTTCGCTACTGACCATTTAATTACAAACACTGAGGTTTGATTTATGCTACGTCCCTTAAAAAGTGAGTAAATTCAACTGAAACCTTTTTTGTCTTGCCAAATGATGATGATACATTAAATTCACAGGAAGACATTTAATGGACGGAGCGTCGCTGTTTGAACCAACATGCTTTCCAAGACTGTAACTAAATACTTCGCCATCACCTTGACAACTCCATTGTCATTACCAAACACCCCCCCCCCCCCCCCCCCCCATCTTCCTTACCACCAGTCACATTATAACCTGAAAGGAAAAGGCCGAAACATAACAGATGTTTGTTTTGATTTGTCTTTTTTCATTCATTGTATTTTATATACAGTACGTGGAAAGTGTATTATTATCACTAAATCACCCGCAGAGTGGAGATTCCACCCAAGCAATAATTGTAAATTTGTTGCAAAGCATAACAATCCCAAGAAAAGTTTCAGCCAATGGACCTCCGGGTTAAACCCGGAGGTCCATTGGCTAAAACATTGTTTGTGTTTTTAGTCGATATATACAAAATAATTATAGTTTGGGTGATAACTCCACTCCACGGGTTATTTAGTTACAATCCTCTCTCCACGTACTGTAAGGAATGGTTTGTTTCTGTCTATTTCTTGAGTTATGAACCCCACAAAGCAAAGGCCATAGTGTGTAAATGAATGCAAACAAACGATCATTCCTTATAATTAAACTTAAGGGGCAATAAATTTAAACACTCTCTACTTTGCGGAGTTAAAAATAAAAACCAGGTCCCATCATGCTTCCTACTGATAAATGAATAAAAAGTCACAGTTTTCTAAAATTCTGTTTGAAATAACGATACATTTCACTGAAACATGTTCTTGTTTCATTAAATATTTTATTGTCCAATGAAGTAAGTTAAATGGAACGTCATAGGCCACGCCCACACAAAACTTCAATCTCCCTTTCCAATTGACGAGAGGGTGCTGTCATTCAAAGCAACACGGAGTTAAATTTAATTCTGATTTTGACCATTTCCTGAGAAACGGAAACACAGTTTGTAAATGTGGAGTTCTATTTTAACTCAGATGACATGACGTTGATTGAACTTTGTCTCAGAAAGAGTTCATTTAGGCTATTTGGAAATTGAAATGTTCTGTTCGTGTGAGTTCCGTTGGTGGATTATTATGACCGGCCATTATTTACGTTTGATTTGGGTAAAACGATGACGCAGACGATCACCTATTGCATATAAACAAATTGAAAATGGAATAAAATGCATGATAACGATTTTATTTATTAATAAACTTTATTTTGAAAGTAGTTTTAATATGATGAGATAAATACAAATTACATCTCATCTTGAAACAATATAAACTTGCTAGAGCTGTAGGTTAACCGAAACCGAACCGAGGTTTTTAGGGTTTTTTAAAAACCGAAACTGAAACCGTCGACATCCCGTAATCTAAGGTTTTTCGTTTTTTATTAAAATACTCTCTTGCTGCAGTAATTCACAGAATGTTGTAGCCATCCCAGAGTAGTGAGAGTACCCAGACGCTACCAATGGCAGTGTCTGGGTACTCTCGCTACTGTGGGAAGGCTACATTCTGTGGATTTCCCACATTTCAGCTTAGTTGTGTTTGCAGCTTTCCTCTAGTTGCGTGTAGGTGTCAGACCTCGAAAAATGGCCAAGCACAATAAAAGTTCTGTACATTTAGGTAATTATTATATTGGCCTTCCTGATTCTTCATGTACATGTATTATAGCTTATTTCGGGCATTCATTGAGTTTCATTCAATTTCACTACCATTCAGTTATGATTCCGGACATAAGAATGAGTTTTATTGAATTTTATTTGGCCTCATGAACAAACCGAAAACCGAACCGAACCGAGGTTTTACTCCACCTGAAAAACCAAAACCGAAACCGAACAAGAAATTTAAAAACCTACAGCTCTAAAACTTACATGGGTTCTTTTCCATTCAAACTGTATAATGTAAGTTTTAAGACAGATATTGGTTTAGGGCGGGCCTAAATGCATTTTTGCGGTTCATTGTGTTATGAAAAGAAAAAAGCAAATACTTTAGCCAATCATTTAACAAATGATTAAACCTAAAAAGTGGAATCAAACGCCCCCCCCCCCCCCCAAGAAAAGAAACATGAAGGAGTAACAGCAAAAACACTGCCCGGTACTGTAAACAAACCGCTTAACCAACAGAACTGTGGGTTTTCGGCATCCAGATAAATGTGTCAAAACTTGATTTCAGAAAAAAAAAAATTCAAAACGATGAAACATTTTAAGTATTGCTTACACTATAGAAAACAAGTGATATTGTAAATTCAATCGCGAGGGTGTTCATGAGGGCTTTACCAGAGCTCAATATCAAGAGCTGATCTGGTTTAAACGACCTGTTACAATGTTGTTGTCTTAGGGACAAACAAAAGACGCACAATCAGCAAGAAAGACACATTATCAAGTCTCGATTAAATTAACTTAATTTGTCATCTCTTTATTTCCAATAATTTCTTTCTTTGAGTCGGCAAAATCTTTCTTTAGTTATACGGAAAACGTCATTTTTATGGTACGTTTTAGTTTTGTTTTAGGCGTCAAACGTTGTTCAATATCACCAGGCGAGGAAGTTCAAAATAGTGTGTGAATGTGTTCAGATACTCTTACCCTTTCAACTTCGGTAGCATCTTCCATGTCAGTTCAAGGACAGCAAATGGAAGCGTCCATATTCATTATTTAGGGGTAGCCTAATTAATATTTTCAACGTGCAGCCTTGTGGCTGCACGTTGAAAATATTGATTGGTCTACCCCCACATACGCGCTTAGCACCCATCCTACTTAATGGAATTATGACGTATCATGTTCCTGGTCCGAAAAAGGCCTGTGTGGGAAACAACGTTAATACTGATCACTGAATTGTTTTCACGGGTTTTTGTTTTTGTCAGAGCAAACACTGTCCCAATTCTTTGCATTTCTTCTCAAAAGATATCCTTAATCGCCCAAGTATTGCAAAGCTTATGGTGTTATTTGTTGCATACAGCATAATTATGCTCTTATCAACTCTTCGAAATATATCACTTATTTTAAACACAGGAGTGACGTCATAACTATGTGACAATTTAACATACCAACAGACGTTCATGAAATGACAACCGTTGTAAGTTTCAAATTATTGACAGACAGCGTTTTACGCTTAATGTCGAATCAAAATTCACGTTTTTGTTAGTACTGAAATGGTTAACCGGATAACCGGTTTGAAACCGGTTACCTACCTAACCAATTTAAAAAAAACGTCAACCGGTTATCCGAAATATCAATAGTGATCGTCATTCCACGGTTAAAACGTAGTAAATCTGCCGCTTCACCTTTGGGATAGATTACACCTCGAAGCAGCGCTGTATATATTGAAAAATAATCGACTTTGGCGTTCAAGACTTCGTTAATGATCAATAATTTCCGTGAGTTCTGAGTAACCGCAGAAACAATTCCGTAGTATGTATACAACGAACCTTGTCGAGAACTCGAGTTGTGAGGCTTGCCTCGTACATCACAACTTTTTTATGTTACTCGTCTCAGTTTTCAGAGAGTAGTTATTTTACATTGCTTGAAAAGTGTAATTCTATAGCGTGACAGGAGGTACGTACAGTATTTATTTATTTATTAGTGTTTAAGGTCACACATAATGGCTAATCGTGACCGTGACAGTTTTACAGGTGGAGGAAGCCGGAGTACCCGCAGAGAACCATCGAGCATCGACGAGCAACTGTCAGCTCCTCGTCATTCTAACTCTGTTCAAGCTCCGCTCAAGCAGGGTTACATCGGTTGAAGGCATGTGCACCATCGACGTGCATTAAGCCTTAGCACACGGCGTCATCGTGTCCCCATGTAGGCAACCGGGATAAAGTGCCTTGCCAAAGGACACAACGCGGGTCGTCCCTGGCGGGGATCGAACTCTTAACCTCTAGTATAGAAACCCAACAGTGGACGTAGTATGTAAGCTTGAGATCTGCCCTCTTTAGCAGGACCCCGGGGTCAAACCATGACCGAGGACATTGACTTCGGTGCCCAAATCCATTAGGCCTCCCCACCCCTCTCCCCTCTCCTCTCCACACTAGGCCTAGGTTATTTTTAGGCGCCCCCTCACCCTGCCCGCCCTGTATGTACGCTATTCCTCCCCAAAGCCCATTTTAGGACCCGGGCTATGTATAACCTATTGTTTTGGTTTTCCCTGTATGTGGGCTCCCCTTCCAAAAGCCCAGTCCCTCCCCACCAAAGCCCTGGACTGTTCCCCCCTCCTTCCAAAGGCTAGCCCAAAGCTGGGGGGCATTCAAACTGAGGTATCCAATGAGTACTAACAAAAGAGTGCCACATGCCCCTATCCTCTCCCTGCCCCTCCCATAACTTTATTTCTTGGTAAATATCTCTAAGGTAAATGTTGTCAAGGACATGTACACGTAACGGCATACAAAATGCTTTAGACATAAAGACTACCTGGTTTTGTTTAGACATGTCATAAAGGAATTATGATAGAGAGAATCAGGATCAGTTACCCTCAAACAGCGACAAAAGAACTTGGGAAGCTTAGCATATACCACTGAGCGTTTCAGTATGCAGTAATCTAACCGGGTTCGAAGAGCCGAAATGCTTCATCACAAACGGAGATTCTGAGGAGCTCGTCGATGATATGATGAGATACCTTGGGGAAATAGCATTCGACGCCGGAATAAAAATGATTTTCAGACACTCCCCAGTCTACTGACAGCTGGTGGAACGTCTGGAAGAAGCGGTGAAACAGGAACCGGGAACTAATAAACACCCACTCGAATTACTGAAAGATCAACTCGACCGTTATAGTCAAGAGTTGCCAGCGTAAGGTTTCAATTCTGGAAATTACGATATAAACTTGGTGAAAAGGAAACTTTTAAAAATTTTTGCTGGAACATTCGACAATCAATATCAACATAAAAAATTCATAAAAAACAGCTTTTTATGTATCAAAACACAAGAGTTTAAATTCTTGGATATCATGGGATACCTAGCACCTGGATTTAGCTATGATAAATATCCGAACGCGTATGGCGCCACCGTCACGAAAGGGTTTCTACCATGTGAGTGGATCGACAGTTTGACAAAACTGGGCCAAGATCCCCTGCCTAGCCACGAGTCGTTCTACAATAGTTTGAAGGGGAAAAGCATAACGGTGGAAGAAAACGAATACTGTCAGCAAATGTAGGAGGAGAATAACATGGAAACATTCCAAGATTTCCTAATCTGGTACAACGACAAGGATGTCAAGCCATTCCTGGAAGCGGTTGAAAAACAGTTTTCGTTTTATCAAGAACGAGGCGTCGATATGTTTGAAGAGTGGGGCAGTATTCCAGGACTCACCCTGAAATACATGTTTAGCACTGCGAATAAGGACGCCTACTTTTCAATAAAACAAACATCGACCTCTTCCATCTCATTAACAAGAGTATCGTAGGCGGACTATCTATTATCTTCAACCGATATCAGGAGAAAGGACAGACATAAATCCACCCTGGTGCTGATAAACTCTGTAATCTGTAATCGGCTTCGACGCTAGTGCGCTTTAACTTTGGGCGTTATCACAAGAAATGCCGAGTGGTTACTCCATCACACGCAAAGGTAGAAAATGAATTTAAACCAGAACCCACCATGAAATTTGGAAGAACGACCCACGAGTGGTTAGAATACACCGCCGCTAAGGAAAATAGTCACATCCGGCATCAATTATTGGATCAGAAAAACAAATAGGGTGCCAGCGACTACAAGTGGATGGGTGGTGCAAAGAAACCGATACGTGCTACCAGTTTCACGGATGCTACTTTCACGGACACAGATGTGGATCAACCAGGAATAAAAACGGGAAACACCACATCGTAAATGAAGTCAACGGGAAGACAATGGCTGATCTACAACGCGAAACGAAAATAAATTCAGATTGCATCAGAAAACGTGGATTTGAAATGGTGGAGATTTACGAATGCGAATGGTACACCATGTGAAAGCACGATTCCGATGTAAAAAACGTTTTATCTAGGGATCTGCGAATCACAAATTTCTTTTCGAATCGAATCTCGAATCGAATCGTTTCTCTGATATCGACATCGAATCGAATCCCGAATCGAATCTTAAAAGACAAGTTATTTCATATTGCATCAAACGGAAGTTACGGAACACTGTAGTGACCCTTACGCGACGGAGTGAACACCTTAAACACCAATAACTAAATATTCTCTGTAGCACCGTCGCTGAAACAGCTAGGCCTATTGTTTATAGTTTTAGTTTTTGAAGGCCTAACTTGTTACTATTCACGTTCTTAAGAACGTGAATAGTAACAAGTTAGGCCTTCAAAAACTAAAACTTTGGATAATGTTCTGGGCCAAATTCACACCTTACCTAACAATTAAACATTGTCAATTACTCAAATAAATAGGAATTGAGCCTACATGAATGAATTTTCTAATGACAGTTTTATCCTATTTTTGTTGAAAATGTAACAAATTGAAGTTAGTACGAGAGATTCGAAAAAAATCGAATCCTGAGACTGATTCGGGATCGATCTCGAAGCATACGCATGGTATCGATATCGAATCGAATCTCGAATATTCGCAGGACCCTAGTTTTATCCACGCTCCCATAATGGAAAGCGCATGGGAAATGAGAGAAAAGGAGGCTTTACATAAAATTGCTTCTCGATTACATTTTGGTTTGGTGCAGTGTGATGTCAAAGTTCCTGATAATATTCGAGAGCACTTCCAGGAGATGACGCCGATATTTGAAAACACTACCATCAACAGAGATGATATTGGAGACCACATGCGTCAGTACGGCGAGGAAAATAACATCATGTCAACACCTCGAAGGAGTTTAATTGGGAGTTACGTCGGCCACAAAATTCTGCTGGCCACACCACTTTTGGCATGGTACCTGAACTACGGACTTGTAGTTGACAGAATTTACCAGATTGTTGAATACCAGCCAAAATCCTGCTTCTAAAAGTTTGCAAACCTCGTGTCGGAAGCTCGGAGAGCTGGGGACAGTGACCCGGAAAAAGCAATTGTCGCCGAAACCATGAAGCTAATTGGTTTCCGACAGAGGCCTGTGATAACCACAGAGAGGACTTTGTTTCCGCCAAATTATCTGATGTTGCATGGGTGCCGTCACAGTGTTGCGGTGACAAACTTAGATGTGAGTCTTCCATGGAAGACGTGTGTCGCCTGCACTATATTTTAATATTTCAGACAGAATTCTAAGTGGCAAAGGGGCATAACTCTGGAAAAAATACAGCGGATCAAAAAATAAAATAGGAGGTGCACAATGCCATTATGTGATAAAGAATCACTGAAAGTTTCATTAAAATCCATTCATAGGTTAAAGAGGAGTGGCGGATAAAAGAAAGTGTGACGCGGACGACGCAGACGACGCGGACGACGCAAGACGACAAAAGCAATCCCTATATGTCGCTCCCCACTTCGTGGGGCGGCGACACAAAAACATTCGATAGACGAACACCGGGCTTTTCAAGGTGGAATGGCAAGGCGATGGGATCACCAGTAAAACCTATTTCTGTTTCGGACGTACTGAGAAAGTCAGCTGCAAGGGGATAAATAAAAGGCTAAACCCCATGGAGAAGAGAAAATATCTTGATGTGTTACAAACAAAAAAAAGTGGTTCCGGAATCAACATAGGCTTCATGATGTACAATCAGAACGTGCCCACGTACAATCAAGAACTGGACTTTGTATTTCTACCCAAAAAGACAAATTGCATCTGATGGAGTAACCACTACACTGCTGGACGTATGTAAAGGTTAGAGTGGCGGATATGTCGGGGAGAGCAGCTGGACAGGTAACTATATATATCTAAGATAAGCCCTTTGAGGTTATCGTAGTTGTATTTGAAGAGGGATTATATAACTAGCGGGTAAAGAATTCTGTTCTTTTCTGTTGGTTAAAAGTCACCTCATGATGGCTTTCGTGGTGATAGCCGAAACGGATAACTAAGAATTATTTTTCACTCTATTAAATTTTAATACAAAAAAACACACAATAAATAATTTAAACGATTTAAATGTAACAATCGGTTTTACATTTGTTTTTACAAAGAGCGGAGATGAATTTAAAACAGATTTAAATGTAACAATCAGATTTTACATTTGTTTTACAACGATTTAAATGTACAGTACGTGGAGAGTGTATTATCACTAAATCACCCGCAGAGTGGAGATTCAACCCAAGCAATAATTGCAAATTTGTTGCAAAGCATAACCACCAAATGCAAAGTTTCAGCCAACGGACCTCCGGGTTAAACCCGGAGGTCCATTGGCTGAAACATTGCTTGTGTTTTTTGTCGATAGGTACAACATTTGAAAGTTATAGCTTGGGTGATATCTCCACTCTGCGGGTGATTTAATTACAATCCACTCTCCACTCACTGTAAGAGTCGGCTTTACATTCATTTTACAAAGAGCGGAGACGAATCTACAACAGATTTAAAATCAATTTATACAATAAATATTTTGATATATTTAGAAACTGTCTTTCGGCACACAGGACACGATTTCAATCACGATATTCGATTGCCCTGTGAGACAAACAGAGCATTTCATATCCGAGTTATTTGGCACGCGTGCCCGTGTAAAATCTGGGACGATTTTTGCAGTTCACGGTGTATCACATCTATGAGGAAGATTGAATTGAGTTGATGAAAAATGGACCTCTGCAAAAATCTTTAACGAATATTTGTAATTCTCCGTTATTTGGTTATGTTTTATTTTCATTTCCGAGTATTGTTTTTAAACTATACAAACAATGCAATCTGTAATATATATATATACTTTCATGCCCTCTGCTGAAGCGTTTTAGCAACAGTGAAACGAAAACAATCCGACTAGAAAGTCTGACCCACTTTTTTCTGCAGGTTAGATTGAATACTCGGTCGCACTAAAATAAGACTGCAGATAGAAAACAACGAGACAGGTCGTCCAAAAATAATACCGCTGGTAAAAAATGAGACCGCAAGTGGCCGCAGACAAAGTAGTTAGGCTCTCCAAATGAATACTAACTGGTTATATGGGATATACCAAATATATATATCCGACGTTTGGTACAAATAATTTTAATTTTAACTCTAAGTACACTTTTAAAACCATTTTGTTTGCTTTGATACATCCACCCTCGATTATATCAGAAAACGATGTCTGCCTGAATATTTTCCCCCAAGTCGCGAAATGTCTGCAGCATACATTTAAGTATTCTGTTTATTTATCTTGTATCGAGGGGTGGGGGATATGTTTTCTCAGGTTCTTTCGAATGGAGATATTAAATAACCCCAAAGCGTAGTCACCACCGCCCTTGTCCAATAAGCTTGAAATTTGTTTAAAAGAATTTTCGAGAATCCCAACTGACAATACTTGGAGATGGGCCGAGGCAGTTCCTGTCAAAATCACCTGCATTTTGTCCCAAGTCGAGTTTCGTACCGAGATGATCCGTCCAAAAAGGCTGATCTGTTTGGGTGGGTGGGTGGGTGTGTGGTGGGAAGGGGTGCCTTTTCAGGTGTTTTCGAAGGAAGTTATTAATCCCCATAGCCTGGAACCCGGTCCATTATACTTGAACTTATTTTAAACTAATTTCTTGTAAATCACCAGTCACAATGTTTTGAGAGGTGGTAATCACTACCTTTCAGTGAGAGAGATCCAACTTTGTTCACAGAAAGTTTCTTGTTTTTTGTTCTAATTACATGATATATGCACAAAATAAGTGTGTTTCGTTTCATTTTCTCGCGCGCTTGTGCTTGCACAAAACGGTTTCTTGTTGTCTGTTGAACTGGGTTCTTCGTCTTCTTCGTCTTGTTGTTCTGGAGGTATACGACCTAGAAAGGGGCACATAAGCTCCCATTTTCTATGCTCTTCTTTGACAACATCGTGTTTTTCCCATTAATGAATCTGAACACCGCAATAAAAACGTTTTGTTTTATCTTCGGTTCCCATGTTGAAAAACCCACACCTTGCAGGCTCTCTCGGTTTTTTAACACATTCGCCAGAGAGCATAGCTTCAAACGTTTTAGGTCTATGTGTCTCTAAGGCGTATTTGGCATAGAGGGGTGGTGCATTTATAACACCGTCTCGCAAAATGTTAGAAAGTTGAGCTTCTATGAAATGGTGGAATTCGGATTAGAATGAGATCCTTGGTTCGTCTCCTCTTAACCCTTTACCTAACGAATCGCCCGCATCCGCCCGCGTAATATGCAAATTCAGTTGTTGAAAAAATATTATTTTTCAAAAAATTTCAACAAAACCATATCATGTGACCCCTTGTTGGAACGAGCTCGTCGAGCTCGTTCCAACGAGGGGTCACATGATATAGTTTCGTTGAAATTTTTTGAAAAATTTGAAAAAATGATATTTAAAATAATAAATTTTGATATCGTCTGCGTTGGGTAAAGGGTTAAAAGTTTCTGTTCTGTTTCTGTGAGATGTTCAAATTCACTTTCGAATGATATGCTCGGTATGGGGGGAGGGGGGGTACCTCCCTCGTCGTGACTTATCGACCTCAACATAGCGTTTCGCATTCTTGATCCCATGACTTAACATGTAATGCCGGTGGTGGATAAAATGTTTCACTATTATATCCTTTTCATAAAGATCGGGTGTGAAGATAGTAATGATGGTCGCCATGGAGTCACCTCGACAGCGTTGTAGTAAGTAAAATAAACAGTTATGTCCACACACGGGTAACGAATCGGATTAAATTGCCATTTGTATGTATGTTTGTTTAGAAATCGTTTGAAAGTCTCGTGTTGAGGTGTTTATCCATACAAATCAAAGTATTCACAGTTCTGCATCCGATATAAAACGCCATCCAGTCTTCTTCTCCCACTCTGCGACTGGGTGGGTATTAGCTATAAACACCAAGGGCAAGGGCCTACTGGTAGGTAATCTTCTCTGGAAGCGATTTCTGGCAAAAACACCAAAACTAAAATGTTTGAGGTCAGAGTTCATAACACATTCCAGTTGAATAATGTTGATGTTGAATAATCAAATCGTCGCCTGCGTGCTAGAATGTTCTATGTCCCATAGAACATTCTAGCACTCAGGCGATGAAATATCACGTTTCTGTGTTTGTCGACTTCTCTTATGTTTTGAAATTCTGTATATACTATAACGTTGACTGTTGTGGGAAGAGCGTCTCCAAAATGCATTTCCAATCTCAGATTCCCTCGCTTGACTGGGTTGAAATGTACGCCGTGAGATTAGTCTGGTGGGAGGTCAAAAGTTAACAATGTGTACCCCTTAGCGTATTCCCCCTGACTGATATGATTTACGACTTCTTCAAATATTGTAAAGCCGTTGTCGTTGTTTATGTTAGCATTGTAGTCGTCACCATTTGTTAATCATGGGATTTCAACAAGTTCCCTCACGGCTTCTTTCCGAGTCTATATTCTTGCAAATTCACTAAAGGTCGGTCTTGGAAGCGTGCCAGCTGTGTTTGTCTGCCATAGTCTGCGGGCTTCGTCTGGGTTTAATCGCCTGTTGGCTTCATCAAAGCAGATATTGACTTTTTCCTCTGCCGCAAGACAGAAATTGTGGTCTTTTTGGCGTGGTGGGGAATCGACCTCGTCGTAGAAATTGCACCCCTAACATCTTTCTTGAACGATTTCGTTTATACCTTTTTATACGAACTCGGCGTAAACCCCGTCGAATTCTATCTTCAGTCGTATCTGAGGTGCGCTTCATCATCACCACGTGGTCTTTTTAGCGTTCTCTGTCGAGTCTGAAATTCTTGTATCTGATTGTCGACTTTCTCCGTTTGATGTTCTGAATCAGCCTATTCCTTGAGATCTAATGCAATGCCTGTTTTAGTCGGTCGGTTTGTATCTATTGTGTACCTTCTCAGGTGGATTTTTAAAATTCTACAAAACTCGTTTACTGCAACGAAGGTTTGCCTTTCACCTAGTTTGATGAGTGGATAGCCTGCTTGTGTCGTCGTGACTGGTTGTCCTTGCCATGTTACTGGTTTCGAAGTATTCGCTAGAATAACTAGTGACTAGTGATGTACTGAATGATCGTCAGGTCTTTCAACTTATATTTGTACACAGGTACGAGTAATCAGCTTACTGATATGGGAAGATTGTTTGTATCTTATAATCCGATTATCCAATAACTTTGATAATAAAATCCAATTATACAATTCGATTTCACAATGTTTAAATTGATAAACTCTTGACCCGTTGCACAATAATGAAAACTAACCCTGTGTTTTTTTGTGAAAAACATTGTAAAAAAAATCGTGTTTTGTGAAAAAAACGTAAAAATTAACAAAAAAATTAACCAAAAAAATGTAAAAAATTAATAAAAAAATCGGGTTAATTAGAAAAAAAATAAGTAAAAAAATTAATTAATCCGGATAATCGCTCCTGTACCTTACTGCTTAGTCTGCGCCATAGATTAAGGCAAGAAACCGCCAAAACAGACAACTAATATTGTCATAAACACACCTATTAATGTTTAATAAATATACAATTTTATTTTAATTCTAAATTTTCACAAACAAATAATAATCAATAAAAATAAAAAATAGTTTTGTATAGTT
Source organism: Pictodentalium vernedei (assembly GCA_031216915.1). NCBI lineage: Eukaryota > Metazoa > Mollusca > Scaphopoda > Dentaliida > Dentaliidae > Pictodentalium > Pictodentalium vernedei. The sequence continues at coordinate 57,483,509 of CM062289.1, forward strand.
AACCCTTTCAACACTGGTGGTATCTTCCATGCCAGTTAAATGGCATAAATTGGAAGAGTCCATATCCATTATTTGGGGGTAGAGCAATTAATATTTTCAACGTGCAGCCTGATGGCTGCACGTTGAAAATATTAATTGTTCTACCACACACGTTCACTTAGTAGCCATCCTACTTAATGAAATTATGACGTATCGTGTTCCTGGACCGGAAAAGCGACCTCTCGTGTTGAAAGAGTTAATCAACCTAAATAACGAGACAAAAAGTATATCTATACTTCAAATCTATATTATCCAGGTTGTTAACACCGTTTTTATGAGAAGAATACCTGCTGGCAAAATGTGTACATTGCGGGCAAACAATTCTCACATCTCTCGCAACATGACGATAGTCAAAGACAAGAAGAGTCTGCTTATAAATATTCAGACAAAAGTCATCAACTCATTCTGATTAAAGTAAAACACGCCACTCAGTCTAGTTTGTGCCCTCTTTTTGCATTGCATCTTTTTGCAAACATGTTTGTGCATACCAATTTACTTTTTCATCCCAGAGTTGAAGCGGGTCTCTGCAATATAGACCAGTTGCTGGAGAACTTCAGTTCAGTGCAGAGCCAAGTATGGAAAGAAAACAATCATGCGCAGCGCAGTCTGCACTTGATAATCGAAACAATGCAGAGTTAAACGATTTTTGTAGTGACGTCAGTGAGGCAAGAATTGAACAAAAGACAAATAAGGTTATTTCTGCCAATTCAAGGTGAGTTTTATACTAACCGTTTATTTATTGACTGGTGCTTATCTACACCTTCGACAGACAGTCACCTCGTGTCGGACAGGTGTATTGGTGCAGGAAGCCGGTGTACCCGCAAAGAACCACTGAACAACGACGAGTAACTGTCAGGCTCCCCAGCAAAGTAACTCCACACAAGCAGGGTCAGAATAGGTTGAAGACAAGTGCACCATCGACGTGCTGTACGCCTAAGTACACAACGCCACCACCATGCCTCCACACTGTAAAAAATTACCGTAATTCTACGGTATAACTGCTGTCAGATGACTGTCAAATACAACGGTCTTGCGGCCGTAAATTAATTTTAACGGTGTTGCCGTAAAAAACTCCGCGAATTTGATATAATGACGTATTTCTCCCGCCACGCTGTCCAATTACGTCGCACAGCGGTAGAAATGGTGAATTATGGGATCGGCCTTGCCATGTGCCACTCTGGAAGTCGCCATTTCCAAGAAGGACGTCCGATGCTTTTGAAGACGAACAACGTATTACTATCAATTTGTAAGCTTGTGGCCAAATGAATCATGTTCATTGCAGTCTTGGGCATGAAAATCAAATAACGTCAATTTGTTATGCGTATAATTGTTTCGGTAATTATGCAGAATAGCAGACTGTTCGTACTGCGTCACCGATAGCCGATGGATCTTATGGCCTGTGGCCACGGATCTCTGCTAAGGCCGGCATACCCATATGCTTTTATTGGTTCAAGGTAAAATGCGGTTAATGATGGCTAGAATTAAATTATGGTTTTCAGTTGATGAAGGGCCATATGGCTGGAACTCTGCCTCCTGTCATTTTGACCGTAATTATTTTGATGGTAATTTTTACGGGAAAATAAGGCAAATGATGGTTGACATATTTTACGGTCATATGATCGGCAGCTAGTTTCCAGGCATATGACCGTACAAATAACGGCAAACCGTGAAAAAAATTACGGGAATATACGGCAAATGACAGTTAAAATTTTTTTTACGGTTTGCCGTAATGCTTACGGTCATATGCTTGGAAACCAGCTGCCGTTCATATGACCGTAAAAAATTACGGTAATTTTTTACAGTGCACGTGGGCAATGGGGGTGAAGTGTCTTGCCCAAGGACACAACGCGGTTGCCGCAGGTAGGATTCGAATCGAGGACCTTTCGGCCTGCAGCCTACACCTCTACTACTGAGCCACCGCGCCCCTATCAAGCGTTTACCTTTTGATAATATACTACTCAAAGTTTGCTAAGCACCACATATTTGACACGTCATTGTGAAATTTCTTGTGACACATTTGCGATATTTTGGGTGGATATGATTGAGGAATGTATTGAGATGGTCCCTAGTGTTTACATTAGCTCTCTTGACAGGCAGACTTTTAGTGACAGTCATGGAAAGCATGTACCCCTTAATTCCCATGATGTTTTCGTGTACTGTCTACAGTACATGGGATGTGTAGGGTACTCAGTCTTCATTTCAACACAAACCCTTGCGATTTAATGATTGAATATGACGAATGCAAATGTAAGAAGACATTTGTCTGAAGCAGAAATGTGGTGGGCTGTAGGGATGGCGGAACAAGGGGCTACCCATCGTCAGGTTGGTGAATCCTTTGGTGAGCACCATACGGTGATCACCACAGCCTGGGCAAGATTTCAGCAGTATGGCACACCAGTCAGACGACATGGTGGTGGCAGAGACAGGGTAACATCTGCAGCTGAAGACCGGTTTTGATCATTCAGGCTCGTGGGAACCGCTTTGACACAGCAACGCAGCTTCACAGTGACCTTCAGAATGCATCCGGGTGGGGGGGGGATGTTTCGACGCAGACTATCCGGGCAAGGTCTCCGATCGAGAAGACCATGTATTCGCATTCAGCTGTCCCAGAACCACCGCCAGGCACGATATGAATGGGCCATGGATCACGTTGGATGGACCAGAGAAGATTGACAACCTGTCCTTTTTACAGTCAAAGTACTGCCTAGACAACACAGATAGGCGTTCTAGGGTATGGAGAAGACCAGGAGAGCGATTCCATGCAGCCAGCATTGTTATGACCACTATGGCGGAGGGTCAATAATGGTCTGTGGCGGCATCAGCTGGGGTGGACGTACAGAGTCCTTTGTGTCCTTGACCGTGGTACATTCACTGCACAGCGGTATATTGATGACATCCTGGATGCCCACGTCAGATTGTATGCAGGTGTAGTGGGTGATAGATTCATTCTGATGGACGATAATGCCCATCCTCATGTTGCCCATGCTGTCCGGGAGTACCGACAGAGGGAGGGGATTGAGCGTATCGACTGGCCAGCAAGATCCCCTGACCTCAAAACAATCGAACATGTCTGGAATGAGTTGCAGCTTGCAATTTCAGTCCGTCCAGTCCAACCAAGAAGTGTCAAGGAGCTTGGTGCCATGCTGGTCCAAGAATGGAACAACATCCCACAAAGGACCATCTGGAACCTGATTAGGAGCATGAGAAGGCGTTGTCAAGCAGTAATTAACAATAATGGGTCTCGTACTCGATATTGAACCCATATCAGTTCGCTCCATCAACTTTTTGGCAAATTCGAAAAATTACCTCCTTTACCAATAATATCCATTTTCCATGGTTATCGTATTCAAAAGCTAAAAAATAATGTCAAAAACAAACAAAATCTCAATTTCTGTGCTTAAATCATTAAAGATACAATTAGGCTTTTCCCTCTGGAAAAGACTATTGTTTATCTACGGATTATTATTTTTTTTTTAATTTTATTTTAGGCTATTCCCTCTGGAAAAGACTATTGTTTTTCTACGGATTATTAGGCTTTTCCCTCTGGAAAAGAGTATTGTTTTTCTACGGATTATTAGGCTTTTCCCTCTGGAAAAGACTATTGTTTTTCTACGGATTATTATTTTTTTTTTTTTTAGGCTTTTCCCTCTGGAAAAGACTATTGTTTTCCTACGGATTATTATTTTTTTTTTTTTTAGGCTTTTCCCTCTGGAAAAGACTATTGTTTATCTACGGAGTATTATTTTTTTAATTTTATTTTAGGCTTTTCCCTCTGGAAAAGACTATTGTTTTTTTACGGATTATTATTTTTTTTTAATTTTATTTTAGGCTTTTCCCTGTGGAAAAGACTATTGTTTTTCTACGGATTATTATTTTTTTTTAATTTTATTTTAGGCTTTTCCCTCTGGAAAAGACTATTGTTTTTCTACGGATTATATTTTTTTTTTTTTTTTTTTTTTTTTTCCACACATTTTGTCTGTGAGATTCAGAAGCCATTTTTGAACCGATTTTCACGAAATTTTGCACACCCATAGAGGGGCACAAAATCGAAAAATGTACCGAAGCGGAATTTTCGATTTAACCCTTATTTCGTCAGAATTGGCAAAAACTGCCAAAATTGGGGTTTATCGGCATTTTCTCGAAACACGTCTTGTAGATTGTTTTTATACATTCGTCATTGCTAGATCCGTCTGTGACACGCCCTTTGGTACACATGACATATCAGGCGATGAATATGGTAACCCTCCACAGGCTGCCAAACATCGAAATTTTGATGAAATAGATCGGTTTCAGGCCCCCACTGCACCCAAACAATACATGAGAGATAAACATAACTTCCTTTATTGGAAGTGGAATTCACCGACGATCATTTTTGTCAGTAATAAGGGTGTTCAAAAAACCAAGCGTTAACCCGTTTTGGGCTGGTTAAACAGCAATACCCCCATAAAGCTCAAAAATTTGTATTTTCCGTGGATTTCGCTAAACGAGTCTTGTAGATTTTCAAGAAAAATTTGTCACTCCCAGGCCTTGGTGTGACAATAGAAGATGCATGGACAAAATACTGCGGTGAGCATTTGTTAATCCTCCACGGGCTGCTAAAAATCAAAATTGTGATAAAATGGGCTGTTTTTGGACGCCAACAGCACCCACTTGGTGTACCACCGAGAAAGGTTCTTTCTTTTATCGGACGCAACACTGATGGGGAAACATTTTTGATGGTGGTAAGGGTATTCAAAAGTCGAAGTTTTGGACTGGTTAAAGACAGATACCCCTTAAAAGCTTAAAATTCCCATTTTCTGTGGATTTCTCTAAAATTGAGTATTCGCAGGTCTTTGTGTGACATTACAAGTTGCATGGACAAAATATTCCGGTGAGCATTTATTAACCCTCTGCAGGCTGCCAAGCATCGTAATTTTGTTGAAATGGGCTGTTTTCAGACACGCACAGCACCCAACGTGTACCTGCGAAATAAACATAATCTCCTTTGTTGGAAGTAGAAGTCACCGAGGACCATTTTTGTAAGTAATGAGGGTATTAAAAAAACAAGCCTTAACCCCTTTTGTGGTTGTTAATAGTGATACCCATCAAAAGCTTAAAAAATTATGTTTTCCCTGGATTTCTTAACAAACATCTGGTAGGGTTTTCAAGAGAAAATGGCCATTGATAGGTCTTGGTGTCACATTACCAGTTAATTGGATAAATTATTCCGGTAAGCATTTGTTAACCCTCCATGCGTTGCTAAATGTCAAAATTTTGAAAAAAATAGTCTGTTTTGGACACCAACATCAAATGGGAATGCAACAGAGAAACAAAACTTCTTTTACCGGACGCAAAACTGACAGGGAAACATTTTTGTAAGTAGTAAGTGTATTCAAAAATCGAGGTCTTAACCCATTTTTTTACTAGTTAAGGAGATATACCAATTAAAAGCTTAAACTTCTAGTTTTCTGTGGATTTCTCCAAAAAAAAATCAAGAGAAATTGACCATTCGCAGGTCTTGGAGTGACATTACAAGTTGCATGAACAAAATATTTCGGTAAGCATTTGTTAACCCTCAAGAGGCTGCCAAGCATAGACATTTGTAGAAAATGGGCTGTTCTGGGGCAACAATAACACCAAATGCGTACCTGCGAGATAAACATAACCTCATTCATTGCAAGTGGAATTCACTGTCGATCATTTTTGTAAGTAATGAAGGTATTCACAAAACCAAGCATTAACCCGTTCAGGGATGGGTACAAATCGATACCCCTCAAAAGGTTAAAAATTCATGTTATCCGAAGATTTCTCTAAAAACATCTCGTAGATTTTCAAGAAAAATTGGCCATTCTCAGATCTTAGTGTGACATTACAAGTTGCATGTAAAAAATATTCCTGTAAGCATTTGTTAACCCTATGCAGGTTCTCAAACATCACAATGGTGATAAAATGGGCCGTGTTTGCGTACCCACAGCACCCGAAGTTGAGAGGAGATATCAAATTAAGTGGAAGTAGAATTCACTGAGAATTATTTTTGGAAGTAATAAGAGTATTCTAAAAACAACACTTAACCCGTTTTGGGCTTGATAAACAATTATACTCATCAAAAGCTTAAAATTCATGTTCTCCCCGGATTTCTCTGAAAACATCTTGTAGATTTTAGAGAGAAGATGGCCGTTCACAGTTCTTGGTGTGATATTACCAGTTGCATGAATAAATATTCCTGTTAGCACTTGTTAACCCTTTACAAGCTGCCAGACATCAATATTTTGGATACATTTGAGATAAAATGGACCATTTTCAAATAGACACAGCACTCAGTGGGTATGTGTCAAAGAAACATGACTCCTTTTGTCGGTCATTGACTTGTTGGATGACGATATTGACATTAACCCACTCCACTCTTAATGATGGTTTTTACCTAAAGAATTTTTTTATCAAACTGTGTCATTTGAGACTACTATACTCACCCTTCTCATAACATCAATGAAGGAACTTCAGTGAGACAGATAAAAACAATTCATCAGACACCGTGGGGTCATGACAAATCATAGAATCTCATCGGCAAAAACCATGATTCTCCAGAATCATAAAGTGTAGTTTCTTAGGCTTTTCCCTCTGGAAAAGACTATTGTTTTTCTACGGATTATTGTTTATTTTTTTTTTTTTTATTTTTTTTTTCCACATATTTTGTCCGTTTGATTCAGAAGCCATTTTCAAACCGATTTTTACGATATTTTGCACACGTATAGAGGGGCACAAAATCTAAAAATGTACTAAAGCGAAATTTTCGATTTAACCCTTATTTTGTTAGAATTGGTAAAAAACTGCCAAAATTGAGGTTTATCAGCACTTTCTCGAAACACGTCTTGCAGATTTTTCTTTTATACATTCGTCATTGCTAGACCTGTCTGTGACACGCCCTTTCAAACACACAACATATCAGGCGATGCATTTGGCAACAGGATGATGTTTGGCAGGCGATGCATTTGCCAAAAATTGAAATTTTGATGAAATAGGCCGTTTTCAGGCCCCCCACTGCACCCAAACAATACACGAGAGATAAACATAACTTCCTTTATTGGGAGTGGAATTCACCGAGGATCATTTTTGTCAGTAATAATGGTTTTCACAAAACCAAGCGTTAACCCGTTTTGGGCTGGTTAAACAGCAATACCCCCATAAAGCTCAAGAATTCGTATTTTCTGTGGATTTCTCTAAACGAGTCTTGTAGATTTTCAAGAAAAATTTGTCACTCCCAGGTCGTTGTGTGACATTACAAGCTGCATGGACAAAATATTCCTGTGAGCATTTATTAACTGCTAAGCATCGTAATTTTGTTGAAATAGGCTGTTTTCAGACGCGCACAGCACCCAATGCATACCCGAAAGATAAACATAATCTACTTTGTTGGAAGTGGAATTCACCGAGGACCAAATTTGTTAGTAATAAGGGTATTCAAAAAACCAAGCATTAACCCCTTTTGGGATGGTTAATAGCAATACCCATCAAAAGCTTAAAAAATCATGTTTTCCCTGAATTTCTTAATAAACGTCTCGTAGGGTTTCAAGAGAAAATGGCCGTTGATAGGTCTTAGAGTCACATTACCAGTTGCATGGATAAAATATTCAGATAAGCATTTGTTAACCCTCCATGGGCTGCTAAATGTAAAAATTTCGAAAAAGTCTGTTTTTGGACACCAACAACATCAAATGGGAATGCTGCAGAGAAACATAACTTCTTTTACCGGACGCAAAACTGATAGGGAAAATTTTTAGTAAGTAGTAAGGGTATTCAAAAATTGAGGTCTTAACCCACTGTCGCCCAGTTAAGGAGATGTACCCCTTAAAAGCTTGAAATTCCCATTTTCTGTGGATTTCTCCAAAAAATCTAGTAAGTATTCAAGAGAAATTGACCATTTGGAGGTCCTTGGAGTGACATTACAAGTTGCATAAACAAAAGATTCCGGTAAGCATTTGTTAATCTACAGAGGCAGCAAATTTTGAGAAAATGGGCTGTACTTGGCCACCCATTATACCCAATGTGCACCTGAGAGATGAACATAACCACCTTCATTGGAAGTGGGATTCACCGAGGATCATTTTTGTAAGTAATGAAGGTATACATAAAACCAAGCATTAACCCATTTAGAGCTGGTTACAGGGTGATACCCCTCAAAAGCTTAAAAATTCATGTTATCCGAGGATTTCTCTAAAAACATCACGTAGATTTTCAAGAAAAATTGGCCATTCTCAGATCTTAGTGTGCCTTACAAGTTGCATGTACAAACTATTCCAGTAAGCATTTGTTAACCCTATGCTGGTTCTCAAACATCAAAATGTTGAAAAAGTGGGCTGTGTTTGCATACCCGCAGCACCCAAAGTTAAGAGGAGAAATCAACATAAGTGGAAGTAGAATTCACTGAGAATTATTTTTATAAGTAATAAGCGTATTAAAAAAACAACCTTTAACCCGTTTTGGGCTGGATAAACAATTATACCCATCAACAGCTTAAAATTCATGTTCTCCCTGGATTTCTCTGAAAACATCTCGTAGATTTTTAAGTAAAAATGGCCATTCACCGTTTTTGGTGTGAAATTACAAGTTGCATGAATAAATATGCCTGTTAGCACCTGTTAACCCTTAACAAGCTTCCAGACATCAATATTTTGGATACATTTGAGATAAAAAAGGACCATTTTCAAATAGATACAGCACTCAGTGGGTATGTGTCAAACAAACATAACTCCTTTTGTCGGCCGTTAACTTGTTGGACGGCGATACTGATATTAACCCTCTCCACCGTTAATGATGGTTTTTACCTAAACAATTTTTTTATCAAACTGTCATTTAAGACTTCTATACTCACCTGTTTCATGACATCAACGAAGGAACTTCAGTGAGACAGTCAAAAGCAATTCATCATACACTGTGGGGTCATGACAAATCATGGAATCTCATCGGGAAAAGCCATGATTCTCCAGAATCATAAAGTCTATTTTTTTTTTGTTTTTGTTGTTTTTTTGTTTTTTTTTTTTGGGGGGGGGGGGGGGGTTCTTTTTTTCCACACATTTTGTCCGCACGATTCAAAAGCCATTTTCGAACCGATATTAACAAAATTGGGCACACTTATAGAGGGGCAAAAAATCTAAAATTGTACCGAAGCGGATTTTCGATTTAACCCTTATTTCGTCAGAATTGGTAAAAAACTGTCAAAATTGGGGTTTATCGGCCCTTTCTCGAACCACGTCTTATAGATTTTTTTAAACATTCACCATTTCTAGACCTGCCTGTGTCACGACCTTTGATACATACGACATATTCGGCGATGCATATGGTAACCCTCCACTGGCTGCCAAACATCGAAATTTTGATGAAATAGGCCGTTTTCAGGCCCCCACTGCATCCAAACAATACACGAGAGATAAACATAACTTCCTTTATTGGGAGTGGAATTCACCGAGGATCATTTTTGTCAGTAATAATGGTGTTCACAAAACCAAGCGTTAACCCGTTTTGGGCTGGTTAAACAGCAATACCCCATAAAGCTTAAAAAAATCATGTTTTTCGTGGATTTCTCTAAACGAGTCTTGTAGATTTTCAAAACAAATTTATCACTCCCAGGTCTTGACGTGACAATAGAAGTTGCATGGACAAAATCCTGCGGTGAGCATTTGTTAACCCTCCACGGGCTGCTGAAAGTCAAAATTGTGATAAAATGGGCTGTTTTTGGCCGCCAACAGCACCCAATAGGTACGCTACAAAGAAAAGTGCCTTCTTTTATCGAGCGCACACTCTATACCGAAACATTTTTGTAAGTAGTAAGGGTATTCAAAAGTCGAAGTCTTAACCCATTTTGGGCAGGCTAAAGAGAGAGACCCCTTAAAATCTTAAAATTCCCATTTTCTGTGGATTTCTCTTTAAACATCCTATAGGTTTTCAAGAAAAATTGACAACTCGCAAGTCTTTGTGTGACATTACAAGTTGCATGGACAAAATATTCCGGTGAGCGTTTATTAACCCTCTACCGGCTTCTAAGCATTGTAATTTTGTTGAAAACGGCTGTTTTCGGACACGCACAACACCCAATGTGTACCTGAGAAATAAATATAATCTCCTTTGTTGGAAGGGGAATTCACCGAGGACCATTTTTGTAAGTAATTAGGGTATTCAAAAAATCAAGTGTTAACCCGTTTTGGGGTGGTTTAAGAGTGATTCCCTCAAATGCTTCAATAGTCATGTTTTTCGTGGATTTCTCTACAAATGTCAAGTAGATTTTCAAGAAAAAACTGGTTCATCGCAGATCTTGGTGTAACATTATAAACAACTGCAAGGACAAAATTTTCTGATAAGCATTTGTTAACCCTCCACATACTCTCAAATATCAACACTTTGATAAAATATGCTGCTTTCAGCACCCCCCCCCCCCCCTCACAGCACCCAACCTGTAACTGGGAAATAAACATAACTTTCTCTATTGGAAGTGGACATCACCGAGGATAATTTTTGTAAGTAATAAGGGTATTCAAAAAACTAAGCCTTAACCCGTTTTGGGCTGGTTAAACAGCGATACCCATCAAAGGCTTAAAAATTCATGTTTTCCCTGGATTTCTTTAAACACATCTTATAGATTTCAAGAAAAAACTGTCATTCATAGGTCTTAGTGTGCCATTACAAGTTGCATGGACAAAATATTCCGGTGAGCATTTGTTAGCTCTTCACCAGCTGCTAAACATCAAAAGTTTGATAGAATGGGCTGCTTTGAGACACCAACAGCATCCAATGGGTATGTAAAGGCTAAACAAAACTTCTTTTACTGCGCGTAGAATTCACAGAGAATCCGTTTTGTATGTAGTAAGGGTATTTAAGAGAATGAAGCTTAACCCATTTTGGACTGGATAAGGAGAGGTGCCCCTTAGAAGCATAAAATTTACATTTTCAGTGGAGTTCGCCAACTGCTTGTTGGTGATTTTCAAGAACAATTGGACATTGGCAGGTCTTGGTGTGGTATTACAAGTTGCATGGATAGAATATTCCGCTAATTGTTAGCTAACCCCTCTACAGACTGCTAAACGACATAAAATTGGCTGTTTTCGGGCACCAAATGCGTATGTAATAGATAAACATATCCTCTTTTATCAAAATCAGAATTCACGAGGGATAATGTTTGAAAGTATTAAGGGTATTCAAAAAACCAAGCCTTAACCCTGTTTTTGCCGGGTTAAAGACAGACAGCCCATGCCATGTATGCTGCCTACATTACGTGTAAAATCGACACCCCCACTAAATCTCCTGCGAGGTAGGGTGTCAGACCCGACCACCTGACCTCATTAGATAACACTCTTTCGTCGTATTTAGCAGCATTGATTTCCCCAAGAAGCAAAGATAAAAATACGTCATCGGAAAATAATGCCAAATATTTTATTTAGTGAGTATTTTGTCCGTATACAAAATTTCTCACCCACATATACCTAAAAATTATTCAATGATACGATTGGACATATTTCTCTCATAAAACGTGAAAAAGACTTGATTTATTGCATTTTAGGATTGCACATGAGTAGTATAGCTCGTATGTTTCAGGGATGGTTTGGGGGATCTCATCGGGGGATCTCATGTGACGTCATAGTCACGTGACCCAGTGGCGCCATGTTGTGTTGTCGTGGTAACCCGCGTGAGCGGCCATCTTGTGACGTCATTGTCATGGTGATGGGTGATGTGAGTGCGCATGCGCAGCTCGTGTTATTAGGGTGATACGTGTTTCCGTCGTCCATTTTGTATACTGCAGACCGCCATCTTTGTTTCTATAGTAGCACGTGATTGCTATGTTACCTAAAACTATCTTATAGGACAGGGGTATGTTCGGAGGGTATGTTCGATTGAATCGGAGTAAATCAAATTACCACAAACAACCCGACAATCTCTCCAAATCACCAAAATCCACCCCAAATCACCGAAATTGACTTTATTTGATACGGATTTCCCATTTTATCGGCTTATATTGTGGTCTATTCTTGTTAGTTCTGACCCTATTCCAAGTACTCAAGTAGTAGGACAGGGTCTAGACGGGCCCTATTTGGGGGATCTCATCTGGGGGATCTCATGTGACGTCATACCACAATGCATTATGGGTATCACGTGATTGTCATGGTAACCCGTGTGAGCGGCCATGTTGTGACGTCATTGTCATGGTGATGGGTGATGTGCGTGCGCATGCGCAGCTCGTGTTGTTAGGGTGATACGTGTTTCCGTCGTCCATTTTATATGAAGGGGCCGCCATCTTTGTTTTATGGTGGCACGTGACTGCTATGAGCCTGAAAGGCTTCTTATAGGGCTTAGAGGTCTGTAACAGGTATGTTCGATTGACTGGGAGTATTTTCTGGAACGACTTCCCTGTATAATTACCCAAATGAGCCCGAGAATGGGCGTAAATCACCAAAAACGACTTTATTTGATATGGATTTCCCATTTTATCGGCTTAGCACGTAGTGCTATAGATTTTTAAAAGGTTGTGTTCGATTGAAAGGGAGTAATATTCCCATAATCCCTTTTTGGATCCCATGATGTTTCCCCCAATAAAAGTAGCAGGTAGTGCTATAGGACAAATTTACTCAGAATCCATTATTTAAATTACAAGTAGGACCCATATATGTACATGAAGGCCATGAAGCTAAGTTCCACCATATACTCATGTGAGGAACTACCCAACAGATGTGTCGTACGAGGTTTAATTATTTACTATCCTTCTTACCCTCATTTCGATTTTTTGAGGATACCTTTTTGGATTTGTTAAAAAAATGACAACACTGAATATAAATTTAAATTTCTTTTATTCAACAACAAAAATACATCTTTTATGGTATGTAGATTGTCAGATATTCATAAACAGTCTTTCTGCAGATTGGACATCTTCTCAGTGGTTTACAGCAGTCTTTGCACAGGCACAAATGGTTACATGGTCGGGGAGCGACATTGGCTTCAGCTAACAAACACACACTACATTTTGTCCTCATTGAATCTTCTTCTTGAAATGATGTGTCCATTTCTTCTTCTTTGATGGCCATTTCTTCTTCTTTTTCAACGTCCATGAATTCAGGTGGTAAATTATGAATGTAATAACAGTCTGGGGAATATTTTCTGTGTTCTTCTATAACATCATCTTCTGTTTCCCAAAAACGAACAATAATACCACAATGAAAACATTGAGTTCTGTCTCCTGTCCCCAAATAAAAGAATCCAGCTTTTGTCAATTCATTCGGGGTTTTCACACTTTCACTTTGTAACATGAATTGAAATCTCTTGAGACGATTTTCCTCCAATGCATACTTGATGTGTTTTGGTGGTCTTTGTTGTGTTGTCTTTCTTATTTTCTCTTCTCCACGTAATAACTGCTCCAGTACTGGTGGTGGAACATCACGAAAATACGTTTCGAATGAAACGCTCATTCTCTCTACAAAGTCTCTTGGATTTCTTGTTTCTTGATTTCTTGATTGATAATCATTCAGTGCCATCCTGATCAAACATGGAATAGTGAACATTCTTCAATCCTTTTTATCATCATTCTTCTTTGGTTTTCTTTCTCTTTTTGGGTTTGGGTTCTCCTATTTCAAGGCTTCTCTTCTTTGCAATATCCACTGCTTTGGTCACTTGTTCCCAATCTCTTGTGGTAAACTGGAACCCAACGTCGTTCTTGAACAGTTGAATCTGTAAATCGTTGTTAAGTTTGAAGACGGTCACATTAGTAGACATCCTTCTTCTTTGGCTGTCGAAACACAACTGAGCTGAACACCAAGTGCACCAGTTTTTTTATAGTTTTCCTTCAATACAGCGACATCTAGTGGCTGGTTTCCTCTATGACGTCATTAACCAACACATCATTATCCATTAGATCAGTCGTAAACATGTTGGATAATGGTATCCATCGGTACACTGCGACAGCGATGTTTCAAGTAAAATAGACAGTATTGTCCACACACTGGTAATGGCCCTTGAAGGCGTTTTGTATTATACTTCCAATATCTGGAATTCTTCTTCAGGAAATTCTCGAATGGTCTGTGCTGTAGTGGTAATCCATAGGAATCAAAGTATTCTGCGTTGTGGTGCCTCACAAAGAGAGCCACCCAATGTTCTCCTTTTCTGTGGTCTGGATCCGTGTTGGCTATCAAAGCTACTGGTCTGTGATCTGGTAATCTTCTGGGTAATTTGTTTCTTGCAAATACACCCAGACATATTCTCTTCAAACAACTATCTGATCGAAGTGCTTTCTCTAACTGCAACGTGTTCATGTTGAGTAATCGAAGATTACTTGTCTATTCTTATCCACTTCTATGATGTTCTGAAATTCTGCATACACCAGTACGTTGTTTGTGGTTGGTAATGGGTCTTCGAAATGGACTTCTAGTCTCAAGTTTCCTCTCTTCACCAGTTCAAAGTGTTATCCATGTGATAGATCTGGAGTCAGGTCGAATACGAATAGGGTGTATCCATTTATGTACTCTTGTCGGCTGATGTGGTTTCCTTCATTCTCATACATTTCCATTTCCTTGGAACAGAGTCGCATAACATCTCGCCACTTCTTGTTGTTCGAATCTAGGTTGTAATGGTTTGGCTGGAATCTGCTGTCCATCCACGTACAAAGCCAAGTAACTGATTTTGTAGTTCTTGAAATTATATGGATTCTTTGAAAAGTTTCCATTGAAAGCATCGTTGTCTACACATCCCACTACAATGCGTTTTGGAAGTTGGCCTAAAAATAAGTTTTCTTGTGTAATGCTCAGATTTCCTTTCGGCACTGAAAACACCTTGGTTTCCACACGGTCGATAGGATATTTTGCAGTTGCTTTTGTTAGTGCTTTCTCGTGAGCCATTCTCACGTATGATTGGAGTCTCTCTTTGCGTACAAACATGGATACATCTAGAATTTTGATCTTGTGTGTATCGGTGTCGGCCATCAATGCGAAAGCATCTTTGGCTCTATTCATTTTAACATGAACATTAACTCCATTCAGCAAATAACGAGTTTGGAAAAACATGTCCAAATGTAATCTTCTAGTCATGTCCACGATTTTACTTTTCTCTATAAATTTCTTTCGAAGAAGAAATCCCTTGTTATCATCTGTCAAATCATCCATGTGTCCCGCCGTATCCTTGTACCATAATGCGTTAGTCAGTTGTGACTTCTTTGCAGCTGGTCCATAACTCAACAAAGTTTCTATGAAAGCTCTGTAGTGATAAGTGTTGTTGGAAGGAGATACCAGTTTTTCATTCAAGCTGATATCGATTTGATTAAATAAGGAATGCATCCATAAATTGACTGGGCCCACTTTGGCATCGGGTGCAATTGATGCCTCATTGGAATCTACAACCGTTGCTTTAACATACAAGTATGTCTGTGCCAAATTCAAATAATCATCTCCTAATCCCGCAATGTGGAATTCTATTGGATCACTGTTTCCTATAGTCGCCAAAGGCCTGTGTTCTACCCATTGCCCATGTTCCACACTAGTCTGTGTTGGTGGTATGGAAAAGTCGAGTTTGCTGTTGACACACTAACAAGATTTTTCATTAATGAGAGACATCATGCACCGAGATGGTCTTGGGTCTGAACAGTTCTCCTTCTTTTTGTCGATCTGCCAGTTTTGTGTGGTGCGGGCCTTTTTATACTTTTCCTGCCGGGTGGTTTTGAACCACCAACCACTTCATTCCAAGCTCCTGTGCCAGCCTCTTTGACTCTTTTGATTGCTGCCTTTTTTACATTTTTCCCTTCAATGACATCTTCGGCAAAGGCTGCTCCATTTCTCACGAGCTGTTTTCCCATGGTCCTGGCTGTAGTTTTCAATAAAGGTAACACCATATTCTTCAGTCCTCCCAATATACTTCCCAAACCATATCCTCTCTGTATTTAAGCTCCAGAAGAAGCCGGTAGACCGTTCCCAGCATGTTTCGTGTAATATTCTTCATATAATTTGGACAAAAATAAGTCATGTTTATGTGAAATGAAGAGATCTACGATTTCCGAAATGAAGTGTCACTGTCACTTTCCCGAACTCGAATGGTGCTATGGCTCCTGTGTCACCCCTTGTATACACCTGGACGGTACTGAAATTTTTTCGTTCTACTGGTACATAATATACATTCTCAAATGTTTTAGAGATGATATTCCTATATTTTCCACGCACGGGTACGATACGAAGAAGTGGTATTCTTGTATCTCCTATGACTTGGTCACGAACCAAGTCACAGTATACATAGAGTGAATAAAATCCTTGGTTGACATCGGCAACTCTGGAAGAATTGTAAGTTCTTGATTTAAAAACACACTCATTAAATCCCAAAATATTTTGAAGAGTGGGGCTCAATGTGACCACGACTCCATCACGTACCGTGATACGAACTTTACCAGTCACTTCATCCAGTTCAAAAGCTACCTTATCGTGACGAGGCAAGAGTAATTCTTTAACACCATTGATAGCTCGTATCACATCAATGGGATCTGAATAACGACCTCCCTTGAGAGTAAGTCGGTAATTCTTTTTCGAAGACAAGAATACTGTCACGAAAGCTTCATCTCCACGAATATTGAACCAAGTATTTGGATACTGAATCTCGACCAGACCTACTTCCCATTCTCCCGTGAGATTCACTGGTTGTGATAACTGAGTGGTGTACGTAGTCAACGTGTTTTCTGGAAACACGTTCATAGAACTATTACTTGGTAGAGTCAAATAAACATTACTTTTTCTTAATGGTTGGATTTGGTAACAAATATCCTATGCTACTACTCACGAGAGCAGTCCACAACTTGCTGTCTGTGTTCTCGAGAGTGAGATTAACGACACTGTTAATGATGATGATATACAAAATGATTATTTGTGAAAAGTAAGTGATCTCGCTCCTTGGAATTCTTTTGCCAAACAGAGGCCAAAAACCGTTCGATCCTTCTTCCATTTTGAAGAAACTTCAGAGGTTCACGTCCTTTTATAGGTGAGCTGACTCTGCTTGATCTACGAATTGAACGAAGTGGGGTATCCCAACCACTTCACGAACAATTCCCTTCTCTTACCTCGACCACGTTTCTTAAGTACGTGTTCGATTTTGTAAATAGTTTCATGTGAAACTCGCTGAAGCTCTTCAGTGTAGAACGACCCTTTCAATACTTCCCCATTATCATCTTGTAAGATGTATGTGACTGGATGTCCTTTCTTGATGGCTACTACTGTGAATAACTCTTCGGTCCAATTGGGCAAATAATCTTTCTCAAAAGTTTTCTTATCTTTATTGATTCTCACTCTGTCTCCTACTTTGTACTTTGGTGTCTTGTGTTTTATGGGTTGTCCATACAACCTTTGGCAAACCTCTTTTTGATTTTCAAAGTTCACGGCAATGGGGGCCATACCTATACTACGATGATGAGAATGTTTATATGATTTCACCAAGTTTTGAAGTGGAAAAATTAGTGTATTATTCTTGGTAAAATATTTCCACATCTTGGTTTTCAAAGTTCTATTGAATCTTTCTATTATGGAACATTTTGTTTCAACATTTTGTGTAGTGAAAAATTCGACTTTGTGATCTTTGAGAAAATTCTGAAATTTTCTGTTTAGAAATGCTTTGCCTTGATCAGTTTGTAATTTTTCTGGTTTACGACCTTGTTTGAAAATTTTACTAAAAGCTTTCACGATGGAATCACCAAGTTTGTTTTGTAATGGCATCACCCAAACATATTTACTAAACACATCACACTTCACCCCGATTGCCTACATGGGGGCACGATAATGCTGTGTACTGAGGCGTACTGCACGTCGATGGTGCGCATGTCTTCAACCAATCTAACCTTGCCTGTGCTGCGGTGCAGAGTTCAGAGTTACGATGTTGGGGAGCTGACAGCTGCTCGTCGTTGCTCGGTGGTTCTCTCCGGGTACTCCGGCTTCCTCCACCCGTAAAACTGTCACGGTCACGATTAGCCATTGTGCATAAATATGTGACCTTAAACACCAATAAATTAATAAATAATACTAAAAACATCTATACATGTCAACAAAAATGTTATGTTTTTGTTAAATTTACTTATGTTTGAAACATCTACCAAGTCAGCTTGCCATTGTGCATCTATACCACTAACTATTACTTTCCTTCTAGGAAATGTACGACGAACAGGTTTGTGAAGAGTGTATGTGTCTTGAGTCTCTAACCATTTTATAACTTGTTTAGTTTTTTTTCTTGGACGCTCTATGAAGAGCGTCTACACCACCAAAACTACCAGGCGCTTCAGAATCATAGTACAATGCTTCCATGACTGCCTTGTTCAAGTGACAACTCTATTTATACCTTTGTTAGGTCCACTTTGGCGTTTCTGTTATCTTTTGTTGTTTAGGTTCCGACTTTATCGGTGCCTGTTTCATAAAATCCCAACGTTCTTTATGACCAATTAATTCTTGGGGTGTGTTACTATCTCTCAAAGCTTCGGCCAACACTTCCCATCCCTTTGGTTGGAAAGATTTTCGTCTTCTAAGTAAATCGTTTAGAAGATCTGTTACATTCGACCCTACCACTGTTTGATCTTTGTAGACTAATTCACCCTTCTCATTCCAAGATATATTTGGGTCACTTCTAATACGATTCAACAACAACTTTCCCTTTCTCTTCATTGTCATAGGTACAGAATCGAGAATGTCTTCCTATTTATTATCTTTCTCGAATTCGACTTTAATTGGCCGCGGAGCCATTACCTTTTGTTGAAATGTCAAGCATCTTTGTAAAATTTGATTATATTGAGTCATCTTTTCATCAGCCGAAGAAAAGGGGCATCGAGAATATCTGTCATTTCTCTATCCTAGTGAGGAAACAGCCAGTTCATTCGGTTGTCTTGGAGTCTCTTGTAGACGTTCCAATAACCTTGGTTCTACCAAAGCCATCTTCTTTGCATATTCCATCATCCAAATATACCTTTAACAGCACCCAATAGTACAGGAGGTAGCAATGCCCCCAAGAATCCCCCTTTCTGCAAGATTTGTCTCCTCTTTTTGTCACAGGTACCTTTATTTGCCACTGCCCTCACCAGTTGTTTCTGACGAACGAGTTTGGTTCTCTGAGCTTTGGTCAGAGGTACTGCTTCCTTCAGTATATTCGAGGCACAGTCGCACAAACAAGTAATCAATTCTTTGTCTGCATGTTTTAGTATGGATTTGACGAGTGTGGGTTTCGATTTAATAAGAACCTTGAGAAGAGCGATGTTGCGCTTGAGACGGTCAGACATGCTTCTGACTCGAGTCAGACTTGTTGCTCCCCTTTTATACTTTTCGGAGGTACACATATTGGGTTTCACCAGGAAATATATGACTTCTTAATCTCATGTGTTCAGGAGTATCTTGTTTGAGATCTATTAAAAGGTAACCATATGGTGTCGAAGTGGCATCTTCAAAAACTTCTTTCAGAAACTTGGAATGACCAGGATACATCTGTGCTGCCAAGTGTGAGATCTGAGAACGATCCCTAGGATTTTTAAACAAAATCATGTAATGACTATTGAGAGCCACAGTTCTATGAACTTTGTTTTTGTCAAATAGATTTTGTACGATATAAATCACACTAATTTTACGATGATGACTTCCTTTTGTAAACAACCGAGACACTCGCTCGTCCACATCGAGCATTCGATCATCTAAAATTACCAGACTGTCAGATTTTATTTCTTGAGGGAGACCCTCTACGAATTCTACTTGGGGCAAAGCATAATACAATGGTTGCCATTCACTATAACACCATATTATATGATTGGGAGTAGGAGTAAATAATTGTGCAATGTGTTGGATGACTTTTTTCACAAAGGATGATTTACCACTACCCGTGGGACCATACAATAAACAAGTGACTGGGTGCTTCCAACGAGGATCCATCTTTGTTGTTCTATGTGGGTACTACTTCCTTTTATACCTTTTGGGGAGGTGGCCCCCACTGAACGTGGGTACTACTCCCCTTTTATACCTTTTGGGGAGTTAGTCTTTTTGACCGTCATCCAAACATATTTAGCATTGGTGGCCCTCTGACTTACTGGCTGGGGACAGGTTAAGTTTGTTTGATATTTGTCAAGAAGATAAACATCAAATAACTTAAGCGTCATTACCACCTTTTTTTCCTTTTTCTTAATTTTATACTTTTTTTCTTTTTTTTATAAAAAAAACAAACATCTATTTACAACATCTATTTACATCTTCAGACTGAGTGGTTTCTGGAAGGTCATAAATTCAATCACCAAATCCATAATACAACGTCTCTGTTCATTTGTGAAAGGTTTCTCGAACATATCTTCATACTGTACTGGTGGTGGATTCATTCCAGAAGTATTATGGTGTCACAGTAGATGGACATCATTCTTGTTAACTCTTTCAAGTGCTTCATTAAAACATGTTGTAATCTTCTCTTCTTCAGACATCATTAGGCATACATTATGCTGAATCTGACTTGGGTGATCGACTGTACATCCATAGCATTTTTCTTTCACTACAGTGTCAATGTTCTCTTCGACATAATGAGCATATGCCAAGCAAAGTTCATGCTGCAAGCGAACTTGTCTGAGTTCACTATCAATTTCATCAGCGATCAATGGTCGTGGTTGGGTTATTCTCACTGTGATCTTCTTCTTCTTCTTCAAAGGTGGTTCTTGAATTGGTTTTTTCAAGTCTTCATGGTTAGTAGGTTTAGTGTCTTCGTGAACTTCAGTTAAAGTTGTTTGTTGGGTTTTGATGGCTGCATCTACTTCTTCTATTTGGGACGTCAAGGCATTCCATTCTCCTAAAGATAGAGCAATACCAGTCTTCGTAGGATAAGGTTTCTGGTCTTTTCCCTCAAAGTATCTTCTGGGATGAATCTTCAGTTCACCCTGGTACTGGGTGACATTAGCATAAGTCTGCTTGGTGCCAATTCGGTACATCTTCTCTGGTCAATGGTTCGATCGTGAATGATGCCAAGTGCATGCTTTGCCTGATCTTATATATCTTTGACGGACGTGATTGAAAACATCACCCCTGTTCACCAAATTTTGATCGACTTTTTGATTCTTGATTGGGATTTGTGTTTGTTTCCTATAGGATTATAGGTTAAAGTTGGAAAATTTAGAAAATTAGTATAGAAGTCAATGGGAAAGAAACACAAAGTGAATACAGAAGTTTGATTGGTTGATTAACTTCGATCTGATTGGTCAGTTTGGCGATCAAACTGCAATCTTGATCCTTACACTGTAGGATATGGCCCTCTGCATTTTATACTGGCTTGGGACAGGTCAAGCTACAAACATCTATCCAATGGAGATAAGTGGAATAGCTCGAGTGCATTCCCACCCCCTACAGTTCGTACCCTTAAGAACAAAAGAAAACGAAAACAAGATGTCAAACTTAGCAATTCAATTTCCCATTTCTTTTAAATATTCACAACAGAGAATTTCTTAGTAATGATGATGATTTATTCCTTTGGTTATACAAGAGAGGTTGCCTAAAAGACACCAGGAATCAACTTTTTTTTAAATGAAACTAAAAAGTTTGGAATAAAGAAGTATCATCTGGTTCCAATAGGTGTAACCTAAAAGATACCTTGAATCAACATTTTTTTAAAAAATAAATGGAACTAAAACATTTTGAATGAAACTAAAAAGTTTTGAATGAAACTAAGTTTTGAATGAAACTAAAAAGTTTTGAATAAAGAAGTATCATCTGGTTCCAATAGGTGTAACCTAGAAGATACCATGAATCAACATTTTTTAAAATAAATGGAACTAAAAAGTTTTGAATGAAACTAAGTTTGGAATAAAGAAGTATCATCTGGTTTCAATAGGTGTAACCTAAAAGATACCATGAATCAACATTTTTTTAAAATAAATGGAACTAAAAAGTTTGGAATAAAGAAGTATCCTCCGCTTCCAATAGGGTTAGCCTAAAGTATACCAGGAACATGATGATGATGATATTCATAAACAAAACTCTCTGTATTAGAATAAATAAAAAAAATTGAAAAATCTTTAGCCAGAAAAATGTATTACCTTGTAAGACTTGCCATTTAGGATTTTTTTAGGACTACCATAAAGGACTTTATGAGGGCTGCCATACGGGACTTTTACTTAGAGAAAGATACTGCCATAAAGGACTTTATGAGGACTGCCATATAGGACTTTAGAGAATGCCATATAGGACTTTAAAAATTTGGTGAGTCTAACATGATTGAGTGGACCACCTAAAATCCATTTCGTTTTTTTTAGGAATTTTTCGTTCAACTAAATAGGACCTTTTGTAGGCAAAAGCTAGACTTTGTTCAGGTTGTAGAAAATATGACACTCACTCAATTGTTTCTTCTCTAAATCTCTAGTGGTATGGTGCTAACTCCGGCTTCTAAAACTCTTTTTGGGTAGAAATACGATAGTCCATCTCTGCTCTGCTGGTAGGTATACATAGTGTTGTCATTCATAACAAATCCTCGGTTGATGCCACATCCACTTTGTTGTCTTCAAAACTTGCAGATATTTGTCTTTCGTCAAATCATTGTAGCGTTTGCTGATTCCTTTACAACTATATTTATTGGTGGCTCCAAAACAATAATATGTTTTACTGCACAGTCCAACAATGCCGGTTCCTTGCCATTCTACCTTGAACACGCCTGGAGTTCTCCTGTCAAAACGCTTTCTTTCCTGGCAACATGACCATTCTTTGCCTTCTAATTTGGTTTTTACATAATCATCTCTGTGGAAATCACAACACTCTGATGGAAACCACTTGTGATTCTCTTTGTAAAATTCTACTCTCTTCTCTGGTTTCACTAATTCATCTATGGATGGTGACGAGGTACATAGATATGCAGAATCTGTGTCCATTTAAGCATATTCGAAATCTTGGCGGCTGATAAAAGTATCGATGACATCATAATAGAACTGAAGCATCCGGAATTTCGCATACTGGTAAACAAAGAATCCGATGTGGAGTGGCAGATCCAACTTGATGGTTTTCTTGTTCAGTTCGACTTCATATAAAGTTTCGTCTAATGGATTCAAGGCTCTGAAGGACATGTCATTTACAGCTTTGGTGACTTCTTCGTCGTCGCAATAGCACACACGTCGATGCTTCTCTTTGTTTGTGACGGTTTTGCCATATCCAGAATTTCCCAACAGCTTCGTGGTGTCGGCAACGATCGACTTGTCAAGGTCAACATCTCCTTATCTTCTTGCTTCAGATACTTCATCTCCATATTTTTCAAAACATCTTCTTGGTTTATATTGGATAACTTGATAGACGTGATCAACTTCAATACCATGCTGGAGGTACCACTGCAGTAAAGGGGTTGTAAACAACATTTTTTCTGCTCCATAGCTTCCGATCAAACTTCTACGGGATTTCTTCATCATTCCATTCTTCTCGGCAAAGGACTTCATGTGTTCACCAATATCATCTATGGAAATATCTGTATTCTTGAAGATAGGTGTTATCTCTTCAAAGTAATCTTTCAGGTGATCTGGTACATGTATATCACATTCGACAAAACCAAACAGTTCACCGGACTTCACTTTGTTCAGTATTTCTTCACCTGTCATTGCACCATCTATTTTGTCTGAAAAGTTCTCTTTCAGGAAGGTTTTGAATGTGGCATCGGTCTTCTTCATCTCTCTCCACTCACACTCCCAGATTTCAACAAGTTTATAGTCCAAATCGGTGATGTACTTTGCATTGGTACGGGTGTCTTGTAGCAGTTCTTTCATGGGTTTATCTTTGACTTCATTATGGATGATAGGAATGCCATTCTTATCTTTCATGCAGGTATGTCCGTGCCAGAAGCAGCCATGGAATTGGTATACAGTGTGTGTCTCTTTGCACCAACCATCAACCGGCAGCTGTCTTCGACCAATCATTTTTTCAGCTCCGTTAAATTGATGTCTGATGTGGATATCATCTCTCATCGATAAAAACTCTAACCATTGTTCAGCCATTTTACCATACTTCATTGGATGTTCTGGTTTAAACTGGTTTTCTTCACGACGTCTAATATTCCAACCCGTTGGCATCTCTTGCATTAGGCACCAAAGATATAATGCGTTCGCATCAAAGCCTATAATACTTCCACATGGTTTTGCTTCTTTGCCATATTTTGTTCGGGTAACATCTTTCTCGTGGTATCGGTTGAAGATAACTGAAGGTCCACCAACGATATTATCTTTCACTACGTGATGCAAGTCTTTGTTTTTCTCGTTAATTAATGTGAAGTAAGTGTCATCATTCATGGTCTGGAACAGGTATTTTAACGTGAGGCCCGGAACACTGATACCATCTTTAAATATGTCGATGTGGCGTTCTTAGTAGAAAGCACACTGCTTGTCAACTGCTTCTAGGAATGGTTTTACATCTCGGTTATTATACCAGATCAGAAAATCACAGAAAGTTATCATCTCAAGGTCGTTCAATTCATGCTGGCAGTACTGGTATTCTTCATTGCATATGTTTTCTTTCTTTAGAGAACTGTAGAAGGCTTCATGGTCTGGTAAGTGGTCTTGATCCAATTTGTCCAAGCTGTCGATCCATTCATATGGTAAAAATCCCTTCGTCACGGAACAGCCGAATGCTTTCAAAAACTTGTCATAGCTGAATCCTGGAGCGAGGTAGTTGCAAATATCAACAAACTTGAAACATTCTGTCGAGACGCACATGTAGTTATTTTATTTCTTCACTGCAAACTTCAGTGGATTCTGTCTTTTCAGGTATGTCATCAGTTCACGCTTGACTACATTCATATCATATTTTCCAGAGTTGAATCCGATGACGGGCATCTCTTGTAGGTAGTCTTGAAATTTCTTCTCCAATTTTTGTAACGTGTGCATCTTGGATGTATCTTCTCCAAAGCTCTGGCTTCCGCTTCCAGTGTTTCCAATTTTCTGTCTGAGTTCAAACAAGGTCCAAGCATGATAGGTCTCCATCAGTTGGTGGCAATGAGATGAAATATCTGTGAAGTATGTCATCATTTCTTCAACAAGTTCTTGAGAATTTCCATTTGTAATAAACATTTCGGTTCTTGGTATTCTGGTACATTACTACATATGCTCACACTCAATGGTCGGTGGTCAAAGGACTTGCAGTATTGGTCTATATCGATGATGTAACTAAAATGGTTCTTGTTCTTGTAGACGTTCACATACATGGTATTTTCAAATTTTCTATGAGATCTCTGTACTAATTTGGCAACAATTTGGTCATCATTCTTGACAAGTTCATATACTTGGATAATCACTTCAAAACATTTCTCCAAGTCGGGTAATTCAGCTAAAGTTACTCCACGGAATTCATTCTTTGGCTTCCTTGTATATTTGCTGTACATGGCATCTGTTGTATTATTCAAATTGTCTGTTGTGGAACCACTCCGTAAAGCTAAAGAGCGGAAGATACACAGGTTGTCTTCATAGGTAAAATGGCAATTTCTATCTTTCACCAAAGCATTTACTGCTTTGTTCTGGAGAATATAATCAGGAAGATCTTTTACCATTCCAATTGGGTTATCTTTCAGCTTATTCACATAAAACGTGACGTTGGTAACTCTCTCCACAAGCCATTTGGTGTTGGGTCGTTTTAACTTGGCCCATTCCAGGATATCTTCTTCCATGACATCATCAAGGAATTCTTCAAAGTCTTCTTGGCAGCATACGAGTTGTGGAACATCAAGTACCCGGGCGTTGTTTTGTGTTGGATGGTAGTACTTCAGTTCATTCGTTTCATTGTGTCGCAGGATGAAACCAAAACTCAGATTAATTTTAAATCTTACCTGTTGCGGCAGAAATATGGTAGTCATCAATTCATCATTCATCATCTTCAGGTTCATATCGTTGATCCGGTAGTTATACTGGTCCTGGACTCTTCTGTTCATCATGTGGCGAGTTCTAATAGAACTCCAGTTATCTTCGTATAAGGTCAACATCTCATTGGTCTCTTCTTCGGACATCATATTCTTGTCAAAATCAGTAGGGTCAACATCATAACGGGTGGTCGTCGTGGTCCGTGGTTGTTTAATTGGTCCTTTCTTTGGTTTATCGATCTTCCTTTTAGATGGTACAGGAACTGGTCGATGGGCAACGCTCTTGTGTCGGTTAAAATGGAGTAGTTGGTTAAACTCCTGGCCGCAATCCATACATGTGTAGGTCTCCAAACATTTCTTCAGGTGTTGATCCAGCTTATCTTTCCTGGTAAAGGTCTTATTACAGTTGGTGCAATCGTAAGTCTTCTTTTCTCCATGGGTATTTCTGCGATGGCGATCTCGATTCGTTCTTGCAGTAAAGGTCTTCCCACACTCTTCACAGGCATAAACATCAGTCCTGGTAACAGCAGTAGCAGCATCAGACTCCATCTTCATAAAATTTTTGCAAAGGTAAAATTGCTGTAGAAAACTCTCTAGCGATGTGTTCAGTTCGAAGGATCGTAACAGAATGACGCGACGTTACTCTTCTCCGGAATTTATATCTACGTGACTGACGTGATTGAAAACGTCACAACGTCACAGCGTTTTTTCATCGACTTTTTGATTCTTGATTGGGGTTTGTGTTTGTTTCCTATAGGATTATAGGTTAAAGTTGGAAAATTTAGAAAATTAGTATAGAAGTCAATGGGAAAGAAACACAATGAGAATACAGAAATTTGATTAGTTGATTAAATTCGCTCTGATTGGTCATTGTAAAAACGTCTTGATCCTCATTAATTTTATTATTTAAAATCATGTAGTTAGGGGGGTCACTTATAGAAATTGCTAAATATAGACCCTAACAATTAGTTAGGGGGTCAGTTAAGGATGTTACTAAAATAGAGCATAGGAATTTATAAAAAAAATATAGTTCCAAGTTAAAGCAGAGGATTCTGGGTAAATTTGTCCTATAGCACTACATGATACTTTTATTGGGGGAAACATCATGGGATCCAGAAAAGGGATTATGGGAACATTACTCCCTTTCAATCGAACACGACCTTTTAAAAATCTATAGCACTACGTGCTAAGCCGATAAAATGGGAAATCCATATCAAATAAAGTCGTTTTTGGTGATTTACGCCCATTCTCGGGCTCATTTGGGTAATTATACAGGGAAGTCGTTCCAGAAAATACTCCCAGTCAATCGAACATACCTGTTACAGACCTCTTAGCCCCATAAGAAGCCACGGTCACGTGCCACCATAAAACAAAGATGGCGGCCCCTTCATATAAAATGGACGACGGAAACACGTATCACCCTAACAACACGAGCTGCGTATGCGCACTCACATCACCCATCACCATGACAATGACGTCACAACATGGCCGCTCACACGGGTTACCAGGACAATCACTTGATACCCATAATGCATTGCGGTATGCCGTCACATGAGATCCCCCAGATGAGATCCCCCAAATAGGGCCCGTCTAGACCCTGTCCTACTACTTGAGTACTTGGAATAGGGTCAGAACTAACAAGAATAGACCACAATATAAGCCGATAAAATGGGAAATCCGTATCAAGTAAAGTCAATTTCTGTGATTTGGGGTGGATTTTGGTGATTTGGAGAGATTGTTGGGCTGTTTGTGATAATTTGATTTACTCCGATTCAATCGAACATACACTCCGAACATACCCCTGTCCTATGAGATGGTGTTAGGTAACATAGCAATCACGTGCTACTATAGAAACAAAGATGGCGGTCTCCAGTATACAAAATGGACGACGGAAACACGTGTCACCCTAACAACACGAGCTGCGCATGCGCACTCACATCACCCATTACTATGACAATGACGTCACAAGATGGCCGCTCAAGCGGGTTACCACGACAACACAACATGGCGCCACTGGGTCACGTGACTATGACGTCACATGAGATCCCCCAATCCATCCCTGAAATATACGAGCTATACTACTCACGTGTATATTTTTAGAAGATTCTCTATCTGTTATTAATCTTCGGCGTCAATCTTTGATCTCGTTTGGGACGATCAGTAATTAACACCTTTTCGGCAAGAGCCATCGAAATTTAAAATAAAAAAATAATCAAATTTCACTAAAACCTTTTGCAGAATCGAGTTTTTTCAGAAAACTCTGTCGCGATTGCGTGTGTCATTTTCAAAATTCCGATCAGTAATCATGAAATTATAAATATGTAGTTGGCAATAACAAAATTGAAAGCATGTCGGCCAAACTTGCATGACGTCAGAACTCGATTCGGGTGAAATACTGCGGTGATGCACTGAAAGGTTGAGAGTAGGCTTTAAACTGGCCATGGAATGGTCCTAAAATCAAGTTCATTGTGCAGCGTTACTGCTAATAGGTTTCCCGTATTTCTTGTTAAAATGTTGTTTCCGACAAGGCCAAGTACCATGGAAAATTTGGAATACTGGACAATGGGATACGGACACCTGCCCCATGAACAACTGCCTTCTATTAAAATTAATTAGCGGGGACGTCTGCCCCCCCCCCCCCCCCCCCATCACCCTGCTGTTTTTTTTATCTACGGCACCTGCCCCCTGCAGTTTTTTTTTACTTTTTACCTAGGGCACAAGCCCCCCTGCTCTTCTTTTTCACCAAGTACACCTGCCCCCGTTTGTTTCCTAACGGGCCCCTCCCCCATTGACCTTTCTATCTTTGGAATCACCCGAGTCGCCGGGAAGAGGGCATTGTTGCGAGCATAGCTGGCTAACTGCCCTAGGGAACGAGCCCCGAAAATATGGGTTGACCTGCCCGGTGGCCTTGCGAAGCACCTCTTTTTGTCGTTATGTTAGAAGTTGGGAGAGAATAAAATAAAAATAATTTTTTTGCGAGCCAAAAATCTGGCGGGAAATGATGGGAATGTGGGCTAGATTTGAGAAGTCTGAAGTGCAATCCATAGGATGGGGAGCAGAGCATAACTGATAAGTATTGGTGGTCGATATAAGATTTCCAGTGAATCCTCTCCAACATGAACTCAAAAGTAAGTGTATATTTATTTATTATCAAGAATAACCGCCCGTAAGTTCCACTCTCACTGTGTCCCGTTTCATCGGTCAATTCCACGGTGTCCCACGCCATCGGTCGATTTATCCCAACAAAATTACCGATCTTACCACCCCCACCCCCGCCCCTCCCTGCATCTTTCTCCAACCAAACACCCATTGAAAGGTACGCCTCACTTCATATTCCACACTGCACTGCATGATATTTTTTATTTATTTATTTATTTATTTATTTATTTATTTATTTATTTATTTATTTATTTATTTATTTATTGGCGTTTAAGGCCATGTACTTATGCACAATGGCTAATCATGACCGTGACAGTTATACGGATGGAGGAAGCCGGAGTACCCGGAGAGAACCAAGAGCAACAACGAGCTGCTGCCAGCTCCCCAAAATCGTAACTCCCCACTGCAGCACAGGCAGGGTTAGATTGGTTGAAGACATGCGTACCATTGACGTGAAGTACACCTTAGTACACGGCGGCATCGTGCCCCCATGTCGACAATCGGCGTTATGTGCCTTGCCCAGTGACACAAAGCGGGAGTCCGAATTGATCGCTCAGACGGTCACCCAACCAATGATTAACCGGGTTCGACGTTGCTTAACTTCGGTGATCTGACGAGAACCGTTTACCAGAACGCCACTGCGCTCTGCCACAGCATGATAAGAAAACAGTAAATAACGTTAGCTAAAATGGGATCAGTTACTTATAATATCAAATACAGTGTTGACACTATAGCATTTCCCCGACAGTGGGTCCAGGTATATACTAGTCTGTAAAACGGTTATACACTGCCCATCCTCCACCCCAGGGTGGCGACGTGGCAGTATATAGCCATCTTACAGACGCTATGTTGTGCCTAAGGAACCTTACTATAAAGGGGGGAGTTCCCCAACATGGTGCAGGTATATTTAATACTATGTAAGGCGGTTATCAAATGCAGTGGTAGCGCCAACATTTCCCCGGCAGAGGGGCTAGGTATATACTTGCTTGTAAGACGGCTATACTGCCCATCCTCCATCCCAGCTTATATTGTATTTACATAGATGTACGAACAACACTTCTTATTTATATATATATTTATTGTTGTTTATAACTTCATGTTTCTCATTGCTGTCATTAACTGCAGGAGGTGTGAAAAGATGACATAATCATGCATAACAACTGTGGTCTAATAGGAGATAATTGATACAGGGACTACACATGACATGCTTAAGAACTTAAAAGTTCACATTTTCTGTGGATATCTTCAAGTGGTTCTCACAGATTTTCAAGAAGAATTATTCTCGCAAGTCTTCATTAACCCTCCACAAACTGTCAAATATCAAAATGTTAGATAAATTTGAGATATAATGGGCTATTTGCATTAGACGCTAATTCTCAGACGCTGATATTGATATTAACCCTCTCCTCCAACAGTGATGTTTTAACCCAAACTTTCTTTTATCACACTGGGTTATTTGAGACTATTATACCCACTTTTCACAAGGCATCAATAAAAATACTTTAGTGATGCAATTAAAAACAATTCTCCAGACACTCCGGGGTCATAAAAAGTCATGGAATCTTGTGTTCTCCCTGGATTTCTCTGAAAACAACTTGTAGATTTTTAAGAAAAAATGGCCATTCGTAGTTCTTGGTGTGACATTACAAGTTGCATTGAAAAATATTCCTGTTAGCACTTGTTAACCTTATACAAACTGCCAAACATCAATATTTGAGATATATAAGTTAAAATGGACCATTTTCAAATAGCCACAGCACACGATGGGCAAGTATCAAACAAACATAACTCCTTTTGTTGGTCATTAACTTGTCAGACGACGATATTGATATTAACCCTCTCCACCATTAATGATGGTTTGTACCTAAACATTTTTTTTATCAAACTGAGTCATTTGAGACTACAATACCCACCTATCTCATAACATCAATAAAGTAACTTCAGTGAGACAGTTCAAACAAATCATCAGACACACTGGCGTCATGAAAAATCATAGAATCTAACCTGGAAAAGCCATGATTCTCCAGAAGCATAAAGTCTAGTTAACTATGAAATATATACACTTTTCATAACAATATTTCAACTAAAACGTAAAACAGGTAGTTGGATATACTTGGTGCTTAGCAAACTTTGAGTAGTATATAATGTACCGGTGTGACAGGAATGATAGTCCGTAGGAACGTTAGTCCCTCTGGACTATTATTCCGCGGAATTATAGTCCTAGGTCTAACATTTCTAGGAATAGTAGTCCGGCGGACTACTATTCCTAGAAATGTTAGACCTAGGACTATAATTCCGCGGAATAATAGTCCAGAGGGACTAATTTTCCTACGGACTATCATTCCTGTCACACCTGAACCGGAAACACTACACACAAAGAACCCGGAATTCAAATTGTTCAAACTTTACTGTTTTTCATTTTTTTTTTAATTCTTACGCCCCAAACATTACCCACCCCACTTTCATTGAGACGACGGCCCCGAGCTACATCCAGTAATTGTTCCTGCGGCTAGTGGTGGTTCATGTTAGTTACAACAACATTAGGTTTGCGTTGGTTTTGGGCCCAACTCATTTGGGGTGCAGTAGTGGTTAACCGATGTAAGACAATCGCCTCTGACATCGGCCGATTTTAAGCCATCGGTTGACCATCGGTAGAGGTGTTTGAACATCGGTTCATGCCGATGGTCACATGGAACACCACTGGATCAACATTGTTTGTATTTACGTTTGATTGACTATCTCATACAAGCAGTAACAAACTTAATAAGTTGCCAAAATGATTGGCAGGAATCAAGATTGACTTAATCTCATTGATTGGCCTGATCTTTCCCTTGATTGCTGCTTCTGACACATATGCCACGTGTTGTGTGATGATTCAATGAAATGCGACATTAGCGTAAACAAGTTAACAGCGAAGCGTCTTTGAACGTTGATCAAAGACGCTTCGCTGTTAACTTGTTTCCACTGATGTATTTTTTATTTTAATTCACACACTGACTACTCCTTTTGGTTTGTTACTATCTGATATCGGCACTCACAATCGGCAGACTGCGTACTCAACTAATCTGCAAGCAGATGACGGTCCCAAATCCTTATCGATTAATCGTTAGGGTGTATTATTTATTTTACTTATTTGTGTTTAAGACCACATAATTATGAACAATGGCTAATTGTGACCGTGACAGTTTTATGGGTGGGGGAAGCCAGAGTACCCGGAGAGAACCACCGAGCGTCGACGAGCAACTTCAGCTCATTAACTGTCTAACTCTATTCAAGCTTCGCTCAAGAAGGGTTACAGCGGTTGAAGACATGAGCACCATCGACGTGGAGTACGCCTTAGTACAGGGCGTCATCGTTCCCCCATGTAGGTAACTGGGATAAAGTGCCTTGCCCAAGGACACAACGCGGGTCGTCCCGGACGGGGATCGAACTCGGGACCTCTAGCACAGAAGTCCAACAGTCTACCACCGAGCCACCGTGCTCCCTCACTAGGGTGCAGTATTACGTTTTATCATAGGCGTACCCGTGGGATTACGGAGAGTCACCGAGAGGAAAGTCATGGTTTGTCTTCGTCTAAATTAAGCTCAAACAGTGAAGGAAAAAATGTTGTCACCTAGATTTCGGTCTGACGAAGAACTTCTTCGGAGTACAGTCACCACAAGAAAAAAGAACACAGACGACGAAACAAATGAAATGTGGCGATGAAAGCTCTCGTGGGCCAAGTTATGACTGAATGAGTGTGTGATACAACTTGATATGGAAAACAACTTTTGTAAAAGTAGAAAGGAAAAGGTAAAAAATACTGTAAGACAAACTCTGAAAAGTATTCTAGTAACCCCTAACTCAATGTCAAACTTAAGCCTTGGCACATTGGCAAAAATATTCCATACAGCCTCACTACCAGAAACAAGACAATCTGTTCTGTGCCCGCTCAAAAGGAGGCTACTTTTTTTTATCTTCGGTCTCAACTCGTATGTCGAAACTACAAGCGAGAACGGATTAACAGTGCCATCAGTAAAGCTGATTAACTACCACTGGACAATCTGTTGCAATATCGCCTACCATCACAGAACGCGTGCATTCCTTTTGTCAAAACATTTCACCTGGATCTTTCAAATCTGTCCAGCTTAC
This sequence comes from Pictodentalium vernedei, assembly GCA_031216915.1. Classification (NCBI taxonomy): domain Eukaryota; kingdom Metazoa; phylum Mollusca; class Scaphopoda; order Dentaliida; family Dentaliidae; genus Pictodentalium; species Pictodentalium vernedei. Next base: position 57,516,629 of record CM062289.1, read on the forward strand.
TTCGAAAACAGTCTTTTTCCTGTGCTGTTTGAGCTTAATTTAGAGGAGTGTCTTTCGCTTTAGGCTCTTGAATCTCTCAGATCCAGCACACTTGGAACAGATTTGTTTTTTTATCAGAATATAAACCTTTTTATATATATGCCCGCATTGGCACAATAGGGATGGGTGGATTGTACACATTATATACAATACGTGGAGAGTGGATTGTAAGTAAATCACCCGGGTAGTGGAGTTACCACCCAAAGTATCACTTTCAAATTCTGTACATGTGGACAAAAAAACATAAGCAATGTTTCAGCCAATGGACCTCCGTGTATAACCTGGAACTTTGCTTGTGACTGTTATGTTTTACAACAAATTTCAATTATTACATGGGTGAAATCTCCACTCTGCGGGTGATTTAGTGATAATACACTCTCCACGTACTGTATACACCCAAACCAGTACTAATATCATGCATATAATTTCTTGTTATTTTGTATTTTATCCCTATTCACTTTCGGTTTATGCGATATAAACCGAAAAAAATCAGCACAAGCTTCATAACTCGCGTAGCGAGTTATGATTAAGCTTGTGCTGAAAATGTTCGGTTTATATCGCATAAACAGAAGGAAAACAACAGTTATTTCTTATAATTTAATCCGGCAGTAATATTAAAATATAAAAACTATGTGTATGTGAACGAAAAACTTTTAATTTTCGCATAAGACGACAGTCAAACTCAGGAAACTGTGCCACAAACAGGTCACTTCAATCTTTGTCAAATTGTTTGTTGTTTTGATTTTCGGTCGCAGACGACAGATATTTAGCAAGTCACGTAACAATATCATTAAAAACATTTTTTTTAAGTTCCCCCAAAATCATGTTTGGGTATATGATCTTTTATTCGTCTCCCACTTCGGTATATTTTATGAAAATCAATTGTTCTTGAGAAATTATCATTTTATTCTCGCTTACTAGAGGCGATGAAAAATCGATCATTGATCTTTGTTTGCAAGCTTGTTATCCATCTATCAGTCTGCCGTCACGCCCTCACGGTGACAATTGGATTGAGTGGGCGGGGCTTCTATAGTCTTCAAAGTTGGGTCGGATGTGCGAACGTGTAGCGACACTCCAAATCATGACGTAATTTGGTTTATACGATTTTGACGGCTTTCACGCTGTATGCTTTCAACCAATCAAACGCAGAGGCGGGGCAAATAAATTATTATCAATAATATTTATTTTTTCTCTCTCTTATTTTTAACATAAAATCGAACAAACGCATAATGCCCAACTCCTTGTCAAACATAATGATCCGTATACACTTGATGTCTGTCATATCCGATCTAATCTGTTTCTATATTATTATTTTATATATGGAAACCAATCCACATACTGTTGTACATTACTACCTGAAAGTATTGGAAAAAAATAATGTTTAAACTAACAACATTAGGGAAAGGAAATCAGTAAGGCTGGTGGAGACGTGCAGGGATTCAGCAAGTAAACTGTTCCACAGGAAGGCAAGGGTAGTAGTACTGGGGCTTCTTACTGTTATGTGGGGTGGGGATGCGCAGAATTCGTGGATTATGGCGTTGAATGAGGAGTTGGAGGAGTACTATCTTGATTTGGGAATTCCTTTTGTTGACCACTTTCGGTGATAGGGAGAGCACGTACTGGTGAGAGGGGCTGCATCGTAACAGAATGGAAACACCAGGCTCAGGTGAAAATATTCTACAGGTAGCAGAGTCTTGGGGTGTGGGGGGGGGGGGGGCAAGTGGGATCGGACGATGTCATTTCCTCGGCTGATGTATCCAATGAAATTCAATGGGTAAAAGGTAATCTAAAAACACAAGTGTTGGCTTTGGGATTGTGCTCTCTGTGGTGGAGGGAAGCAAACCCAAGTGGAATGACTCAATGTACTCAACACTTAGGTAAATAGCACGGAATTAGAAAATAAGGGACTCGCTTTGATTTTAATGGGCACATGGGCACATACGTGATAATGAATAAGGCATACACAGTGGGGACAACAAAATCAAGAGGAATGGAAGGAAGCTGTTGGACTTCAGCACGAATATGCTCGTTTTGGTGTAGTGATTAATCGATGTACGGCAATCGCACCTGACATCGGCCGATTTCAAGCCATCGGTTGGCCATCGGTAGAGGTGTTTGACACCTGCACAACTGTACAATTATTTACCCATACAGTACACAAAATAGTGATATATGTGATTTAATCCACAGCCCCTCTATGTTAACAAAAGTCAAAAAATTATATTTTAGAAAGTCTGATACGAGTAAAACCACATTTTAAAACACTTTTTGCTTCCTCTACCCCCGAAAAACAAAATGGGCATAACCCATTGTTTGCTTGTTAGAAAGTCTATTGAAGTTATGACACGCATCAGGAGTTCAGATATTGTGAACAGATCTGTGGCTTCGAAGTGAACTCACATCATGACGTAATTTGTTCTCCCGCTAATATAATGTCTCAGCTCAAGGGTGGGACACTTATTCAATCCCTCATCGAAAGTGCGGCAAATAAATTTAATAATCGTTCATTTTTAAAGCATTTGGAAGAATAATTTCGGACACGCACATCACCCAACGTGTACCTGAGAAATAAACATAATCTCCTTTGTTGGAGGTGTACGGTGGCTGATTTAGGCCACCCTCAATACTTTTTTTTATCTCGAGATCTCGAGATAATATCTCAAGATCTCGAGAAACTATCTCAAGATCTCGAGATAATATCTCAAGATCTCGAGAAACCATCTCAAGATCTCGAGATAATATCTCAAGATCTCGAGAAACTATCTCAAGATCTCGAGATAATATCTCAGGATCTCGAGATAATATCTCAAGATCTCGAGATAATATCTCAAGATCTCGAGAAACTATCTGAAGATCTCGAGATAATATCTCAAGATCGCGAGATAATATCTCAAGATCTCGAGAAACTATCTCAAGATCTCGAGATAATATCTCAAGATCTCGAGATAATATCTCAAAATCTCGAGATAATATCACGAGATAAGCATAATCGGAGTCACCCTTTGATCATTAGCATGAATTCACTCAAACTGTTTATTCACTTGTCGCATCTTTTCCGACTGCAACATATTCGTGCCCCCCCCCCCCCATGACAATTACACGAATCCACACCTGCCACTCAGAAAACTTATCAACCAATCACCTTGTTGCGAAGTTATGACAGCCCGCCAAATCTCAATCCAGCACTAATATAAACCGAGTCCCGTCATCCGAACTTGCACTTGCTGGTGTCTTGTTCCCACTCCAATCCCAAAGTGTCAACCCAGCACCCGGTACCTCCCAGTACCTACTGTAGCGCCCTTTACCCCAAAACACAACGTTTTCTCACTACTTTACAAGATGAAAAGTCTGTGTCTGTCTGACACTCCAATTCCAAAGTGTTGATCCAGTATCCGGTACCTCCTAGTGCATACTGTAGTGTTTTTTACCCTAAAACTCAACATTTTCTCATTTCTTTTCCTCCCAGCCCCATGCTGATTGTAGTGATGTTTACCCTAAAACACAACGTTTACTCTCTACTTTAGAAGACACACACCCATAAATATGAAATATTTCCTTCCAGCTCCACATTGAATGGAGTGATTTTTATCACAACTCACAAAGTTTACTCACTACTTTACAAGACGCAGACCCGTAAATACCAAATAGCTCCCTCATCCCCACGCTGAAAGATTTCATCCCCACTCCCTTGGTTGATTTTTCACCCACTATCCACTTTGTTGACGGAGACATACAGCATAAGTTTAACCTCATTCCCGTGTCCATTTTGACCGAGCAAATCGACGGTGCTACCCGATGTATAATAACCCTACACCAGCGACAGCTATAAACCTACCCGAGGATTCCCTTTTCTCTCGTTGGTTTGAAAAGAAAGTCTGGATTAGGCGTAACTAGTTACCTCCTGCGGATACTGCTTCCGGACGAGTGATTAAGGACCTCGCGTATTACCAATGTCAGTGTTAGAAAAGGGCTTGCCTAGTATAAGGCTGCAGATGCTAGACAAACCGTGATTTTATGGTCAGTACCCAGAAATCTCCCGACACCCAGAAGCCGTTCTCACAATTACACACCCAAATTGAAACCCATAACATTGAGCCCAAGAGGTGAATAGAATCCCCCTCCTGTGAATCCCAAACATGTCAGGATGGGCATGACTAACATTGTTTCCACACAAAACCCAGTTACATGTAGTAATGAAAAGATTGACCTGTCGCCCGACAAGTCTCAACAGTCCATACACCTTTCACACTCCTCCAGGGACATACCCGAAAGTGACAACTCCAATGGTGATGTATACAGTCCCGCGCATATAAAGAAAGACAACTTGAACCCGATTCACAGTATCTCCGAACAAGAAGAAACCCCTTCAACGTCGTTTACTGCCACCCTTAACCAGCTGCAACATGATACCTCAATTAATTAAACGGTCCTCTTTGATCACATACTCTCACTCGCTCACATGAGACCCCCCCCCCCCCCCCCCCCACCCCCGGTACTTGTGACCCCTACCACCAACGTCAACTCATGAACCGACAGTAATACAGGACATCCCGTCCCATAAGATTGGTTGGTCCCCTATGTTCTCACCGGCTGAAACCCATTCCAAGCTGAGAAACCTTAATTTCGCCATCCATGAGAGCATAGTTCCACCAGGACCACGCACAACAGACCACTCCCTCTTAACCCACAAGATGACACAGACACACACCCAATTTATGAGAGCAACATCTTGCCCAACCAAACCCCGATAGCGCATCACACCATTAATTTGTCTTCCGACAATACCCAACTAAGAATACACTTTTCATACTCATTCAGTGGGACTCCCAACAATATCCCTCAAAACGGCACCACTGCGAACCACTCTGCAATGATAGTCGAAACTCAAACCTGTGAACATACCGCCCGATTTGACCTATCGCTGCTATAGCTCCCAAAAAATGTTTGACCCAATTTGTGGTCCTCCCAAATGAGCGAAAGTGTCTCTCCCGCCAAACAGTGAACCCCGCAATGTTGTGTTGAAAATATGTTCCCACTTTCTATCTTGCTATTCCAGCTTTATGGGGCCGGGTGTAGCAAAATAGAAAGTGGAAACATTGGGGGACCTATCAATCTTATGGGACGGGATGTCCTGTATTACTGTCGGTTCATGAGTTGATGTTGGGGGTGGGGGTCACAAGTCCGGTGAGGGGTCTCCTGTGAGCGGGTGAGAGTATGTGATCACGGAGGATCGTATGGTTAAGAACATAGGGGACCAATCAATTTATTTATGTATTTATTTGTGGTTGTTTAAGGTCACATATTTCTGAAAAATGGCTAATCATGACCATGGCAGTTTTTCGGATGGAGGAAGCCGTAGTACTCGCAGAGAACCACCGAGCAACGGCGAGGAACTGCCAGCTCCCCTGCATACTAACTCCACACAAGCAGGGTAGCATTGGTTGAAGACAGGTGCACCATCGACGTGCATTACGCCTTAGTATACAACGCCACCGTGCCCCCACGTAGGCTGTGAGGGTGAAGTGTCTTGCCCAAGGACACAACGTGGTTGCCGAACCAAGGATCTCTCGGCTTGTAGCTTGCACCTATACCTACTCAGCCACGGCTCCCCCAGGTCCAATTAATCTTATGATACGGGATGTTCTGTATTACATTCAGTTCATGAGTTGACGTTGAAGGTGGGGGGGGGGGGGGGCGGGGTGGTCACAAGTGCGGGGGGTTCTCCCGTGACCGGGTGAGAGTATGGGATCACGGAGGAAAGTATTGTTAATTGGGATGCCATGTTGTAGCTGGTTAAGAGTGGCAGTAAATGACGTTAAGGGGGCTTCATTTTGTTCGGAGATACTGGGAATCGGGTTCACGTTGTCCGTCTTTATATGCGTGGCACTGGATACTTCACAGTTGGAGTTGTCACTTTCGGATAAGTGTGAAAGGTGTATGGACCATTGAGACTTGTCGGGGGACAGGTCAATCTTTTCATTACTACATGCAATTGGGCTTTGTGTGGAAACAATGTTAGACATGCTCATCCTGCCACGTTTGGGATTCACCGGGGACAGTGGGGGTGGGGGGGGGGGGCGATTCCATTCGTCTCTTGGGCTCGGGGTTATGGGTTTCAATTTGGTTCTAGGGGTCAGGAGATTGCTGAGTATTGAGTATGAATTCACGATTTTGTCTAGCATCTGCAGCCTTGTACTGGCAAGCCCTTTTCTAAAACTGACGTTGGTAATACGTGAGGGCCTTAACCACTCGTCCGGAAGAAGTATCCACAGGGGGTAACTAGTTATGCCTAATCCAGACTATTCAAACCAACGAGAGGAAAGGGAATCCGATGGTATGTCTATAGCTGTCGCTGTTGTAAGGTTATTATATATCGAGTAGCACCATCGATTTGCTCGATCAAAATGGACGCGCGGATGGGGTTAAAGTTAGGCTGTATGACGGGTCCGTGGAATAACAGCGTGTCAAGAAACAACGTGTCTCAGTCACCAAAGTGGAAAGTAGGTGAAAAATCCACCAAGGGAGTGGGTGATTGATTTCACTGTGGGAATGAAACCTTTCAGCGTGGAGCTGGACGGGGGAGACGGGGGGGGGGGGGGGGGTGCTATTTGGTATTTAAGGGTCTGTGTCTTGCAAAGTAGTGAGTACACTTTGTGAGTTGTGGTAAAAATCACTTCATTGACTGTGGAGCTGGAAGGAAATATTTGGTATTTATGGGTATGTGTCTTATAAAGTAGTGAGTAAATTTTGTGTTTAGGGTAAACATCACTACAATCAGCATGGGGCTGGAAGGAAAAGATGTGAGAAAACGTTGAGTTTTAGGGTAAAAACACTACAGTATGCACTAGGAGGTACTGGATCAACACTTTGGATTTGGAGTGTTAGGCAGACACAAACTTTTACATGTAAAGTAGTGAGAAAATGTTATGTTTTAGGGTAAAAGGCACTACAGTAGGTACTGGGAGGTACCGGGTGCTGGGTTGACACTTTGGGATTGGAGTGGGAACATGACACCAGCAAGTGCAAGCTGGGATGACGGGACTCGGTTTATATTAGAGCTGGATTTAGTGGGCTGTCATAACTAATACGCAATGAAGTGGTTGGTTGATAAGTTATTCACTTTTCTGAGGGACAGGAGTTGATTCGTGTAATTGTCATGGGAGTCATGAATATGTTGCAGTCGGAAAAGATGCGACAAGTAAATAAACAGTTTGTGTGGCAGCAGTGAATTCATGCTAATGATCAAAGGATGACACCGATTATATATGCTTATCTCGAGATATTATATCGAGATCATGAGATATTATCTCGAGATCTTGAGATATTATCTCGAGATCTTGAGATAGTTTCTCGAGATCTTGAGATATTATCTCGGGATCTCGAGATATTATCTCGAGATCTTGAGATATTATCTCGAGATCTTGAGATAGTTTCTCGAGATCTTGAGATATTATCTCAAGATCTCGAGATATTATCTCGAGATCTTGAGATATTATCTCGAGATCTTGACATAGTTTCTCGAGATCTTGAGATATTATCTCAAGATCATGAGATATTATCTCGAGATCTTGAGATATTATCTCGAGATCTTGAGATAGTTTCTCGAGATCTTGAGATATTATTTCGAGATCTTGAGATAGTTTCCCGAGATCTTGAGATATTTTCTCGAGATCTCGACATACTTTCTCGAGATCTCGAGATATTATCTCGAGATCTCGAGATAAAAAAAAGTATTGAGGGTGGCCTAAATCAGCCACCGTAGAGGTGGAATTCACCGAGGACCATTTTTGTAAGTAATAAGGGTATTCAAAAGCCCAGGCGTTAACCCCTTTTGTGGTTGTTAATCGTGATACCCATCAAAAGCTTAAGAATTTATGTTTTCCCTTGGTTTCTTTACAAACATCTGGTAGGGTTTTCAAGAGAAAATGGCCATTGATAGGTACTAGTGTCACATTACCAGTTGATTGAAAAAATTAATCCGGTAAGCATTTGTTAACCTTCCATGGGCTGCTAAATGTAAAAATTTTAAAAAAATAGTCTGTTTTTGGACACCAACAACATAAAATGGGAATGCAACAGAAAAACATAACTTCTTTTACCGACGCAAAACTGACAGGGAAACATTTTTGTCAGTAGTAAGTGTATTCAAAAATCGAGGTCTTAACCAAGTTTAGATATTTTGAGAAAATGGGCTGTTCTTGGGCAACAATAACACCAGATGTGTACCTGCGAGATGAACATAATCTCCTTCATTGGAAGTGGAATTCACCGACGATCATTTTGTAAGTAATGAAGGTGTTCACAAAACCAAGCATTAACCCGTTTAGGGCTGGTTACAGAGCGATACATCTCAAAAGATTAAAAATTCATGTTATCCGAGGATTTCTCTAAAAACATCTCGTAGATTTTCAAGAAAAAATGGCCATTCTCAGATCTTAGTGTGACATTACAAGTTGCATGTACAAAATATTCCTGTAAGCATTTGTTAACCCTATGCAGGTTCTCAAACATCAAAATGTTGATAAAATGGGCCGTGTTTGTGTACCCACAGCACCCGAAGTTGAGAGGAGAGATCAAAATTAGGGGAAGTAGAATTCACTGAGAATTATTTTTGGAAGCAATAAGAGTATTCAAAAAACAACACTTAACCCGTTTTGGGCTGGATAAACAATGATACCCCTGAAAAGCTTAAAATTCATGTTCTCCCTGGATTTCTCTGAAAACATCTTGTAGATTTTAAAGAAACAATGTTCATTCGCAGTTCTTGGTGTGACATTACAAGCTGCAAGAATAAATATTCCTGTTAGCACTTGTAACCCTCTACAAGCTGTCAGACATCAATATTTTGGATACATTTGAGATAAGATGGACCATTTTCAAATAGACACAGCACTCAGTGGGTATGTGTCAAACAAACATAACTCCTTTTGTCGGTCATTGACTCGTTGGACGACAAAATTGATATTAACCCTCTCCACCGTTAATGATGGTTTTTACCTAAAATTTTTTTTTTATCAAACTGAGTCATCTGAGACTACTATACTCACCTTTCTCTTAACATCAATGAAAGAACTTCAGTGAGACAGTTAAAAACAATTCACCGGACACTGTGGGGTCATGAAAAATCATGGAATCTCATCGGGTTAAAGCCATGATTCTCCAGAATCGTAATGTCTAGTTTGGGGTTTTTTTTCCCACACATTTTGTCCGTACGATTCAGAAACCATTTTCGAACCGATTTTCACAAAATATTGCACGCGCATAGAGACGCACAAAATCTAAAACTGTACCAAAAGCGGAATTTTCGATTTAACCCTTATTTCGTCAGAATTGGCTAAAAACTGCCAAACTTGGGGTTTATCGGCACTTTCTCGAAACACGGTTTGTAGATTGTTTTTAAACCTTCATCATTGCTAGACCTGTCTATGACACGATCTTTGATACACACGACATATCAGGCGATGCATATGGTAACCCTCCACGGGCTGCCAAACATCGAAATTTTGATGAAATGGGTCGGTTCCAGGCGCCCACTGCACCCAAACAATACACAAGAGATGAAGATAACTTCCTTTAATGGGAGTGGAATGCACCGAGGATCATTTTTGTAAGTAATAAGGGTGTTCACAAAACCAAGCGTTAACCCGTTTTGGGCTGGTTGAACAGCAATACCCGTATAAAGCTCAAAAATTCATGTTTTCCGTGGATTTCTCTAAACGAGTCTTGTAGATTTTCAAGAAAAATTTGGCACTTCCAGGCCTTGGTGTGACAATAGAAGTTGCGTGGACAAAATACTGCGGTGAGCATTTGTTAACCCTCTACTGGCTGCTAAAATTCAAAAGTGTGATAAAATGGGCTGTTTTTGGACGCCAACAGCACCCAATGGATACGCCACAAAGAAAAGTGCCTTCTTTTATCAAGCGCACAATCTATACGGAAACATTTTTGTAGGTAGTAAGGGTATTCAAAAGTCGAAGTCTTAACCCATTTTGGACAGGCTAAAGAGAGAGACCACTTAAAATCTTAAAATTCCCATTTTCTGTGGATTTCTCTATAAACATCCTGTAGGTTTTCAAGAAAAAATTGACTACTCGCAAGTCTTTGTGTGACATTACAAGTTGTATGGACAAAATAATCCGGTGAGCGTTTATTAACCCTCTACAGGCTGCCAAGCATCGTAATTTTGTTGAACTGGGCTGTTTTCGGACACGCACAACACCCAATGTGTACCTGGGAAATAAACATAATCTCCTTTGCTGGAAGGGGAATTCACCGAGGACCATTTTTGTATGTAATTAGGATATTCAAAAAATCAAGTGTTAACCCGTTTTGGGGTGGTTTAAGAGTGATTCCCTCAAATGCTTCAATAGTCATGTTTTACGTGGATTTCTCTAAAAATGTCAAGTAGATTTTCAAGAAAAAACTGGTTCATCGCAGATCTTGGTGTAACATTATAAACAACTGCAAGGACAAAATTTTCTGATAAGCATTTGTTAACCCTCCACAGACTCTCAAATATCAACACTTTGATAAAATATGCTGTTTTCAGCCCCCACAGCACCCAACCTGTAGCTGGGAAATAAACATAACTTCCTCTATTGGAAGTGGAAATCTCCGAGGATACTTTTTGTAAATAATAAGGGTATTCAAAAAATTAAGCCTTAACCCTTTTTGGGCTGGTTAAACAGCGATACCCATCAAAGGCTTAAAAAGTCATGTTTTCCCTGGATTTCTTTAAACACATCTTATAGATTTCAAGAAAAAACGGTCATTCATAGGTCTTAGTGTGCCATTACAAGTTGCATGGACAAAATATTCCGGTGAACATTTGTTAGCTCTCCACCAGCTCCTAAACATCAAAAGTTTGATAGAATGGGCTGCTTTGAGACACCAACGGCATCCAATGGGTATGTAAAGGCTAAACAAAACTTCTTTTACTGCGCGTAGAATTCACAGAGAATCAGTTTTGTATGTAGTAAGGGTATTTAAGAGAATGAAGATTAACCCATTTTGGACTGGATAAGGAGAGGTGCCCCTTAGAAGCATAAAATTTACATTTTCAGTGGAGTTCGCCAACTGCTTGCTGGTGATTTTCAAGAACAATTGGACATTGGCAGGTCTTGGTGTGGTATTACAAGTTGCATGGATAGAATATTCCGCTAATCGTTTGCTAACCCCTCTACAGACTGCTAAACGTCATAATTATGATAAAATTGGCTGTTTTCGGGCATCAAATGCGTATGTAATAGATAAACATATCCTCTTTTATCAGAATCAGAATTCACGAGGGATGATGTTTGAAAGTATTAAGGGTATTAAAAAAACCAAGCCTTAACCTTGTTTTTGCCGGATTAAAGACAGACAGCCCATGCCATGTATGCTGCCTACATTACGTGTCAAATCGACACCCCCACTAAATCTACTGCGAGGTAGGGCGTCAGACCCGACCACCTGACCTCATTAGATAACACTCCTTCGTCGTATTTAGCAGCATGGATTTCCCCAAGAAGCAAAGATAGAAATACGTCATCGGAAAATAATGCCAAATATTTTATTTACTGAGTATTTTGTCCGTATACAAAATTTCTCACCCACACATACCTAAAAATTATTCAATGATACGATTGGACATATTTCTCTCATAAAACGTGAAAAAAGACTTGATTTATTGCATTTTAGGATTGCACATGTATATTTTTAGAAGATTCTCTGTCTGTTATTAATCTTCGGCGTCAATCTTTGATCTCGTTTGGGACGATCAGTAATTAACACCTTTTCGACAAGAGCCATCGAAATTTAAAATAAAAAAATAATCAAATTTCACTAAAACCTTTTGCAGAATCGAGTTTTTCAGAAAACTCTGTCGCGATTGCAACAACTGTGGTGTAATAGGAGATAATTGATACAGGGACTACATATGACATGCTTAAGAACTTAAAAGTTCACATTTTCTGTGGATATCTTCACGTGGTTCTCACAGATTTTCAAGAACAAATAAACTGTGGAGAAGAATTATTCTCGCAAGTCTTCATTAACACTCCACAAACTGTCAAATATCAAAATTTTAGATAAATTTGAGATATAATGGGATATTTACATTAGACGCTAATTCTCAGACGCTGATATTGATATTAACCCTCTCCAACAGCAATGATGTTTTAACCCAAACTTTCTTTTATCACACTGGGTTATTTGAGACTATTATACCCACTTTTCACAAGACAAGGCATCAATAAAAATTCTTTAGTGATGCAATTAAAAACAATTCTTCAGACACTCCAGGGTCATAAAAGGTCATGGAATCTTGTGTTCCATGGATTTCTCTGAAAACAACATGTAGAGTTTTAAGAAAAAATGGCCATTCGCAGTTCTTGGTGTGACATTACAAGTTGCATGGAAAAATATTCCTGTTAGCACTTGTAAACCTTCTACAAACTGCCAAACATCAATATTTGAGATATATAAGTCAAAATGGACCATTTTCAAATGGTCACAGCACACAATGGGCATGTATCAAACAAACATAACTCCTTTTGTTGGTCATTAACTTGTCGGACGACGATATTGATATTAACCCTCTCCACCATTAATGATGGTTTGTACCTAAACATTTTTTTTATCAAACTGAGTCATTTGAGACTACGATACCCACCTATCTCATAACATCAATAAAGGAACTTCAGTGAGACAGTTCAAACAAATCATCAGATACACTGGCGTCATGAAAAATCATGGAATCTAATCTGGAAAAGCCATGATTCTCCAGAAGCATGCACTTTTCATAACAATATTTCAACTAAAACGTAAAACAGGTAGTTGGATATACTTGGTGCTTAGCAAACTTTGAGTAGTATATAATGTACCGGTGTGACAGGAATGATAGTCCGTAGGAACGTTAGTCCCTCTGGACTATTATTCCGCGGAATTATAGTCCTAGGTCTAACATTTCTAGGAATAGTAGACCGGCGGAATTATAGTCCTAGGTCTAATATTTCTAGGAATAGTAGCCCCCAGCGGACTACTATTCCTAGAAAATGTTAGACCTAGGACTATAATTCCGCGGAATAATAGTCCAGAGGGACTAATTTTCCTACGGACTATCATTCCTGTCACGCCGGAACCGGAAACACTACACACAAAGAACCCGGAATTCAAATTGTTCAAACTTTACTGTTTTTCTTTTTTTTTTAAATTCTTACGCCCCAAACATTACCCACCCCACTTTCATTGAGACGACCACCCCGAGCTACATCCAGTAATTGGCCATGCCGCTAGTGGTGGTTCATGTTAGTTACAACAACATTAGGTTTGGGTTGGTTTTGGGCCCAACTCATTTGGGGTGCAGTAGTGGTTAACCGATGTAAGGCAATCGCCTCTGACATCGGCCGATTTTAAGCCATCGGTTGATCATCGGTAGAGGTTTTTGAACATCGGTTCATGCCGATGGTCACATGGAACACCACCGGATCAACATTGTTTGTATTTACGTTTGATTGACTATCTCATACAAGCAGTAACAAACTTAATAACTTGCCAAAATGATTGGCAGGAATCAAGATTGGCCTAATCTCATTGATTTGCCTGATCTTTCCCTTGATTGCTGCTTCTGACACATATGCCACGTGTTGTGTGATGATTCAATGAAATGCGACATTAGGGTAAACAACTTAACGGCGAAGCGTTTTTGAGCGTTGATCAAAGACGCTTCGCTGTTAACTTGTTTCCACTGATGTATTTTTAATTTAATTCACACACTGACTATTCCTGTTCGTTTGTTACTATCTGACATTGTGTGCGCTACTAATCTGCAAGCAGATGACGGTCCCAAATCTTTATCTATCAATCGCTAGGGTGTATTATTTATTTTATTTATTTATTTGTGTTTAAGACCACATACTTAAGAACAATGGCTAATCGCGACCGTGACAGTTTTACGGGTGGAGAAAGCCAGAGTACCCGGAGAGAACCACCGAGCGTCGACGATCAACTTCAGCTCATCAACTGTCTAACTCTATTCAAGCTTCGCTCAAGCAGGGTTACAGCGGTTGAAGACATGAGCACCATCGACGTGGAGTACGCCTTAGTACTCTGCGCCATCGTACCCCCATGCAGGCAACCGGGATAAAGTGCCTTGTCCAAGGACACAACGTGGGTCGTCCCGGAAGGGGATCGAATTCGGGACCTCTAGCACAGAAGTCCAACAATCTACCACTGAGCCACCGTGCTCCCTCGCTAGGGTGCAGTATTACGTTTTATCATAGGCGTGCCCGTGGGATTACGGAGAGGCACCGAGAGGAAAGTCATGGTTTGTCTTCGTCTAAATTAAGCTCAAACAGTGAAGGAAAAAAATGTTGTCGCCTAGATTTCGGTCTGACGAAGAACTTCTTCAGGGTACAGTCACAACAAGGAAAAATAACACAGACGACGAAAGAAATGAAATGTGGCGATGAAAGCTCTCGTGGGCCAAGTTATGACTGGATGAGTGTGTGATACAACTTTATGGAAAACAACCTTTGTAAAAGTAGAAAGCAAAAGGTAAACAATACTGTAAGACAAACTCTGAAAAGTATTCTAGTAACCCCTAACTCATTATCAAACTTAAGCCTAGGCACATTGGGAAAAATATTCCATACAGCCTCACTACCAGAAACAAGACAATCTGTTCTGAGCCCGCTCAAAAGGAGGCTACTTTTTTGATCTTCGGTCTCAACTAGTAAGTCAAAACTACAAGCGAGAACGGATTGACAGTGCCATCAGTAAAGCTGATTAACTACCACTGGACAATCTGTTGCGATATCGCCTACCATCACAGAACGCATGCACTTCTTTTGTCAAAACATTTCACCTGGATCTTCCAAATCTGTCCAGCTTACTTCGAAAACAGTCTTTTTCCTGTGCTGTTTGAGCTTAATTTAGATGAGTGTCTTTCGCTTTAGGCTCTTGAATCTCTCAGATCCAGCACACTTGGAACAGATTTGTTTTTTTTTTCAGAATATAAACCTTTTTATAGATATGCCCGCATTGGCACAATAGGGATGGGTGGATTGTACACATTATATACAATACGTGGAGAGTGGATTGTAAGTAAATCACCTGGGTAGTGGAGTTACCACCCAAAGTATCACTTTCAAATTCTGTACATACGGACAAAAAACATAAGCAATGTTTCAGCCAGTGGACCTTCGAGTATAACCCGGAGGTCCATTAGCTGGAACTTTGCATTGCTTGTGATTGTTATGCTTTGCAACAAATTTGTAATTATTGCATGGGTGGAATCTCCACTCCGCGGGTGATTTAGTGATAATACACTCTCCACGTACTGTATACACCAAACCCAGTACTAATATCATGCATATAATTTCTTTTTATTTTGTATTTTATCCCTATTCACTATTTATTATCAATAATATTTATTTTCTCTCTCTCTTTTTAACATAAAATCGAACAAACGCATAATGCCCCAACTCCTTGTCAAACATAATGATCCGTATACACCTGATGTCTGTCATATCCGATCTAATCTGTTTCTATATTATTATTTTATATTAGATGTCGCGTGACTTTCCCGCGTTCTGATTGGTTGAACAGAAACACCCTATTTTCCGATAGTTCGTCAGCGAAATCGCACAGACCTACTATCATTTTAAAAAAAAAGAGTAGTGCATGGTAATAGTGCACGGTTATAAAGAGTAACATTCGAATTCGCTTAGAAAATTCCATTGAAGCGTAAGGGGAGCAAAACATAAGAAAGACTAATGTGGCGGCACGGCAACATGGGTGCAAAATGAATGGTGAATTGAAACAGGCTATAAATGGCACAACAGTAACACAATGAGCAACGTACAGGAGGAGTAGAAAACATAAGAGGATTGCAAGTGACTATGACAGGATAGCATAAAATTAATAGCGCGCGCAAAAGCAGCCCGAAGGGCTGCTTTGAAGCAAGCCTAATAGACAACGTGTACGTGAAATTGGAAAAAACAAGGAATGCTATGCCATCCAATCTAAACCGGAAACCGGAAGTAAAAACATGGGGAACCCCAGCTCTCGTTTTCAGAAGCGAACAAATCGAATGACGCCCCCTAAAAAGCGAACGGTGTAATGCGAGATTTCTCCTTAGATCATTCCAAACAGACTGTGAATAATTTATTGAACATGCTTTTCAAAATTAAAGTTTTTCCAAACAAACTCAACTGTCGTTTGCTTTGCTGACTAAATGACAGAAATTGTCGAAAAGCTAAATGTTCCCATATATGCACATTGGGTTTCATCGTCTGCTGGCTGGCTGTTGGGATCCCGCTGTTGTTCGATTCTGCGGAGTATTCTGTCACGTGATTTATCTGTTTTGCATTTGCAAAACGCTGTTCACTTCAAACCAACACTGCGTGTTATTGGAACAAAGTGAACCGAAAACAGACAGGTCAATGGTGTCGTCACATGACTTCCCTAGCAACCACATCGCCCCTTAGCAACCGGCTAACTACTGGTCCGATTTTGACCAAATTCGGTATACGAACCCAAAATGCATTGCAAATAAAAACAGACATATCAATGTTGACGTCTCTTGACTTCCCTAGCAACCAGAGCGCGTCCTTAGCAACCGACTAACTACTGGGCCGATTTGGACCAAATTCGGTATACGGATCCAGAATGCATTGCAAATGAAAACAGATAGATCAAAGATGACGTCACGTGAGTTCCCTAGCAACCAGAGCGCCCCTTAGCAACGGACTAACTACTGGTCCGATTTTGACCAAATTCGGTATACGAACCCAAAATGCATTGAAAATAAAAACAGACATATCAATGTTGACGTCTCGTGACTTCCCTAGCAACCAAAGGGCGCCCTTAGCAACGGGCTAACTACTGGGCCGATTTGGACGAAATTCGGTATACGGACCCAGAATGCATTGCAAATGAAAACAGATAGATCAATGATGACGTCACTGACTTTCCTAGCAACCAGAGCGCCCCCTTAGCAACGGACTAACTACTGGGCCGATTTTGACCAAATTCGGTATACGGACCCAAAATGCATTGCAAACGAAACAGACAGGTCAACCAAAGGGCGCCCTTAGCAACGGGCTAACTACTGGGCCGATTTGGACGAAATTCGGTATACGGACCCAGAATGCATTGCAAATAAAAACAGATAGATCAATGATGACATCACTGACTTCCCTAGCAACCAGAGCGCCCCCTTAGCAACGGGCTAACTACTGGTCCGATTTTGACCAAATTCGGTATATGGACCCAAAATGCATTGCAAATAAAAACAGACAAATCAATGTTTGACGTCTCGTGACTTCCCTAGCAACCAGAGCGCGTCCTTAACAACCGGCTAACTACTGGGCCGATTTGGACCAAATTCGGTATACGGATCCAGAATACATAGCAGATGAAAACAGATAAATCAATGATGACGTCACGTGACTTCCCTGGAAACCAGAGCGCCCCCTTAGCAACGGGCTAACTACTGGGCCGATTTTGACCAAATTCGGAAAATGGACCCAAAATGCATTGCAAACGAAACAGACAGGTCAATGGTGTCGTCGCGTGACTTCCCTAGCAATCATAGTGCCCCCTTTGCAACGAGCTAACTCCTGGTCCGATTTTGACCAAATTCGGTATACGGACCCAAAATGCATTGCAAATAAAATACATATCAATGTTGACGTCTCGGGACTTCCCTCGCAACCACAGCGCGACCTTAGCAACGGGCTAACTACTAGGCCGATTTGGACTAAATTCGGTATACGGTCCCAGAATGCTTTGAAAATGAAAACAGATAGATCAGTGATGACGTCACGTGACTTTCCTAGCAACCAGAGCGCCCACTTAGCAACCGGCCAACTACTGGGCCGATTTTGACCAAATTCGGTATACGGACCCAAAATGCATTGCAAAAGAAAACAGACAGATCGAAGTTTACGTCTTTTGATTTCCCTAGCAACCAGAGTGCCCCCTTAGCAACGGGCTAACTAATGGGCCGATTTTGACCAAATTCGGAATACGGACCCAAAATGCATTGCAAATGAAAACAGATAGGTCAATGTTGACGCCACGTGACGTCATTAGCAACCAGAGCTCCCCCTTGGCAACGGGCTAACTACTGGGCCGATTTTGACCGAATTCGGTATGCGGACCCAAAATGTATTGCAAAAATCCAGAAGCACAGGATTAGCAGTTTCATAATTACTCTCAGAATTATCTGTTGTGATAACTACAAACAATACCAGTACGTCGGTATTTTTTTCAGTGAAATTAATAAAAACGGCTTATTGAAATTGGCACACAAAGCTCTAGGCCTATTTACTTCAAACGACAAATCTGTGCTGTCTTGTGAAGTGTGTATGCCTGTGCTGGCTTGTGTAGTTTGTGTGTCTGTTGGGCAAATCGGCCAGAAACCTGGTCCAAATCGTCCACAAACATGGACCGAATCATCCAATAGTCTGGTCCGAATCGGCCATGGTCAGAATCGTCCATAGATCTGGGTGCGAAACGTCCTATATAAAAATCTGGTCCGAATCATGAAACTACATTTGTGATACTCAGTCTTATTATTTTAAAGATGGCCTTTTCAGTAAAACTGCATTGGAATATTATCATCGTCCTTTTTTGCACAGCACTGCTGTATTTTCTTGTAGTGGCTACTAAACGTTGGTAATAGTAACAATAAATGCTACACGCTATTAGTAGTTAGGGGAGCCACTATAGACCCAAGATCTGCTTACTTATAGACCCAAGAACTTATAGACCGAAGAACTTATAGGCCCAAGATTTGTGAAACTTATAGACCCAAGAACTTATAGACCCAACATGTATGCACTGGTGGCACAGTGCATACATGTTGGGTCTATAAGTTCTTGGGTCTATAAGTTTCACAAATCTTGGGTCTATAAGTTCTTGGGTCTATAAGTTCTTGGGTCTGTAAGTAAGCAAATCTTGGGTCTATAGTGGCTCCGCATCATGCATTATGACCAGCTCTTATTGTACATTTTTGCTTATAAGTTTATCACTGGAGGATGAGGGAACTGTTTTTGTCTTTTTTATAACAAAGACTTGGTTGTGTACATGAGAAGATATATGTCTTTCTAATAGTGTGGGTAGCCCTTAGAAGGGCTGTTTTTGTTTTCATGTAGTGCAAGTCACTCAACAGTTAGCAATATTTTTCATGTATCGCCCAAGACCATCGAATCGTACCCGTTTCTTTTTTTAGGTTTAACAATATCATCAGATGATTCTTCCTCTGGAATAGGTTGTTGAATTACTTTATCTGTTTGTGTGGATGTAGTCACTAACTGTTTCCGTGCTTGACGTGCCCTTTTTCTCTTAGGTTGAGGTGTCGGTTCTGCCAACTCATATGGTACTGTTAAAGGAAGAGATGACACTTTGAATTCTATAGGAACTGTAATCTTATCAGCTGAGAGAACAATCTTTTGGTGAGATGATTTCATGTCTTGTAGAGTCCCCAAGATTTTCTGTAATAATGTTTCATTTTTTTCATCTTGTGAAAAAGTATTATTCACCCTCTCACTTGGTATGATATCCTTTTGGTTTGGTATTCTCTGCTGTGTCATCAATGAGTTTGTCAATACGAATTAAATCGTTAAAATCATCTAGTATATTGTATTCGTCCATGATTGAATGCAGAACAGGCGATTGCTTTTTATCAAATGAATTGTCTGGAATGTGTGTTAGATTTTATAGACAATGCGAGGATCGCAAATGCACTGAAGAACGCTCACGCGACAATTTTGATCGAGTGCAGGAAAAAATTGTTGATAACAGACGTTTACTATCACAGCCGTCCGACGTCAACAATTTTTTACCATACTCGATCAAAATTGTCACGTGAGCGTTCTTCAGTGCATTTCCGATCCTCGCATTGTGTATAAAAAGAAGGTGAGTTGAGGATTTGGATACATTTCATCATCTGACTAAGAAAATCATCTTTTGACAGAGAGGAAAAAGACATGGACCCAACGAAGATCAATTACAGTTCAGTAGAGAGTTATGAGAGAACCAAGAAACAGAGGGCCGATGAAGAATTCGCCTTGGCTTTGAGAAAGTGGTGGTCGGCAACACTTTCGATGGAAGAACAACTTAAGAAGATTGGAGACCACCCTTTCGTTAAAGCCGCCACACGTCCGTTCGGGGAGATCCAGTACAAGAATCGACCTAAACACTGGTTTGATCTCCCCGTACATTTGCAGGAGGAAGCTCTTGTGGGGAAAAGCTACACATGGGAGCAAGATTGCTTTACAGATGAAGAGATGCTAGCAACAACCATAGACGCGTGGGAAGGTGAATTCTTCACCGAAGAAGAGATGGCTTTACCACATAGCTCTCTGTGGAACTGAAGATTTTTAAAAACGGCCCTTTTCAGGGCCAACCACACTATTAGAAAGAGATCTTCTCATGTACACAATCAAGTCTTTGTTATGAAAAGACAAAAAACAGTTCCCTCCCTAGAGTGTGACCCAATGTCTATATTAATTTAAAATCATTTTATATTAGGGGTTATCCATGTGGTTTTGGGTTGTCATCTCTCCACCCTGTGTATACAACTTCTATAAATGGGGAAATGGCATTTTGTGTGTCTTCTTGTGTTTTGTTGTGAGCATAAGGAATTATGCTTACAATAAAACACAAGAACACATGCACAAAATAAAAAAAAACTTAAGGATTCGCGTTGTGGTCGAACTCTCTGTGATAGTTGTTTTCTCTATAGTATTGTATGTTTAGCAATCAAAAAATTTCTCTACAGTATAAACTGTATATCAGGTTACACTATAAAAGTTTTTGATAAGTATGCATACAATATTAAAACCTAAATACTCTCAGTGAAAAAAGAGAAGTGACTCTTAACTCTTTTTTACTGTTGGGAAATAATAGGGACACGGTGATAAAAAAGGGATTATAGGACTAACCTAACAAAATCGACTAAACTATCACAGAGGTTTTAACAAAAAACAAAACTGTATTTAAAGTTGAATCATTATATTGAAATGAAATCTGAACATATATACACCGAGATCTGAGTTTGCCTATCCATGAGAAAACCTATTTACATCAAGATTCTTTTTTATGCTAGTTTTTTATTTAACAGCCAATATTGTTTTTTGAAAACAATCTTGGGAGTCAGATAAAAAACTGATATCACTCAAGTGATCTGATTTTGAAACAAATATAAAAAATAACTAAAAAACCCTATCTCTCTGTTACACAAATGTCTGGCGAAAATTATATAATAGATGATTGACTTTAATATAAAATTAAAAACTAAAAAATGTAAAAAATTACCTCTGTGGGATTGTTTTGACACCTGATATTTATTACAGTTATTTCAAATAATGTCTATAAGTTTGCTCAAACCATCGTCGAACATCTCTATCATTCTCTTGGAAATCTCTTGGATCAAATTTGATAGTAAGAACTGTCTCTAAATCATATCCTCTAGCAAGATGATCTAAAGCAAATATACAGTACATTCCACACACAACAGTAAATTCACTTTGTAGTCTCATTGTATTTATTGTCCAGGAATCTGTATTTTTCACTATGAAATTGTATATGTCTCTATCTATTGGTGGTAAACCATATGAATCAAAGTAGATAGCAGAATAATTGTCTTTAAAATATATTGCTATCCAATGTTCTCCTGGTTCTTTTGATGAATCTGTGTTCACAATATATGCTTGTCTGTGTTTAGGTTTTTGTTTTGGTAACAAGTCTTTTGAACACACTTTTCCATTTAAGGATGATAACCTTTGAGAACTGTCAAGTATAGTTTGTAATTGTATGGTTTCCATCTTCTTAGCCTTGAAAAAAGCTGGCACGGAGCTGTTAATCAAGATATGCTGTATAATATGACCAGTCTCTTTTAACTAATATTCTAATAAGTTTATTTTTCTTGCTCTCTTGTGTAGATTATATAGTATAGTCACTGGACACACTTTCTGTAAACACTCTGCAATGTTCATATCTATTAATGTTGTGTTGGTTTGATTTTCTTCTTCACAGATATTTTTCATTTTCTGTTGAATGGATTTTGTCAGTTCTATCACTACACATTCTTGAAATAATGTTTGTATTTTTTCTTTACACATCTTGCAATGTTCACACTGACTCATCTTGTTTAATAGTCAAATATCACTTCTCTGAATTTGTTGATTTCTATCTCACTATCAAATTCTGCATAGACAACAACATTGATCACCTCTGGAAGAGCTTGAGCAAACTGAAGTTCAAACCGAAGATTGTCAGACTTTATTGGGTGAGCCAAGGGCCCACTACTACTCTGATCAGGTGTCAAATCAATACCCCAAAGGGTATACCCTTTTGCATAATCCTGCAAAGATAAATTAAATGATTGATTTTGTCCAAAATAGCCCATAGCTTCATACAATGATAAATATGAATTTAGATAAAGTCCACCTTCAAAATTCGGTTCAAAGGGACGTGCTTTAATGGAATGTCCATCTGTTGTGATTTCCAACTTATTCAGATTGAAATGTTGAAAATTAAATGGATTAGTGCCAATATCTCCATTTATATCTCTATTACTAATTAAACCAAGAATAATTCGTTTTGGCATCTGTTTATGAAACAGATAGTCTTCTATTTTTGAATGAAGACCACTTCCAATAGTAAAAGTTTTAATTTCACTACGTCTTATGGGCATTTTATAATTTGTTCGATCTATTTGTGCATTAAGATCATTCGCAAATTTTGGAAATAAATCCAATGCCGGTATTCTGAATATGGCTTTTTGAATTTCTATTTTTCCATTTTCACTACCAATCAAACAAAATTTAGTTGGAGCACGATGCAATTTAATTCTCATCTCAACTCCATTTGGTAAATACTTATCTTGCACAAACAGATCTAAATGCAGTTTTCCTCTTAGTTGTACATTTTTGCTACCACCAATTATTTTAGCTCGCTCAGTCAAACCTTTGTTCGAAGAAGCTTTACTAGATTCTGAGTGGTGTCCAGGACTATCTGTATACCACATCTCACTAGCAGCTAGATGTGTTTTTTTCACATCTCTTGAATAACTAAGAAAATTCTCAAAATATGCTCTATAAGGATAAAGATCTGTATTGGTGGTGATAAGATTCCCATTCAGTGTTACATCAATGTTACTGAACATGCTATGAAAAAAATTATTGATAGGAGCAATTTGTGTATCTCCAGCCAAAACACTCCCATCTTGTTTTGTAATTTTAAATGGAACTTCAAGTGTAGATGCTGCAAGATCTAACCACTTGGTTGTTTGTCTTGGAATTAAAAATTCTGTTGGTGAAGAATTATTTAAAGATGCAATAGGAAATTGTTCAATTTCACCAATATTTTCTATACCACTTGATGTTGGTGATACATTATCTGGATCAAAACTACTACCAAAATGTTCGCAAGATCCATGTAACATCATGATTTTTTTCTATCAAATATATCAAGTGGTCTTGATTTTCGTTTTGAATAAGCTTGTCTTTGACGTGTCTTACCTCTATGAGAACGAACCACAGACTGACGTTTTCGTTTTTGTTTTTGTCTTTTTATACCTAAAGCAGATTCACCAACTGATTTCAAAAGATCTTTTC
This sequence comes from Pictodentalium vernedei, assembly GCA_031216915.1. Lineage (NCBI taxonomy): Eukaryota > Metazoa > Mollusca > Scaphopoda > Dentaliida > Dentaliidae > Pictodentalium > Pictodentalium vernedei. The sequence goes on from CM062289.1 coordinate 57,540,277, forward strand.
CATGAGTTAATAAAATGTCTTTAGGTGCTTTACGTTTTTTTATCAATTCATTTGCTATTTCTAAACCATGTCTTAATCCATCTCTCTTTAAGGTTTGAAATGCATTTTTTGCAATTGGTTTTATAAATGGTGCAGCTGTTCTTATTGCTGTGCGAAAAATAGACCCTAATCCATATCCATATTGCCGTGGTACACCTTGATACACCGGCATCATTTTTACAAATTTAATTTATGTCTCTGTTGAAAATGCAACTTGACAACTGTCTTGCCACTTACAAACTGAATGGGTTTACCAGTGTTCCAATTTATATTTATACTAATCTGATCAAAATAATATTTTGATACTGGTACGTAATGTACATTATCAAATTCTATATGAGTATGTAGAGACTCTTTATGTGATTCAAATGGAAACACACGTAAAATAGGTGCTTCAATATCACCTAAAAATGTATAATCTGCTATGTCAGCATAAATAAAGATTTGATTGAAATCCACATTTAAGTCCACATTATATTTAAATGTATCTTTTGATGTGTTAGGAAAAATGACAGGAAAACTATCTTTACATCCCAATTTTTGTAATAAACTTTCTGACATTTTAATACCCACTTTCCCAATACTATTTCCTACTATTTTTACACGCCCTTGGAGACTTGAAAATCCAACATGAAATAATACATCAAATGATTTAAATATGTCTCCAAGTTTTTCTTGAATTTCTGTTTGCATTGCATCTATGACATGAGCGCCATTTGAATATGCACCTGATAAAATATTTAATTCAACAGCAGCAACACCTTTGTGTAATGTATGTTTCAATTTCGTTTTATTAATACGATTTGATATGTTGCTATCTGTCACAAAGATTTTAAAAACAGATTCTTCATCTGTAATATTTTTTGCTTCCGAAGGTAAAATTACTTCAACTAATCCCACTTCCCAATGTTCTTTATCAACATGAATGGGTTTAGATAATTGTGTTTGAAAACAACATTGGTTATTATTTGGAAACATATTCATAGAACTATCACTCAGAAGTGTTACGTAAAATGAATTCATTTTTCTTATCTTGTGGTTGTTTCAAATATTTTAAACCTGGACTTGGAAGAATATATCCTAATGAACTACTTAATAACACCAACCACAATTCTTTATCAGGGCTTTGTAAACTCAAATGTGCAATGGCAGTAATTATAATACCATAAATGATAATAATCTGTGTGAAATAAGTGACTTGATTTTTTGCAACACGATTTCCACAAATTTTAAATTGTTGACTTTGTTGACTTTGTACATCAACACTTGTGGTTTCATTAGGTAATGAAGTTTCATTTGATGACATATTCTTTTTATATCAAATCTGATTCTGCTATCCAACTATCAAATTTCTTTGGATAACCTTCCCAATGTACTTTAAGTTCTTTAATAATTTTCTTTCCCACACGTCTTGACCGTCTATTAAGAATTGATTCAATTATATATTTTTTATCATCTTTTATACTTTGAATTTCTTGTGGATAAAATGTCCCTTGTATATTTTCACCACCCATATCTTCAAGTTTATAAGTGGGTGGTATTGTATGTTTTACATGAGTAATTTTAAATAACTCTTTTGTCCAATTTGGTAAATACCCTTTTTCAAATGTACGTTTCGTTTTATTAATACGTACTATATCACCAACTTTAAATTGTATTTTTTTCTTTTTAGATTTTTTTTTACCATACAAATGTTGAGATACTTCTACTTCATTTTTAATGATACTGAAGCAGGAGCTCTCTGAATACTTTGATGAAAACTATGATTATATCCATCAACTAAATTTTGTATTATTAAATTAATGTACGTTTGTGTGTAAAATATTTCCACATTCGTGTTTTCAATGTGCATTGAAAACGTTCAACAATACTAGCTTTGGTTTCAGGATTTTCTGTTGTGAAGAAATGAATGTTTTGTTTCTTTAAAAATTTTTGTACATCTTTATTTTTAAATTCAGAACCTTTATCAGATTGTAATGATAATGGTTTACGTCCAGAAGTTTTCAAAATACTCTGAAAAGATTTTGTTAATGTCTCTCCTGATTTATTGTGAATGGGTATTACCCATGCATATTTGGAAAATACATCAATAACACAAACTAAATAACGAAATTGGTCATTGTAAGATTGTAAACTTTGTAAGTCTGCTAAATCAATCTGCCATTGATGATCAATACCACCCACTATAGTCTTACATCTTGAAAACTTTTTACGGATGGGTTTATGTAAAGTATAAGTTCTTTCTCCTTTCAACCATTTTTTCACTTGATCAGCTGTGATGGAATTATCTTTACTATGAGCTGCTTTGTACAATTTTTGTATACCACCATAACCGGCAGGATGTTTTGTATTGTAATATATTTCAGTTAATAAATCATTCAATAAGCCTCCTATTTTTCAGATAATCTATGTTTTGTCAATTTATGCTTTAGTGCTGACTTTGGTGTGTCTTCACTCCACTGCACCCTGTGACCTCGACAAACTTTACGTTTTGGAGGGGATGATTGAGGAGTTTCAGACCAACTATCTTCTGGAGAACTTTGATATTTACTGGGTTTGGGTATAGGTTGTCTATTCATCCATAACCAACGTTCACGATTACCAACAAAATCTTGAGGGATATTTATATCTTTTAATCAACGACTAAACATTTCCCATCCACTCGGTTTAAAACCTTTTCGGTGTCTAAGAACATCATTGACTAAATCTATGATATTTGAACTTTTTATGACTTCTCCATCATAACTTAATACACCCTGATCATCCCAACTCATGTGTGGATGAGATGATAAAGCAGATAATAATGAAGTTGCTTTATGTCTCATTGTAACAGGGACACTTTCTATAATACGATCTCGTAAAAATAATGATTTTTCTCCTGACTCAGGCAATGGAACCAATGTTGGTTGTAATGCCTTCTTATGTGACATTTGAAATCTTTGTAAAGTTTCCCCATACTTTTATTCTTTCTCACTTTCGGACAACTCAGAATTTTCTAACACAGATGATAAATTATTTTGAAGTTGTGCAGTATTTGTAACTTGTGGGTTAGGGGGTAATCTTGGTCTTTGAGCTTTTTCATTTCTAAAACGTTGCATATCTTCTAACATTTGATAAGGTACAATAGCCATCTTTTTCATATTTTACTGACTAATTCATTTGCAAGATTTGATGCAACTCCTATAGCAGGTCCAAGTAATGGTAAAAAACCACCTTTTTGATTTAAAATTTGTTTTTTCTTTTTAAGAGTTATTGATTTACTAGCGAGTGCTCGTAGTTGTTGACACTTTGGATGTAATTTTTTCTGACTTTTTGTTAGATGTATGTTGCCTTTTAAAAGATTATGACAGCATTCTGACACACAATTAATTAATTCTTTTGGTGCATTTTTCATAATTTATTTTTGAAATGCTGGAGGAGTTTGACTTAAACCTATTAACATACCACCATATTTTTTAACTAAAGGAATTTTTTGTTTCTTATTTTGTCTTACCATCTTGCTCTTATAGAATCTAATGATTAAATGAAACAAATATAAAAATGTAATGCTATTTATACATGTGCAAAACTTTATATTATTTAAAGTAAGACCTTATCCCTTTAACAGGTTTAGGTGTATTTAAAGCTGTAAAACGTGCCATTGTGGGAATCTTTTCTTTTAATGGTACATGTTGTGTATTTTGTAGAGAATACATTGGTTCATGATTTTTAACACCATCTTTTGTTATTGACACTGCATGTGTTAACTTAAGTGGTGATACTTTTCTTTGTCTTTGAAGATTTTTCACAAGTAATGCTTTTGTTTTTGTAGATGGAGATCTATGAGGTGCAATTTCAAAATTTGTGTACATATATTTAGGTCCTACCTTTCGTTGATTTTTTATCTCTCTAGAACTTGATGAATTATTTGATCTTTTCTTAGGAGATTTTCGTTTCCTTTCAGGTGACTTTTGTTTCTTACTCTTTGTTTTTTTGAATGGTGAATAGAATGATCTACTTGTCTTATGACCATCCCATCGAATTAAATTACGAATGATAACACCACCAAAAAATCCACCACCTCCTGGTTTTAAAATAATGTTTCGTTTTGTTGCAAGATCAACTCTGGGATTTGCAAGTTGTTCAAGATCTTGTTTATGTTTATCCATATAGGTTAAAGTTTGTTTTGGCAATTTAATTTTCTTATTAAGTATGATTCTACTTGCTAATGTAAACCATTTTAAAATTTTCTTAAAACCTTTCTTAAGTAATTTTTGTCTTGCAAATGGACTTGTTTCTTGACCAAGTTGTTCCAAAGATTGTATGAATGATACCATGATGGTGTGTAGTCGTTCACAAACTTTGACTAACTAACACCAACTCATTAGAACATGGGGAATTTATAGTTTTGTATAAATGATGGGACCACGTTCATTTTGTGTTACCCAAGGATGAAAAATATCAGTTCTTAATCTCAAAGACTCAGGAGTTCTAGGATGAAAATCAATTAATAAATAACCATGGTCAATACTTGTTGCATCTTGATAACATGCATTTAAATGTGGTAATTGAACTTGATTTGACAATACTTTAATTTGCCCTTTATCTCTGGTATTTTGAAATAAAATCATATAATGTGCATTTAAACTTATGGTACGACTAGATTTAGATTGTTGAAACATATTTTGTGTAATGTAAATGACACTTGCATTTCTATGATGTCCTTTTCGTGTGAACCATAATTTAATTTTTTCTTCATCTTTATCTCCTAACATATCATCAAAAACTACAAGGTGGGGAATAGTGACATCACTGACAATTTCATATTCATCATCAGGGATACCTTCTATGAATTTAATATCTTCACTTTCTTTAAGTAAAGTATATGTATTTTGCCATTCTTTATAACACCAAATGATTTTTGTGGGGGAATTTGAAATAAGTCATGTTTCATATCAATAAGCTTTTTGACAAATTCTGTTTTTCTGAACCACTAGGTCCCGAAATAAAGATATTACAAGGGTGTTGAAACAATGAACATTCACTTGATGCCATAATTGTATTTGTGTGAAAAAGAGTTGTCAAATCACTCACTTATATACTTTCTGTTTCCATACCTTGCTCATGTCTTTTAGTAGGTATTCGTTTTAAGGGTGCTTTTAACCTAAATAAAGTTTCTGAAGAATCTATTCTTCTATCTATTTGTGGTACACATTGTCTATACAAGTGATTAATGATTTCTTTATCATAAATTATATTACCCCACACAACTCTTGTCCAAATATTTTCTATATTATCTTTGTAAAAAGCATTCATGATTTGTAATGCATTACAAAATTCCCCATACATTTCATCTTTTCCCAATTGATTATGAATAAACTCTTTTGTTATTGTTAGATAACCAGGAGTGATCAATTGAAATGCATATAATAATGCCTTACATGTAATCTTGTTGTCTAAGATACGTCTTACTGGTTCCATGGTTGAAATCAAAGTGATGATTCTTTTGTCTGTTTTGATGTATTTTGTGCATCAGGTACTATATTACAGCATGCACTTTGTACATCAGGACAGTCAGGAAAATCATTTCCTACATTATCTGAAAACATTTTATCTAACTTAGTTTTGAATTGTCCTGCAGCTTGTCTTGCAATTATGGTACTAAATGATGTACTTTGATCATTTAGCACCATGAGTGCAAATAAAGAATTAGAATCTGGAAAATTATCTAAACACTTGTCATATTTTTTCATTGTTGAAAATATTTGATTTAAAGTGAATCCATAATCCATCACTGATAATATTTTATCTGGGGGTGTTTGCATATTTGTTGGTGGTTTGTATAATTGACAATTTCTTATCAGTTGAATATAAGGACAATTTGGTGACCACTTAACATGTTCTTGCAAAGGAATATCTTTTTCTTCCCAATTCATTAAACCTTGTCCACATACAAAACATTTTACTTTACCATCTCCCACATAGAAAAATCCAGCTTTAGCTAATTCTTCTTTCTTGGATTTTAAAATAGGATTTGTAGTCATACTAAAACTCGAAAGTCTTCTTAACTCTGACAAGTATATGGGATAAGTAGGATTAAGTGGTAGAGACATCTTGCCTTCTCAGTGTTCAAAGTTAAAATGAGAAATCTGAAGGGTACTTTTATACCTTAAGCCCATAAGGTCTTGTGTCATATTTATCCACTACAAAACGGTTTGTGTACACAAATCTGAATGTTTTGGTTTGTAATTCAATTGTGACATGCCTGTTCTTGTTCAAACTTGAAATGAGAATTCTGAAGAGTAATGTTTATACCTTAAAAGCCATAAGGTCTTGTGTCATATTTATCCACTACAAAACGGTTTGTGTACACAGATCTGAATGTTTTGATTTGTAATTCAATTTTAACCTGTCTGTTCTTGTTCAAACTTGAGATGAGGAATCTGAAGGGTAATTTTTATACCTTAAACCCATAAGGTCTTGTGTCATATTTATCCACTACAAAACGTTTTGTGTACACAGATCTAAATGTTTTGGTTGGTCTTTCACTTGTGACTTGTCTGTTCTTGTTGCGTTTAATTCTATGTGTGTATTCAATGTTCATTTTGTAATTGTGTCTGTCTTGTACACATTCCACCATGGATTCAAAATTGACTTTCTGTGATGTATTGTAATCTAATGTGGTTCCTTTAACTTCACATGAAGTGTGTATTTGACCATCTTTAATGTATTTGTAACCATAATTTTTTGGACCTAAACCTACATATTCAATAATTTTTGCATCTGGATGTTCATCTGTCCATTGACCTAACCTACTGTTTATAATTTGTGGATTCCAAAGTGTGGGGTTATGGATGTAAATACAACTGTCTGTGTCGAAATATAATACTCGTCTACCCAAACGTCCTATTACTTTATATAATTCCATTCGTGCATAAGCTGTGACAAAAGATGCAACTGCAACATTAGCTGATTTGTGAGGTTCATAAACATCTGTAGACTTTGTGTAATTGACTAAAATATATTTATCATGATCAAACAATTCAACATTTTTAATAATGATGTCTTTATCTTGTATCAGGTCAAAATATCTTGATGGGTCTTGTATGTATTCTGTTTTTGTTTTTAAATTGTTTTGTGCACTTTTCCCCCATAAACAGTTTAACATGGTTTTAGCAAATGATCTTTGTCCTGGATTTTTTTTCAATATTTTCCAAACATATGTTTTCAATTTGTGCATAGTCTTTCTTAAATGTGTCTTTGTCTGTTTCTGTTTTCACCCAATCTGGATATCCACTGGCTTCTTGTTTCATTTTTAAATATTTGTTCACATAATGTTTGTAAATTTCTGAAGACCATTCTTCCCAATGACAAATCTGATAAGTGTCAAGTAATGTGTATCCCATACCCAATGCTTTAAAAAGTTCAACAGATGTCCATGTACCTGTAATACTGTGTTGATCTGGTGTGTGTTCACATTTGTCTAATTCTTGTTCTGCACATGTATTGCAAAGTGTAAAAACCATTTTCTTGTTGCAATGAATTGGTAATACTGGCATGTGTAGAGGTTGTGGTGGTAAAACTTTACATTTGATAAGTCCTCTGTACTGTCTTATAGCATTCATGTTTATGTTTTCTTTTCTGAGTATATGTGGATGTCCTACTGGATATTCTCTGTGTTTATTGACATAAGGATAGAGTGAACAGATGTCTATGTATTTTATTTCATTGTCTGTGTTTTGGTCATTTTATGATGTAATTTAATGGAATTTGTTCTCCCCCCCAAATAATGCTTCACGTGGTTTAATAGGATCCATGTTTGGAAAAAATGAATTTAATGTTGATTTTACTTCAGGATTTGATTTGCAAAAATCATCAAGTTCATGTTCCCATGTTATTCTCATGTTATACCCTAATGATTCTAAATGGTGTATGCATTCCCGTGTATTGTTGTAGAGAGTTTGGTAATTTAGCAAATTGACTGGATTTTTCTCATGTCTGTTGTCTTTGTAACATGTTATGCACCCATGCCACATACATCCATAAAATTCAAAGATTGTATTTGTGTCTTTGTGAAACCCATCAACATAATATCCCCCCTATTTTAACCTCCCCACCATTAAGTGCATGTTGAATATGTATGTTTTCTTCCTGTGCAAGTGTCTGTAAAAATCTAATGGCTTTAATGGAGTATTTGACTTTAGCTGGGTAACCTATGTCTGAAATGATTGCCATTTTGTTTTCTGGAAGTGAATTTTTTCTCCAAGCTTTTGTACATGCATCGGCTAGGGTAAATGCTTCTCTCATGAGATCTATGCCATCACTATCTATAAATTTTTGTCTGAATTCCCCACACCCCCTACGTAAGATATCTACATCTGATTTACAGTATAATTCCATTTCTTTTTGAAAATCAAAACTGGCATTACTAGTAATTTTTTGTTTGTACCACTTGATAAAATCCTCCTTATCTGATGGAGACATTGAATCTGGCATATACAATGTTGAATCTAAATAAGGGCCAACATAATTTTGATAAGCTTGTGTGTTTGCCAAATGGGGGAAATAACCTTTTGCTAATTCTGTCAAGCCAAATGTTTTAGGAAATTGTGCCAATCTCATTGAAAGAAAATTTAAAGAATCTATAAGTCTAATACCACAAGCTTTAAGTGAAAGAATTTTGTTCCCATTCATAATTACATCAGGAGTTGTTGTACCAGTTTCAATGAGGTGTCTTAAAATAAATTGTCCATCGAAACCTCTTAAATTGTGAGCAACAGCTGTTGTCCCTTTATGTTCCTTACTGAAAAGCCAATCACAAAAATCTGATAAAGTAGATTCCCCTTTAAATATTGATTGCCGTTGTCCAAATTTGTCACAGGAAATACATTCTTGATCTATAGATTTGCAAATACATTACCCACATGCACGATGAGCAACACAGAAATTTGGGATATGAACTCCTGAGTCTTGTGTGGTTTCAAAATCAAAAAATACAAATGGAATGTTTGGTAATTTTTCATCCTCGGGTGAAGTGTATTTTGGAATGAAACATTGGTGATCAGAATTAACTACTTGTTGACAATATTTACATTTTTTGAATCCTTCACAGATATGTTTTCCTTTTGTTGGATATATTAGTGAATTGCACTTTTTACATTTTTGAACTAATTGACAAATTGTTTTTTCTTCTTTTCCCTTTCTAGTGATATGGTTATTATAGCATGATGGACTTCTAAATTGTCTATTGCAAGTGTAACAGGTGATGGGATGTTCGGGAATACATTTTGCTGGAGCGTAGCAAACACAACCAAAAGGGCACATGTGACGTTCTCTCTGTTGGACCCCTTTACCGCAAAGTTCACAATAGTAGTGACATCCTAAAAACCCTGTAATTGTAGTGATGGTGTCAAAATGCTGGTCATGGTGGTAAATATGAATAACTTTACTATCAGTGGTGGTAACTGGAGGTTTGAATAAAAATTCACTTTTTGCATACTGTGGATGAATTTTGATGACATACTCTGGGTAAAGCAGGTCTTGTATTTTATAATATTCTTCATATCCACAAGGAATATTATAATCAAGACCTGCTTTGTCCATCAATGCCTTAGCCTCCAACTCTTGTGTTGGTCTATCAGAACGTCTAATATTTTTCCATTTCTTTTGCCAAAGTTCAGAATTATCTCTATCAACATGACACTTTCCCACTACAATGGCCCGTGCGAGACACATTGAATCATTAACATTTTTAATTTCAATAATACTTCTCTTGTTTCCAACCATTTTATCAACAGATGAAAATGAAATTGGTGCATGTCACCCAGACCCTTGTGGTAGAGAAGTGTGAGTTATTTCTAAAGATAATTGCCCATCATGGATAGTAAAGTTATCATTTGATTGTACAACTTTTTTTCTATTTCATCTAATATGGTGTTACCAGTGATAGCCGAAGCCTTAGTAAATGGGATAAATATACCTACTTCTAATCCTGGGTGGTCAACTGATATTCTCATTGGATCGTTGTCTTCTACTCCACATTCTTCTTTAATATCATCTACCAAACTGTCAAATACTTTTCCAAGGGTGTCAAATGGATTCTTTTGATTAAATTGTTTAAAGGTTATTCTGCATACATGGGATTTGGAACAGAATTTTCTTGATGTTCTTTGTAGGAGTGGGTGAATGGTGTATATGTCCCTTGCTGATTCTACTCTCTGCTTCTTGTAATCTACTTCACTCTCTGTCTCACTGTATTCTTCAATGGCTCTCTTCATCTTTTCTTCTATCGTCTTCTAGCTTTGAAAATATGTCTTGTCTTCTTGAAGTCAAAAACCCAAGTGTGAATCAACCTAAGATTCTTCCTCCTTTTATACTTTTTTAATGTATATTTAAATGTGCATTTAAATGTACATTTAATACGCACTGAATTATACTGTTAATAAATGTTTCTTATACACATTTGAAAAGTCATAAAATGTAATCCATTCACTCTATGGGAAAATTCCTATGGTAAATATTTTATAGCTTTTATTTGTTAGTGTATCTTTCAATCAACATTTAACAACAGCAATATAGTATCCAGAGGTTATTGAGTGCAAGAGATAGCATAACTGTTTGTAACCAAATGAATGTATATTTAAACAATTGTGTGCAAATGCATGTTATGGAACATTTAATACCCACTGAATTATACTGTTAATAAATGTTTCTTATACACATTTGAAAAGTCATAAAATGTAATCCATTCACTCTATGTGAAAATTCCTATGGTAAATATTTTATAGCTTTTATTTGTTAGTGTATCTTTCAGTCAATATTTAAAACACATTTAACAACAGCAATATAGTATCCAGAGGTTATTGAGTGCAAGAGATAGCATAACTGTTTGTAACCAAATGAATGTATATTTAAACAATTGTGTGCAAATGCACGTTATGGAACATTCAAGTGTACAATTAAATGTACATTAAAAAAGTATAAAAGGAGGAAGAATCTTAAGATGTTTCACTCTTGCTTTTGACTTCAAGAAGACAAGACATATTTTTGAAACGCTCCAAAAGTTAAAGATGGATAAAGTTACAGATCCAAGATTAGAAAAAGCAAGTGATGCTAAAAGTATTTACTATAAACCATCTAAATGGGGAGAAGTTAGAAGACTTGTGAATGAACTTTATAAATTGATATCAACACCTAAAGAGATGATTTGTTCCATTTGTCATCAGAAAGGACATTGGGCAAATACATGTTCAGACAAAGGTTCATGTTTTTATTGCAATCAGAGAGGACATTGGATTAATGAATGTAGATTGAAAAAGCTATCGAATAACTCTGTGTCTCAACCAAGATGGGGTTCACCAGCTGTTGATCAACGAGGACCGGTAAAAGTTTATCCATGGTCAGAATACATAAAGCATACAGAAGATAGATTACCAATTACAGGTTTCAACTTACAACTTGATGAAAAAGACATTGACAACCACACTTTACAGGGGATGAGCATGCTACCACTACCACCACCTCCCCAAATAAACTTTACAAATGAGAAAGTTGACTTAGCAGAACCTGTGTTACCAGAGTTTGATGATAATGATGATACATTATTATATAATATGGATATACCCAAAGAAACAAAAATGGAAATCGATGATGAGTTAGAAGTATTATTTCCAGAGAAAGAGGAACCACCAAAGAAAGTTACAAGAAAACAAAAAGCTAAAGACAATAATTCTAAAATAGGAAAACTTGCCAAGAAACATTGAAAACAGTTTTTGAAAGTGACATTTTCATAAAAGACATTTACAAATCTGTAAATATTCATGGAATAAAATTTTCGGATTTGAAAAAAGGTAATATTATTTTATTGTTATTTAAACAGGGGAAAATTTTTTCCAACTCAAGATTTTTATTTTCTAAAAATAAAAAACATTTTTCATAACATTATTTTGCAAGCACAAAAAATATTTTTGTGTTTGCAAATTAATGTTATGAAAAAGTTTTTTTCATAACATTAATTTGCAAACACGAAAATATTTTTCTTATAAAATAAAAAACTTGCAAGACAGAAAAATAATTTGCAAACAGAAAAAATACTTTTTGTATTTGTAAAATTTATTTATTTATTTATTTATTGGTGTTTAAGGTCACATACTTATGCACAATGGCTAATCGTGACCGTGACAGTTTTACGGGTGGAGGAAGCCGGAGTACCCGGAGAGAACCACCGAGCAACGATGAGCAGCTGTCAGCTCTCCAACATCGTAACTCTGAACTCTGCACCGCAGCACAGGCAGGGTTAGATTGGTTGAAGACATGCGCACCATCGACGTGCAGTACGCCTCAGTACACAGCGTCATCGTGCCCCCATGTAGGCAATCGGGGTGAAGTATCTTGCCCAAGGACACAACGCGGTTGCCGCAGGTGGGATTCGAACCGAGGACCTCTCGGCTTGCAGTCTGCACCTTGTATTTGTAAAATGAATGTTATGAAAAGTTTTTTCATAACATTCATTTACAAACACAAAAAATATTTTTCTTATAAAATAAAAAACTTGCAAGACAGAAAAATAATTTGCAAACACAAAAAATATTTTTCTTATAAAATAAAAAAAACTTGCAAGACAGAAAAATAATTTGCAAACACAAAAAATATTTTTTGTGTTTGTAAATTGAATGTTATGAAAAAGTTTTTTTCATAACATTCATTTTACAAACACAAAAAATATTTTTCTTATAAAATAATTTGCAAACACAAAAAATATTTTTATGTTTGCAAATTAATTTTGTTTTTACCTAAATTTTTTCACACAAAAACATTTAGGTAAAAACAAAATTAATTTGCAAACACAAAAATATGCCATGACAGGGAAATCTAGTGTGGGAGCTATGAGGTTAACCTCTTTTGAATTGAGTAATGAAATTACAATTGAACAAAAAGTTCAATTCATTCCATTGTGGTAGCACTGAAATGTGCCACTCAAGTGTGTAAACGTGATATCTCTTTTTAAGAAAATGGTGGCCCTTATAAGGGCCGTTTTTTCACTAAACAAAACATGTTTAGTTCACCAACTTTATTCCATTTCTCTTTGCGGCTCTCTTGACATCCTTTTGATTAACGAGATGTTGTGATCCTCTTCCCCTAATTGTTGCATAATGATAGGTATCTCTTATCAATTTTCGAACAAAACAGTGTAAGGCTTCTTCAGCTTCATCAAGTGACAATGGTGAGATATTATTCACCCCAGCTTTTCTTGCCAATCTTCGCAAATTACTCCTTGGAATAGTATTACGCTCCTCTCTCTCCATCTTCACCTCTTATGGTGGAATAGTATTGCACTCCTCTCTCTCCTTCTTCACTTCTCGTGGCCCACATTCACCTTCTAGTGATGGAATTTTTACCTCGATGGATAGCTCAACTCTCATGATTGATGATAAAAAGAAAAATGACATTATGAGATCTCCAGCAGTGTTTTTATAGACAATGCGAGGATCGAAAATGCACTGAAGAACCCTCACGCAACAATTCGATCAAGTGCGGGAAAAAACTGTTGATAACAGACGTTTACTATCACAGCCGTCCAAATTTTTTAAAATATTGCTAACTGTTGAGTGACTTGCACTACATCAAAACAAAAACAGCCCTTCTAAGGGCTACCCACACTATTAGAAAGAGATATATCTTCTCATGTACACAACCAAGTCTTTGTTATAAAACAGACAAAAACAACAGTTCCCTCATCCTCCAGTGATAAACTTATAAGCAAAAATGTACAATAAGAGCTGGTCATAATGCATGATGCGGAGCCACTATAGACCCAAGATCTGCTTACTTATAGACCCAAGAACTTACAGACCCAAGAACTTATAGACCCAAGATTTGTGAAACTTATAGACCCAAGAACTTATAGACCCAACATGTATGCACTGTGCCACCAGTGCATACATGTTGGGTCTATAAGTTCTTGGGTCAAAAAGTTTCACAAATCTTGGGTCTATAAGTTCTTGGGTCTATAAGTTCTTGGGTCTATAAGTAAGCAGATTTTGGGTCTATAGTGGCTCCCCTAACTACTACTGCTATTTGTGAAAAAATAAAAATGAACGCAGCAATTTCCGTAACTCATCGGATAAATTGCGAAAAACAACGACGCCATAAATATATCTTCCAATATATATCTTCCAATCACAGCAATGATAAAATTATCTTTCAATCAGAGGATTGGAAAATATCTTCCAATCAAAACGCAGATAAAAGTAGTTATCTCGAAATTTGGTTGGTCCCCTATTCTTTACCAGTAAATGTAGGCCTGCAGCACATTAGGCCTAATGCATCACTTTCGCTCGCTTTTAGATTTGCCTAAATTTCATATTATGTTGTAGGTCTGATATGTTTTTAGGGGGAAATAAATCTACAAGACAAAATGTTTTGTTGGACGACCCCTTAAACGCTGTTTTAAATTTTGTTAAGTTTATGTCATTATAATTTGAAAAACACTGTGAGTTGCGCGCGCTTCTTGGTTTTACCAAAGTTCATATTAGCAACAAACACGATATAAAGTAAATAAGATTAAAAACGATAATGTAATAAACACGATATAAAGTAAATAAGATTAAAAACGATAATGTGAGGGTGCTGAACTACATTCTTATTACGACAGTAGAATGTCGTGTACTCCTTCAGACCTAGGTTGCAGGCCCTCGCAGGTGACACCATGGTCAGATAACCAAGTTACGTCATTTTCGGTTAACATGTTTGCCATGATAGCTCGCATGAACAGTAATTTTGTGACGGCTTTCACCCTTTACCCAACATAATGGCCAAAATCGGCCAGCGCTATTCACAAAATTCGCCAATTAATTTTTATTATTTTTTCATTTTTTGTCTCAAAAACATAGGTTATGACCCCTTTTTGGAACGAGCTCGTCCAGCTCGTTCCAAAGAGGGGCCATAACCTATGTTTTTGAGACAAAAAATGAAAAAAATTAGTTATTCAAGAATTTTGTTTTCAAGTGTCGTCTGCTTTCCATGTTAGGTAAAGGGTTAAATTTTCGAACGAGCTCGTTCCAAAGAGGGTGTCATAACCTATGTTTTTGAAAAAAAAAATGAAAACAATTAGTTATTCAAGAATTTTATTTGCAGGTGTCCTCTGCTGTTCATGTTAGGTATTTATTTATTGGTGTTTAATGTCACATATTTATGCACAATGGCGAATCATGACCGTGACAGTTTTACGGGTGGAGGAAGCAGGAGTACCTGGAGAGAACCACCGAGCAACGACGAGCAGCTGCCAGCTCCCCAACATCGTAACTCCGCACTGCAGCACAGGCAGGGTTAGATTGGTTGAAGACATGCGCACCATCGACGTGCAGTACGCCTTAGTACACGGCGTCATCGTGCCCCCACGCGGGCAATGGAGATGAAGTGTCTTGCTCAAGGACACAACGCGGTTACCGCAGGTGGGATTCGAACCGAGGACCTCTCGGCTTGCAGCCTGCACCTCTACCAACTGAGCCACTGCGCTTCCCTCATGTTAGGTAAAGGGTTAACATAGTTATAGGCGGTATCAGTGGACATGATATAATTATCCACCAACACATATCCGTTTGGATGCTCCAAATTATCACAACGTGGAAGGTATCCTCGAATTCTTAGAAGAGGATTTGGAAGATTACACATAACTGACGGACATCATCATAGCAGTCATGGGATGAAGATTTGAGAAACGACAGATTAAACATCATTGAGAGATTCCTAAAGCCTTGGTCACAACTGACCGTACGTGCTTCTGCGGGTGGTCTGCGGACATTTTTTTTTTGGTGAAAATCTTGCGTGGCACGCAAGGACATCTTGCGATTTTTCGGGGTCGTACGCCGCCCGTAAGCACGCAAGGAGGCCGTTGGACATGCACAACAAACTCTGCGATTTCCTTGCAAAATCTGAGAACGCACGTTTGACGTGCGCACCACGCAAGAGTCCGCAGGTTAACCGTACGATTTGAAATGCAAGTGAGAAGAAAGTCGCGGGTCTAAGACGTAAGAAGAACGCAAGGAGATGGCACTTATCCCTTGCGCCCGACGTACGTTGCCCGCAAGTTGCTCGTACTTGCCGCTCACGAATGTAATCGAATGTACGGCGTATGTGCGTGACACTAGCGTCGCACGGATTTCGCTTGCACCGCCGACTATAAAATGAGTTCGCGCGCCCCACAAAGTTATCAGTTTGCTCTTGTATTTCGACAAGTTTTAAAGCCTTGGTCACAACTGGCCGTGCGTGTTTGGAGATCGTGCGTCCTCTGTGGTTTTTGACTGCTGTGGTTGACGTGGTGGTCGTAGGGCTCGAGAATAGTTGAGAAAGAGTTGCAAGTGAATCGTAAGACAGGAGTAAGTCTGGCTTGCGAGTCGCAGGGGCCACGTGCGATGTTTTTAGGAACAGGCACTCCACTTGCAACGTGCGATGCCCGTAGGATTCGTACTCACTTCGTCATCATTGGACGTCATATAGGTCAAACAGTGAATTCAAAGTCATCATCAACTCCGCTCTTTAATGTGAAGATGGCAATGCCAAGACTTCCCTTTAGGAGGCATGTTGATTTGAATACTTAAAGACTAAAAAACGCAAAGAAAAACTTTCAAAACTGAATCTCTTAAAAGGTCTCTTACAACCGGTCGTGCGTGCTTCTACGAGCGGTTTGCGTGCAAAACATTGGCCAAGTAGTAAGATACACGCACGTGGAACGTACTTTTTTTGGTGGACGCAAACACGACGCAAAGCACGCACCCCGAAAACTGGCCGGCCAGTTTTTCACTACGACCTGTCTGCGACAATTAGAACGCCTGGAGCACGCTCGTAGCACGCAAGACAAAAGTACTGAGTAAGTGCGCGAGGCGTGCGTGTAACGCAGGAAAAGCATGCAGAAATTCCGGGGTATTTTACCACGAAGACGTACTTACCACGCAAGAGACTCGAACGTTCAAATTGCTTTCAGTGTACGTGTTAACAAAAAGGGGGGTGAGCGCACTTCCTCCGTGCGTTTATCTTACTTTCAAAGTGCGTGGCGAGTACTACTACCGAACTTGTGAAGTGCGTCACACGAAGACGACGCACGTGACCAGCACGATAAAAGTGCGTCACAAGTACTTGCTTAGGTGCATCGTGCACCTATATCAAAGCTGATACGAACAGTCTGCTCTCAGTTCAAAGTCGACGTCGGCAGTGTGCACAATGGCTCCAAAAGGTAGTTTGTGACCCCTCACTGGAACAAGCTCGACAAGCTCGATCCAATGAGGGGTCATAAGCTATATTTTGGAGGCAACAACTGAAGAAGAAAAAATTAATTCTCTTTCTTCAATTTTTGCTTTCAAAACATAGTTTATGACACCTCAATGAAATGAGCTCGACAAGCTGGTTCCAGTGAGGGGCCATAAGCTATGTTTTTGAAGGAAAAACTGTAGAAATAAAATTTTTTTTTTTTTTTTGAATTTTTGTTTCCAAAACATAGTTTATTACCCCTCTCTGGAACAAGCTGTACAAGCTCGCTCCAATGAGGGATCATAAACTGTGTTTCGGAATTAAAAATTGAAACTTTTTAGTTTTTTCAGCAAACTATATTTTAAATGTCGTCTGCTAATGGTGTTAGACAGGAGAGGTGTTCATGTTCCACAGGTGTTCATGGAACATGAACACCCGGTCGATCAATAGACTTCTATTGTTTGACCGGGTGTTCACGACCCATGAACACCCGAAAAACACAAAAGAGTTAGTGTGTAAATGTAAATATATCCTAAAAGCAATGCTATACACAGTGTCGGTGATCATTAATCTTACCTGGGACCCTTGGTGATACTTGGAGCTACACGCTGAAGCACCTCAGCAAACACGTTCCTATCCATACGAATAAACCCAAAGTAGTCTCCAGCAGACTGTTCGTCAAGCTCCTGGAACAGCGTCTCATACTGGCCAAACAGAGGCCTTCTGGTCAGCCATGGCTTCACCCAATAACGCCTCCTTCTTCTTTGCCTCTTTTGCAGGCGATCCCGAGCAACGACTGCCAGCATTGCGTCACGATCTTCGCCTCCTCTAGCATTAGCAGCTGTAGAAGTCGATGGCGCATCCTTCTTGGAAGTGCCATTTTGGAAGCCAAAACAGTGAATGATGAAGAGACTCGGTGCTCCCTTTTATATTATTTTGATTATCCGTGCGTCCCACCAATTTTACGCACGAGTGTCGTGCTTAACACTTCCGTGCTCATTACGTTTCTCTTACGTTTCTCTTACTTCGTGAGTACGATTTCTGAAAACGTACGCTTCACTTGCAATACACGTACGATTATCTCACTCACTGTGTGCGACACAAGTACAGATCGTACGTGCTCCTTACTTCTTTCTACTTCCAAAAAGGCATACAGACCACTTGCGGGCCCCACGTTTAGAGCACGACACACCTACTCATAAAGTACTCACTACTTACGTCCACTGCGATTTAATTTTCATCCTGCGACAACGCTACGCCTGACGAGAACTCCGAGGACGCACGATCTCTAAGCCCGCACGACGGGTTGTAAGAGACCTTTTAATGACCTCATACGATAAAAAAATGGTTTCTACAATCTCAGATGCATCATATAAAGGGATTCCTGTAACTGAGAGTCCGTAAGTGGAATTCCATAGATGGGATTCCTAGCCGATTCCATGAACCTAAAAGCTATTTTCGTATGAACATCACGACAAGAGACTGATGATATTAGTAGTAGTAGTAATTGTCGACAAGCATAGGGTGGTAGGTCATCACAAACGGGTACTTATTAGCCAAACATACAGTAGGTCAGTTGTGGAGTGGAACGTAGAAGCAGAGGTAGAAAGCAGAACACATGTAGTAAGGTAAATAATGTAGAAACAGGGAATGTAGGCATGGACCAATACCCTCCGAAAAATATCCTCCAATATTCCCCACGAGTCCTCAAACCAACATTGTCTTCAGTCCCCAAATTCACAGATGAGGATATTAGTAACGATAGATTATATCTCATTGGGAGATTTCCTCATAGACCTCATGGGATGAGGATATGATGAATGACATATTATAGCTCAGTGGGGAATTTCCTTATGACTCTCATACGATGAAAAAGGGATGCCAAAGGCAAGTGGTTGTTACGCAGGGTTGGCGGACGTGGGGTGTCATGGGCCGTTGCCTTTCAATACCAGGATGAGAATATGAGGGAGGTTAGATTAAATCTCATTGGGGAACTTTCCCTCGTGGAATCAGGATGTGAGGAGTGGCTCATTATTGGGGATTTTCTAATGACCCTCATTTGCCTATAGGATAATAATGGGGCGCCAAAGACTGGTGTTTGTTAGGTTGGAGTGCTGGAAGTGGGGTGCCACAGAATGTAGACCTTCAATACCTAGACAGAGATATGAGGGATTTGAGATTACCGAGATTAAATCAGAGAAGACTAGCAAGTCATCAGAGATTACGCTTCTCGGTGATTTTCGAAGAATCCGAGCCACATGAGCAGCTGTTGTAGTTTGTGGTAATTCGATTTACGCCTTTTCAATCGTTCCCACTCTCCGAACACACTCCCTTCCTAATCGACGTTTTTTTTTTTTTGGGGGGGGGGGGGGGTGGGGAGGGGGGTCACATAGCAACTAAGTGCCACCATCAGAAACAAGATGGCGGCCTCCCTGAAACCAGACGGACAGCGGAAACACGTATCACCCTAGCACCATGCGCAGCTCATGCACACTGACAACACATATTATTAAGGTGAAGATGACGCAAAATGGCCTCTCTCGCCGGCTACCATGGGAACTGAACATGACATAACTGAGGCAAATGACTATGACGTCACATTGAGGGCCTGCCTGAGATCCTGCAACCTAAGGATGAAGGGCTACATGGCATACCACGTAGTGTGACAAGAAAGACGGAGGATCGAGTTCGAACGTATTTTGTTAATAAGTGAATAAAGGAAAGAAAAGTAATTCACAGAGTTTTAAAGTGAAGGGTGGATATACAAACAGGACCAAATCGCATCAAGATTAAGTCGCCTGAGTGTGAGTACTAGAATGTCCTACAGTACGTGGAGAGTGTATTATCACTAAATCACTCGCAGAGTGGAGATTCTACCCAAGCAATAATTGCAAATTTATTGCAAAGCATAACCAGCACAAGCAACGTTTCAACCAATGGACCTCCGGGTTAAACCCGGAGGTCCATTGGCTGAAACATTGCTTGTGTTTTTGTCGATATGTACCAAATTTGAAAGTTATAGCTTGGGTGATATCTCCACTCTGCGGGTGATTTAGTTACAATCCACTCTCCACGTACTGTATGTCCCACAGGTGACATGGAGCATTCTAGCACTCAGTCGACGATTAGTCAAGCACTGGGAAAAGGTAAGTGATTATCGACGAGGCATGGAAATAAATGTAGAGGAGGTCGGACGAGTGATCGCAAAATTAAGGAACGGAAAGGCGAGAGGGACGAGTGAAATTCCTAAAAAATAAGGGAGAGGGATTATGTAAAAGCCTAACAGCCCAATTCAGCACAGTCATAGAATATTTATTTATTTATTTATTGGCGCCTGAGGTCACATACTTATGCACAATAGCTAATCGTGACCGTGACAGTTTTACGGGTGGAGGAAGCCGGAGTACCCGGTGAGAATCGCCGAGCCTCGACGAGCAACTGTCAGCTCCTCAACATTCTAACTTTGTTCAAGCACCGCTCAAGCAGCGTTACATCAGTCGAAGGCATGTGCACCATCGACGTGCAGTACGCCTTAGTACACGGCGTCATAGTGCCCCCATGTAAGCAACCGAGATAAAGTGCCCTGTCCAAGGCCACAACGTGGGTCGTCCCGGACAGGGATCGAACTCGGGACCTTTAGCACAGAAGTCCAACAGTCTACCACGGAGCCATCGTGCTCCCCACACTCATATAAAAACAATATGTTCTGAAAGAGTGGAGAGAAAGCAAGGTGTCATTAATACATAAAAAGGGGATGAGCCAATTATTGGATTATTATCTGGAGGGTGGGGGCTCTGTTATTAGGAACGTTGGAACCGTTTTTTGTAAGGATCTGTATGGAAGATTAGAGGATGAGATTTGGGTTTAATCACGGGAACGGGAACTCTTAGACATTACTTGATATTATTACTTTCCAAAATGTGATTTACTGGGATTTCCGGGTTTGATTATAAACGATAATTTCACAAGTGAATTATGCAATTGTGTCATGTATCCGTGCGCGCAAACGAAGACGCTTTGCAGTGGGTGTAATGGGGTTTTTTTGTTGTTTTTTTAACCCTTTACCTAACATGAAAAGCAGACGACAGTAGTTAGGGGAGGCATTATAGCCCCAAGCATTTTTAACACTGAGTTTTCCATAGGGTCCATTGCCTTAGTGTTAAATTGTGTAACTTATAGCCCCAAGAACTTATAGACCCAAGAACTTATAGCCCCAAGAACTTATAGACCCAACATGTATGCACTGGTGGCACAGTGCATACATGTTGGGTCTATAAGTTCTTGGGGCTATAAGTTCTTGGGTCTATAAGTTCTTGGGGCTATAAGTTACACAATTTAACACTAAGGCAATGGACCCTATGGAAAACTCAGTGTTAAAAATGCTTGGGGCTATAATGCCTCCGCATCATGCTTTATGACCAGATCCTATAGTACATTTCTGGCTTATAAGTTTCCACTGTACATTAATTTATTTTTTGTAGTTTGCAAATTAATTTTTTGTTTAGCTTAAATGTTTTTGTGGTTTGCAATATAATTTTTGTTTAGCTTAAATATTTTTTGTTTTTTGTGTTTCACAAAATAGAAAAATAATTTGCAAACACAAAAAATATTTTCTAAGAAAATATATTTTGTGTTTGCAAATTATTTTTACAAAAAGCTTTTTCATAATTTTATGAAAAAGTTTTTTGTGAAAATAAATTTGCAAACACAAAATATATTTTCTAAGAAAATATTTTTTGTGTTTGCAAATTATTTTTCTATTTTGCAAGTTTTTATTTTATAAGGAAATATTTTATGTACCCCAGACCTGGATTTTTTTCTCTGGCAAACCAATGTCTCTGGGAGTTTTCACTGTTAAATCTGTGTTTGTCACCACTGTTTTTCCCCATAGACAATCCTGGAGGGGTAATTGCAACATTTTTTTATTCCAAACTTGTTTTAGGAAATCTCTCATTGATACAACTCTCATTATCAACAGTCACTCACAGAATGGGTAATGGAACTGTGTCTCTCTTTCTGAGACTTTTATTTGTTTAGAAAGAAAAAATCTCTTTCCAATATTTTGTAGCCTTGAAAAAGGCTGTTCAATTCTGTATCAGATAAGATGTAGAAATTGTCATTTCTCCCTTCCTTCCCGTCTTGTTAAATATCCACTCAAGTTACATTTGTTTGTCCCATGGGTATCTCTCCGATTTTAATAAATGACACAATAGCGCCGGTACTTTGAGTTTTTCTGAATGCTTATCAACTTACAATATCAAGTCGATAGTCCCTAGTTGTAATGTAAATTCATATTCACACAAATCATATTTCATATATTTGTACGAATACGAATTTGCAAATATAAGAACACTATCTGTCATTTGAGTTGTAAAAAATTTACTGTCAATCCTATTACAAATGTAGTGAAGAAAATACACCAATACCTTCAAAATGATTCAAGTAAAATATCCAATATAAGCGATGAATTAATTGTAATCTAAAAGTTATCTGAACAATTATACTCCTATGATAAAACAAAATGCGTATTGAATTGTAATGTTAGGTATTCGAGTCGATTTTTCCTGGAAAATAAACATCACAAAACACAACGTCATTTTCTGGGAAGTGGTTTAAATATAGCGCGGCTTCACTGAAAATAACCACTGCTTTGCAAATCAATACTGACTTAACATTGCGTGTTATATCGACACCAGAATAACTCCCGAAATATTACTTTCCATCAATGAAATGTGATCGACCAACTTAATGTTTTAAATGAATGAGTTTCCCCACGACTTATACCATGCATTTAACAAGCAGAACAATTTATTATTTTTGTAGAACAACGGGTCAAGCACTCCCAACATATCCGTACTTTTACATATTTATTCGAATATCTTCGCTCATAATTATTCTATCTGGACATATTATATACCATCGTAAAGCTTGTCAACTGCAGTTTAAGATGGTATCTTAAGCGATACAATCGGTTCGGAACTTAAAATGTTATCGACTGTTATCTGCCAAAAGAAACACAAAACCATATTCAACACAGGCATCCCATAAAATGCACTGACACACTATTTAAATGTACATCCATTTGGTTACAAACAGTCTTGCTATCTATTGCACTCAATAACCTCTGGATACTATACACCAGTTGTTAAATGTGTTCAGTGTTAAGAGTCGATTTTTCCTGGAAAATAAACATCACGAAACACAACGTCATTTTCTGGGAAGTGGTTTAAATATAGCGCGGCTTCACTGAAAATAACCACTGCTTTGCAAATCAAAAAATCAATACTGACTTAACATTGCGTGTTATATCGACACCAGAATAACTCCCGAAATATTACTTTCCATCAATGAAATGTGATCGACCAACTTAATGTTTTAAATAAATGAGTTTCCCCACGACTTATACCATGCATTTAACAAGCAGAACAATTTATTATTTTTGTAGAACAACGGGTCAAGCACTCCCAACATATCCGTACTTTTACATATTTATTCGAATATCTTCGCTCATAATTATTCTATCTGGACATATTATATACCATCGTAAAGCTTGTCAACTGCAGTTTAAGATGGTATCTTAAGCGATACAATCGGTTCGGAACATAAAATGTTATCGACTGTTATCTACCAAAAGAAACACAAAACCATAAAATGCACTGACACACTATTTAAATGTACATCCATTTGGTTACAAACAGTTATGCTATCTCTTACACTCAATAATCTCTGGATACTATATTGCTGTTGTTAAATATTGACTGAAAGATACACTAACAAATAAAATATTTACCATAGGAATTGTCCCATAGAGTGAATGGATTACATTTTATGACTTTTCAAAAGTGTATAAGAAACATTTATTAACAGTATAATTCATTGGGTATTAAATGTACATTTAAATGCACATTTAAATGTACATTCAAAAAGTATAAAAGGAGGAAGAATCTTAGGTTGATTCACACTTGGGTTTTTGACTTCAAGAAGACAAGACATATTTTCAAAAGCTAGAAGACGATAGAAGAAAAAGACGAAGAGAGCCATTGAAGAATATAGTGAGACAGAGAGTGAAGTAGATAACAAGAAGCAGAGAGTAGAGTCAGCTAAAGATATGTACACCATTCACCCACTTCTACAAAGAACATCAAGAAACTGCCGTTCCAAATCCCATGTATGCAGAATAACATTCAAACAATTTAATCAGAAGAATCCATTTGACATCCTTAGAAAAGTCTTTGACAGTTTGGTAGACGATATTAAAGAAGAATGTGGTGTAGAAGACAACGATCCAATGAGAATATCAGTTAACCACCCAGGATTAGAAATAGGTATATTTATTCCATTTACTAAGGCTTCGGCTATCACTGGTAACACCATATTAGATGAAATAGAAAAAGTTGTACAATCAAATGATAACTTTACTATCCATGATGGGCAATTATCTTTGGAAATAACACACACTTCTCTACCACAAGGGTCTGGGCGACACGCACCAATTTCATTTTCATCTGTTGATAAAATGGTGGGAAACAAGAAAAGTATTATTGAAATTAAAAATGTTAATGATTCAATGTGTCTCGCACGGGCCATTGTAGTGGGAAAGTGTCATGTTGATAGAGATAATTCTGATCTTTGGCAAAAGAAATGGAAAAATATTAGAAATTCTGATAGACCGACACAAGAGTTGGAAGCTAAGGCATTGATGGACAAAGCAGGTCTTGATTATAATATTCCTTGTGGATATGAAGAATATTATAAAATACAAGACCTGCTTTACCCAGAGTATGTCATCAAAATTCATCCACAGTATGCAAAAAGTGAATTTTTATTCAAACCTCCAGTTACCACCACTGATAGTAAAGTTATTCATATTTACCACCATGACCAGCATTTTGATACTATCACAACAATTAAAGGGGTTTTAGGATGCTCCTACTATTGTGAACTTTGCAGTAAAGGGGTCCAACAGAGAGAACGTCACATGTGCCCTTTTGGTTGTATTTGCTATGCTCCAACAAAATGTATTCCTGAACATCCCACTACCTGTTACAGTTGCAATAGACAATTTAGAAGTTTATCATGCTATAATAACCATATCACTAGAAAGGGAAAAGAAGAAAAAACAATTTGTCAATTAGTTCAAAAATGTAAAACATGCAATTCACTAATATATCCAACAAAAGGAAAGCACATCTGTGAAGGATTCAAAAAATGCAAATATTGTCAACAAGTAGTTAATTCTGATCACCAATGTTTCATTCCAAAATACACTTCACCCGAGGATGAAAAATTACCAAACATTCCATTTGTATTTTTTGATTTTGAAACCACACAAGACTCAGGAGTTCATATCCCAAATTTCTGTGTTGCTCATCGTGCATGTGGGGGGTGTATTTGCAAATCTATAGATCAAGAATGTATTTCCTGTGACAAATTTGGATATAGGCAATCAATATTTAAAGGGGAATCTACTTTATCAGATTTTTGTGATTGGCTTTTCAGTAAGGAACATAAAGGGACAACAGCTATTGCTCACAATTTAAGAGGTTTTGATGGACAATTTATTTTAAGACACCTCATTGAAACTGGTACAACAACTCCTGATGTAATTATGAATGGGAACAAAATTCTTTCACTTAAAGCTTGTGGTATTAGACTTATAGATTCTTTAAATTTTCTTTCAATGAGATTGGCACAATTTCCCAAAACATTTGGCTTGACAGAATTAGCAAAAGGTTATTTCCCCCATTTGGCAAACACACAAGCTTATCAAAATTATATTGGTCCTTATTTAGATTCAACATTGTATATGCCAGATTCAATGTCTCCATCAGATAGGGAAGATTTTATCAAGTGGTACAACCAAAAATTTACTAGTAATGCCAGATTTGATTTTCAAAAAGAAATGGAATTATACTGTAAATCAGATGTAGATATCTTGCGTAGGGGGTGTGGGGAATTCAGACAAAAATTTATAGATAGTGATGGCATAGACCCCTTGAGAGAAGCATTTACCTTAGCCGATGCATGTACAAAAGCTTGGAGAAAAAATTCACTTCCAGAAAACAAAATGGCAATCATTTCAGACATAGGTTACCCTGCTAAAGTCAAATACTCCATTAAAGCCATTACATTTTTACAGACACTTGCACAGGAAGAAAACATACATATTCAACATGCACTTAATGGTGGGGAGGTTAAAATAGGGGGATATTATGTTGATGGGTTTCACAAAGACACAAATACAATCTTTGAATTTTATGGATGTATGTGGCATGGGTGCATGACATGTTACAAAGACAACAGACATGAGAAAAATCCAGTCAATTTGTTAAATTACCAAACTCTCTACAACAATACACAGGAACGCATACACCATTTAAAATCATTAGGGTATAACATGAGAATAACATGGGAACATGAACTTGATGATTTTTGCAAATCAAATCCTGAAGTAAAATCAACATTAAATTCATTTTTTCCAAACATGGATCCTATTAAACCACGTGAAGCATTATTTGGGGGGAGAACAAATGCCATTAAATTACATCATAAAATAGACCAAAACACAGACAATGAAATAAAATACATAGATATCTGTTCACTCTATCCTTATGTCAATAAACACAGAGAATATCCAGTAGGTCATCCAAATATACTCACAAAAGAAAACATAGACATGAATAATATAAGACAGTACAGGGGACTTATCAAATGTAAAGTTTTACCACCACAATCTCTACACATGCCAGTATTACCAATTCATTGCAACAAGAAAATGGTTTTTACACTTTGCAATACATGTGCAGAACAAGAATTAGACAAATGTCAACACACACCAGATCAACGCAGTATTACAGGTACATGGACATCTATTGAACTTTTTAAAGCATTGGGAATGGGATACACATTACTTGACACTTATCAGATTTGGCATTGGGAAGAATGGTCTTCAGAAATTTACAAACATTATGTGAACAAATATTTAAAAATGAAACAAGAAGCCAGTGGATATCCAGATTGGGTGAAAACAGAAACAGACAAAGATACATTTAAGAAAGACTATGCACAAATTGAAAACATACATTTGGAAAATATTGAAAAAAATCCAGGACAAAGATCATTTGCTAAAACCATGTTAAACTGTTTATGGGGGAAAAGTGCACAAAACAATTTAAAAACAAAAACAGAATACATACAAGACCCATCCAAATATTTTGACCTGATACAAGATAAAGACATCATTATTAAAAATGTTGAATTGTTTGATCATGATAAATGTATTTTAGTCAATTACACAAAATCTACAGATGTTTATGAACCTCACAAATCAGCTAATGTTGCAGTTGCATCTTTTGTCACAGCTTATGCACGAATGGAATTATATAAAGTAATAGGACATTTGGGTAGACGAGTATTATACTTTGACACAGACAGTTGTATTTACATCCATAACCCCTCACTTTGGAATCCACAAATTATAAACAGTAGGTTAGGTCAATGGACAGATGAACATCCAGATGCAAAAATTATTGAATATGTAGGTTTAGGTCCAAAAAATTATGGTTACAAATACATTAAAGATGGTCAAATACACACTTCATGTAAAGTTAAAGGAATCACATTAGACTACAATACATCACAGAAAGTCAATTTTGAATCCATGGTGGAATGTGTACAAGACAGACACAATTATAAAATGAACATTGAATACACACATAGAATTAAACGCAACAAGAACAGACAAGTCACAAGTGAAAGACAAACCAAAACATTCAGATCTGTGTACACGAAACGTTTTGTAGTGGATAAATATGATACAAGACCTTATGGGTTTAAGGTATAAAAATTACTCTTTAGAATTCTCATTTCAAGTTTGAACAAGACCAGACATGTCACAATTGAATTATAAACCAAAACATTCAGATCTGTGTACACAAACCATTTTGTAGTGGATAAATATGACACAAAACCTTATGAGCCTAAGGTATAAAAGAACCCTTCAGATTTCTCATTTCAACTTTGAACACTGAGCAGGCAAGATGTCTCTACCACTCAATCCTACTTATCCCATATACTTGTCAGAGTTAAGAAGACTTTCAAGTTTTAGTATGACTACAAACCCTATTTTAAAATCCAAGAAAGAAGACTTAGCTAAAGCTGGATTTTTCTATGTGGGAGATGGTAAAGTAAAATGTTTTGTATGTGGACAAGGTTTAATGAATTGGGAAGAAAAAGATATTCCTTTGCAAGAACATGTTAAGTGGTCACCAAATTGTTCTTATATTCAACTGATAAGAAATTGTCAATTATACAATCCACCAACAAGTATGCAAACACCCCCAGATAAAATATTATCAGTGATGGATTATGGATTCACTTTAAATCAAATATTTTCAACAATGAAAAAATATGACAAGTGTTTAGATGATTTTCCAGATTCTAAGTCTTTATTTGCACTCATGGTGCTAAATGATCAAAGTACATCATTTAGTACCATAATTGCAAGACAAGCTGCAGGACAATTCAAAACTAAGTTTGATAAAATGTTTTCAGATAATGCAGGAAATGATTTTCCTGACTGTCCTGATGTATTTTGTGCATCAGGTAATATAGTACCTGATGGACAAAATACATCAGAAGAGACAAAAGAAACATCACTTTGATTTCAACCATGGAACCAGTAAGACGTATCTTAGACAACAAGGTTACACGTAAGGCATTATTATATGCATTTCAATTGATCACTCCTGGTTATCTAACAATAACAAAAGAGTTTATTCATAATCAATTGGGAAAAGATGAAATGTATGGGGAATTTTGTAATGCATTACAAATCATGAATGCTTTTTACAAAGATAATATAGAAAATATTTGGACAAGAGTTGTGTGGGGTAATATAATTTATGATAAAGAAATCATTAATTACTTGTATAGACAATGTGTACCACAAATAGATAGAAGAATAGATTCTTCAGAAACTGTATTTGAGTTAAAAGCACCCTTAAAACGAATACCTACTAAAAGACATGAACAAGGTATGGAATCAGAAAGTATATAAGTGAGTGATTTGACAAAAACTTTTTCACACACAAAATACAATTATGGCATCAAGTGAATGTTTATTGTTTCAACGCCCTTGTAATATCTTTATTTCGGGACCTAGTGGTTCAGGAAAAACAGAATTTGTCAAAAAGCTTATTGATATGAAACATGACTTATTTCAAATTCCCCCACAAAAAAATCATTTGGTGTTATAAAGAATGGCAAAATACATATACTTTACTTAAAGAAAGTGAAGATATTAAATTCATAGATGGTATCCCTGATGATGAAAATGAAATTGTCAGTGATGTCACTATTCCCCATCTTGTAGTTTTTGATGATATGTTAGGGGATAAAGATGAAGAAAAAATTAAATTATGGTTCACACGAAAAGGACATCATAGAAATGCAAGTGTCATTTACATTACACAAAATATGTTTCAACAATCTAAATCTAGTCGTACCATAAGTTTAAATGCACATTATATGATTTTATTTCAAAATACCAGAGATAAAGGGCAAATTAAAGTATTGGCAAATCAAGTTCAATTACCACATTTAAATGCATGTTATCAAGATGCAACAAGTATTGATCATGGTTATTTATTAATTGATTTTCATCCTAGAACTCCTGAGTCTTTGAGATTAAGAACTGATATTTTTCATCCTTGGGTAACACAAAATGAACGTGGCCCTATCATTTATACAAAACTATAAATTCCCCATGTTCTAATGAGTTGATGTTAGTTAGTCAAAGTTTGTCAACGACTACACATCATCATGGTATCATTCATACAATCTTTGGAACAACTTGGTCAAGAAACAAGTCCATTTGCAAGACAAAAATTACTTAAGAAAGGTTTTAAGAAAATTTTAAAATGGTTTACATTAGCAAGTAGAATCATACTTAATAAGAAAATTAAATTGCCAAAACAAACTTTAACCTATATGGATAAACATAAACAAGATCTTGAACAACTTGCAAATCCCAGAGTTGATCTTGCAACAAAACGAAACATTATTTTAAAACCAGGAGGTGGTGGATTTTTTGGTGGTGTTATCATTCGTAATTTAATTCGATGGGATGGTCATAAGACAAGTAGATCATTCTATTCACCATTCAAAAAAACAAAGAGTAAGAAACAAAAGTCACCTAAAAGGAAACGAAAATCCCCCAAGAAAAGATCAAATAATTCATCAAGCTCTAGAGAGATAAAAAATCAACGAAAGGTAGGACCTAAATATATGTACACAAATTTTGAAATTGCCCCTCATAGATCTCCATCTACAAAAACAAAAGCATTACTTGTGAAAAATCTTCAAAGACAAAGAAAAGTATCACCACTTAAGTTAACACGTGTAGTGTCAATAACAAAAGATGGTGTTAAAAAAAATCATGAACCAATGTATTCTGTAATAAAACCAAGTCAAAATGTACTGCATGACCCAATGGGTTCTAGACAAAATACAGACCATGTACCATTAAAAGAAAAGATTCCCACAATGGCACGTTTTACAGCTTTAAATACACCTAAACCTGTTAAAGGGATAAGGTCTTACTTTAAATAATATAAAGTTTTTTTGCACATGTATATATAAATAGCATTACATTTTTATATTTGTTTCATTTAATCATTAGATTCTATAAGAGCAAGATGGTGAGACAAAATAAGAAACAAAAAATTCCTTTAGTTAAAAAATATGGTGGTATGTTAATAGGTTTAAGTCAAACTCCTCCAGCATTTCAAAAACAAATTATGAAAAATGCACCTAAAGAATTAATTAATTGTGTGTCAGAATGCTGTCATAATCTTTTAAAAGGCAACATACATCTAACAAAAAGTCAGAAACAAAAATTACATCCAAAGCGTCAACAACTACGAGCACTCGCTAGTAAATCAATAACTCTTAAAAAGAAAAAACAAATTTTAAATCAAAAAGGTGGTTTTTTACCATTACTTGGTTTACTTGGACCTGCTATAGGAGTTGCAACAAATCTTGCAAATAAATTAGTCGATAAAATATGAAAAAGATGGCTATTATACCTTATCAAATGTTAGAAGATATGCAACGTTTTAGAAATGAAAAAGCTCAAAGACCAAGATTACCCCCTAACCCACAAGTTACAAATACTGCACAACTTCAAAATGATTTATCATCTGTGTTAGGAAATTCAGAGTTGTCCGAAAGTGAGAAAGAACAAAAGTATGGGGAAACTTTACAAAAATTTCAAATGTCACATAAGAAAGCATTACAACCAACATTGGTTCCATTGCCTGAGTCAGGAGAAAAATCATTATTTTTACGAGATCGTATTATAGAAAGTGTCCCTGTTACAATGAGACGTAAAGCAACTTCATTATTATCTGCTTTATCATCTCATCCAAACATGAGTTGGGATGATCAGGGTGTATTAAGTTACGATGGAGAAGTCATAAAAGGTTCAAATATCATAGATTTAGTCAATGATGTTCTTAGACACCGAAAAGGTTTTAAACCGAGTGGATGGGAAATGTTTAGTCGTGGATTAAAAGATATAAATATCCCTCAAGATTTTGTTGGTAATCGTGAACGTTGGTTATGGATGAATAGACAACCTATACCCAAACCCAGTAAATTTCAAAGTTCTCCAGAAGATAGTTGGTCTGAAACTCCTCAATCATCCCCTCCAAAACGTAAAGTTCGTCGAGGTCATAGAGTGCAGTGGAGTGAAGACACACCAAAGTCAGCACTAAAGCGTAAATTGACAAAACGTAGATTATCTGAAAAATGGGAAGCTTATTGAATGATTTATTAACTGAAATATATTACAATACAAAACATCCTGCTGGTTATGGTGGTATACAAAAATTGTACAAAGCAGCTCATAGTAAAGATAATTCCATCACAATTGATCAAGTGAAAAAATGGTTGAAAGGAGAAAGAACTTATACTTTACATAAACCCATCCGTAAAAAATTTTCAAGACGTAAGACTATAGTGGGTGGTATTGATCATCAATGGCAGATTGATTTAGCAGACTTACAAACTTTACAATCTTACAATGACCAATTTCGTTATTTAGTTTGTGTTATTGATGTATTTTCCAAATATGCATGGGTAATACCCATTCACAATAAAACAGGAGAGACATTAATAAAATCTTTTCAGAGTATTTTGAAAACTTCTGGACGTAAACCTTTATCATTACAATCTGATAAAGGTTCTGAATTTAAAAATAGAGACGTGCAAAATTTTTTAAAGAAACAAAACATTCATTTCTTCACAACAGAAAATCCTGAAACCAAAGCTAGTATTGTTGAACGTTTTCAACGTACATTGAAAACACGAATGTGGAAATATTTTACACACAAACGTACATTAAGGTACATTGATGTGTTGGAAAATTTAGTTGATGGATATTATCATAGTTTTCATCGAAGTATTCAGAGAACTCCTGCTTCAGTATAATTAGAAAATGAAGTAGAAGTATCTCAACATTTGTATGGTAAAAAAAAGTCTAAAAAGAAAAAAATACAATTTAAAGTTGGTGATATAGTACGTATTAATAAAACCAAACGTACATTTGAAAAAGGGTATTTACCAAATTGGACAAAAGAGTTATTTAAAATTACTCATGTAAAACATACAATACCACCCACTTATAAACTTGAAGATATGGGTGGTGAAAATATACAAGGGACATTTTATCCACAAGAAATTCAAAGTATAAAAGATGATAAAAAATATATAATTGAATCAATTCTTAATAGACGGTCAAGACGTGTGGGAAAGAAAATTATTAAAGAACTTAAAGTACATTGGGAAGGTTATCCAAAGAAAGTTGGATAGCAGAATCAGATTTGATATAAAAAGAATATGTCATTAAATGAAACTTCATTACCTAATGAAACGACAAGTGTTGATGTACAAAGTCAACAAAGTCAACAATTTAAAATTTGTGGAAATCGTGTTGCAAAAAATCAAGTCACTTATTTCACACAGATTATTATCATTTATGGTATTATAATTACTGCCATTGCACATTTGAGTTTACAAAGCCCTGATAAAGAATTGTGGTTAGTGTTATTAAGTAGTTCTTTAGGATATATTCTTCCAAGTCCAGGTTTAAAATATTTGAAACAACCACAAGATAAGAAAAATGAATTCATTTTACGTAAAACTTCTGAGTGATAGTTCTATGGATATGTTTCCAAATAATAACCAATGTTGTTTTCAAACACAATTATCTAAACCCATTCATGTTGATAAAGAACATTGGGAAGTGGGATTAGTTGAAGTAATTTTACCTTCGGAAGCAAAAAATATTACAGATGAAGAATCTGTTTTTAAAATCTTTGTGACAGATAGCAAAATATCAAATCGTATTAATAAAACGAATTTGAAACATACATTACACAAAGGTGTTGCTGCTGTTGAATTAAATATTTTATCAGGTGCATATTTAAATGGCGCTCATGTCATAGATGCAATGCAAACAGAAATTCAAGAAAAACTTGGAGACATATTTAAATCATTTGATGTATTATTTCATGTTGGATTTTCAACTCTCCAAGGGCGTGTAAAAATAGTAGGAAATAGTATTGGGAAAGTGGGTATTAAAATGTCAGAAAGTTTATTACAAAAATTGGGATGTAAAGATAGTTATTCTGTCATGTTTCCTAACACATCAAAAGATGCATTTAAATATAATGTGGACTTAAATGTGGATTTCAATCAAATCTTTATTTATACTGACATAGCAGATTATACATTTTTAGGTGATATTGAAGCACCTATTTTACGTGTGATTCCATTGGAATCACATAAAGAGTCTCTACATACTCATATAGAATTTGATAATGTACATTACGTACCAGTATCAAAATCTTATTTTGATCAGATTAGTATAAATATAAATGGGAACACTGGTAAACCCATTCAGTTTGCAAGTGGCAAGACAGTTGTCAAGTTGCATTTTCGACAGAGACATAAATTAAATTTGTAAAAAATGATGCCGGTGTATCAAGGTGTACCACGGCAATATGGATATGGATTAGGGTCTATTTTTCGCACAGCAATAAGAACAGCTTCACCATTTATAAAACCAATTGCAAAAAATGCATTTCAAACCTTAAAGAGAGATGGATTAAGACATGGTTTAGAAATAGCAAATGAATTGATAAAAAAACGTAAAGCACCTAAAGACATTTTATTAACTCATGGAAAAGATCTTTTGAAATCAGTTGGTGAATCTGCTTTAGGTATAAAAAGACAAAAACAAGAACGAAAACGTCAGTCTGTGGTTCGTTCTCGTAGAGGTAAGACACGTCAAAGACAAGCTTATTCAAAACGAAAATCAAGACCACTTGATATATTTGATTGAAAAAAATCATGATGTTACATGGATCTTGTGAACATTTTGGTAGTAGTTTTGATCCAGATAATGTATCACCAACATCAAGTGGTATAGAAAATATTGGTGAAATTGAACAATTTCCTATTGCATCTTTAAATAATTCTTCACCAATAGAATTTTTAATTCCAAGACAAACAACCAAGTGGTTAGATCTTGCAGCATCTACACTTGAAGTTCAATTTAAAATTACAAAACAAGATGGGAGTGTTTTGGGTGGAGATACACAAATTGCTCCTATCAATAATTTTTTTCATAGCATGTTCAGTAAAATTGATGTTACACTGAATGGCAATCTTATCACCACCAATACAGATCTTTATCCTTATAGAGCATATTTTGAGAATTTTCTTAGTTATTCAAAAGATGTGAAAAAAACACATCTAGCTGCTAGTGAATTGTGGTATAGAGATACTCCTGGACACCATGCAGAAACAAGTAAAGCTTCGTCTAACAAAGGTTTGACTGAGCGAGCTAAAATAATTGGTGGTAGCAAAAATGTACAACTAAGAGGAAAACTGCATTTAGATCTGTTTGTGCAAGATAAGTATTTACCAAATGGAGTTGAGATGAGAATTAAATTGCATCGTGCTCCAACTAAATTTTGTTTGATTGGTAGTGAACATGGAAAAATAGAAATTCAAAAAGCCATATTCAGAATACCGGCATTGGATTTATTTCCAAAATTTGCGAATGATCTTAATGCACAAATAGATCGAACAAATTATAAAATGCCCATAAGACGTAGTGAAATTAAAACTTTTACTATTGGAAGTGGTCTTCATTCAAAAAGAGAAGACTATCTGTTTCATAAACAGATGCCAAAACGAATTATTCTTGGTTTAGTTAGTAATAGAGATATAAATGGAGATATTGGCAGTAATCCATTTAATTTTCAACATTTCGATTTGAAAAAGTTGGAAATCACAATAGATGGACATTCCATTAAAGCACGTCCCTTTGAACCGAATTTTGAAGGTGGACTTTATCTAAATTCATATTTATCATTGTATGAAGCTATGGGCTATTTTGGACAAAATCAATCATTTAATTTATCTTTGCAGGATTATGCAAAAGGGTATACCCTTTGGGGTATTGATTTGACACCTGATCAGAGTAGTAGTGGGCCCTTGGCTCACCCAATAAAGTCTGGCAATCTTAGGTTTGAACTTCAGTTTGCTCAAGCTCTTCCAGAGGTGATCAACGTTGTTGTCTATGCAGAATTTGATAGTGAGATAGAAATCAACAAATTCAGAGAAGTGATATTTGACTATTAAACAAGATGAGTCAGTGTGAACATTGCAAGATGTGTAAAGAAAAAATACAAACATTATTTCAAGAATGTGTAGTGATAGAACTGACAAAATCCATTCAACAGAAAATGAAAAATATCTGTGAAGAAGAAAATCGAACCAACACAACAACATTAATAGATATGAACATTGCAGAGTGTTTTCAGAAAGTGTGTCCAGTGACTATACTATATAATCTACACAAGAGAGCAAGAAAAATAAACTTATTAGAATATTGTGCTCATATAGACTTTGAAATAGACTGCCAAAAAGACATTCAAAAGTGGGCAGATTTAGTGAAAAGAGACTGGTCATATTATACAGGATATCTTGATTAATGGCTCTGTGCCAGCCTTTTTCAAGGCTAAGAAGATGGAAACCATACAATTACAAACTATACTTGACAGTTCTCAAAGGTTATCATCCTTAAAAGGAAAAGTGTGTTCAAAAGACTTGTTACCAAAACGAAAACCTAAACACAGACAAGCATATATTGTGAACACAGATTCATCAAAAGAACCAGGAGAACATTGGATAGCAATATATTTTAAAGACAATCATTCTGCTATCTACTTTGATTCATATGGTTTACCACCATTAGATAGAGACATATACAATTTCATAGGGAAAAATACAGATTCCTGGACAATAAATACAATGAGACTACAAAGTGAATTTACTGTTGTGTGTGGAATGTACTGTATATTTGCTTTAGATCATCTTGCAAGAGGATATGATTTAGAGACAGTTCTTACTATCAAATTTGATCCAAGAAATTTTCAAGAGAATGATAGAGATGTTCGACGATGGTTTGAGCAAACTTATAGACATTATTTGAAATAACTGTAATAAATATCAGGTGTCAAAACAATCCCACAGAGGTAATTTTTTACATCTTTTAGTTTTTTAAGTTTTTTATTAAAAGTCAATCATCTATTATATAATTTTCGCCAGACATTTGTGTAACAGAGAGATAGGGTTTTTAGTTATTTTTTATATTTGTTTCAAGATCAGATCACTTGAGTGATATCAGTTTTTTATTTGATACCCAAGATTGTTTTCAAAAAACAATCTTGGGTATCAAATAAAAAAGCTAGCATAAAAAAGAATCTTGATGTAAATAGGTTTTCTCATGGATAGGCAAACTCAGATCTCGGTGTATATATGTTCAGAGTTCATTTCAATATAATGATTCAACTTTAAATACAGTTTTGTCTTTTGTTAAAACCTTTGTGATAGTTTAGTCGATTTTTGTTAGGTTAGTCCTATAATCCCTTTTTTATCACCGTGTCCCTATTATCTCCCACCAGTAAAAAAGAGTTAAGAGTCACTTCTCTTTTTCACTGTGAGTATTAGGTTTTAATATTGTATGCATACTTATCGAAAACTTTTATAGTGTAACCTGATATACAGTTTATACTGTAGAGATAATTTTGATTGCTAAACATACAATGAATACTATTCTTACTATAGAAAAAACAACTATCACAGAGAGTTCGACCACAACGCGAATCACTAAGTTTTTTTATTTTGTGCATGTGTTCTTGTGTTTTATTGTAAGCATAATTTCCTTATACTTACAACAAAACACAAGAAGACACACAAAATTTCCCCATTTATAGAAGTTGTATACACAGGGTGGAGAGATGACAAAACCCAAAACCATATGGATAACCCCTAATATAAAATGATTTTAAATTAATATAGACATTGGGTCACACTCTAGGGAGGGAACTGTTTTTTTGTCTTTTCATAACAAAGACTTGATTGTGTACATGAGAAGATCTCTTTCTAATAGTGTGGGTTGGCCCTGAAAAGGGCCGTTTTTAAAACATCTTCAGTTCCATAGAGAGCTGTTTGGTAAAGCCATCTCTGCTTCGGTGAAGAATTCACCTTCCCACACGCCTATGGTTGTTGCTAGCATCTCTTCATCTGTAAAGCAATCTTGTTCCCATGCATAGCTTCGTCCTACAAGAGCTTCCTCCTGCAAATGTACGGGGAGATCAAACCAGTGTTTAGGTCGATTCTTGTACTGGATCTCCCCGAACGGACGTGTGGCGGCTTTGACGAAAGGGTGGTCTTCAATCTTCTTAAGTTGTTCTTCCATCGAAAGTGTTGCCGACCACCACTTTCTCAAAGCCAAGGCGAATTCTTCATCGGCTCTCTGTTTCTTGGTTCTCTCATGACTCTCTACGGAACTGTAATTGATCTTCGTTGGCTCCATGTCTTTTTCCTCTCTGTCAAAAGATGATTTTCTTTAGTCAGACGATGAAATGTATCCAAACCCTCAACTCACCTTCTTTCTATAGACAATCTGAGGATCGAAAATGCACTGAAGAACTCTCATGCGACAATTCGATCGAGTGTGGGAAAAAATCCAGGTCTGGGGTACATAAAATATTTCCTTATAAAATAAAAACTTGCAAAATTAGAAAAATAATTTGCAAACACAAAAAATATTTTCTTAGAAAATATATTTTGTGTTTGCAAATTTATTTTCACAAAAAACTTTTTCATAAAATTATGAAAAAGCTTTTTGTAAAAATAATTTGCAAACACAAAATATATTTT
This sequence comes from Pictodentalium vernedei, assembly GCA_031216915.1. NCBI lineage: Eukaryota > Metazoa > Mollusca > Scaphopoda > Dentaliida > Dentaliidae > Pictodentalium > Pictodentalium vernedei. Next base: position 57,578,839 of record CM062289.1, read on the forward strand.
CTTAGAAAATATTTTTTGTGTTTGCAAATTATTTTTCTATTTTGCGAAACACAAAAAACAAAAAATATTTAAGCTAAACAAAAATTATATTGCAAACCACAAAAACATTTAAGCTAAACAAAAAATTAATTTGCAAACTACAAAAAATAAATTAATGTACAGTGGAAACTTATAAGCCAGAAATGTACTATAGGATCTGGTCATAAAGCATGATGCGGAGGCATTATAGCCCCAAGCATTTTTAACACTGAGTTTTCCATAGGGTCCATTGCCTTAGTGTTAAATTGTGTAACTTATAGCCCCAAGAACTTATAGACCCAAGAACTTATAGCCCCAAGAACTTATAGACCCAACATGTATGCACTGTGCCACCAGTGCATACATGTTGGGTCTATAAGTTCTTGGGGCTATAAGTTCTTGGGTCTATAAGTTCTTGGGGCTATAAGTTACACAATTTAACACTAAGGCAATGGACCCTATGGAAAACTCAGTGTTAAAAATGCTTGGGGCTATAATGCCTCCCCTAACTACTGACGACACTTGCAAAAATATTCTTGAATAACTATTATTTCCATTTTTTGTCTCAAAAACATAGGTTATGACCCTCATTGGAACGAGCTCGACGAGCTCGTTCCAATGAGGAGTCATAACCTTTGTTTTAGATACAAAAAAATTAAAAAATAATGAAAACTAATTGGCGAGTTTTGAGAATAGCGCTGGCCGTTTTTGGCCGCTATGTTAGGTAAAGGGTTAATTAATATAATTATCGTTAATAATGAAAAGTAATAAACAGAGTAATCGCTTGACGGGACTGGTTACGTGAAATAATTCATTCGAGGCGAGGGACTATATTGTAAAACACTCATGCGCATCCGCGCACTCGTGTTTGTACAACGTCCCTCACCTCTTATGGATTATTTCATGTAACAAGTCCCGTCAAGCGATTACTCTCTATTTATCCAGGAAATTTCCCGGTTCCTGGTTCTGAGTGTAATTTTATTCCCGTTTCAATTTCTATAGTAAACCGGGAATACTTTAAACCCTAGATGAGATCGAAGAGAAGGTTTTTTGTTGTTTCGTTTCGGCTGAGATCCAGAATGGCTTACGGAAGGAATAAAGAGTCATAGACCATCTTTTCACGCTACCACAAATGACAGAATCTGCAAAAACCCAAAAAAACCCCAAAAACCAACAACCCCTCCCCCCCCCCCCCCCCCCCAAAAAAAAAAAAAAAAAAAAAAAAAATACGGAATAGACGTTTATGGTGTTTTGGGATGTTAAAAAGGCATATGATAGAGTATAAATTGGGTAAATGTGGCGAACGCTTGATGCTGTTGCTTTTAGGAGTTGAGATTTGGGGATTCTGAAAGCATAATATTAAGATGAACAAAGTAAACTTCGTCTGGCAAATATAACAACTAGATCCTGAAAATAGGACTAAAGGGGTATCATTTCGTCAATTCTTATTGCATTGTACATCAAAAATTCAGAACTTGCATTTCTGCTTAGCGACAATTGTTGGGGTCTGGAAGATCCCAGGACTATTTGTCGCAAAGGATATGGTTCTAGTGTAGGAAAATGAAGAGGGGGCCAGAGAAAATGATTACAATTGTTATGAGATACGGGAACAAATGGAAACTCGACCTAATTGACAACAAACATAAAGTTCTACCCGTGGGTAGCAAAGTGAAGCGTACATGTGGAAAGTGGGAGAGCTCTTTCTTTCGGAAGATAGCAGCAAACGTATTAGTGTGGGGGAAACAGCTGACTAAGTGTATTTGCGGTAAATATATACAAAGAAAAATGTTAAGCACCCCTAGATGTTTTACGATGGTAAATGTATTGTTTGATATGAGTCATGGTTGGCCAAGGAATGGTAGTCGATGCAATGCTCTGAATGAAAAATGCTTAACACCAAACCAAGCGTATTTCTTGGTGATGATCTCTTAGTAGAGGGCATTTGATGACCCTTTGAACCTCAATATGGCTTTTCCCAGGTCGTTGCTGACCGCCCTTGTGCAGATTCGTCGATCTGGTAGCCGCAGTCTCTTCCGCCGAACAACACTTGAAGTGAATGGCTGTCGATTTAGGTACCTCGGATAGAAAATACACAGAACGACCCGCGTGTGTGAATAGTTTCCGCGATGGCACAAGTGCCATATCGATTAACACATTCACACGTGCGTGTCGTTGTGTTCATAACACGGCTTCACGTCAATAAAAACAATTATTAGGACACTCAGCAATGCATTTGACAATTATCAACAAAAATAACATATACAGTATGCGGAAAGTGTAGTATCACTAAATCACCCGCAGAGTGGAGATTTCACCCAAGCAATAATTGCAAATTTGTTGCAAAGCATAACAAGCACAGGCAAAGTTTCAGCCAATGGACCTCCGGGTTAAACCCGGAGGTCCATTGGCTGAAACATTGCTGTGTTTTTAGTCGATATGTACCAAATTTGAGACTTATAGTTTGGGTGTTAACTCCACTCCGCGGGTGATTTAGTTACAATCCACTTTCCACTTACTGTATAATCGCCAACCAAATTTGTAAGGGGAACCCGTTTTACTGTTTCCTCCCCTGAGTTCCAATGTGTTCTATGTGCCTACTGGCACACAGAACACATTGGAACTCAGGGGACGATTTTTAGCTATCGCTAGCGATTGAAATTGTAATTGCACGATTCGTTGAAAAGTCCAGTGAATTTTCGCTTCTTTATGAAAATAGTCCGACAACGATTTCCGTTCCGCACATATGTGCGGAACAGGTTTTCATTTTCCGCATGGTTTAGCGTTACTGTAGATGGGGATTTCATTTTTTGTCTCAAAAACATAGATTATGACCCCTCATTGGAACGAGTTAGACGAGCTCGTTCCAATGAGGGGTCATAACCTTTGTTTTAGAGACAAAAAATGAAAAAATAATGAAAATTAATTGGCGAGTTTTGAGAATAGCGCAGTAGGTAATATAGGCCGTTTCTAGACCACTTGGTACATGTACTGTACGGTACATGAAACATGGTGCGTTTACCATCGTAGGATTCGGTGTTAAATCGCATGCTTGTTCGCAAAAAATATCGTTTTTTATGGTGTCCCAGAATCGGCTGTTATTTTGAGACTCCTAGAACGCACTTTTAACATTCAAATACCCGTTGGCGAACGTGTCGAATGTAAAAAAGTGAAAAATGTACGAAATTGTACTTTTTGTTTTACATAAAAATTTTTGTTTACGTTCCCATCGTGGATTAGACCTTCAATCTATCGTTGGTGAACGCGAAAAAAAACGCTTTGCCGGTTCTAGACCAGCATAAAAAAAACGGTTTGCCAATTCTGGACCAGTGTCCCAGAATCGGCAAACGGCTTTTGAGGCTCTGAAGGTGGTCACGTGACCTGCTAATTAACCAATCAGATTGCTTGGTTCTCATAAACTTAATCACACAAAGTTATCTCCCCTCGTCGTGGGGGTGGGGGTCACGCCCATCAGAAAAATCGAAGTTTCGAGAAGGTGGTCACGTGACCTTTCAAACTGAAGGTCGAGGAAATAAAAAAAGTGATTTATATATATGGGAGAGAAAAAAAAAATATAAATAAATAGTTATTTAAAAAACTAAATATATCAAATCGAATAGATAATAAAAAAAATACGTAAATCATGAGTGCTTCCCAGACTATTAGGGCAAGGTTTCTTTTAAAAATGCTGATGAGAGCCTACGCATTCTGCGTGAACGAACAACTAAGTCACCTCTTGTTAGAACGATGCGTCGGATGTCGGGATCACCTAGACTTCGATCACGAGAATCATTCGTGTCTGACGATGGAAAGGGAAGATATGGTCGTCAAGTATTTCGAACCGGCGTTCGAACGCATTCAAATCAACAAAGTGATCGCGTTTTGGAAGAGATTACTCTTCTGTAAGGATCGAGACGAGCCCACAGTTTCGGAAGAACTGAAATTGGCGGATAGAAGTCTGACTTTAGAAGACAAGGGATGCATCATGAAATTATTGTTCAATGAAGCATACGTCTAAGTTTTTTCTCGTTGATATAAAATAAGGGAGAATAGAAAATAAAAAATAAATACACACATAAATTTTTTTGTCTAATATTAGAAAGAAAAAAAACACAAAAATGAGAACCAGAAATAAATTGTATCCGACGTTAGATGACGACGAGGACGAGAAGCTGAACCGCGTTTTGCCGACGGCACCGTCGCTAGAAGAAAAAGAAAGAGGAGAGAGGTATCGCATCGATCAAATCAGTAGAATCCAAGCGTATCTAACTCGAGAGAGAGATTCTCGCCGTTCTCTCAAGAAGAAGTATTCGCGTTTCCTGAAATTCGTCAACGTGGTCGACACGACACTCATCACGATTTCCATGGGTTTACACGCGGCCGGCATCAGATTGTTGTCGACCGTGATCGGCATTCCGATCGTGTTGACCGTAGAAGTAGTGGCTCTCGCCACCGGATTGTTTAGCACGCTCGGAAACTTTTTGAGTAGGAAATTATATCTGAAGGCGAGGAAACATGACAAGATTCGCGTCTTGGTCGACTCCAAGATCGATACGATATCCGAAATGATCTCGATGGCGTTGAAAGACGGTAGGATATCGGACGGAGAATACTTCACGATATTGGGCGAGAAAACGAAATACGAAGCCATGAAAGAAGCCGTGAGAATCAAGACTCGTCAGATCATCAAGGAAGAGATGAAGGATTCTCTCGTGGAAAAAGGAAGGAAAGAGGCCAGGGAGGAATTCAGTAGGATGATAGAACTCAAGAGCAGTGATTGAAAAAAATATATATATATAATAAGAACAGAATTTTTAAAAAAGAAATATTAAATTTATATATAAAATAAAAACGAAATTAATTTAAATAACTCTCAAAAAAATTTATTGCGTAAAGTGTAAGAGAGTTACCGAGACGAGTAATTCTTAAGAAGTATGAACTAAAAACGACAGACAGATGCTTCGCGGAATTTGCAACGTGTGTGGTTCTATCAAGACTCAATTCGATAAAAAAAGAACGCGAGCAAAGGTAAAGGCATCGTGAATAAAATGATCAATAATCTACCTTTCGAAATGCATCTGCCTGATCACAGTTTCACGGGACCTGGAACGAAATTGAACAAGAGACTCAACGCCGATCTGACTCCTAAATCTTGGAGCAAACCTGTGAATAGGGTGGACGCGGCCGTGTATGATCTCGATCTGTGCTATGCCGGACATCCCGACACCAAGACTCGCAACGATGTCTGCGATAAAAACATGTTGGGGAAATTGAGAGGCATATCGAATCCAACCAGGAGAGAGAAGATAGAACGTTCGCTGGTCGGCAATCTGATCGGTGCGAAACGTCGATTCGGATGGGGTGTTCAAAAAAAAAGCGCATCTGAAAAGAAGAAGAAACGATTATTGATGAGCGAATTGGCCGAGGAGTTACACAAACCCATCGTGCGTAAATTTCGAAAGAGAAGGGTGTTCGTGAAGGGTTTGGATGATATTTGGTCTGCCGACTTGGTCGACATGAGATCGTTTTCGAGGTGGAACGAGTGTGTCAAATATCTACTGATGGTCATCGACGTGTTTTCCAAATACGGTTGGATCAGAGCTTTGAAGAATCAATCGGAACCTTGCATCACCGAGGTTCTGAAGAGCGTGTTCGACTCGTCTTCTCGAATACCGAATAAATTGTGGGTGGATAAGGGAAAGGAATTCTACAACAAACACATTCGTCGATTGGTCGACCTCTACTCAATCAAAAACGAAGAGAAAGCCAGCGTGGAGGAATGTTGGAATCGAACGATGAAGGAAAAGATGCATAGATACTTCACGGCGAATTCGACCAAGAAATACATATATTCTCTGAACGGTCTGGTCAAAGATTACAACAACACGTGACACAGATCGATCAAGATGACTCCCGTGGAAGCTAGCGATCCTGGAAACGAAAAACGGGTCTACGCGAATCTATATCCTGACAGATCTAAGATTAGGAAGAAGTCTAGAACGTCGAAATTTGTGGTTGGTGATCGAGTGAGAATCTACGCTTATAAGAAGCACTTCGAAAAGGGTTATACTCCTCGATGGACCTCGGAAATCTTTGTGATAATCAAAATATTTCACACCGATCTGGTGACTTACGAAATCGAAGCTTTGGATGGAGAAGAGATCATCGGAAAGTTTTACGAACAACAATTACAGAAGACAAAGTTTTGATAAAGAAAAACAAATTTCTTTTATTTACTCCTTTTAACATTTTCTTGTTTACACACATATATATATAGGAGAGAAAAATAATAATAAAAAATAATTAAAACTATTTTTAGATAAAAAAAAAAGCAAGCTAATTAATAAACAAAAAAAACCAAAAACCCTTTAAAAATGGCAAATATACTAGATATAGCACAAAGCATAGTGAACGATGAAAGTATTCATGAATATGAGGTTCACGAATACGAACCGGTAACCGGAACGAGTTTGAACAATGCAGGAGAGATAAGAATCAACGTCGAAACTCAAGATCTATTCGTCCATCCTAGCGAGAGTTACATAGTGGTGCAGGGACATCTCACCAAGGAAGATGGGAGCGACTACGCCGACGACGACACGGTTACTCTAGCCAATAATGGAATCATGCATCTATTCAGTAATATAAAATACATGTTATCCGGACAAGAGATAGAATATGTGTTTCATCCCGGCCAGGCCAGCACGATGTTCGGACTCTTGACGTATCCGGATGATTTTTCGAAATCCAGAGGACTTAATCAGTTGTGGATGAAAGACACCGTCCGCCCTGCTAACGCCGGCGCCGCCGCGATATTCGACTACGTCGTCAAGACGTCCAGACCTAAAGGAACGTTTTCGTTCAGGATACCTTTGAAACACATCTTCGGATTCGTGGACGATTACAACAAGATCATGTACGGATTCAAACACAATCTGACGTTGATTCAAAAAGGAAATGACAACGCAATAGTGAGACTCACTGCGACCAATGCAGGTAAGATAACTCTACAGAAGATATCGTGGTTCGTTCCGCATGTGGAGCCTTCGGTCGCAGAGAAAACGCGTCTCTACAAGATCATAGAATCTAAGAGTAAATTACCTGTGGGATTTAGAATGAGACAGTGTGACACGGCTAGCATTCCACCCTCCACGAATCACTTCGATTGGAGACTGACGGTGAAATCCGCTTCTGAGAGACCGCATTTCATCATGGTTACGTTTCAGACTGATAAGGACGGGTCTCAGGAAAAGAATGCATCGCTGTTCAATCACTGCCATTTGAGAAACATGCAAGTGTTTCTGAATGCCACGAGATATCCAGCAATCGATTACAATGCGTCATTCGACAAGAACGATTTCTGCAGACTGTACAGCGACGCCGCTGATTTTAGAAAGAAGTATCACGGTCTAGACGAATTGATGAGCAACCCTAATATATCCCCCGGCGAATACAAGTCAATGTATCCCATGTTCATATTCGACGTTAGTAAACAGAGTGAACGACTCAAGAGTAGCGTCTGAGACATTCAGATCAAGATGCAATTCGATAGGAACGTACCAAGAAAAACCGAAGCCTTCACCCTGGTCCTGTTGGATAGAGAATTACAATTCAAATCGGATGGAAATAAGATATTGATCATTCGATGAGAGACGTGTGTGAAAAAAAAAAATATATATAAATAAAAATTTTAAAAAATTATTATAAAAATGAATGATAAAGAAACAGAATACTTAAGAAGAAACAGACGTGTTTTGATTAAAAATATTTCACAAGATTCATTAGCAATAATTCTAGACACTTTAGTCGAAACAGAACCTTTGATATTGACTGATTATATGAGACGTGAAATCGAAAGTAAAATCTTGATAGAAGATAAGACCAGAAAACTTATAGACATGTTGACGTATAGAGGACCGACTGCTTTTCGAGAATTTATAAAAGCTCTTTGAAATGCTAAAATAGATGTCGACGCGTGTTTCGAGATAGGTGATCCAATTTCACGAGATGAAACATTATGAGAAATAACGTATTAAAACAAACCCCCCCCCCAAAAAAAATAAAAGTAATGAGATCTAGAGAGATTGAACATCTTTCTAAATCTCATTACTTTTTTTTGGTTTTTAATAATCACACATTATTTTTTTTAATTAATTATTTCCATGCGTTCACTGTTTGTTCAAAGGATCTAGTTCGATCAGTAGACTCACCACAGAACTGGCGGCTTTGGGATTATTGGTTTTCGTAATGTAATTAATCCTGTCTCCGGCGTTCACTTTGAGAGGCATGCCGAACGTGCTAACATTCGCGTGTTGATTCTCAGTCTTTTTGACGCTGTATTTCTTATCGCTCTCTACGCCATTCACCACGAGATTGACGACCACTCTGTTATTCAAATCTGAGGAAGCCAGAGCCATTCGAATGATTTCACCTCCCAACGGCATGGGATATCCCACCTGACCATGTTTCAATCCGCTACCTCCGTTTCTGAAAGACCACTCGTTTTTTCCCTCCTCTAATGTGCCGGCCTCCTCGGCCCACACGGTGATCAATTTTCTAGCATATTTGAGTCTTTCCACCACCGAAATCAGGGTGCAGGCGTCCGTCATGTTCACGGGATCCGGTAGATTCATGAGCGTGTGTCCACCCATGTCTAGTTTACTTTCCATGATGTCGCCCTTTCTCCAGACCGAGTTGTCATCCACGTACTTCCTGCTGACCGCGCTAGAATCGAATTTGGGATCGTGATTGAATAAATTCTCACCATTCATGTTGATACCACCCTCCATGGTTCTGCCAGATTGTTTGTTCAGGTACTTGCGATTCTACATATTCTTGTGATCGTATCACGGCAGAATCTACATAGCCCTTGTTGACTGCGGTTGAGTCCGCATCCGTGTCGTCGACCTTCGACAGATTCAATATCTTGTTGAATCCCGCATTCAGATCCGATTTCATTTCTCGTCCATCAGACTTTCTCTGTTCCAAATCTATGTAGTGTTTGGTCGCCACGTCCTTGGGATACGTGGGAGTGGCCACGTTCGTTATCTTGTTAGAATTGGCGTTCAATTCCGAGTGCATCGTTTTCTGAACGTATCTATTTCTCAGATGTTCGCTGAATCGCGCGTGAGAGTCGTCCGCGTGTTTCTTGGTCACGGCATCAGTGGGATCTATGGGATTTGCGACGTTCACCAAACGTTTGGATTTCTTTTTTCTTTTTAAACTAACTCTCTCAATGTCTCTATCGATTTCCATAATCTTGAATCCGTCTAATTCCTCTGGATTTTCTGGAATCCTATCATCCTTAATCATATCTGGAATCCTATCTTCCTCAATCATATCTGAAATCCTATCATCTAAAGTCCAATGTCCGACTGCCAAAGTGTTTATTTTATCGTCTAACACGAATCTCTTATCGTCGTCGGCCGTCAGCGAAATCTTGTTGACTATTTCGGTATACAAGTCATGATTTTCGCTTCGAATTGATTTCATAGTCTCATATACCGGACCACTTCCTAACAGACAATCTTTATACTCTTGGAAAGAGATGTTTTTCTTCACCACGCACGCTTTAACCCCTTTGCACTTCTTGATCTCTTCATCTTCTAGATGATAAGCATACAGTTTGGGTCTCAAGCCCACGAATTCGACAATTTGTTTACCGCCGCTCTCGTCCTTAAATTTACCTAACACCTTCTTGTTGTCGTTCGATTGAATGTTGGACGGGTGATCGATGGGATAATTGCTCATGTCGAACCACGCGGCCACGTCCGGAGATATATCTTGATAGACATCTTTTGTCTCCATCTCGTAAACTAAACTGTCTGTGTCGTTTAACAGTAGTTTGGCTTTATCACCAAATTTTCGTTTGACGTAATCGTAGTGAAACTCGTACATCAATCGTTTGCTGATATCTAAGATGATCGGTCCGAGATAATACGGTTTGTCGAACTTCAGGTGCGTCTTTTGCATGTGAACGGCCACTAGATTTTCATCGAATATGGTTCTGTGTTTGTAATTGGGTTTCACCACTAATTCTTTAGCTCTTTTCTCAGATGTGACGAGTCGAACGTCGGTTCACTTACTGATGTTTTCCATCGATTTTCCGTACACGCAGTTGTTCATGAGTTTGAAGAAATCTTTTTCGAAATCGTTCTCGGCTCGAATTCTGAGATTTGTGTTGAGATCAATGTATTTTTTCATCCAAGACTCTTCGTCGAATCGAATGATGCGATATATGTTGACTAATTTCATCCCGTAATCGACGTATTGTTTTAAATTCTCACTGTAGATGACGTAGTTACGTTTGTTAAATAAATTGGGAATGAGTTTTTCTTCGTCTCCTTTGTTCGGTTCCATTCGTTCGGGTGCTAGTGGATAATCGTTTTGTAGATCATGTAATTCTTCCGGATAGTTCAAATCAACTTCTAAAATGCAAGGATAGTCTCTCCATTTTTGCATCTCTTCCTGTTCCATTACCCATTTGAAATTTCCAATCGGTAAAGGATGACTCATAGCCCAACCATACAGTTTATTAGCGTCCCAATACTGTATGTATTTATTCGACCGTTTCGAATCAAAACCTTCTTTCATGTAGGGATTGTTAGCTTCAGAATATCTGTGGGAGATCATCGAGACGCCACCTCTCTTAGCTCTTTCGAACATGAGCAACATGTCCACGTCGGATAATAATTCCAATTGGACTTTGGTGGTCTTCAACAGAGCGTCCCACGCCAGACCATGTGCGGTGAAATACCAAGCAGGATCCAGAATGTAATTTCGTCGACAGACATCTCGAAAATTTTCGAACACGTCTGCCAAGAGCAGAACGTCAGTCTTCAGATAGAGATCGTGATAATCTCTCATGGTTTTCATATCGAATGATTTCCACACGTTTTTAGCGTGTTCGTAATTCTCGTCGGAAATGTCGGATTCATATAATTTTGAATAAAAATCTTCTTTTGAAGGTAGTGCGCTGTCGTCGAATCTCTTTAGATCGTTCATGTAATCATAAGGATAGACTCCTTTCCTCAACATAACGTCTATTCGTTCTCCGAAATGTTCGCTCGTGATTTTTATCCTTGCTCATGTTATCGACTAATTTTTCCAGAGCGGTCGACATGAATTTAAAACTGTCGATGGAACGTATGCTTCTACGAATGGATTTCATTTTTTCTTCCAACGTCTCTCCATCGATTACTCTTTTCTTCTCCATGACCTTCCATTTCGTGAATGAAATGTATCTTTCTTCGCTGTTCGCGATGCAATTTAATTCTTCGTGGGAGGTGCCTAGATTTTTCACGAACAGATGACTGTCGTAACCCGAGAGATTGTGAAATATCACCGGATAGAAAACGGCGTCTCGATATTTTAAATTACACTTGCTGTGAGCCGGATCGCGATACAGACCTGTGTAATGATCGTGGTCTCTAACCTTCTTATTTTCCTCCGAATTCTCGTCGAACGATTGTCTGCATATGTGACATTCGGTGGCTCTGTTATTTTCGTCCTGCTGCTCTCGCGTGATGATCATTTTCACCGGAGTTTTGAATTTCTTGTATAACATTTGAATTTTCGATTCTAACTCTTCCACGAACGTTTGAGCCACGTCGTCGTCTTCGCACTGTTTCGTGTAGATGAAGGGACCCATGTCGTGTTGTGAGTCGAAAGCACATTTCATGTAAATGCAATAACCCGAAGGCGTGTGTTTTTGATATCTTTCGACGTAACTTTGAAGAGCATTAGGTTGGCAGGAACTCATTTTCACGGTGAAACATTCGAAATCGGCGTACACGACGAATGGTACTTTTAACCTTCTATTGCGATTTTCAAACTTCACGATGGTGTTAGGTTTGGGCATTTCGATGGCGACACCTTGATTTTCGTTGCAATATTCCTGATGTTTCGCTAACGATTTTTCGCTCTGAAACATGTTCATGCAGTTGCAACATAAACATATCTTATGCTCATGTTTATTATTTTGTCTCGACAGTAATCGGCTCAGATTTTTAACCCAACAATAATGACGATTGTCACCATTCGAAATCAATAATAAAATAATCGTCTTTTCTCTTTCGAGATACGAAGTCTGTCTGAGAGGATAGATCGTTCGTTTTTCATCGTCGAATCCCAAGACGCTCACCGCTATGGTGGGATTTTGAGCCTCGAAACGTTCGATGTGTTTTAACTGCGTTGGAAAAGTCACTCCGGTCCAATCGAGATTTTTAGAAGTCTCCTCGTGACGAGAAACTCTATCGGAGTGCATTTGGACAGGGTATAAAGCGGAAGTGACTGCCCATTTAAAACACTGATCATCTTTATTTCTCACGTTGACCACGGAGTGTTTTTAAGCTAAGAAATGCGGTAATTCCACGTAGGAAGACCCTTTCAATGAATCGTTTCTAGTTATATGAATTTCGAGTTTCAACACCTCATCAAACGTCCAATTACTACCTTCATGTTGATAATTCGCGAGAGACGTCAACATCTTGTCTTTCATCTTTTCGAAAACATCCAATAAATCTGAACCTCGAAGTACTGGCATAATAAATACGTTATGGGGCTTTAAGTGGGCGGATATGATGTGATATAAGGCTCAGCAAGATCGGCCTCGCCTAATATTGATCTCACTTCGCATTATATCACACCATATCCGCCCACCGAAAGCTCCATAACTTATACTGTACCGCTGGTGATGTGGGCACATTGTGCACTAGCACACCAGCACGTATCGGCACATCCAGCTTGTGCATATGTGCTACATGTAATGTGTTCATATTGTGCACTAGCACACAAACACATATAGGAAACTCAGAATAATTTATAGAGAGATCGGAGAAGTCATAACATAGACAGCACAGAACAAGGAGTGGAGAGAATAAAAAGCTGTATGGAAAATACTGGGATGTGCAGAAGCAGGGGATTCCAAAGAAATCTGAATTAGTAAAACAATTGTCGGATTGTTTGTGGTAATTTTGGGTAACAGTAAATTGATTCTTATGCAAAGAAACGCACCATATACCACGACATGCTAGTTTTATAATAATCCAGGTGATATTAGAAGCCTTTATGACGCAAAAGCACTATGTGCTCCTCTTAAAAGGGATTATCAAGGAATCCGAACTAGCACATGTGGTCTGGGTGGTTGTGGTAATTCTAACCGATGAGTCTGGGTAATTAGATTGACTCTTATCAAAGGAACGCACCTGTTATTGGAAAAAGGAGGATTCTGGTGAAATCTGTACCAAATAAAGTGATTTGGGGTTGATTGTGGTGAATTGGGGGGATTGTCAACTATGTGCTACAGTAGAAACTAAAATGGTGGATTCTGATATACAAAATTGACGAAGGAAACACTATCATCCAGATAAAATGTGCTGCACATGCGCACTAAAACCCTGTATCACTATTGTACGTCACAAAATGACGCCATTGGGACACGTGACTATGACGGCAAATGAGATCACCACATGAGGTCCATTAGATGGAGTCGGAATGAAATATTAATAGGGATGCGCCTATTATATAAAAAAATAGTATATCATGTTCTCAGACCACCAACCCAACCCCCCGTTTTATGGATCTCATCTGATAGATCTTATGTAACGTCATATTACATGACCCAGTGGCACCATGTTGTGTTGTCATGGTCAAAACACAGATAATTCATATACAAACCAAGGTCAAATTTAGTACTTTAACAGGTACATTTGTTTACCCAGCGTCGTGGTATTTACATGCACATTAATCAGTAATGACACAACCGCTAATGACAAACATTGGTGCAAATTACAGCATTTTAAATAAGCTTTCAAAAAATCATAACCTTCAGAATTCCCTAATGGAGGGTGGGGGATGGTACACTGTCTATGAACAGCTCACGAACTATGAGACAGTAGTTCAAATGACGAAGTAATTTTAATTTTCATTCATTTACAAATGCCATTCCATCTATCAGAGGCGTAACGCCTAACAACAAGGTTAGGGTGTCTCCTACGGGCCCCCAACAATTTCACGTTTTTTTGGAGGCCCCAACATTTTGGGAAAAATCATTATTATCCCTTTGATTCCTGGTGGTATCTTCCATATTAGTTCAATGACAGCAACCGGAAGAGTCCATGTTCATTATTTAGGGGTAGACCAATTAATATTTTCAATGTGCAGCCTTGGGGCTGCACGTTGAAAATATTGATTGGTCTACCACACACATGCACTTAGCATCCATCCTATTTAATGGAATTATGGCGGGTCATGTTCCTGGCTGGAAGGGTTAAGGGTCTCAAAAACAGTGTTGTAGTTGAAACATTGAGGTTCGATGCTTCAATACCAGCTTGCATAAAGAATCGGGGCGATATTCTCTGAAGCCTGAAATTACGGAGTCATGGCAACATGAGACAGCAGTTCAAATGAAACAATTTCAATTTTAATTCATTTACAAATGCGGATGCATTCTGTACAAGTTGTTACATCAAACCATCGAAGCAGTATCCGAAAGCAACCAATGCTACCATGACTCCTTCTCTATTAAGGTGCTGACCAACTAACGAAGGAACGAGCACAGAAACGAACGAAAGTGCAAACGAAAATCACCATCAGGAAAATTTTAATTAATGATGCACCGGGTTTTCGTTAGTTATATTTTTGACTATAACGTTCTTTAGCTAGTCAAGGCCGGATGGATTTTATACTGAACAGAATGTTTGTACCCACAATCAGTGTGCTAGAATATTGCCTTCTAATGTACCGAGTAATTACAGTATGTGGCCTAGGGACCCCCAATATTACTGTTACGCCATTGGCCTAGTGGTTATGTAAGCTCGGTGGCCCATTAGTTTGTACATTGGACTCAGAATGTTGGTATGTTCTTTCCTTCTCACGTCAACTGCGTTGTGCCCATCGACAAGGAACCGATGCTATTTGCCAACGTGGGCGGACGATGTCGTAATGTGTCACGGTCATCTGCAGAATAAGGTCCCAATAATGTGATGCTACCCTGCACGCGTTTCCAATTTTATTATTTAAAATATTAATATTTAAAATACAAATGGGTCAAACTTAGTTTATGTCCCCCTCATTAAAAATAGCTGGTAGAGCACGACCCAGTGGGCGCCAAAACCTATGTCTAACCCACATGAAATTCGTCAGTATTACTACAAAAAACATTGTTCACAAAAGGTAGGGGATATCCAAACTGAAGTTGATATTTTCGGAAAATGGTATTGGATACGCGTGATTGGAAGCATCAGTAAGTTTAGTGTGGATCATGAATGTCACCGGCCCACGAAAACTTCGTGTAGGTTTTTCGCATGAGCGCCACGTAAATGTCCGGGGTACGTTTTGTAATTTTCATTTGTACAGGATGGGCTTTTTTGGAGGTCTCATCGTTCTTTTCTATAATCTCGTTCATCAATAGTTTCTGGTCCAAACGTAAATTTTGAGGTATGCGAAGACTGACACGTGACGAACGTTTACGTGCCGTTGGCATGTTGGAAGCTGGCAACAGACAGACTGCAGTTGCTCAAATTCTCAACGTTACTCAATTGGTGATTAGCAGGTTATGGTCTCGCTACCGTCAGACAGGCAGTATTGATGACAGACGTCGGTGAGGTCGTCCAGGAGCGACAACTGCTAACCAGGCTCGTTCATCCGAACCACAGCATTACGGAACCGCCATCAAAGTGCCTCAGAAATTGGACAACCGCTGCACCGAGCGACAGATGTGCGAGTCACTGGTCAGACTATCCGAAATCGCCTACACAGCTGGGATTTGTACGCTCGACGACCTCGAATAATTCCACGTTTGACTGAACGTCACATCGCAGCAAGGTGTAATTGGTGTGGAGCACAACAGCGCCGAGCCAATTGTCGGTGGAGCAACGTCGTGTTTTCCAATGAATCGAGGTTCACTCTCGACTTCCACGACAGGCGAAACAGTGTGTGACGGTGGCGGAACGAACGGTACCATGACGTAACCGTTAGGCAGCACGATCGTTTTGGTGGTGGGTCGGTTTTGGTGTGGGGAGGCATAACCATGACACGCAGAACAGCATTACATGTCATCCATGGGCGTTCCACAGGGCAGTACTACCGTGACAACATGTTAGCAGCTCATGTGGTGCCATTTGCGCGACGTCACGGCCGTCGATTCATTTTCCAAGATGACAGTACAGGAGCACACAGGGCCTGTATCGCTGAAATTATTCACGAGATGTCACAGTGCAATGCCTCAACCACAAGTGTCTTTTTCATGAAAATATAAATCTATTTCTTCATATATCTCACTTTTATCAAATATCCTCTACTTTCTTTAATAGTATATTTAGAGAAATCACGATTAGGCGTTTTTATCTTTGAGCTAACCTTTTTCCACTCTGTTCTCTTTGTAGACACCACCGTACACGTGCTATCTTGATTGTGGCATCTGTCGGCACAGTTTTTAATGTAACCCTGTCTGCATTTGTAACCTACAGCTTGAATGTGATTTACGCCGAAATAATCCGTATATTTGAAGTTTCCAGAAGGCAAGCATCGTTGTTGCTGACGGTGTATTTTCTTGTGAAAGGCGTTTTCAGTAAGTAATTATTTTGTATACCGTACACACTGTTCCCTATACGGCAGGGCTGCTGAAGCGTCAGATTCCGCTCCTCACTGCTCTAGGCATTTCAATAATGTAAGCCAGACACTCTCTTCAAATGCGAATGTTCTTTAACTCAGCTTTCTAATCCATAACATGTATTATTACACGCCTGGTCTATGAAATCCGCATCTACAGCAACGCTAAACCATGCTGAAAATGAAAATCTGTTCCGCGCATATGTGCGGAACGGAAACCGTTGACGGACTATTTTAAAATACAAGCGAAATTCACTGGAATGTTCTACAAATCATGCAATGTAATTACAATTTGAATCGCTAGCGATAGCTAAAAATTGTCCCCTGAGTTCCAATGTGTTCTATGTGCCAGTAGGCACATAGAGCACATTGGAACTCAGGGGACGAAATAGTAACACGGGTTACCCTCACAAATTTTGTTGACGATAAAATGTGCTGTTTTTGTTGACAGTTGTCAAATGAATTGCTAAGTGTATTTTAATAATTGTTTTTACAGACGTGAAGGCGTGTAATAAACAGAGAACGACACGCGTGTGTAAATGGGGTAATCGACATGGCACTTGTGCCATCGCGGAAGGATAAAACTCGAGGCCTGCGGCCTCTCGTTTTATCCTTCCACGCTGGGATTCGTGCCATATCGATTAACCCATTCACACACGCGTGTCATTCTGTGTATCTACATTTTCCAAGCCCATTAAAAACATACATTATCTGAACAAAAATTCCGCCAAGAAGTACCCTCTGATGCCGGATTTTCACATTGCTCCAATTTCAGAACGCATCACTTAAAGTCGAATACACTGTGTTACCGTATATACTGTACTACATGGAAATCAGCGAGAAATTCTCGTCTTCAAATTTCCCGCGTGTATTGCGGAGGTTCGAACCCACACCGTAAAAGAGAACTTCTCGCTGATTTCCACGTAGTGCAGTGTACTGACTTAATAGAGAAAATTATATGATGAATTAATGAAAAATTGAGTATTCCGCCCGTGTGTTCTGTACGGGCCAGGTGCATCCTTGGTTAACTTGCATTCCCTTTCTAGAGTATGTCGGTGGCCGAGTTGTGTGCGGGGCTCAGTAGAGTTTCGCTCGGCGGTTGGTGCCGAAGGAAACTCTCTTTGGCGGCGTTGGTTTGAACCACAGCCATGCACGCGAGAAATTTGAAAAAGACAACTTCTCGCCGATTTCCATGTGGTGCAGTATATACAGTAACACAGTGTATCCGACTTTAAATGATGCGGTCTGAAATTGGAGCAGAAAACAAAAACGTCGTAAAAAAGTATAAAGTCGAATTATGATAAAAATAAAACGCTTATAAAAAGGATAGAAAAAGGCAACCGCGCAGTTGAAATAAAACAATTTTGTGAGATAATAAAAACTCAAAATCTGAACGATTTTATTTAGGAGCAGATGTATGACATAACTTCAATACACTTTTCGGGGGAGAAAAATCAGCCATTTCTGGCGAGATAGAATCGCAGCCCATTTCATGTGCATCCGCATGTGCGCATAAACTGAACAGCCAAGGCTACTGGTTGGAATGTCAACCAAAATTGCTGCTTGTACAGAAAGCATCCACGAAATTCCGGGGAAGTGAATTTTGACCATTTTATCTACAAAAAGACTGCAATATTGGAATCGGTCGTTTCATGTTCCTCGTTATTGACACGACAGTCCAAATGACGTAACAAGTCAGGTGACGCAATTTGGTTGACATGAGGCTTGGTATGCGATCTGGGAAATGAGGAAATAATCCACTGTCCTTACTACACGAGTTCTAACCCTTTACCCAACGCAACGGCAAAAACCGGCCAGTGCTATTCACAAAAATCGCGAATTAATTTTCCTTATTTTTTTTATTTTGTTTCTCAAAAACATAGGTTATGATCCCTCTTTGGAACGAGCTCGTTCCAATGAGGGGTCATAACCTATGTTTTTGAGACAAAAAAAATTTTAAAAAAAGAATTTTGTTTGCAAGTGTCGTCTGCTTTTCATGTTAGGTAAAGAGTTCAATAAATAATTAGTTGCATGCATTTATTTTTTTCCAGGCGCTATCAGCAATGTTTTGTTCGAGAGATTTGGTCTTGGGACATGCTTGTTGTTCGCGGGAGTTGTTGGCGCCGGTGGATGTTTGGGTGCAGCATATACATCGGACGTAAATTTGTTTATTATTTTTATTGGAGTTTTGACTGGTACGTAATATATTTTATTACGCTTTTAAAATTTTACAAGCTTCCTGATTGGTCAATAACCAATGCATCCAGTGCGATACATTTAACTCCAACGGGGTGTACGAAGTTCAACGGGATGTGTGTAAATATCGGGTGACATCTAAACGGGGTGGACAGACATTCTATTGTACACTTTTCCGATTTCCTTTTCACCCATCGCCTCAAACATTTTCGTCAGTAATTATAAACATTCAGACTCAAAACTAAATGATAACAATATTGTTTCATGAGAATATTTCTAACACTTGAAATAAAACCTCTGTGCATACCCTCAACGTCCGATTTTACAGTCGAGAAGTAGAGCTGTAGGTTAACCGAAACCGAACCGAGGTTTTTAGTTTTCTGTAAAAACCGAAACCGAAACCGTCGACATCCCGTAATCTAAGGTTTTTCGTTTTTTTATTGAATACTCTCTTGCTGCAGAAATTCACAGAATGTAGCCATCCCAGAGTAGTGAGAGTACCCAGACACTGCCAATGGCAGTGTCTGGGTACTCTCACTGCTCTGGGAAGGCTACATTCTATGAATTTCCGATATTTCAGTTTAGTTGTGTTTGCAGCTTTCCTCAAGTTGCGTGTAGATGTCAGACCTCGAAAAATGTCCAAGCACAATAAAAGTTCTGTATATTTAGGTAATTATTATATTGGCCTTCCTGATTCTTCATGTATTATAGCTTATTTCGGGCATTCATTGAGTTTCACTCAATTTCACTGCCATTCAGTTATGACTCCGGACATAAGAATGAGTGTTATTGAATTTTATTTGGCCTCATGAACAAACTGAAAAGCGAACCGAACCGAGGTTTTACTCCACCTGAAAAACCAAAACCGAAACCGAACAAGAAATTTAAAAACCTACAGCTCTATCGAGAAGAGGAAATATGTTGTGATGTTTTTACACTACAGATCATTGCGGATTCGAAAAACATGCAATCTCCTAATATGAATTGTCTCTTCCGTGAAACTTATTAAAGCACTAGTACAAGTTTAAATTTATTTATTTATTAATTTATGTATTGGTGTTTAAGGTCACATATATTTGCACAATGGCTAATCATGACCACGCCACTTTTACGGGTCGGGGAAGTCGGTGTACACGGAGAGAACCACCGAGAAACGGCGAGCAACTGTCAGCTACCAAACATTCTAACTCCACACAAGCAGGGTTAGCATTGGTTGAAGACAAGTGCGTCGTCGACGTGCAGTACGCCTTAACACCCAGCGCCAACGTGCTCCCACGTGGGCAGTGGGACTGAAGAGTCTTGCCGAAGGACACAACGCGGTTGCCGCAGGTGGAATTCGAAGCGAGGAACTCTCGGCTTGCAGCCTGCACCTCTGCCTACTGAATCCCCGCGCCCAGCACACAAGTTTGAATGTAGTGTCCTCGCTTCTTGAAGACGCACAATGCACCACTGTATCGAATAAAACACTAATAATCAACTTGTGTCCCACAATAATAATGAGGCGCCATTTCCCAGTGTCCTTGAACTGAAGTCTTCGAAATGTCAAAGGGAAATAACTCCAAATCAAATAAAATTGTTTCGTCTGCTTGACGAAATGTCTCTTAAACGGATTGCTTGTCATTCCGACGAAGAGTTATTAATAGAAAGTTTACCAGTTGACATCTTCAAGCTGTTTTAGGTTTCAATTATTCCTTTCTGAAGTTAAGGCGTTCTTGTTGAATAAGAAAGAAACGTGTTAAGAAAGAAACGTGTTTCTTTCGGTTTCTCAATTTTTAACAAGGTTTTCGTCACTGGAATGCCGTTTGTGGTTTATATAATAAAACAAAACTCGACACACTAATGGGGCAGGGTAATAAATTCATCACACGGTGTTTCAGCAACCTCAGAAAATACGGATCTCAGAAATGTAGTACAGTCCCGTAACCCTGCTGAAATGGCGTGTAACTAATAGGGCTGTCACGATTTTTTATTTTAGGAATCGATTAATCGTCGCAAATAATCGATTAATCATACCTAGATGACCCCCATCCCCTCTCCCTCTCTTTGAAGTCGATAAAAATGAAGTTCAAGTCAGCTGACCTACCTCAAGTAAACAAAGAAGACGATCAACTTTTAGGGACATTCAAAGCTTTGATGTTCTGAACTTTTGAACCGTCAGTGTAATAATCAAGACCGGTCGGCAGTTGCGAACTTCGCAACTGCCGACCGGTCTTGATTATTACACTGACGGTTCAAAAATTCAGAACATCAAAGCTTTGATGAATGTACATGGAAGACAAATGCTTCCAACGGCTTCTTGGGGCTTAACATCGATGTTCTTAACTCTTTACCTTTAGAAACAATAGTTTTTTCATCAAATTTTCTTTTAAGTATTAAACATCTAAAACGGGATACAATTTACCGATTATTCGACAACGAAAAATACTAATCGATTTCGCCGTGACCGATCAACAATCGATTAATCGTGACAGCCCCAGTAACTAATAATACTACCGATATGTTCGGAAATTCGGTTATTGTATTCTTTGTTTTTCAAGCCGCCCATTGAACAATTTTTTCTACGATAGTTTTAGAACGACCCTTCTTTCCTTTGCAGTGACGCGCTGCAGTTCTTCATTTTGACACCCTGCCTAATCGTGGTAATGCACAATATCAGTTTATAACGCCGTGAGAAGTATTAAAAATACACATTATAAACGTTATATAAGAAATGAAATTAAACAACTGCCGCCTTATCGGAGTGTGAATGTGGGGTGGGGTGTTAAGTTGTATGAAGTGTTTCAATTTAATACAGGACATAGTCTCCTCACTAATATAGTTATCATCTCCGGGTATTCCGGTTTCCACCACCCGTAAAACTGTCATGGTCACGACTAGCCATTGTGCATAAATATGTGACCTTAAACACCAATTAATAAATAAATAATATCATATCATTATCACCATCTCAACTTCTGCGGACACGACAGACTCATTATGTCAACAAAGGCTAATATACGAGGGCTTCAATACTGAACAGAAAAACTACTGTGAACAAAGCACATGCTAACTTTTTGACAGTTTCTGCCACATTAAGGAACTGAAAGTGAACGAAGTTCGATTTCTTTGAATTATTTTTTAAAACCAGTTCTAGGACCGTGATCGACCTCCGTGTTTAAAATTTGTCCCAGACTTTCAGCGAACTTCCTTAACCTTTCAGCCAATTTGTACCACAATTAATTACAATGTGTATTCCACGTTACCCGATACAACATATACTTGCAAAATGTCATAGATGCACCACGCGTGGAATCAGGCATACGTGCAAGAATGTCATGTATGAACGCATAAGCTATGAGGGTAATAAGCAATGTTTTTGACGCAAAAAATAAAAAAAAATAATGAAAATTGAATGGCAATTTTTGTGAATAGCGCTGTCGGTTTTGGCCGTCACGTTGCATAAAGGGTTAAAGAAAAATATTATCTTTGGCGGTCGGCTTACATTCTCGCTTGAGGCGAGTAGAGTAAAAAGGAGCTTTCGAGCACGCTAAGCCCCTTAGGTAATTTCTCGCGATTTTCGAGCCTTTTTCTAGATACAAAATACGAGGCCACTTTAGACTTCTCGCAAGGTGGGCTGCTGGTGTGGCACAAATCGACACGCGACATTTGTGAGTCAGAAATTGGATGGGAAATCCAATCGCCGAAAGAGAGACTATGATGATTTATCCCATCTTGTCGATCGTATCTCGGAAATTGAGCGATATAAAAAATCTAAGAAAATCGTAGAAAATTGCGGGATCGTTCAGTTCGAGCCCAGTCGGGGAATTCATCGAATTTCTCCACAGGATGGCGGTGGAGATACGCGAAATTTCAGAATTCGTTCGAGGATCTGCAGAAAGTTTTCCTGAAAGCGCTTTCACGCAAAGTAAATTCCAATGTTAAAAATGTATCGAGTGGGTTCGAACTGGATGATCCGGGGATTTTCTACGTTTCTATTTGGAACGGCGATAAGATGTTGTATCCTTCCATCTCTTGGCTTTATTTTCAGTGCAAAACTAATGGGAGGATTTTGAAAAATGTCAAAAAGCCCAATTTTTCCAGATCGGTGAAATCACGTCGATATATTCTCTGTGAGCTCCGTGATGGATAAAATCACATCGTTCCATGGCTGTCGGATATTTATTACACGCCTGTGTCTATGAAAACCTCATCTACAGCAACACTACACCATGCAGAAAATGAAAATCTGTTCCGCACATATGTGTGAAACGGAAATCGTTGAAGGACTATTTTCAAAATAGAAGCGACATTTCACTGGGGCTTTCTACAAATCGTGCACCGCAACTACAGTTTGAAGCGCTAGCAATAGCTGAAAATCTTTCCCTGAGTTCCCATGTGTTCTATGTGCCAGTAGGCACATAGAACACATAGGAACTCAGGGGACGAAATAGCAACGCGGCTTCCCCTCGCAACTTTCGTTGCCGACAAAATTTGTTCTTTTTGTTACAACTTATCAACTATGTTGCTGAGTGTCCTTCTATTTATTTATTTATTTATTTATTTATTGATGTTTAAGGTCACATATTTATGCACAATGGCTAATCATGACCGTGACAGTTTTACGGGTGGAGGAAGCCAGAGTACCCGGAGAGAACCACCGAGTAACGACGAGCAGCTGCCAGCTCCCCAACATCGTAACTCCGCACTGCAGCACAGGCAGGGTTAGATTGGTTGAAGACATGCGTACCATCGACGTGCAGTACGTCTCAGTACAAGGCGTCATCGTGCCCCCACCCGGGCAATGGAGATGAAGTGGCTTGCCCAAGGACACAACGCGGTTGCCGCAGGTGGGATTCGAACCGAGGACCTCTCGGCTTGCAGCCTGCACCTCTACCTACTGAGCCACCGCGCTCCCGAGTGTCCTTCTAATAATGGTTTTTATACTATTCAAAAAAGTAGAGGATATTTGATAAAAGTGAGATATATGAAGAAATATATTTATATTTTCATCAAAAAGATGCATTGCACTGTGCCATCGGGTGAATGATTTCAGCGATAGTTGGGTGTATGACAAGCACACATTCCACGCACTGAGCTGTAGAATTAATGGACAGTCAGTCGGAGAACTTATCACATTCACTCAGGGGGCGAAATAGTAGCACGGGTTACCCTCTCAAATTTGGTTGGCGATAAAATATGTTGTTGTTGTTGTTGATAGTTGTCAAATGAATTGCTGAGTGTCCTTCTAATAATTTGTTTATAGTCACGAAGTCGTGAAGGCGGGTAATAAACACAGAACGAAACGCGTGTGTGAATTGATAGTTGTCAAATGAATTGCCGAGTGTCTTTTTAATAATTGGTTTATAGTCGTGAAGGCGTGTAATAAACACAGAACGACACGCGTGTGTGAATGGGTTAATCGATATGGCACTTGTGCCATCGCGGAAGGACAAAACTCGAGGCCTACGACCTCTCGTTCTATCCTTATGCGCTGGCACTCGTTCCATGGCTGTCGGATGTATCCTCTCGGGGAAACAAACAACAAAAATACTAACTCAGCTACTTCACATGAATACATTTTGAGCACATCCGAAAATAATCACACACAGCTATTTTAAACTTTGAACAGAGGCGCGACACTACTCGCTGAATTTATTAACATTTGAGTTTAAATATTAGGTTTACGAGTCGATTAAAGAAAGAGAGTTGTCCGTTTAAAAAGATTAGCGATGCTAAACATGCTAGAATGTCTTTCTGTTGCAAATCAAGGCAAAAATGCATTTTTACGAGACGTTCATTCTCTACAGTGGGTTTGAAAAGATGACTACGTCACATACAAATCGTCAGAACAGAGCACGTGATGATCAATCAACCAAATCCTTGCAGATAATCTGTTTAAGCGGATTACTAATCCAGCTCAACGCATTATTAATCCATTTAAACAGATTACTAATCTGTTTAACAGATTCCTAATCTGTCCAAACAAATTACTGTCACAACAAAACGTGGCACTTAATCCAATTAACCTGATTAGTAAACCGTCTTACAGATTAACTAATCCATTTAAACAGATTACTAATCGGATTAAACAGATTAACTAATATGTTTAAACATATTGCCAATCGGATTAAATGGATTAGTAATTAGATTAAATGGATTACTAATCTGATTAAAGGGATTATTATCACAATGTCACGTGGCGCTTATACATTGCCGTACAGATCAGAGTAAACTCCTAGAAATTTTTATCTTCTCTCCAAATCTGAAAATAAATTGACTTGCTCTTCATTCAATATTAATTCTGTGCTATGATTCTCGTATTTATATTCAATCTTTATCACATCGACGTCTTTCATTTCGCTTGGGTGAAGTTTCAAACAAAAAAGATTTATTATCATATGCATTGTATGGAACGATTCTTTTCAGTTCTTTTTTTTCATCCCGTTTTCATTTCTTTTTGTGTGTGATTAATTTTAAAGGTTATTGAATTATTTGTCTTTTGTTTTTTTTATTTCCTATTATATATATGGAA
The DNA here is from genome assembly GCA_031216915.1 of Pictodentalium vernedei. Lineage (NCBI taxonomy): Eukaryota > Metazoa > Mollusca > Scaphopoda > Dentaliida > Dentaliidae > Pictodentalium > Pictodentalium vernedei. Next base: position 57,604,172 of record CM062289.1, read on the forward strand.
CATCTTTGTTAAACAAAATTATTTTTAAATTTTTTTTAAGTCAACATTATTTGTTATATACTGAGTCAAAAAAGAAAGTACAATAAACTTTGAGGAGCAATTGTTTTAGCATTATCGACTTTAATCCCAAACAAAGTACTGACTTATTTCGAGCCTATCTGTATGTATTTGCATAATTTCACGTTCTTACTGTTGCCAACGTCACGTCTGGACGTTTACTTATGCAGTCAAAAGCGTGTATGTCCAACGTTTGCTTCTTGGATGGTGCACGGACCTGATAAGTCTCTGGATGTCAACCTGTGGTATTGCGCTCCACTCTTGCCTTAGAACATTACGTAAATCGCTCAACGTCTGAAGATCACGAAATCGTACCCGACGGCAAAATTGTGCGATTGGCGACCAATCTGGCCAAAGTGGGGGCCAGGAAAGAAGTTCTATGCTCTGCTCCTCAAGAATGTCATGACCGATACGCGCCATGTGACATCGGGCATTGTCTTGCTGGAATAACTGCAATCCGACGTTAGCGTTGAACAACGAGGCAACAACAGTGTTAAGAATTTCGTCCCTAAAACGCTGTCCATTCAGATTACCATCGATGAAGATCAACTGCGTTCGATGGTGCAGGGAAATACATGCACAAACCATAACACTGTCGAAACAGTCGCAACCCCACACGCAAGCATTAAAAACCGTTCTCCTCGTCGACGATACACTCTTGCCCTACCATCAGCGCGCCGTAAACAAAATCGTGATCACTAAAAAGAACTATTCTCCCATGCTGCTGAGTCCAGCGAACACGCTGACGTATCCATTCCATTCTGACGGTACGATGACGTTGGGTAAGGATTGGTCCATGGTATGAACGCCTACTTCGGATGCCGTGTTCAGCGAGTCTGTTGCAGACAGTTTGTGCACTGATTCTTTTGTTAGTTCTACCAGGAGTAATTGCTGCTGCACTCGTCGCCAGACGGAAGCGATCCCGCAAGTGAGACGTCCTGATGTGTCGGTCTTGTGCAGGGGTCGTAACTCTTGGTCGACCTGAACGCGGTCGGTCGGCAGTAGACCCAGTGGTCTGTACCTTCCAATGAGGCGGCAAATATTGGCCACAGTGACTCCGAACTCAGTAGCGAGCTCATCTGGAGGTACCCCAGCCTCCTTCCTACCAATGGCACGCAACCTCTGATTTTCGGTTAATCTTGTCATTTTTTTTAAATGTCGGAAAACAAAAACTAGCATGTTTTCTCAATAACCCAGGCTCTCTAGCACAACATAGCACAAAAGAAAATCGTCGGTCACCCATTCAATTTGACATTCTTTGGTGGCACGTGCCATTTTGAAATCCGTAGCAAAATTGTATACGGTTGGGGGACAACAACAGCATGTAATTAAACTCTTTGCACGACTTCTTGTCCACAAACATGCAACATTAGAACTATTATATTTCATCCTTACTGCTATTTTATAACATTTGTTTCTATTATACTTTCTTTTTTGACTCAGAATATAAATGAATTTTGTTTGAAGGATTAAGCAGTTTTTTTTTATTTCTCATAATATGAGGTTCAGTTTTTTTTTCTTAATAAAAAAGAAAAAAGTATTGCAAGTTTGATCTCATTTTTGAAAGTTTGCAAAACAAATGAAATTTTTTACAAAGTATTAAAGCTTTGCCAAAAACAAAATTGAGAAATTTTTATAAAAAATTGGAAAGTTGTTTGAAAAGTTTGTAAAAAATAACAATTTTTATAAAATTTGAAAGTTATATATGGAGGATCTCAAACGAGTGATGTTTGGATATAAGATTTTTTGAAACTCGTTTGATGAATTTGATTCACAACGAGCCTTTAGGCGAGTTGTGAATCAAATTCATCAAACGAGTTTCAAAAAATCTTATATCCAAACATCACGAGTTAAAGATTCTGTATATTACATGAATTTTCGAATGTTTTTTACACTTTTTATTTAATTCATTGTCGCTAAATTCTCCCCAAACAACCGACAATCAGTTCGTTGGCTCAGACGCTTCACATCACGACGTCATGAATGCGCTTTACTTGCACCTGTTGTCGTAATTGACGTCATGTGAACGTCATGTAAAGAATACAATGCTGCTGCTGCTGCTGCTGCTGCTGCTGCTGCTGCTGCTATGGGACCACGCGCCGATTAGACACTAGTTGATAATCAGGAAATAAGACATGGATTGCTACGTCGAAATTAACGACGTTTCATGTGATATATCATATTAAGAAATGAAAATAAAATTGAAAGCTTGTAAAATGTTTTTTTGAAGTTTATGAAAAATGTCATTTTCATTAGAAGCATGCTACCCAGCTCAATTAAAAAGGCACAATAAGAATGCCTGTATCGCAAATCGTTGAGTTATCAAACTAAACCACAAAAGAAACGCAGAGTGTAAAGAGTGTCTTCTCGAAAGTCAAGGAGTGTACAAATCGACAAATACGATTTAAGCAACAAGTACGATATCCACACGAAAATAATCAATAACATTGCTTTATATAGTACGTGGAGAGTGGATTGTAACTAAATCACCCACGGAGTGGAGATATCACTCAAACCATAACTTTCGAATTTTGTACATATCGACAAAACACACAAGTAATGTTTCAGCCAATGGACCTCCGGGTTTAACCCGGAGGTCCATTGGCTGAAACTTTGCTTGTGCTGGGTATGCTTTGCAACAAATTTGCAATTATTCCTTGGGTGGAATCTCCACTCTGCAGGTGATTTAGTGATAATACACTCTCCACGTACTGTAGGCTGACGATAATAACAGAATCGTGCAATCGGGTGGAATAAACATGTTAGCTTACGCCATTATTCCATAAAGACGATGATTCCTCAAAATCAAGAAGGATTAGATGAGTACCTGAAACAACAAATTACTGGCATAGAAAATGTAGACGATTAGGAACAAAAAAGGATTTTTTTTAAATGAAAAGAAGAAAATGTACAATTCGTTATAAGTCTTTATTTTAAAACTATGTTCAAATAATTTAATCATTTGCCCTGCCTCTGGGTTTGATTGGTTGAAAGCATACAGCGTGAAAGTCGTCAAAATCGTATAAACCAAATCACGTAATGATTTGGAATGTCAACACGTTCGCACATGTATCCGATCCAACTTTGAAGACCCTGGAAGCCCCGCCCACTCAATCCAAATGTCACCGTGAGGGCGTGATGGCAGACTGATAGATGGATAACAAGCTTGTAAACAAGATCAATGATCGACTTTTCATCGCCTCCAGTCAGCAAGAATATAATAATTTCTCGGGAACGATTGAATTTAATAAAATATACCGAAGTGGGAGACGAATAAAATATTCATACATTCAAACATGATTTTGGGGGAACTTAAAAAAAATGTTTTTAATGATATTGTTACGTGACTTGCAAAATATCTGTCGTCTGCGATCGAAAATCAAAACAACAAACAATTTGACAATGATTGACGTGACCTGTTTGTGGCACACTTTCCTGAGTTTGACTGTTGTCTTTTGCGAAAATTCAAAGTTTTTTGTTCACGTACACATAGTTTATTATATTTTAATATTACAGCCGGATTAAATTATAAGAAGTAACTGTTGTTTTCCTTCGGTTTATGCGATATAAACCGAAAGTTTTCAGCATAAGCTTAATCATAATCGCGTAGCAAGTTATGATTAAGCTTATGTTGAAAATTTTCGGTTTATATCCATAAACCGAAGGAAAACAACAGTTATTTCTTAATTGATGAAACGAAAAAAAAAAATTTCCAATGGTTGTTTGTGATTTTGCATTCAGAGAAACACAACAAATGAACATGGCAATATAAGTATTTGGACTACATGAGATTTAAGAGATGATGTGAAAAGATGAATGAAATTTTAAAGAAATAATGAATGGAGAAATGTTTCAATTTTGATTGACAAATGTCGAAGAGATGGAAGTATGATGAAACAGATATGATTTGGGAGAAATAAAATTCACACCGCATATAAAAATAAATTTAAAAAAAATAAATTCAAAATAAATAAAATGAAAAATTCAAACATATCATAACAAACCTCTGTCTAACATCAATCTGTTGGATGTGGTCAAAGCATTGAAGATTAAAACATTTCTGTGGCATCTTTGTGAGATGCATTGACTAGAAAATCGTAAGATGACGATGAATGTGGAATCTTGAATCCAGACAATTTCAAGAGCGGTGGTACTCACTGGATGACATGGCTCAAGAACGCGAGAAGAAATTACTATTTGGAGAGTTCCTGAATCTGATCACCCGAAGAATTGATAGATTATTTAAAATCATTGATCTGTTACAATTATGTTGAACCTCAAGATGAAGTGTTTTACGTTCTCAAGAGATGGTCTTCGAGACTTCATTTCTAAGACATCCCCAGAAAAGACATCCTTTGAAAAAAATTATCATCTAAATATGAGGTAAAGAAAAAAATTCTAAAAAAAAATATTAAAATTAAAAAAAATGACAATCGAAAATTGTGAAGAACTGATGACATTGCGAAAAAAGAACGATCGCCATCAGAGACGACGGTGGAATGTCTATCACGTACGTGAACAATCATTTCTTGAGGAGGTATGTTTATATTGTTCCAGAGCTGTAGATCTCGGTGATGCTGGGATTAAAAAGTGTGCCGATCAGAGAGTTGCAGATTTTGAGAAGTCTACAGTACGTGGAGAGTGGATTGTAACTAAATCACCCGCGGAGTGGAGTTATTACCCAAGCTATAACTTTCAAATTTTGTACATATCGTCAAAAAACACAAGCAATGTTTCAGCCAATGGACCTCCGGGTTTAACCCGGAGGTCCATTGGCTGAAACTTTGCTGGTGCTGGTTGTGCTTTGCAACAAATTTGCAATTATTGCTCGGGTGGAATTTCCACTCTGCGGGTGATTTAGTGATAATACACTCTCCACGTACTATATGAGAGTTAATTACATGGATAAAAACATGACTGACGATCTCGACTTCAAATGGGGGGCGCTGTGGCTCAGTTGGTAGAGGTGCAGGCTGCAAGCCGAGAGGTCCTCGGTTCGAATCCCACCTGCGGCAACCGCGTTGTGTCCTTGGGCAAGACACTTCACCCCGATTGCCTACATGGGGGCACGATGACGCTGTGTACTGAGGCGTACTGCACGTCGATGGTGCGCATGTCTTCAACCAATCTAACCCTGCCTGTGCTGCGGTGCGGAGTTCAGAGTTACGATGTTGGAGAGCTGACAGCTGCTCGTCGTTGTTCGGTGGTTCTTTCCGGGTACTCCGACTTCCTGCATCCGTAAAACTGTCATGGTCACGATTAGCCATTGAGCATAAGTATGTGACCTTAAACACCAATAAATAAATAAATAATTAAAATATAAATACTCGACTTGAAACATAAAGATTGGTGAACATGGTGGGACCACGGGACTCAAGCAATGCTGTCACGATAATATAAAGATTGGTGAACATGGTGGGACCACGAAACTCAAGCAATGCTGTCACGATAATATAAAGATTGGTGAACATGGTGGGCCCGCGGGATTCAAGCAATGCTGTCACGATAATATAAAGATTGGTGAACATGGTGGGACCACGGGATTCAAGCAATGCTGTCACGATAATATAAAGATTGGTGGACATGGTGGGACCACGGGACTCAAGCAATGCTGTCACGATAATATAAAGATTGGTGAACATGGTGGGACCACGGGATTCAAGCAATGCTGTCACGATAATATAAAGATTGGTGAACACGGTGGGACCACGGGATTCAAGCAATGCTGTCACGATAATATAAAGATTGGTGAACACGGTGGGACCACGGGATTCAAGCAATGCTGTCACGATAATATAAAGATTGGTGAACATGGTGGGACCACGGGACTCCAGCAATGCTGTCACGATAATATAAAGATTGGTGAACATGGTGGGACCACGGGATTCAAGCAATGCTGTCACGATAATATAAAGATTGGTGAACATGGTGGGACCACGGGACTCAAGCAATGCTGTCACGATAATATAAAGATTGGTGAACATGATGGGACCACGGGACTCAAGCAATGATGTCACGATAATATAAAGATTGGTGAACATGGGGGGACCACGGGATTCAAGCTATGCTGTCACGATAATATAAAGATTGGTGAACATGGTGGGACCACGGGATTCAAGCAATGCTGTCACGATAATATAAAGATTGTGAACATGGTGGGACCACTGGATTCAAGCTATGCTGTCACAATAATATAAAGATTGGTGAACATGGTGGGACCACGGGATTCAAGCAATGCTGTCACGATAATATAAAGATTGGTGAACATGGTGGGACCACGGGATTCAAGCAATGCTGTCACGATAATATAAAGATTGGTGAACACGGTGGGACCACGGGATTTAAGCAATGCTGTCACGATAATATAAAGATTGGTGAACACAGTGGGACCACGGGATTCAAGCAATGCTGTCACGATAATATAAAAATTGGTGAACATGGTGGGACCACGGGATTCAAGCAATGCTGGCACGATAATATAAAGATTGGTGAACATGGTGGGACCACGAGACTGAAGCAATGCTGTCACGATAATATAAAGATTGGTGAACATGGTGGGCCCGCGGGATTCAAGCAATGCTGTCACGATAATATAAAGATTGGTGAACATGGTGGGACCACGGGATTCAAGCAATGCTGTCACGATAATATAAAGATTGGTGAACATGGTGGGACCACGGGATTCGAGCAATGCTGTCACGATAATATAAAGATTGGTGAACATGGGGAGACCACGGGATTCAAGCTATGCTGTCACGATAATATAAAGATTGGTGAACATGGTGGAACCACCGGATTCAAGCAATGCTGTCACGATAATATAAAGATTGTGAACATGGTGGGACCACGGGATTCAAGCTATGCTGTCACGATAATATAAAGATTGGTGAACATGGTGGGACCACGGGATTCAAGCAATGCTGTCACGATAATATAAAGATTGGTGAACATGGTGGGACCACGGGATTCAAGCAATGCTGTCACGATAATATAAAGATTGGTGAACATGGTGGGACCACGGGATTCAAGCAATGCTGTCACGATAATATAAAGATTGGTGAACATGGTGGGACCACGGGACTCAAGCAATGCTGTCACAATAATATAAAGAATGGTGAACATGGTGGGACCACGGGATTCAAGCAATGCTGTCACGATGATATAAAGATTGGTGAACATGGTGGGACTACGAGATTCAGGCAATGCTGTCACGATAATATAAAGATTGGTGAACATGGTGGAACCACAGGATTCAAGCAATGCTGTCACGATAATATAAAGATTGGTGAACATGGTAAACCACGGGATTCAAGCAATGCTGTCACGATAATATAAAGATTGGTGAACATGGTGGGACCACGGGACTCAAGCAATGCTGTCACAATAATATAAAGAATGGTGAACGTGGTGGGACCACGGGATTCAAGCAATGCTGTCACGATAATATAAAGATTGGTGAACATGGTGGGACTACGAGATTCAGGCAATGCTGTCACGATAAAATAAAGATTGGTGAACATGGTGAAACCACGGGATTCAAGCAATGCTGTCACGATAATATAAAGATTGGTGAACATGGTAAACCACGGGATTCAAGCAATGCTGTCACGATAATATAAAGATTGGTGAACATGGTGGGACCACGGGATTCAAGCTATGCTGTCACGATAATATAAAGATTGGTGAACATGGTGGGACCACGGGATTCAAGCAATGCTGTCACGATAATATAAAGATTGGTGAACATGGTGGGACCACGGGATTCAAGCAATGCATCCACGATAATATAAAGATTGGTGAACATGCTGGGACCACGGGATTTAAGCAATGCTGTCACGATAATATAAAGATTGGTGAACATGGTGGGACCACGGGATTCAAGCAATGCTGTCACGATAATATAAAGATTGGTGAACATGGTGGGACCACGGGATTCGAGCAATGCTGTCACGATAATATAAAGATTGGTGAACATGGTGGGACCACGGGATTCAAGCAATGCTGTCACAATAATATAAAGATTGGTGAACATGGTGGGACTACGAGATTCAGGCAATGCTGTCACGATAAGATATGCCGCTGATTCGGATAGACGTTTTATTAAAGGCTACGTTCCAAACATCATGAATTCTGAAGTGGATGCGAATTCGAATCGAATTCAAGATATCGAATCTAGGTGAACTCGAGCATTCCAGAGACGACCCACCAAACAATACATGGATGTCGTAGAACGACTGATCGTCGATGCCGTGAACGACAACAAGAAAAAATGAAATGAAGATCAATCTGAATGTTGGATTCATATAGAATATACCCATAGTAGCTTGGTGTATCAAATGTTCAACACGAGTGGTGAAGTGGTGCCCACCAAACAATACATGGATGTCGTAGAACGTAGATCGTCGATGCCGTGAACGACAACAAGAAAAAATGAAATGAAGATCAATCTGAATATGGGATTCATATAGAATATACCCATAGTAGATTGGTGTATCAAATGTTCAACACGAGTGGTGAAGTGGTGCCCACCAAACAATACATGGATGTCGTAGAACGTAGATCGTCGATGCCGTGAACGACAACAAGAAAAAATGAAATGAAGATCAATCTGAATGTTGGATTCATATAGAATATACCCATAGTAGCTTGGTGTATCAAATGTTCAACACGAGTGGTGAAGTGGTGCCCAACGTAGAACGTAGATCGTCGATGCCGTGAACGACAACAAGAAAAAATGAAATGAAGATCAATCTGAATATTGGATTCATATAGAATATACCTATAGTAGCTTGGTGTATCAAATGTTCAACACGAGTGGTGAAGTGGTGCCCACCAAACAATACATGGATGTCGTAGAACGACAGATCGTCGATGCCGTGAACGACAACAAGAAAAAATGAAATGAAGATCAATCTGAATGTTGGATTCATATAGAATATACCCATAGTAGATTGGTGTATCAAATGTTCACTGTTTAGAGGGAGGAATAAATTGTCATTGAGATCACTGGTAATCATTATCCCCTAGCTACGTGGAAATGTATAGAGATATGTAAAATCGTGGCTCATCAATCGTATAATAAACATAGAATATACCTATAGTAGCTTGGTGTACCAAATGTCCACCACGAGTGGTGAAGTGGTGTTAACCGTGAGCCTTTGGTGCGTGGTCAACACCACTTCACCACGAGTGGTGAACATTGTTGGATTCATATAGAATATACCCATAGTAGATTGGTGTATCAAATGTTCACTGTTTAGAGGGGAGAATAAATTGTCGTTGAGATCGGCGGTAATCATTTTCCCCTAGCTACGTGGAAATGTATAGAGATATGTAAAATCGTGGCTCATCAATCGTATAATAAACATAGAATATACCTATAGTAGATTGGTGTACCAAATGTCCACCACGAGTGGTGAAGTGGTGTTAACCGTGAGCCTTTGGTGCGTGGTTAACACCACTTCACCACGAGTGGTGAACATTGTTGGATTCATATAGAATATACCCATAGTAGATTGGTGTATCAAATATTCACTGTTTAGAGGGGAGAATAAATTGTCATTGAGACTACCGGTAATCATTATCCCCTAGCTACGTGGAAATGGCTCATCAATAGTAGAATAAACATATAGAATATACCTATAGTAGCTTGGTGTACCAAATGTTCACCACGAGTGATGAAGTGGTATTAACCGCGAGCCTTCGGCGCGCGGTTAACACCACTTCACCACGAGTGGTGAAAATTCATTACACCAAGCTACTTTGGGTATATTTTATTTATACCATGATCGTCAGATTATTGAGAGTCGCTATTATTTTTTATCGATTTTACTGAACACTAGACGTACATGCGAGCGAATCTGTTTTTGTTTACACGAACATCGGTGGGCGGTACTTCCGCTGTCAATTTTATCGCCGAAACGAAATAAAAAAGAGACTGAGCCTTCGGCGCGCGGTTAACACAACTTCACCACGAGTGGTGAAAATTTATTACACCAAGCTACTTTGGGTATATTTTATTTATACCATGATCGTCAGATTATTAAGAGTCGCTATTATTTTTTCTCGATTTTACTGAACACTAGACGTACATACGAGCGAATCTGTTTTTGTTTACACGAACATCGGTGGGCGGTACTTCCGCTGTCAATTTTATCGACGAAACGAAATAAAAAAAGAGACTGAGCCTTCGGCGCGCGGTTAACACAACTTCACCACGAGTGGTGAAAATTTATTACACCAAGCTACTTTGGGTATATTTTATTTAAACCATGATCGTCAGATTATTAAGAGTCGCTATTATTTTTTCTCGATTTTACTGAACACTAGACGTACATACGAGCGAATCTGTTTTTGTTTACACGAACATCTGTGGGCGATACTTCCGCTGTCAATTTTATCGCCGAAACGAAATAAAAAAAGAGACTGAGCCTTTTTCGTTTTAATAACATAATAACATACTATTTCGAGTTATGCATGCTTTATTAACATGAGACAATGCACGTCTGTTAATATTTGGCATCTTATGGGGTAAACCCATTTAAAAACATAATAAATAATTGCCACTTTCATTTCACTCTTCGCGAGGCGACGTGTAATAACTTTAAACAAGTTTGCATTCAAGTCGACGTCACCAAAGGTCAAGGATGCAGTTCTTCTGTAGGTGTAAATTTCAACTACAGAAATTTCATTGCTGGCGTGTTCACCACGGTTCGTGTGTAAAGCTCAAATTTATGTCATAGGCTTTTGATATATAGTAGAATTGGTAATCATGGTATAAAATAAGATCCTCAATCTAGCACAAAGTAACCATAACGATTCCGAATCGACCACAGTCAATAAAGACTACGTGGATTCTGCTCACAGGAAATGTCTGACCTGTCTGGAAGAGCACGTGGATGGTCTCTATCTCAACAAAGGATCTGTAGGTACTGTGGTGTGTGGCATAAACAAGAATGGTAACAAACTATTCTGTCTCAAGGCCAATCCAGAATATGATTTGAGGTAGTCAGTAGAAAATACGCAGACGACACCAAAGTCGGGAAAACCGGCAATGTCGTGGAAGGTTATCTGGACATGCGATGTAATCAAATCACACATCTACCCAATCCCAAGTTGATGATAGATACATGTACTATGATTTGGGTCAAGAAAAAATTAAAATACATGAAGCAGTTGATAACGGTGTGGAACAAGGAAAGCAGTGCATTAGATTTTGGCAAATCGGAATGGCCTTTCGTAAATGGAGGCAATGGAATGCTACAGGGTAAGATAAGATATCTGATGCTAATAGGAGGACGCATCCTTCGGAGTCTGACTTCTATCGACTTGAAGAATAGAGCAGTCGTCAGTGTGGTAGAGCTGTAGGTTTTTAAATTTCTTGTTCGGTTTCGGTTTCGGTTTTTCAGGTGGAGTAAAACCTCGGTTCGGTTTTCGGTTTGTTCATGAGGCCAAATAAAATTTAATAAAACTCATTCTATATGTCTGGAATCATAACTGCATGGCAGTGAAATTGAATGAAACTCAATGAATGTCCGAAATAAGCTATAATACACGAAGAATCAGGAAGGCCAATATAATAATTACCTAAATATACAGAACTTTTATTGTGCTTGGCCATTTTTCGAGGTCTGACACCTACACGCAACTTGAGGAAAGCTGCAAACACAACTAAACTGAAATGTCGGAAATTCATAGAATGTAGCCTTCCCAGAGTAGTGAGAGTACCCAGACACTGCCATTGGCAGTGTCTGGGTACTCTCACTACTCTGGGATGGCTACATTCTGTGAATTTCTGCAGCAAGAGAGTATTCAATAAAAAACGAAAAACCTTAGATTATGGGATGTCGACGGTTTCGGTTTCGGTTTTTACAGAAAACTAAAAACCTCGGTTCGGTTTCGGTTAACCTACAGCTCTACTGAGTGTGGTGGAAAATGGTACAGAAAACGATAGATTTCAAGTCAAGAAGAAGGAGAATCAACATTGCAATACGAGCAAATCTGCAACACCATTGAGAGTCCAGGAGGGAGATAGAATTAATTTTAAGATGTAAATAATGACTAATCAGGAAGCTGCATCTTCTACACTGCAAAAAATATAGGTTCTCTTTAAAACCAAAACTGGTTCTAATCTTGTCCCTGAGATGGAACCAGCTCTGTTTAAACAGTATTTATTTCAAATCAAATAAATTTACCAAGATTAGCATTCAATTTTAACAGGATATTACATGAACTGAAGTAGATTCAGCACTAAACTTGGAGCTTATTCAACGCAGTCGCCAAACATTTTGAAACAAAGGAGATATGAACAGTTGGCGGGAGCGCGGTGGCTCAGTAGGTAGAGGTGCAGGCTGCAAGCCGAGAGGTCCTCGGTTCGAATCCCACCTGCGGCAACCGCGTTGTGTCCTTGGGCAAGGCACTTCATCTCCATTGCCCGCGTGGGGGCACGATGACGCCGTGTACTAAGGCGTACTGCACGTCGATGGTGCGCATGTCTTCAACCAATCTAACCCTGCCTGTGTTGCAGTGCGGAGTTACGATGTTGGGAGCTGGCAGCTGCTCGTCGTTGCTCGGTGGTTCTCTCCGGGTACTCCGGCTTCCTCCACCCGTAAAACTCTCACGGTCATGTGTAGCCATTGTGCATAGATATGTGACCTTAAACATTAATAAATCCTTAAACATCAATAAATAAATAAATAAATGAACAGTTGGCATATTGAAACAGTTTTGGTTCTGTATAGAACCAAAACTGGTTCGATATGCCAACTGTTCATATCTCCTTTGCTTAATAATGATTTAACAGAGCTGGTTCCATCTCAGGAACAAGATTAGAACCAGTTTTGGTTCTAAAGAGAACCTATATTTTTTGCAGTGTATAGCGTCTGTGTTGATCGAATGCGATCCTTTAAATGTATAAAATAAAATGGCTAAACTTTTTCTATCCAATTGAAACTTGAAAGAGAAAGAAATAAAGAAGTTTGAGAAACATCTGAATTATTTAATAATAATGTTTTCTCAAACTTCCTTGTTTAGTATTTTTATGCTAAAGTTTTTTTTATATTTTTTAAAGTTTTTTTTAATTTTTAAAATTTGTTATTATGTTTTCCAATTCTTTTTTTCCAATTATTGACAGACATTTAACTTCCATCCGATTGAAACGTCAACACTCTGGCGGATATAACAACTGCAGAAGCTTATTGTGTTCACGGAGCACTCAAGGTCTTGCGGTTCTATATCCACATACATACTGAATTCTTTGTTAGAGGTATACCAGCCATCTCCTTTTGCATCTGCACCTTACAAATACTGAATTGTATATTGAGGTAGCATGAGGCTACTTAAAGGCATAGTCAGTTTTCCCAACCCTTTTCTGTTCACAGAAGCCAAATATTTATTTAAAAAACTGCGAAAACTTCAGTTTCTTTACGTTCGTTCCTGTCGAACTGAATCTTGATCATAATGTCCAGAACGGTCTTCCTGAGTTTCTCGCTCTGTTTGCTGATGACAAACACGAACATGGGATGGAGCATCCTTCATTATACGCTGAATGATAGATTATCGAAAAATTGCGGAAAGATAGAAATCGTATCCCACACTGTGAAGATATATAGAAATTTTTGAGTAGATACCGATCATTTCCAGGAATAATTCAACACGTATTCACCTTGAATTGATGCATGAAAGCTACTAGTTCAAACATGGCCTGAAAGTCTGTCATTATAAGTTATCTCCGCCAACATGTATCGTATATGGAGATTTAATACTAGAATGTCGGTTTTTAAACACTGAGTCGCAGGCGAGGTGTTTAAATGTGACATCCAGGTATTAAATCTACATATACCATACACGTTGGCGGAGATAACGTTTTGTCCCGTTTGAAACACATTACAAATATAGTGGAAATAAATTTGTGGACACATTTCGCAGCTGCACAATTAGTTGGACCAAATTCGTGATAATAATTTTGTTTTTATAATCGCAGAAGACAACAGATAGAATTACATCCCTTGGGTCGTTAAGGAAACGTGTAAACAGTATTTTGTTGACATATCGTCCCCTGAGTTCTAATGTGCTCTATGTGCCTTTTGACACATAGAACACATTGGTACTCAAGGGACGAATTATTTGATCTTATTTTATTTTTATGATTGAATTGTCGGAAATCTGATTATATTTGTGACTATTTTCGGGTTTTTGGTTCGAGTTTTGTAATGAAGCGAGCGGAAGCGAAAAGCTTGCATTGAAACCATATACCGCCGACGTTTCGCGTGCGCCTATGCCCTGGATGTTGCACGATCTCATATACCTTGGGTGTTGGGCGCACCCTTTGCCATGGCTATTTGTTCAAGGCATTCCGACCAATCAAAAGACAGAATTTATCGGGATATAGGGACAAATTAGTTTTTCTAGTGAAGTTGAGAAACACCTGCATGTTTCTCAAGTTGCAATGATCGAAAAGAGATGGATTCTTTTCTAGAGATCCGGTCTTATCCATCTGAAATCCCACTATGATGAAATATGGGCTTTCCAAAGAAGATTTCACCGACCATCTCCCATCGAACTGGTTCAATGATTTAACATTCGCGACGTCACTTTGTCTCATCGATTCAATGATCTTGATGGGGTCCATTCTTTCCTCGTCGATTGGCAGAACGTGTGACATCAACCATCGTAACGTACGCAGCTGCACCTTTCTGACATCCATAGCCGGAGCTCTCATGATGGCATCGTCATCATTTATACGAACTAGTGTGAGGTTGTGTTTCAATAAATTTTGTCGTAATCTTCGGCGAATCCGAAAATGTGTTTCAAAGGAATCCTGAATGAAAACATTTCTCTAGGCGGAGATACTTGAACGATGTGTTTAAGTCTCGTGGCTACACCCACGTTGTCGGCAGTCACGTCTGAGTTGATGTACTTCACCCACAGTTGATTGGGTCCTTTAGATTTGGAAGGTTCTTCGTGATATTTCAAGAGACCTAACATCGTGTTAACCTGATCAGGATGAAACACGAATTCTATCACTTAACCTGGGAGTTCCTTGGCACGTAAGCAGTGTTTCTATGTCTCCACACTCTCATGCGCCCATCTGTGACGTGGAGCAGGAACCTAATCTCGTCTAACCAATGGACTCTCCTCCACATCCTGCGATTCCAATGTTGCCGGGCCATACATCACTCCCAACGTCGTCTTTGATGCTGATAGGACAGAGCTGGCCGTTTGATGACTCTCTGGACCTCATACCAAGTGCTTTGAGACGGTTTCGGACAGTTCTGTTGTTCGGGAGACAAAGGCCTTTGAAAACAACACTTGAAGCAAAGGGTTTACGTCTAATGAGGCATGCCCGACTCCGATCGTCCCGAGGAGAGGTCTTTTGGGGTTGTCCAGGCCTTCGTGGGTCGTTAACATCGTTGGTTTGTTGATGTTTTCGGACAAGTCTGCTGATGACAGAGTGGCAAAAGCCAAGTTGCCTTCCAATAGCTTTGAATGACAAGCCTGTTACATGCATGCCAACGATTTGCCATCTTAATGCCTCTGACATTCTCCACCTTGCCGTGTCAAGATTCATTGATAAAAGAAGTGGCAATATTTCTTGTTTTATACCCAGATATTGCATATGGATGACAGTGTGGTTTGTGACATTCGAGGGGGGCATGCTTCACGAAGACGAGGAGATGTGTTTGGGGGTACTCTATCAATCAGAAAAATCACGTTTAACTGAATGAAATATACTGCAAGACATAACAATCATTAAAACAAAACGGATTTCTCACTGGCCGATAAGTTCCCGATGACCATACGCCATGGTGTCTACACCATTTCCAGCAGTCCACCGCTTGGAGTTGAAAGGGGATAGCGATATCTTGTTCGGGTGCTTCCCGTAGATTCGGAGGCCCTCCGAATGCAGCAGGCCCATGCCGTGGGGGAAAGTCTTCTTTGCGAAGAGGCCCTCTTTATAGTGCTCATGGCTCATGTGCTTCTTTACAACATACTTTTTCACGGCCTTAGCCTTCTTGATGTTTTTTCCTCCAGATTCAAGGATGGAGTATATCTTGGATCGTAGGCCCACATACTCGGCGATTGGACATCCTGCGCACTCACTCGTCATCTTTCACAAGATCTTCTTATTCACTGTGCTGTGTAGCGGGTGGTCTTGTGGGAAGTCGGATGTGTCATATAAGTGGGCATGGTCTGCCATGTCTTTGTATACGTCCTTGGTCTTGATCTCTAGGAGATGAGAGTCGGTGTCTGTTTAGAGGAATTGACAGATCAGTTTGACGTCCACATTGGTTTTCCATTGTTTTCCCAAATACACTGTTATTCAAAGCTTGTAGATGTCTTTCTCAAAGTTATTATTGGCATTCTCGCGAAGCTCTTTGTTCATCCGGATGTAAGGCTCTATCCATGGGGATTGGCTAGAGCAGAGGGCCCTATCGATGTTCTTCAAAGGCATTCCTAGAGACAGGTTGGAGGTTCCGGTAGTGAAGCGGAGGTTGGGAACCAGCTTTTCAATCTCTGTCGCTGCGACCATAACAACTAGAAAGTTCTGCTGATACTCAGACATCCACTCTTTCTGGACGATCATGCGATCCGGTGCTAGCGGGTAGGCGTTGTGCGCCTCGTGCAGCTCTTCAGGATACTCCAGGTCCACTTTCAGTATGTAACCTTGTGGGCTGTCAGCCGGGAGGTCAAATGTTGAGAGCTCTACCGGATTGTCTACCCATCTGAAACCACCCACTGCTGGCAGTGGCTGGCTCATTGCGAACCCATACAGGTTGATTGCGTCTAGATACATTAAATGAGTGTTTGGTTTGGCGGGGTGGTTACCCTCGACCATAGAGTTATTGGAAATTGCATAACGCTTCGAGTCCATAATGATTCCAGTCCTCAACCCTTTCTCAATGAGGAGGTGCTGGTCGTAAACCGTGAGTAGTTCCAGCTCCACACCTGTTTTCTTGAGCAGCGCAACCCAGCGCTGGGCCCAGACCATACTGCCGCGTACATGTCATTCGAAAGGCTTCAAAGACATCAGCTAGAAGGAGAACATCTGTGCGATTGTAGAGGTCATGATAATCCCCTAGAGTGCGGCATCTTAAAGTAGCCAATACGTTCTGTGCGTGGGCATTGTCATCCTCACTTATTGACTCAACATTTAGCCTGCTGTGGACTGCTTCCCTTGGAGGGAGTCGAGGCTCCGCGAACCTCTCCCAGGAGTCCATGTATTCAGATGGATATATCCCTTTTCGCATCAGCAGCTTTTATTTGATGGCCTCAGACTGAGCTGTTATTTGGACGGCCTCTGGCTGATTGGCCGCCACCAGCGTGTCAGGCCAGCAGGAACTGGGTACTGTCAATGAACCCGAGCTGCTCAAGTGAGAAGGAGATGTCCCTCTCTGGGTTGTTAGGGATGCATGAGACCCCCCCCCCCCCCCCCCCCCCCCCCACACACACACACTTTGGAAATGGCCTGCATCAGAAGATGAGAGTCATATCCTCGCAGGTTGTGGGAGACGACCGGTATTGGTTTTTGGACTCAACCGCAGTTTGAGTTTGCAAGCATTGAGGGCTGCTCCTCTGTATTTTCCAGTGATGTGGCAGTGATCCCGAACACTATCACCGTCAAGTGGCTTCTCACAGATGTGGCAGGTAGTGGTTGTCTTGTAGGCCTAGCAGTCTTCTCGGGTCATCCGTATATGCTGGAGGTTGGCCAGCGCCACCTTGAGTTTGCGCTCATCTTCTTGGACTGCCCTGAGGAAGTGCTCTGCTGCGTGGGGCCCCCGGTATTCTACGGGTGGCTGTGTGTGGCCACCACATCGCACGACTAGGTAGCAGTAGCTGCGAGCCACGTGCTGTTGTGTTTTCTGAGTGTTGCTCTTTGTGGGGTCGAACTCTGCCCCTGCAATTTTGGTTGTGAGGGCTTGGAAGTGAGTGTAAATGATGAATGGGGCTGGGATCTGTTTGTGGTGGTTCTGGAAGAAAAGCTTGTTCTTCCCCACTTTCGGCATCTCTACCCTCACTGCTGTCTGCCCAATTCCACGGCACTCTGGCTTGAGGGCCTCCAGAAGGTCTTCCCTGGAGTGTTTGGCTCAGTTGATCTTGTTTCTTGGAACAGCAGGCGGTTTAGGGCCTTTACCCAGATGCAGTGGAACTTACTTGCCTTCGCGATGAGTAGAAGGTTGATCCGGGATGTGTGTCGATAGTATCCTGGATGCGTGGAAATGCTCTGTCTTATGCACCATCACTTTCATGGGCTTTTGAAACAGCTTCTTGTTTGTGGCGGAGTACAGGGTCAGTGAACTTCTCACTACTATCAGGATTACCTTTGCGAAGCTGGATCTTTAAAGCAAGCTGGAACTTGACTCCATTGAGAGCCTGGGTTTCTTACACAAGCTTTCTGTGAATCTGAGAGCGTAATCTTCCAAGGCTCTTGGATCTGCACTCTTGGGGTGCCCTTGTGGGACATCCATTTGCCAACCCCGCAAGGAATTCCCTATTGCCCAGGGGTCTGCCTGAACATTAGCTTATCTGTTCTTTTAGGTTTGAACAGGTCCATCAGCTCATTTTGATAGTCCTGAATCGTTCTAATTTTCTTTGTTACAGGAATTGAGTCGTATTCTTCTTTGATGGCCCTCTTTCTCTTTTCGTATGCCGTTCGTGGGGCAAGGATAGGCAGGGTTTTTTTTGAGAAAGTAGGGGCTTTAGTAAGCGCCTCTTTGTTGTCTCTGGTAGGGCAGTCACGATTTTTCATTTTAGTAATCGATTAATCGTCGCAAATAATCGATTAATCGTACCTAGATGACCCCCATCCCCTCTCCCTCTCTTTGAAGTCGATAAAAATGAAGTTCAAGTCAGCTGACCTACCTCACGTAAACAACGAAGACGATCAACTTTTAGGGACATTCAAAGCTTTGATGTTCTGAACTTTTGAACCGTCAGTGTAATAATCAAGACCGGTCGGCAGTTGCGAACTTCGCAACTGCCGACAGGTCTTGATTATTACACTGACGGTTCAAAAATTCAGAACATCAAAGCTTTGATGAATGTACATGGAAGACAAATGCTTCCAACGGCTTCTTGGGGCTTAACATCGATGTTCTTAACTCTTTACCTTTAGAAACAATAGTTTTTTCATCAAATTTTCTTTTAAGTATTAAACATCTAAACGGGATACAATTTACCGATTATTCGACAACGAAAAATACTAATCGATTTCGCCGTGACCGATCAACAATCGATTAATCGATTAATCGTAACAGCCCTAGTCTCTGGAATTGGCTCATCCAGGATATTATATAGAACTCTTTGAACAGGCTCCGGTGTTTCAGTCAATAACAACTCATCAATGTGTTTATTCACAGTCCGCTATGTACATCATATATGAATCGTATTTTCTAATAGTATATAATTTTTAGTAGGATATTTTACCTAAGCGTCGAAACTCCTTTTTTATTACTTTTCAAAGTGTGATTTACTAGGATTTCCGAGTTTGATTATAAACGATAACTTCACAAGTGAATTATGCAATGAACAATTGTGCCATGTATCCGTGCGCGCAAACGAAGACGCTTTGCCGTGGGTGTAATGGAGACTACATTGTTTTTGTTTTTTTCGTTTTTTTTTTTTTTTTTGCTTTTTTAACACTTTACCTAACATGAAAAGCAGACGACACTTGCAAAAAAATTCTTGAATAACTATTATTTTCATTTTTTGTCTCAAAAACATAGGTTATGACCCCTCATTGGAACGAGCTCGACGAACTCGTTCCAATGAGGGGTCATAACCTATGTTTTAGAGACAAAAAATGAAAAAATAATGAAAATTAATTGGTGAATTTTGAAAATAGCGCTGGCGGTTGTTTTCCGTTACGTTAGGTAAAGGGTTAAATAATATAATTATCGTTAATAATGAAAAGTAATAAACAGAGTAATCGCTTGACTGGACTGCTTACGTAAAATAATTCTTCGAGGCAAGGGACTATATTCTAAAACACTCGTGCGCATTCGCCGACGCCGTTTCTACCGCTGTGAGTTAACTTACCCAATAAGATCCAGGTACAAGTATTTTTACCCTTCATGATATAAAATGATATTGCTTCTAATATTCTATCTCTAAATGATATGTTTTTAATATGAGCAAACAAGGTTCATTCACCACGGGTTTATCTTATCAAAATATTTTACCACATTAGCCGTGGGAGCCGCCTAGAGGGGTGAGGCTACTCCCGAAAACTGCGCTAGAACCAGTGGGCGGCTCTCGAAAACTGCGATAGACTCAGTGGTGCGGCTCCCGAAAACTGCGCCAGACCCAGCCTTGCTTATACCACTCCCGAAAACTGCGCCAGACCCAGCCTTGCTTATACCAAGCTGTACGATTTCAACCAAATTTGGCATAATTATTTAATGTCATAAGATCTACTGTAATGAGGTAACGCCATGTCTATGAAAACGTTTATTTTCAAAATTTTCTGCCAAACCCATCAAAATTTCACCATTTTTCAACATAACTCAAGAACAAGCTGTACGATTTCAACCAAATTTGGCATACTTATATAATGTCACAAAATCTATTGAAATTAGGTATTGTCATATTTGTGAAAACGTATATTTTCACATTTTTGTGCCCAAACCATAAAAGTTTCACCATTTTTCAAAGGTCTCAACATTGT
The DNA here is from genome assembly GCA_031216915.1 of Pictodentalium vernedei. NCBI lineage: Eukaryota > Metazoa > Mollusca > Scaphopoda > Dentaliida > Dentaliidae > Pictodentalium > Pictodentalium vernedei. Next base: position 57,624,894 of record CM062289.1, read on the forward strand.
TTAGTCATTTAGCTCAAATTTTTCAAACATTTAGAGATTAATATATAATACTCCACAATCACCACATAAATATTTTAAAATTAACCCTATTGGCCAAAAATGGATATAGCAGTTTTGTTTTCAAAATTGACCAACTTCAAGGGCAAATTTCTCCACTTGCAAGGTTGCTGTAATAATTATTTTGGTATGGATAGATGCAACAATGATTGCAGAATAAACTTACTGTTTACTTTCTAAACTCAGATTTTTTTATTTTCTTTTTAAATATTTAAGTCCCATACATAATTAAACGTCGTTTCATACCATCTGCTCTTTGTAACGCTTATCGGGCAATTTAAATAACACAATTTCCCCATACATCCCGGTCTTACCTCGTCATGAAAATCGTCTTTCGATAAAGTTATCTCCCCTGAAATTTTTGACGAGCGATAGAGGTCCAATTAAGAAGCATATAATTGTTGTGAAATGCCTATGCCATCCTTAGGAAATAAAGCGAAGCTTTTTGTTACTTTTAATAAACGAAAACAACAGACAGCTCTCGAAGCTGTCGGTTGTGTTCGCTTATTAAAAGTTACAAAAGGATACTTGGCTTTTTATAGCAAGCTAATTAGAAGCAACTAAGTAACTGTCCACTTTAGCTCTCTGCTTAGCGAATATGATTTTACAATGTTGTTAAGGGGATTTATAAAATAGATAACATGACACGGTTTTCTACGAATGCAGTTTGGTACCACTCTGTAATGATACTGTAGAAACGTTATCAAGTGATATTTCTGCCGCAGTGTGATGTCAAGAATCGAACAAACTGTGGCAGGATAACATAGCTGAGACTCAAAGGACGCACTTTATTTTTAGCTACTGGTAGCACACTACTCCTCATGGGAGCCTATGTGACTCCAACGAAAATACTGCATTCGGAAGAGAGAAGAAAATATTTAACACTTACGACCACCATAGTTTCTGGAACAGCCGATGTACTATGCAGTATTGTTGTGGAATATCTGTTTGAACATTGGGGATATCCTGCTACAATGGTGGCATTAGGAGGACTATTTGTACAATCGTGTGTTGGGAATATGGCCATTTGGTCTCTTCAACATTCCGTGTAAGTATTCAATTTATTAAACTCTGGCAGCAACACAGGAACTTGGGGAAGTTGAGCAGCACCATTTGTGCCCTCACAGAGAAAATAAATATGCGTTAGTTGTATAAACGACCCCGGTAGCCTTCGCAAGAGGTCGAACATCCTGTCACGTTATCATATTCTTATGCTGTGGTATTCTTAAATAATTATATTAATGTATAATGAAAAAAATTGGTGTGTCAGGTTATAGCCAAGGGTTACTTTTATCGTATGAGCATCGATGAATTCGGGTCAGAATTCGGATATATGTACAGAGTAAAGGTTGTCCTTTGATTGTGTCGAAAGAATGCTGAATGGTGTTTCAGTGGAAGGCGTGCGTTTACAGCTAATACTTTATGGTTATTGTATTGAATCGGGGATTCTCGGGGAAGTTTCGAATGTGGTAACATCAGAGGTGGTTTATGCTTAGTGGCTCATGTGGATGTATGGCGTGTCCTGTTCAGTGGACGTGGAATGGCAATTGTATGGAGGGCCTATTGTTTGCAGATCGGAGGTTCCAATTACGAGGTCACGTCTTTGACTGGTCACCGAATATTGTCTGTGTGGTGTACTGTGTGGTATTGACTGGCATGTAGCCGATATGAAGTCCAATTTAATGTGATATTGCTGAACTGTGATTTTGTAGTTATGCGATGAGACAGGAGATCGCTGATACGTAATATACTGTAGTTATAGACAGTGATGTCCCGTGTGAACAGCCAAATATGAACTGTACAAACTTTATGTCCTGAAATACAGTTATATCATGTGAATTAACCTTACGTATTAGCCATACGAACTTTGTGTCTTAATAGACAATTCTATCCTATGTGTGTGGCCTATGTATTGGCTGTATGGACTTGCTTATTGACAGACCGTAATGTAAGGGGAGAATCAACAGTTTTTGTTGATGATTTTAAGTGCATTTGGTGTTCATTAGTTTCGTACTGGCCAGTACCGTGGTGTAGGTGTATATGTGTGTAATTACGTTGTGTTGTTCTTTCACTTAACATTCAAATTCACCGTATTTATTAAAGCTGCAATTATTTTAATTTAATTTGGTCTATTTTGTGTGTCACGTGCTTGCCACTGCCGGGCGTCACCAGAGGTGCGTGACACATCCAAATGGGCAACTTAAATTCTAACAATTTGCGTTGCTTGAGTTTAAACGTGCCGCGTGTTCGTGGTCGTGATATAGCAGTATTTTCTCATAACACCAATGTATATTGAACCGTGTGTGCCCGAATGTGATAACGTCCATCAAGCACTCAAGCCCCAGAAAAAAAACATTATGTAACGTATTCTACGGTGTTTTGGTCTGAAGCCAATCTAGCCATTAAATAGCCCTTCGCCTGTTTTTAGATTTACTCGTCAAGTATAATATAATATTAGAACGTTCCTTTTCATGTTCTATCGGTCGATAGTACCTGAGTTTGTGTGATTTCTGAAATAAAACCTGAAGCAGCGAAGCTCCGATAGAACATGAAAAGAAACGTTCTAATTATTTTATTATGCCGAACAAAATATGACTTTCATTGTTAAGCGTTAACTGCAACAAGTCATCGATCTTGTAACAACAATGTAGTCGAATTCAAAAAACATGTCGTCATTTCGAACGAATGACGTCTCTTCGAAAATGACTTGTCACAAGTGCCGTCGCTTTGGGAGTTTCTTTATCAACGAATGCCAATGTTAACGACTGCATCATGCTGATCGTGTTATAATTCATTGTTAATGCTTGTGTGAAAAGTGATTTAAATTAATGGAATATAAATTCATGTTTCTCGGACAACAGTTGATAGAATTAAGCGGAGTGAAACACAAGTCATAACTGAGACTCATATTCAGGATTCACTGAAGTGGTGAACAACACGTGAGTGAGTTTTTTAATATTTCTGATTCTTTTGAATGCATTGTTTGCAGTTAAAATTGAAAACACACCCACTGAAGGTGATATATTTGTTGGTAAGTTTGTGTCTACCGGTGTTGAAAAGCTAAACGGACACGGAGCCAGCGTTTGGTGTTGAGAAATTCGACGCTGATCAATGGAAGTGGCGCTTACATTTTCTTCGTTCTCTTGTCTCCAGGGAAAAACGTTCCGATAGTACCCGTGTTTTGCCCCAAAACTCCAGAACTATGACTTTTAGAAGGATTCATTTTAACCAATCACGGCTGATGTTACAAACGTGGGGCATAATAATACTTATTTATTTCCCAGCTAATTACAAATCCAAGGGGGATTTGGCCATCCCCTACTAGGCGAGTCCTCAGGTGGCGAATCGAGGACGGCCTGCTCAGTTGGGCAGGTTTGCTGGTTTGAAATTAGCTGGTTTGTTCATTTGAGCCTGTTTGCTCCGGAATATTTAAATATACTGCCCCGGATCAAGATGGTTCTTTCCTGCTTTAGACATCCTGCAGGCACCCTGTTCTCCCGTGAGGTGCCTTCTGGCGGCCTCGGAGGAAAAGAATTCTAGCAGATGAGGAGAGATAGTGGCCCCGAGTAGGGCAATCTTCATTTTTTGATATACCTGCCCAAAGCATTGATTGGGTCCTAACTTAGGGAGTAGACGGATGGTCAGATAGATCCGGTTTGGTCAATCGGGAGGCCCCAAAAGGATGTTATGTTGGGGGGGGGGGGGGGGTAGGGATGGTCATTCAATCGGTTATTTTTTTTAACCATCTTCATCATTGTCATTGTATAATGCCATTTCATGATTTCGGAAAAAATGTTATATTCATCTTTCTTGCACTGTCGGGATTAGTTATATGTCAGTGGCAATTTGCATTCTGTTATTATTACAAAATAATTGGTTGAATGGCCAACACTCGACGGGTCAGTCGGTTAGTGGTGTATGCGTATGCTTTACCCTAGTCGAGTATGCTTTCTGTGTACTCACGGTGTCGCGTGCTAGTTATCCGCAACGTAACCTCCTAAGGTAGGCTCGAAATAAGGGTGAGAGGCACGGGATGAATAATTAATATAATAAAAACAATAATGGCTACTAGAGCTGTAGGTTTTAAATTTCTTGTTCGGTTTCGGTTTTGGTTTTTTCAGGTGGAGTAAAACCTCGGTTCGGTTCGGTTTTCGGTTTGTTCATGAGGCCAAGTAAAATTCAATAAAACTCATTCTTATGTCCGGAGTCCTAACTGAATGGTAGTGAAATTGAGTGAAACTCAATGAATGCCCGAAAATAAGCTATAATACATGAAGAATCAGGAAGGCCAATATAATAATTACCTAAATATACAGAACTTTTATTGTGCTTGGCCATTTTTCGAGGTCTGACACCTACACGCAACTTGAGGAAAGCTGCAAACACAACTAAACTGAAAAGTGGGAAATTCACAGAATGTAGCCTTCCGAGAGTAGTGAGAGTACCCAGACACTGCCATTGAAGCACTTGATGTTATGTGACTTCGAAGTTTTACAACAAAATTTTAATGTGAGCATAATACATGTAATCTCAATCATCCCAGACCAAAATATTTAGGAGGGCAATTTTTCGCTCTCCTTAATTCTTTCAGGAGGGCAGTAAGGAGAGCTAAAAAATCGCTCTCCTGAAATTGCCAAGCCTGAGAGTTATTGCATCATCAATGCCTGGCATTAGCACAGCAGTACCATCATATGCTTCGAACTTATCGCAAAAACTACCAACAACATCAGAATGCCAGACACAATACATCTGGCTAAGGGTGCAATTCCATCATTAGAACAGGTATTTATCATAGATGAAGTGGAACCAAAGTCAACCCAAACTGCTCAAACAGCAACAGAAGAAAAAGGAAATGAAGATGAAAAACAAAAAAACTTAAGAAAGATATCCCCGAAACAAGCCTGAAAATAAACAGACTGTCATCTGCAAAATGAGGTCCCCAGAGGGTGATTTGGTAATTTACCCTATGTGAATTTCAATCTGAATGAAGGTCTCAAACCTAAACAGAAAGAGGTACCCAGAGGATGTATTGGCCCACCGTATGGGTTAGCATCAGTACATTCACCCTCTGGGGACCTCATTCTGCAAATGACATTACTTATTTTCAGGCTTGCCCCCAAATCAGAAGAATACAAAAGAACAAAATTCAAAACACAACTGAGAAATGAGTTAAATAAACCAAGACCAGACCAGAAAGCGGAATCCCAACAACAAAAGCTAAATCAGAGTCAGAGGCGTAGACAAGGAAGAGACAAAAAAAAAATAAAGAAAAACAAAAAACAAAAAACTATCATCCGATAGATTACCAAAACGCCTCAAAATGTTGTGACTTGCAACATGTTTGAGGACATCGAGGACATGCCAGTTGATGAGTGAATGGATGACACGTTATCTATTGACTAAAGAGATTTTTTTGATTTGATTGGTTGATAGATACGTGGTATGAGACCATATTCATTGAAACCCACGATTACGTCCGCCCAGCCACTGACAAATTTTCCATACCCAGTGGAAGCCTCGTTCCGAAATCTACAAATTGTCCATACCCCGTAGAAGACCCGTCATTCCTGTTTTACAGTGTACATGTATTATATTTTAATTTTTTATCTCCAAAATATAGCTCCTGACCCCTTATTGGAATGAGCTTGTCGAGTACCCTCCAATGTGGGGTTCATAAGCTATGTTTTTGAGACAAAAAAGAAAAAAAGAAATTCAATAATATTTTTATACTAGTCGTATCGGCATATTTTCACAAAAACTCTTTTGCACAAAAATTCCACAGAAACCTGCATGGCTCAACAATGGAAGATAAAAGTTCTCATGCTGTGTGTGTTCACACATGTAATAGATTGTACTTCTAAAACGGAAAGTCAATAGATAAATTCGTTACCCCGTGTCACGTGGTACGGGTTTTTACCTACCCGAAGCCAGCCGTATCCCATTCGGCCTCGGCCGAATGGGATACGGCTGGCTTCGGGTAGGTAAAAACCCGTACCACGTGATCAGACACGGGGTAACTAATATTCTCGACCAAACGACGCCTGACTTCTTCTCAGGGTATGTCATCACGTAAGCTTTCACCAGAAAGAAATTTCTCCCTTACGGTCGCCATCAAAATCACCACCCAAACAAGGATAGTACAACAAAATAAAATGTCAAGATCGGTCGACTTTTAAGCATTATACTTTGCAGACGATAATGACCTTCATGTTCGGGGAGCGTCTGTCGTGCTTAAAAACGACATTATTCACAGTTCTGTACATTCGCAATCAAATTTACAGGTTGTAGCGGTACGCCTAACTTTAGACAAGGCGGTCACATTTTGTGTAATTTACATGTCGCCAAATGAACCACTTCATCTGATTGATCTTGACCAGCTGATTCGCCAGCTCGCAACTCCGTGCATTTTGTCGGGTATTTTTAATGTTCTTAGTCCTCTTTGGGGAGATTCCTGCAACAAAGAAGACCTAAAAGGTAAAATAGTAGAAGAACTATGGTTTGTGTTTGTTCAATGATGGGTCAGACACTTATCTGGACGCCGCATCTGGTTCTTACACTACAATTGGTCTTTCAGTTGTATGCCCTTCTATCTTCCTCGATTTTTCTTGGAATGTAGAGGATGATTTGTGCGGGAGTGATAACTTTCCAATTGTGTTGGAGAGGGTGGTTTCAGCGGACGATGAGGGGGTGCCCCAGTGGAACTTTGAAAATGCTGACTGGGGCCTTTTTATCGCTTTGTTCTGGACTCCTCTTCGTTGACATAGAAAAGGGACATGAGGCAACGTGGGAGTATGTGATTTTAAAAGATCTTTTTAACATGGGGTATGCCTCTTTTTATATAATATGTTTAAAGGACCGCCAATTTCAGGTTCATGTTAGATCAACGTTATCTGATCCTCATGAACAGGATTTGGGGGTTCCTCAGGGCAGTATTTTATCTGTTACCCTTTTTTCTGTGACAGTTAATAGCATCATTGGCGCAACTGAAAATATGGTAGATTCTTCGTTCTATGTTGATCATTTTGTAATCTGCTATTGCAGTAAAAAATACGAATGCTATCGAACGCAAACTTCAGCCGTATTTTAACAGAATCCAGAAATGGGATACAGAAAGCGGTTCCAGGTTTTCGAAGACCAAAACTAATTGTGTTCATTTCTGTAAGCTGCGGAAACGTCACCTTGATCCGGGGCTGAAATGGTTGGGAGTACCATTAAAGTTGCAACAGAAATCGAATTCGATTAAACAAACATTACTCCATCTGTATAGTTCACTTATTAGATCCAAATTAGATTACAGTTGTGTGGTTTACGGTTCTGCAAGGAAGTCGTATCTCAAACCTCTTGGGTGTCATTCATAATTGTGGCATTAGACTCAGCCTGGGTGCATTTAGAATGTCACAAATAGATTCAATGCTTGTTGAAGTAGAGGACCTTTCTCTTGAGAAGCGCCAAATTAAACTGCCTCTTCAAAAGGTATTTAAGCCTTTGGCCATTCCATCAAATTCTGCTTTTTGCTGTGTTTCGAACCCTCAAAATGTTGAATTTTTCAACAGACACCAGAAACATATTCCTCATTTTGGATTTAGAATTAAGCCCCATGTGGAGTCAGCCACGCTTGAGTCTGCTTCGGGAAACGAAAACCGTAAACCACGTATTCCTCCTTGGCATCTTAAAAAAAAAACTTTTATTTTGGACCTTTCTTTTGTCAAAAACTCCCAGACGAAGTCTTTGGAAGTAGCATGTCAGGTTGAGATCTGCCCTTTTTACCAGGACCCCGGGGGGTCAGACCATGACCGAGGTGATTGACCCGTCGCCCAAATCCATTAGGCCTTCCCGCCCCCTCTTCCCTCCCCTCTCCACACTAGGCCTAGATTATTTTTAGGCGCCCCCTCACCCTACCCGCCCTGTATGTACCCTATTTTTTAGGCTATCCCTCCCCAAAGCCCATTTTAGGACCCTCTAAAGGGACCCATGCTATGTATAGCCCATTTAGGCTTCCCCCCACATTGTTTTGGTTTCCCCTGTATGTGGGCTCCCCCCTTCCAAAAGCCCAGTCCTTCCCCATCAAAGCCCCGGACTGTTCCTCCCTCCTTCCAAAGGCTAGCCCAAAGCTGGGGGGACATTCAAACTGAGGAGTCCAATAAGTACTAACAAAAGAGTGCCACCATTCCCTAACCCCTGCCCTGCCCCTCCCATAACTTTATTTCTTGGTAAATATCTTTAAGGTAAATGTTGTCAGGGACATGTACATGTAACGGCATACAAAATGCTTTTGACATAAAGACTGCCTGGTTTGTTTAGACAGTTATGTAATTACGATAAACTGGCACATCTGATGCTACGTACATACAAAAATGCTTTCTGATAAAAGTCCATTTTATTTGGACATGTCATAAAGGAATTGAGCTAGAGAACACCTGGTTTTTGTCTATGCATAGATAAAGGTGATTAAGGTGGAGAGAATCTTGAATTTAATGATGGAGTTTGGAACTGATTGTTCAAATATGTATATAGAGGAGGTGCGGTGTATTTTTCTTCATAGAATAGAAATGTCTTCAAATTCAGTTATAGTTATTAGTGACGATGAGAGTGGCTCCGATTCAGATATGGACTTTTTTTTTACAAAGTCCCCCGCCACCAAACCAGCTTCCAGAGACCTTCTTTCAACTAGGCCAACACACATGGCATCGCCCTGCAGCAGAGAGCAGTTCGTGTGCGGGATTGATTGCCCAGCTGAAGGCTAAATACGTTGGACTGGACATTAACCCAGATATACGAAAAGACCTTTTGACAGTCCTCAGAAGACACACCAACCAAATACCCAAGAGCACAGAAGATTTTTTAAGAGCGGTTTTGGCAGGAGACACCATTGAAGGCCATAAAACCTGAGATGTTTGTTGTGAATACCGAAGTATTTCGGCATTTTTGCAACTGCAACCTATGTAAGGTATGCATGGCAACCATACAGGCACAGCTAACACCCAGGTGTCCATTTTTTCGGGTACATTTTGCTCTGAATGAAGTCGACCTGTTGTGAAGACTGAAATACACAATAACAAAACGGCCCTTTTCAGGGCCAACCATAATCTTAAAAAGAGAAACGCTTATCACACTGCACACGTTACTACCCCCCCCCCCCCTTACCTCTACGCCTATACAAGGCACCCCTTGTTTTCTTTAATCTCATTACAGGTAAACCAAGACCGGACTGTCGTACTTCTACCCAAAGCGTCAAGTGTTATTGGATGGAAGAAGTACAATCCCTCTGGAACTGGAGTGAAAGAGGGGGGCCGGATATGTTAGGGCTAAAGAAATAGTGAGATGGACAAACAAACATTTCCGTCGTAATAGCCACACGGTATAATCACCCTTGAATTATAACTACTGCATTCTCTCTGAGCTGGTGCAGTTGTAATTCAACGGTGATTATATCTTAATAACTCGCGACGTAAAGAATTCTGTTTTTTTCCTCGTTGTTTATAGAGTTGCCTGATGATAGTTTGGAAGTGGAAGCTGAAAAGGAATGAACAACTCTAAATTTTCTCTTTATTAAATTTTATTTTCACATAAAATCAGTTTTACAAGTAATTAATTGGTTTTACAATAGTCAAAATGGATTTGCAATCAGATTTACAAATTTATAAGTAATTTTTACAAAGCGAAAATGGCTTTACAATCAATTAAAATGGATTTACAATCAGTCAAAATGGATTTTCAAAAAGTTTTTACAAGTAATTTTACAATTTCACTAGGGCTGTCACGATTAATCTATTAATCGACTGTTGATCGGTCACGGCGAAATCGATTAGTATTTTTCGTTGTCGAATAATCGGTAAATTGTATCCCGTTCTAGACGTTTAATAATTAATAGAAAATTTGATGAAAAAACTATTGTTTCTAAAGGTAAAGAGTTAAGAACATCGATGTTAAACCCCAAGACGCTATTGGAAGCAATAGTCTTCCAGGTACCTTCATCAAAGCTTTGATGTTCTGAACTTTTGAACCGTCAGTGTAATAATCAAGACCGGTCGGTAGTTGCGAAGTTCGCAACTGCCGACCGGTCTTGATTATTACACTGACGGTTCAAAAGTTCAGAACATCAAAGCTTTGAATGCACCTAAAAAGGATCGTCTTCGTTGTTTCCTTGAGGTAGGTCAGCTGACTTGAACTTCTTTTTTATCGACTTCAAAGAGAGGGAGAGGAGGGAGGGGGGGGGGGTCATTTAGGTACGATTAATCGTCGATTATTTGCGACGATTAATCGATTCTCAATTAAAAAATCGTGACAGCCCTAAATTTCACAATAAGTAATTTTTTACAACAATAAGTAGTTCTACAACAATTTTACAATCATACAATAAATGTGTTTGAATATTCAGTAACTGTATTTTGGTTCAGAGGACATTGACTTTGTCGTCAACCAGGTGTAGTCTGAACTTCCATATCGATTCCTGGACCTGAATATCTCGGTGTACAGTACGTGGAGAGTGAATTATCACTAAATCACCCACAGAGTGGAGATTCCACCCGAGCAGTAATTGCAAATTTGTTGCAAAGTATACCCAGCACCAGCAAAGTTTCAGCCAATGGACCTCCAGGTTAAAAGCGGAGGTCCATTGCCTGAAACATTGCTTGTGTTTTTTGTCGATACATATAAAATTTGAAAGTTATAGCTTGGGTGATAACTCCACTCTGCGGGTGATTTAGTTACAATCCACTCTTCACGTACTGTCCATATGTTCAGTTCATAACAATATATTGAATTCACTTTAAATAAAAATGTGTTATTTGTTAAAATGTCTGTGACAGTTTTGTCGATTTTGTTAGGTTAGTCCTATAATACTTTTTTTTTATCATCGCCTCCAACATTTCCCCATCAGTAACACAGAGTCAAGAGTCACTTCTCTTTTTTACTGTGAGTACTAGATTAATATTGTATGCATCTCTATCAAATTTCATATTTAAAAAAAAAAACTCTTTTCAGAATGTGGAAAGTTGATAGACAATCATATAATCCTAAATAGTTTACACTTAAACAACTGTTACAGAAAGTTCGACCACAACGCGTGCCATCAAGTTTTTTTCATTCTATGGGGAAAACAGTGCTATGGGGCGATGACACTCTGGCGAACTAATTTAACCCTTAAGTCCTCAGATTAATTTTAAAGTATTTATGGCCTTTTTCTGCTTACATAGTTATTGATGACTTGGCAGTGGTTCTACATCACTGCTGGCTGCCTATACAGGCAGCCAGCAGTGATGTAGACCCACTGTCAGGGAATATATAGTCTACACACAAGAGTAATAAAAAAGATTACACAAGGGAGAACCTGCTTCAATGCAATATAAAAGTGGCGGTTTGGGGCTATATGGGGGCTTAAGGGTTAACACTGAGATTCCGAGAGACATTTGTTCAGTCGATGGCAGTACGGCAAAAAAATGTTTAAGGGAATTTTCAGTGTTAAATCAGTTCACCCAAATACACACGAAACCACTTTTTCAAAAAAACTCAAAACCCTATGAGAATTTTCAGTGTTAAATCGGTTCGCCCAAGTACACACGACCGTGGATTTTCTCTGGCAAACAAATGTCACTGAATTTCAGTGTAAAATTAGTTCACCAGAATGACATCCCTCACTACTCATGTTTATACACAAATAATTTTAAATGACGATGAATCTCTATAATCTTACGTGGACTTGAGTTATGACCCAAAATATCACTTTCAGATTTTGTAACTATCGAAGAAACACAAGCAATGTTTCGGCGAATGGATCTCCGGGTTTAACCCGGAGGTCAGTAGGTAATAAAGGCCGTTCCCTGGGACACTTGTACAGTGTACCGTACACGTACACGTACATGGGGCGTTTACAGTCGTAGGATTCAGTGTTAAATCGCATGCTTGTTCACAAAAATGTCGTTTTTTATGGTGTCCCAGAATCGGCTATTATTTTGAGACTCCTAGATCGCACTTTTAACGTTCAAATACTCGTTGGCGAACATGTTGAATGTACACGTTTTTCAAAAAAGTGAAAAATGTATGAAATTGTAGATTTTTTTTTCTTAAAAATTTTTGTTTACATTCCCATCGTGGATTAGACCTTCAATCTATCGTTGGTGAACGCGAAAAGAAAACGCTTTGCCGATTCTAAGACAGCATCAAAAAGGTGGTTTGCCGATTCTGGGACAGTGTCCCAGAATCGGCAAACATCTTTTGAGACGGGGATTTTTTCCATACTTAACAGACTACTATTGGGCGCTCCCATTTCTGACGTAAGTGGGGGGAATACCCATAGTGGATTTTTCCAAACTTAACAGACTACTATTGGGCACTCCCATTTCTGACGTAAGTGGGGGGAATACCCTTAGTGGGATTTTCCAAACTCAACAGAAAAAAAAAACTAAGTTTTTTGGAAAATCGAAATAAAAAAAGTGATTGATATATATATAGGAGAGAAAAAAAATATAAATAAATAGTTATTTAAAAATAAATATATCAAATCGAATAGATAATAAAAATACGTAAATCATGAATGCTTCCCAGACTATTAGAGCAAGGTTTCTTTTAAAAATACTGATGAGAGCCTACGCATTCTGTGTGAACGAACAACTAGGTCGCCTCTTGTTAGAACGATGCGTCGGATGTCGGGATCACCTAGACTTCGATCAGGAGAATCATTCATGTCTGATGGTGGAAAGGGAAGATATGGTCATCAAGTATTTCGAACCGGCGTTCGAACGCGTTCAAATCGATGATGTGATCACGTTTTGGAAGAGATTACTCTTCTGTAAGGATCGAGACAAGCCCACAGTTTCGGAAGAACTGAAATTGGCGCTTAGAAGTCTAATTTTAAAGACAAGGGATACATCATGAAATTATTGTTCAATGAAGCATACGTCTAAAATGTTCTCGTTGATATAAAATAAGGGAGAATAGAAAATAAAAAATAAATACACACATAAATTTTTTATCTAATATTAGAAAGAAAAAAAAACACAAAAATGAGAACCAGAAATAAATTGTATCCGACGTTAGATGACGACGAGGACGAGAAGCCGAACGGCGTTTTGCCGACGGCACCGTCGCTAGAAGAAAAAGAAAGAGGAGAGAGGTATCGCATTAATCAAATCAGTAGAATCCAAGTGTATCTAACTCTCTCGAGAGATTCTCGCCGTTCTCTCAGAAGTATTCGCGTTTCCTGAATTTCGTCAATGCGGTCGACACGACACTCATCACGATTTCCACGGGTTTACACATGGCCGGCATCGGATTGTTGTCGACCGCAGTCGGCATTCTGATCGTGTTGACCGTAGAAGGAGTGGCTCTCGCCGCCGGATTGTTTAGCACGCTCGGAAACTTTTTGAGTAGGAAATTATATCTGTGAAGGCGAGGAAACACAACAAGATTCGTGTCTTGGCCGACTCCAAGATTGGCGCGATATCCAAAATGATCTTGATGGCATTGAAAGACGGTAGGATATCGGATGGAGAATACTTCACGATATTGGGCGAGAAAACGAAATATGAAGCCATGAAAGAAGCCGTGAGAATCAAGACTCGTCAGATCATCAAGGAAGAGATGAAGGATTCTCTCGTGGAAAAAGGGGGGAAAGAGGCCAGGGAGGAATTCAGTAGGATGATAGAACTTAAGAGCAGCGATTGAAAAAAAATATATATAATAAGAACAGAATTTAAAAAAAAAAAATATTAAATTGATATCTAAAATAAAAACGAAATTAATTTAAATAACTCTCAAAAAAATGTATTGCGTAAAGTGTAAGAGAGTTACCGAGACGAGTAATTCTCGAGAAGTACGAACTAAAAACGACAGACAGATGCTTCGCGGAATTTGCGACATGTGTGGTTCTATCAAGACTCGATTCATCAAAAAAAAGAACGCGAGCAAAGGTAAAGGCATCGTGAATAAAATGATCAATAATCTACCTTTCGAAATGCATCTGCCTGGTCACAGTTCCACGGGACCTGGAACGAAATTGAACAAGAGACTCAACGCCGATCTGACTCCTAAATATTGGAGCAAACCTGTGAATAGGGTGGACGTGGCCGCGTATGATCACGATCTATGCTACGTCAGACATCCCGACACCAAGACTCGCAATGATGTCTGCGATAAAAACATGTTGGGGAAATTGAGAGGTATATCGAATCCGACCAGGAGAGAGAAGATAGAATGTTCGCTGGTCGGTAATCTGATCGGTGCGAAACGTCGATTCGGATGGGGCGTTCAAAAAAAAAAAGCGCATCTGAAAAGAGGAAGAAACGATTATTGACGAGCGAATTGGCCGAGGAGTTACACAAACCCATCGTGCGTAAATTTCGAAAGAGAAGGGTGTTCGTGTAGGGTTTGGATGATATTTGGTCTGCCGACTTGGTCGACATGAGATCGTTTTCGAGGTGGAACGAGGGTGTCAAATATCTATTGATGGTCATTGACGTGTTTCCAAATACGGTTGGATCAGAGCTTTGAAGAATAAATCGGGACCTTGCGTCACAGAGGCTCTGAAGAGCGTGTTCGACTCGTCTTCTCGAAGACCGAATAAATTGTGGGTGGATAAGGGAAAAGAATTCTACAACAAGCACGTTCATCGATTGGTCGACCTCTACTAGATCGAAAACGAAGAGAAAACCAGTGTGGTGGAACGTTAGAATCGAACGATGAAGAAAAAGATGCATAAATACTTCACGGTGAATTCGACCAAGAAATACATATACGCTCTGAACGGTCTGGTTAAAGATTACAACAACACGTGACACAGATCGATCAAGATGACTCCCGCGGAAGCTAGCGATCCTCGAAATGAAAACGGGTCTACGCGAATCTATATCCTGAGAGATCTAAGATCAGGAAGAAGTCTAGAACGCCGAAATTTGCGGTCGGCGATCGAGTGAGAATCTACGCTTATAAGAAGCACTTCGAAAAGGGTTATACTCCTTGATGGACCTCGGAAATCTTCGTGATAATCAAAATATTTCACACCGATCCGGTCACTTATGAAATCGAAGATTTGGATGGAGAAGAGATCATCGGAAAGTTTTACGAACAACAATTACAGAAGACAAAGTTTTGATAAAGAAAACAAATTTCTTTTATTTACTCTCTTTAACATTTTCTTGTTTACACATATATATATATATAGGAGAGAAAAATAATAATAAAAAATAATTAAAACTATTTTTAGATAAAAAAAGCAAACAAGCTAATTAATAAACAATAAACCCTTTAAAAAATGGCAAATATACTAGATATAGCACAAAGGATAGTGAAAGATGAAAGTATTCAAGAATATGAGGTTCACGAATACGAACCGGTAACCGGAACGAGTTTGAACAATGCGGGAGAGATAAGAATCAACATCGAAACTCAAGATCTATTCATCCATCCTAGCGAGAGTTACATAGTGGTGCATGGACGTCTCACCAAGGAAGATGGGAGCGACTACGCCGACGACGACACGGTTACTCTAGCCAATAATGGAATCATGCATCTATTCAGTAATATAAAATACATGCTATCTGGACAAGAGATAGAATCTGTGTTTCATCCTGGTCAGGCCACCACGATGTTCGGACTCTTAACGTATCCGGACGATTTTTCGAAATCCAGAGGACTTAATCAGTTGTGGATGAAAGACACTGTTGGCCTTGCTAGCGCCGGCGCCACTGCGATATTCGACTACGTCGTCAAGACGTCCAGACCTAAAGAAACGTTTTCGTTCAGGATACCTTTGAAACACATCTTTGGATTCGCAGACGAATACAACAAGATCATGTACGGATTCAAACACAATCTGACGTTGATTCAAAAAGGAAACGACGACACGATAGTGAGACTCACTGCGACTGATGCGGGTAAGATAACTCTACAGAAGATATCGTGGTTCGTTCCGCACATTGAGCCTTCGGTCGTGGAAAAAACGCGTCTCTATAAGATCATAGAATCCAAGAGTAAATTACCTGTGAGATTTAGAATGAGACAGTGTGACATGGCTAGCATTCCACCACCCTCTACGAATCACTTCGATTGGAGATTGACGGTGAAATCCGCTTCTGAGAGACCGCATTTCATCGTGGTTGCATTTCAGACTGATAAGGATGGGTCTCAGGAAAAGAATGCGTCGCTGTTCGATCACTGCTATTTGAGAAACATGCAAGTGTTTCTGAACGCCACGAGATATCCAGCAATTGATTACAATGCGTCGTTCGACAAGAATGATTTATGCAGACTGTACGGTGACGCCGCTGATTTTAGAAAGAAGTATCACGGTCTAGATGAATTGACGAGCAACCCTAATATATCTCCCGGCGAACACAAGTTGATGTATCCCATGTTCATATTCAACGTCAGTAAACAGAGTGAACGACTCAAGAGTAGCATCTTAGACATTCAGATCAAGATGCAATTCGATAGGAACGTGCCGAGAAAAACCGAAGCCTTCACTCTGGTCCTGTCAGATAGAGAATTACAATTCGAATCGGATGGAAATAAGATGTCGATCATTCGATGAGAGACATATGTGAAAAAAAAATATATAAATAAAAATTTAAAAAAATAATTATAAAAATGAATGATAAAGAAAGAGAATACTTAAGAAGAAACAGACATGTTTTGATTAAAAATATTTCGCAAGATTCGTTAGCAATAATTCTAGACACTTTAGTCGAAACAGAACCTTTGATATTGACTGATTATATGAGACGTGAAATCGAAAGTAAAATCTTGATAGAAGATAAGACCAGAAAACTTTTAGACATGTTGACGTATAGAGGACCGACTGCTTTTCGAGAATTTATAAAAGCTCTTAGAAATGCTAAAATAGATGTCGACGCGTGTTTCGAGATAGGTGATCCAATTTCACGAGATGAAACATTTTGAGAAATAACGTATTAAAACAACCCCCCCCCCCAAAAAAAGTAATGAGATCTAGAGAGATTGAACATCTTTCTAAATCTCATTAATTTTTTTTGTTTTTAATAATCACACATTATTTTTTTTTAATTAATTATTTCCATGCGTTCACTGTTTGTTCAAAGGATCTAGTTCGATCAGTAGACTCACCACGGAAGTGGCGGCTTCGGGATTATTGGTTCTCATAACGAAATTAATCCTGTCTCCGGCATTCACTTTGAGAGGTGTGCCGAACGTGCTAACATTCGCGTGTTGATTCTCAGTCTTTTCGATGCTGTATTTCTTATCGCTCTCTACTCCATTCACCACGAGATTGACGACTGCTCTGTTATTCAAATCCGAGGAAGCCAGAGCCATTCGAATGATTTCATCTCCCAACGGCATGGGATATCCCACCTGACCATGTTTCAATCCGCTACCTCCATTTCCGAAAGACCACTCGGTTTTTCCCTCCTCTAACATGCCGGCCTCCTCGGCCCACACGCTGATCAATTTTCTAGCATATTTGAGTCTTTCCACCACCGAAATCAGGGTGCGGGCGTCCGTCATGTTCATGGGATCCGCTAGATTCGTAAGCGCGTGTCCACCCATGTCTAGTTTACCTTCCATGATGTCGCCCTTTCTCCAGACCGAGTTGTCGTCCACGTACTTCCTGCTGACCACGCTGGAATCGAATTCAGGATCGTGATTGAGTCCGAATAAATTCTTACCATTCATGTTGATGCCACCCCTCCATGGTTCCGCCAGATTGTTTGTTCAGGTAGAGATCGTCCACTTGCGATTCTACATATTCTTGTGATCGTATCATGGCAGAATCTACGTAGCCCTTGTTGACCGCGGTTGAGTCTGCATCCGTGTCGTCGACCTTCGACAGATTCAATATCTTGTTGAATCCCGCATTCAGATCCGATTTCATTTCTCGTCCATCAGACTTTCTCTGTTCCAGATCTACGCAGTGTTTGGTCGCCATGTCCTTGGGATTCGTGGGAGTGGTCACGTTCGTTATCTTGTTAGAATTGGCGTTCAATTCCGAGTGCATCGTTTTCTGAACGTATCCATTTCTCAGGTGTTCGCTGAATCGCGCGTGAGAGTCGTCTGCGTATTTCTTGGTCGTGGCATCGGTGGGATCTATGGGATTCGCGACGTTCACCAAACGTTTGGATTTCAGATCGAGATCGTCGGTAATGGCTTTATCCACATAATTATCTAGCACGATTCGTTCGAAATCCGCGTTCCCCCTGTCGACGTATTTTTTAGTCGCAGCATCTACGAGATCTATCGGCTCGGGAAGATTGTAGAGCTTCTTATCATTCATGTTCAAAGGTTCCTCTCGAGGTTCGTATCTCCAAATGTAACATTCATCCAAGTTGGCAACATCGTAACCATCGTCGACTTCGAGCGTCTTCCTCTTCTTTTTGGGTCGACTTTCGTCAGCACTTCTACCAAATTTATCGACTGGCATGTTGTTTTGAGATTTTTGTTTTAAAAAATATATTTCAAACACAGTTTATTAAAAAATGAATTATTTCACTTATTTTATTTTTCGTTTTTATTTGATTAAATTTTTTTAAATAATTTTTTACCTTTATATACTATAAAAAAAATCTCTCTCTAATGTAAATCATTGAGAATGTCTTGAAACCGATCTCCTTCCGACCATCTCTTGAGAACATAGAGACACAGGTGATCGCAAAACACTTGATCTGGCGATTGCACTCGTTCTGTGTTGTAACGAACCATCGATTTGTTGAAATAGTTCTTTATCTCTTTCGGCGACAAGATTCCATAGCTGTTGAAATAATAATTCTTCTTCCCATTCTTGAACCACGCCACCCAGTGTGTGCCTTCACCCGATAAATCGTCTAGATTTAAAATTCCGCATTCCGATTGTCGAGGTCTTCTCTTCGGCAAGGCATCTCTGGAAAACACGCCTAAAAATCTTTGATTTTCAAATCCTTCTCCGCATTCGACAGAACAATGTTGGATAGGGGTTCGTTAGGTAAGCTGACACCTTCTACGGATATCTCTATTTTCTTATTCATAAATGCGTATATTTTTTTTAAAATTTATTTATTTTACTATAATTCACTAAAATGACGTTATTTTTTTTTTATTTTTTTATTTTTCTTTTTTAACTAACTCTATCGACTTCCATAATCTTGAATCCGTCTAATTCCTCGACTTCCATAATCTTGAATCCGTTTAATTCCTCTTGATTTTCTGGAATCCTATCATCCTTAATCATATCTGGAATCCTATCATCCTCAATCATATCTGAAATCCTGTCGTCTAAAGTCCAATGTCTGAGTGGCAAAGTGTTTATTTTATCATCTAACATGAATCTCTTATCGTCATCGGCCGTCAGCGAAATCTTGTTGACTATTCCGGTATACAAGTCGTGATTTTTGCTTCGAATCGATTTCATAGTCTTATACACCGGACCACTTCCTAACAGACAATCTTTATACTGCTGGAAAGAGATGTTTTTCTTCACCATGCACGCTTTATCCCCTTTGCACTTCTTGATCTCTCCATCTTCTAGATGATAAGCATACAATTTGGGTCTCAAGCCCACAAATTCGACGATTTGTTTACCGCCACTCTCGTCCTTAAATTTACCTAACACCTTCTTGTTGTTGTTCGATTGAATGTTGGACGGGTGATCGATGGGATAATTGCTCGTGTCGATCCATGCGGCCACGTCCTGAGATATATCTTGGTAGACATCTTTTGTCTCTATATCGTAAACTAAAGTGTCTGTGTCGGTGTACAGTACTTTGGCTTTATCACCAAATTTTCGTTTGACGTAGTGAAACTCGTACATCAATCGTTTGCTGATATCTAAGATGATCGGTCCGAGATAATACAGTTTGTCGAACTTCAGGTGCATCTTTTGCATGTGAACGGCCACTAGATTTTCGTCGAATATGGTTCGGTGTTTGTAATTGGGTTTCGCAACTAATTTTTTAGCTCTTTTCTTAGATGTGACGAGTCGAACGTCGGTTCTCTTCCTGATGTTTTCCATCGATTTACCGTACACGCAGTTGTTCATGAGTTTGAAGAAATCTTTTTCGAAATTGTTCTCGGCTCGAATTCTGAGATTCGTGTTGAGATCGATGTATTTTTTGCATCCAAGGCTCTTCGTTCAATCGAATGATGCGATGTATGTTGACTAATTTCATCCCATAATCGAAGTATTGTTTCAATTTATCACTGTAGACGACGTAGTAATGTTTGTTAAATAAATTGGGAATGAGTTTTTCTTCGTCTCCTTCGTTCGGGAGCTAGCGTATAATCGTTGTGTAGATCGTGTAATTCTTCCGGATAGTTCAAATCGACTTCTAAAATGCAAGGATAGTCTCTCCATTTTTGCATCTCTTCCGGTTCCATTACCCATTTGAAATTTCCAATCGGTAAAGGATGACTCATAGCCCAACCGTACAGATTATTAGCGTCCCAATACTGTATGTATTTATTCGACCGTTTCGAATCAAAACCTTCTTTCATGTAGGGATTGTTAGCTTCAGAATATCTGTGGGAGATCATTGAGACGCCACCTCTCGTAGCTCTTTTGAACATGAGCAACATGTCCACGTCGGATAATAATTCCAATTGGACTTCGGTGGTCTTCAACAGAGCATCCCACACCAGACCAGGTGCGGTGAAATACCAAGTGGGATCCAGATCATAATTTCGACGACAGACATCTCGAAAATTTTTGAACACGTCTGCCAAGAGCAGAACGTCAGTCTTCAGATAGAGATCATGATAATCTCTCATGGTTTTCATATTGAATGATTTCCACACGTTTTTAGCGTGTTCGTAATTCTCGTCGGAAATGTCGGATTCGTATAATCTTCTTTTGAAGGTAGTGCGGTGTCGTCGAATCTCTTTAGGTCGTTCATGTAATCGTAAGGATAGACTCCTTTTCTCAACATAATGTCTACTCGTTCTCCAAAATGTTTGCTCGTGATTTTAAATTTATCCTTGCTCATGTAATCGACTAATTTTTCCAGAGCGGTCGACATGAATTTAAAACTGTCGATGAAAAGTATGCATCTATGAATGGATTTCGTTTTTTCTTCCAACGTCTCTCCGTCGATTACTCTTTTCTTCTCCATGACCTTCCATTTCGTGAATGAAATGTATCTTTCTTCGCTGTTCGCGATGCAATTTAATTCTTCGTGGGAGGTGCCGAGATTATTTGCGAACAGATGACTGTCGTAACCTGAGAGATTGTGAAATATCAACGGATAGAAAATGGCGTCTCGATATTTTAAATTACACTTGCTGTTAGCCGGACCGCGATACAGACCCGTGTAATGATCGTGGTCTCTAACCTTCTTATTTTCCTCCGAATTCTCGTCAAACGATTGTCTGCAAGTGTGACATTCGGTGGCTCTGTTATTTTCGTCCTGCTGCTCTCGTGTGATGATCATTTTTGCCGGAGTTTTGAATTTGTTGTATAACATTTGAATTTTCGATTCTAACTCTTCCATGAACCTTTAAGCCACGTCGTCGTCTTCATAGATGAAGGGACCCATGTCGTGTTGTGAGTTGAAAGCGCATTTCACGTAAATGCAATGACCCAAAGGCGTGTGTTTTTGATATCTTTCGACATAACTTTGAAGAGCGTTAGTTGGCAGGAACTCATTTTCATCGTGAAACATTCGAAATCGGCGTACACAACGAATGGTACTTTTAACCTTCTATTGCGATTTTCAAACTTCACGATGGTGCTAGGTTTGGGCATTTCGATGGCGTCACCTTGATTTTCGTTGCAATATTCCTGATGTTTCGCTAACGATTTTTCGCTCTGAAACATGTTCATGCAGTTGCAACATAAACATATCTTATGTTCATGTTTATTATTTTGTCTCGACAGTAATTGGCTCGGATTTTTAACCCAACAATAATGACGATTGTCACCATTCCCCCCCCCCCCCCCCCCCCCCCCCCCCCCCACTTACGTCAGAAATGGGAGCGCCCAATAGTAGTCTGTTAAGTTTGGAAAAAATCCCCGCCTCAAAAGCTGTTTGCCGATTTTGGGACACTGTCCCAGAATCGGCAAACCACTTTTTGATGCTGTCTTAAAATCGGCAAAGCGTTTTTTTTTTCGCGTTCACCAACGATAGATTGAAGGTCTAATCCACGATGGGAATGTAAACAAAAATTTTTAAGAAAAAAAAATGTACAGTTTCATACATTTTTCACTTTTTTGAAAAACGTTTACATTCAACACGTTCGCCAACGAGTATTTGAACGTTAAAAGTGCGATCTAGGAGTCTCAAAATAATAGCCGATTCTGGGACACCATAAAAAAACGCCATTTTTTGTGAACAAGCATGCGATTTAACACTGAATCCTACGATGGTAAACGCCCCACGTACGTGTACGTGTACGGTACACTGTACAAGTCTCCCAGAAACGGCCTTTATTACCTACTGAGGTCCACTGGCTGGGACCATGCCTGTGCTTGTTATGATATGCAACAAATTTTCAATTATTGCTTGTGTGGAATCTCCATTCTATGGGTGATTTAGTGATAATGTAATGAATGAAGCAATTCATATTTTTTGTTTTGGAAAACGATCCTCTCAGAAGGTGAATTGTTTGGAAATGCATTAACGGAAGTTTAAGAAGAAAATGAAATGGTGGCAGTGGAAGAGGCGGCTACAAAAGCCATACTAGTCAGAGACGAACTGAAATCGATCGAACACTTCATATCATGCGGTAGTGATTATACTCGGTTCTAATTCAAATAGGAACGAAAACATTATAACCACAGCAATAACAGCCATCACAAAAATACAACCCCGAAAAACACAGATCATCGCCAAACCATAGGTCTCGGTTGTTAACACAACTCAACCAAAAAACATGATTGCCCCATGCAGACATCACCCTAAAGCCACATAAGAGAGCTAAAAAAGATTGTGTGGGGCCCAGTACATGGTCTCTTTTGTCCGGGGGTCCTTTGTGCATGCTGGGATCCTGTCTAGTCTCCAGGTCCTGGAGACTAGACAGGATCCCAGCATGCACAAAGGACCCCCGGACAAAAGAGACCATGTACTGGGCCCCACATCGGTCCACAACACTGACAGTGGTCCCATGTATGTGCACGATGTGCCCCTCCCAACCTGAAAAATAGACTTTTTTTTACTGAAGGCTGTATTTTATTCCTTCAAAACGCACTACACAGTACAGTCTCCATGGAATTCAATCCCACCTGCAACAACTGTGTTGTGTCTTTGGGTAAGACACTTCACCCCATTGCCCACATGGGGCACGGTGGCGTTGTGTACTGAGGCAAACTGCACATCAATGGTGCACTTGTCTTCAACCAATGCTAGCCCTGCTTGTATGCAATTTCTTCCACCCGTAAAACTGTCTGACATGAGGTGACCCTGGCGTAATGAATTCGAAGTCTGGCATTATCTCTCCATGTACACCATTTCTAAAAAGTAAACTTTCGGAGATCACTCAGGAAATGAACGGGAGACCGTTTTACAGAAACATGTTCGATGACAAGCGATATAGATGCAATAACGTTCATTTAAAAAAACATACAATATACATACATCTTGTCATAAACGAAGATAACAATAATAAACAAAACAGTCAGAGAAATCAAAAAATTATGTTGGGTCGAAACGTCGTCGAGAAGATCAAATCATCTGTTCCTTCCAAATATGCATAAGAGGATTCATCGTGGAAAATCTAACTTCGGAAATAGGAATCTGCTGATGGATCTCTTGTTGAGACCCGAGTGGGTGGATTACAACAGACTGTTCGTCTTTGGCAAAAGTCTGTTTCAATCCCAATGCAGGACTCACAAAAGAAGTATGAAGGGGAGATTATCAAGATAAGGAGACATAAACAAAAAGGATCGCGCTGTGGGACATTACGCTTATCGCGCTCTTGAAAGAGGTGTCCAAGGAACAGATTGGACGTGGAAAGATATGCAAAAGCATCCAAGACGGGTCCCTTCGGAGAAAGCTGATAATAGAAATCTCATGGTTCTTCGAGGATCCAATATTGGAGAGGCAGAATCGAGTTACATTCGCAGTCGACAGTAACGTGGATTTTTTCTTTTCTGTCGCAAAAATATTTCTGATGGTCTCACATTCTGTCTCTTCTCGTTGAAGACATTTTTCCTTCTTATGACATCGGTATGGGTCAGGATCTCGCCGAAAGTGTTAATATCCTGTTGACTTATTATTAGGATTCAGATTACCAACACGACCAAATGCCGCTATCATCAAGTATCCTCGAAAACGCCATCTCCATCCACGATCAAATTGTCACCCTCTATTTATAGTCACTTATTTCTCATGTATAAATTCCCACCCGCTTGTATACGCAAACCGCAGGCCGAGTCGGCATTTGAAGGGAACGTGTTATATATATTCATGTAGGGTTTACTTCAATCGGAATTTGAAAAAATATTCATATCCAATGCAATCATTGTTCCTTCTTCTCCGAACGTTCGGCCGCACCTGCATTTTTTTCTCAAATGTTTTGATAAAATGATCTGTGGGTCTGTGTGGGGAAGTTTTGCTCTTTTCGAAATATATTCGATTTTTTAGGGAATTCCTAAAAAATTCACAATCAATCGAAAACATGCAAGTGACGTCAATGTTTCAAACAAAAACGAACGCGAAACATCACAAGTCTCTACCTTTTGTTTTTCTGTTGTTGTCAAAATGCGAAAATGCACGAAAATGCACTTACATTTTCTCCCGTTCGTAGTGATGTCTCTCCTAAAGAGTGGCGCCGTAAATAAGAACTTGAATTCAAATTAACACGAAGGTGTATCTTTCTCGAGTAAATCACAAGTGCTGTCGCTGCATAATTTTCGAAACGAACTTTTCTCAATGAAATCACTACCTTTCATCGAGAATTCGCCGCCACCGTGTTTAACCCCCCCCCCCCCCCCTTATACCCCCGCCCCCTTTTTTACCACTACTGACACGGATTTACTGTCAAAATAAAAATTAGAGTTTTTGTGATGTGCATCACTCCCTTTTATAGGCTCTATCAATAAATAGGTTATCTCCACCAGTGAATTCTTCTACACCGTGGAGACTAATATGAATTAATTCTGGTTGGTATGCAAAATTCTTAATTTCTTAGTGTTTGTGTACATTGTGATTCAATTAAATAACGTTGTGAAAACTGCGATCATATTAATGGAAAAAGTCTACCGCGTAATTGTGTGTCATAATTACATGTAAAATATTGTTTAGACTAAACGTTCAACTGATTTGAAAAGAAATGTCAAAAAGCCAGCTTCTCTAGTTTTACACTACTCTACAGGAATATGCCTGAAGATTGTGCAATGTATTATTTCGTCGCCGGAGTGGTAAAATGTTCTATGTCCCCTATAAGGGACATAGAACATCCTAGCACTCAGCCGACGATGTGTCACGATGCGCGCACTGTTGATGTAATGAACAGAAATAAAATTATAGAACATCAAAACATGGTGAAAACAACCGTTTCAGGCTTGCCAATTTCAGGAGAGCGATTTTTTAGCTCTCCTTACTGCCCTCCTGAAAGAATTAAGGAGAGCGAAAAATTGCCCTCCTAAATATTTTGGTCTGGGAGGATCGAGATAACATGTATTATGCTCACATTAAATTTTTGTTGTAAAGCAAAAATGTAATTTAACTTCGAAGTCACATAACATCACGTAATTTCATTTTGAAAGTCGTTTAGTGGTAAAAGGTAATGGCTGCAACCATACTCAAACACAGTTGCAATCATTTGAAGCAAAATGGGTCACAGCAATATATTTTTTTTTTTTTTGTCAGTTTCAAGTTCAACAACTGACATCACAGTTTGAGGGGTAATTATTCAAGGAATATTGACACTATAATATACTACCATTACTACTATCCTGTCACTTGAAGCACGTGCACCAGGATGTGACTGTATATTCAAGCAGACCTGTTGTCCAAGAAAGTCATACGCCTACCACTACCACCTTCAACCCCCCTTGGAGGGTTGAAGGTGGTAGTGGTAGGCGTATGACTTTCTTGGACAACAGGTCTGGGTACACACACAGGTCTTGTCAAGTGTGTGTTCGGTTGTTGAGTGAGACATCTAGATGTCTAAGAGATTTCGCTTTACCTTAGTAAAGTTAATAAAATCACTGATGTAGTCTGTGGGTTTCAATTTCAATGAGTTCGTTCAACTGGATACTTAAAATGCTGTGTAAAGCTAATTGCTCTCCTAAGCTGATTGAGGAGAGCTTTTTGTTTTGCCCTCCTGCATTTTTCAGAATGCCAGGCCTGAACTCTGGCCTCTTTGAAACTGATTTTCCTTTCACATTTAATTTTTTGTATCATCTTTTCTGTTTTCTATACAGCGCAATCTGGTGAAGATGACTTGATTGTCCTGGCAGCTGGAACATTTAAGATTATTGCTAGTACATTGTTCTGCGCGTTTTTTACCTCATTTGTGGCAGATCGCTTGGCCTCGGCAGGCATCTTTACTGTGTCCAAACCTTTGACACTTTCAACATCGAAGCGGATTTGGTATGAACAAATCCACCCTGATGTTTCAATAACCAAAATGCTGTGTAAAGCTAACTGCTATCCTAAGCTGATTGAGGAGAGCGATTTTTTGCCCTCCTGCATTTTTCAGAATGCCAGGCCTGCTTTACCTGGTAATAAAAATCATCACCAGCAAAACTAATATTATTGCGTCAGTAAGGATGTTGCCCACTCCGTGGAAAGTGTCCAGTCCACGGCGGTGATCGTACTGTACAATGACTAAGTATTCAATGGTCATGTCGTTGATTTGTGTGATGTGCAATGCACGAGCCGATTGTGAAGTCATAGTGATTGCCAAGCACATTTTTCTTGGAGGAGAACATCTCGGGACTCCACACGACCAACCCATTCCCAACTGGGGTGAGTTGATGTCGGGGGTCCCATGGTGTTCCGAGGTGTTCGCCCTTAGGCGAAATTTGACCTTGCGCTATCAATTCGAGTCGTAATGTTTACAATACCGCAAATACCAACCGGTAATAGTCAGTTCAAGAACGACAACTCACTTTCCGATAGACGCTATACTTTCGTCAGAGGTTCGACCATGGCGAGAGTCATTACTGAATACGGTTTTTTCACGTCGGTGAATAACCCATTTTTATAATATAAAGAAATAGCGAAAACGTAGATGACGACGACGACAACGTATTTTTCGCTTTCAACGACACAAGATTAGTTTAAAAATACCATAAGATATTCTACTATATATGACAAGCCTATGACATAAATTTTAGCTTTATACACCAACCGTGGTGAACATGCCAGCAATGGGATTTCAATAGTTAAATATTACACCTACAGTGGAACTACATCCAAGTTGACCTTTGATGACGTCGACCTGAATGCGAAATTTATCGCACGTCGCCTCGCGAAGATGTTTACTACAGAACGTGGAGAGTGTATTATCACTAAATCACCCACAGAGTGGAGATTCCACCCAAGCAATAATTGCAAATTTGTTGCAAAGCATAACCACCACAAGTAAAGTTTCAGCCAATGGACCTCCGGGTTAAACCCGGAGGTCCATTGGCTGAAACATTGCTTGTGTTTTTTGTCGAAAGGTACAAAATTTGAAAGTTATAGCTTGGGTGATATCTCCACTCCGCGGGTGATTTAGTTACAATCCACTCTCCACGTACTGTATTTCTTGTTGAAAAGAAAACTTGTTGTTTTTCTTATTTGTCATGTTAAATTAATATCCATTAACATTTTTGTGTATCTTTCAGCGAAAAGCTGATTGAACTATTTTGTTTTGCTGACGAATAATTTGGTTAATAAAAGCGGTTGAATGGCTCTCATCTGAGGGTTTTTAAAGGAAAAGGTTTATCGCTTTCAAGGAAAAAATACTTCGCATTAATTTTGGGATTAAAACGAAATAATTGGGGATTTTTTAGAATAGGCAGGTCAAATAACAAAAACAACAACAATATTTGTTTTTGTTTTGAATTATTTCTTTCCTGACAAGCAGTCACTCGTTGAAAAAATTATATTTTACCTGCTAATTACTCATAATTATTCTTATTCATATTATTACTATTATATTCATATTATTACTTATTATTATAAGGTATTCACTTAAAAATACACATTCTATACGCGTGAGCATTCTTTATATCGCGTTATTTTGTCATAGATTGCTTTAATATTATACATTTAAGCCTTTGAACGCTAATGGTCCTTCTCAAATCACTTCAATGGCAACAATTGGAAGAGTCGATATTCATCACCTGTGGGAGACCATTCAATCTTTGCAACCTTTAAACTGCACGTTGGACATACTGACTGGTTACCCCACACATTCATTCCACTTGGGGGAAATTATGACGCCTCATGTTCCTGGAATGGAAAAGCCTTCTTTATAGTTCAAAGGCTTAATGGTACAGTACGTCGAGAGTGGATTGTAACGAAATCACCCGGGGAGTGGCGTTATCACCCAAAGTATTACTTTCAAATTCTGTACATTTGGACAAAGAACGCAAGCAATGTTTCAACCAATGGACCTCCGGGTTATACCCGGAGGTCCCTTGGTTGAAACATTGCTCGTACTTGTTATGCTTTGCAACAAATTTGCAATTATTGCTTGGGTGAAATCTCCACTCTGCGGGTGATTTAGTGATAATACACTCTCCACGTACTGTACATATTCTCGAATATATTGGTAGCACATCATCTAATCAGGAAGCAAATCTTTGTATTTCCACAATCGCTATTCGCGTGTCGGCAGCACATAATGTCTCAGAGATTTTTTAGTTCTACGGATTATGAGTCACGTGTCCCTGTGAATGGAATATCTTCGTGAATGGACTTAGTGTCTATTACGCTGTAGTCTAAGGTCATCGATTCATTTGGTTAAGTTGGTATATCGGTGGGAAACACCTATTCATCATACCTTTGAACGTTGTACGATCAGGCGAAAATATCCAGATCACCCATTTTCCGTACCTTTTACAACTGACCAAGATAGTACCTTTTTCGGCACTAAATGTGTTATGATAATAAAGCAGATAATGATGCATTGGCAAATGATCTTCCGATATCACTTCACCATTTTTTGAGGATTGTCAGATTTCGAGCCACCATGGAAACAAACATGACGACATCTGGCAAACAAAATTTACAACGAAAATACGTGTCACCATTGCAGCAAGCACGGCACCTACTCTGTAGATGTCACTTCAAGTCCTGGTACCGGCTTCCAGGAAATCAGCTTCGAAATAATACATAATACTCACACGGTAACTACTTTATTATATGAGAACTTCCGTGTCTATAGTTATTGTAGGAAAAACTCCCTAACTTTATTAGTCAGTGTGAAACACACAGACTATTGTTTTTGTAAGTTTTCTTTTTGTTTTCTTTTTTTCTTCTCCTGTCTTCTATGCGCTTCTCTGTCCGCACGATAACTCGAAAACGAACTGTCTTATCTCCCTGATTTTCGGCATATTGATAGACAATCACAATTTCTCGGTCGCCTATATTTGTCAGATTCCTGGGACATTAGGAGTATCCGTGGGGATGTTTCGAAGTGGGTAGCGCCCATGCCTCATGGCATGGCATGACTTATGGATCTGGGACCAACACCAAAATGAGTCGATACTCGATGGAGGTTCAAAATATGGGTCAAAGTCACTGAGGTCATCCAGTTGTCAATGAGTGCATTTTCCAGAACTGCTGAAAAACACATTTTTTAGACCCCCTAATGCTTTCCCAAAGTTTATGCATTAGAGCTGTAGGTTAACCGAAACCGAACCGAGGATTTTTGTTTTTTTTAAAAACCGAAACCGTCGACATCTCGTAATCTAAGGTTTTTCGTTTTTATTAAAATACTCTCTTGCTGCAGAAATTCACAGAATGTAGCCATCCCAGAGTAGTGAGGGTACCCAGACACTGCCATTGGCAGTGTCTGGGTACTCTCACTACTCTGGGACGGCTACATTCTGTGAATTTCCGACATTTCAACTTAGTTGTGTTCGCAGCTTTCCTCAAGTTGCGCGTAGGTGTCAGACCTCGAAAAATGGCCAAGCACAATTAAAAATCTGTATATTTAGGTAATTATTATATTGGCCTTCCTGATTCTTCATGTATTATAGCTTATTTCGGGCATTCATTGAGTTTCATTCAATTTCACTGCCATTCAGTTATGATTCCAGACATATAGAATGAGTTTTATTGAATTTTATTTGGCCTCATGAACAAACCGAAAACCGAACCGAACCGAGGTTTTACTCAACCTGAAAAACCGAAACCGAAACCGAACAAGAAACTTAAAAACCTACAGCTCTATTATGCATGCATGTTTACATTTCAAAATGTGCGTGTGGCCCAAATTTCGAAAATGGGTCACATCCATATCTTAAGCATGGCATGGGGTATGGACCTGGGACCAACACTAAATGAGTCGAAATTCGATGGAGGTTCAAAATCTGGGTCAGGGTAACTGAGGCTACCCAGGCGTCAATAAGTGCATTTTTCAGAATTGTTGGAAATCTCATTTTTGACCCCTAATGCAATCCCACAGTTAATACATTCACTCTTACACTCAAAAAAGTATGTGCGGCCAAAAGTACTGTTTTGAAAGTGGGGCATGCTCATATCTCAAGTATGGTATGCCATATGGCACTGGGACCAACATCTAATGAGTCGAAACTCAATGAGGGTTCAAAATATGGGTCAATGTCACCCAAGGGTCATTGAGTGCTTTTTCAGAATTGCTGGGAATCACATTTTTGACCCGCTAATGCATTTCCGAAGTTCATACATGGATTTTTTCACTCAAAAAAGTGAGTGTAGCCAAAAAAGTGGAAAGTGTGTCATGCTCATGACGCAAGCACAGTATACCACATGTACCTGGGACCAAGACTAAATGAGTCGAAACTCAATGGAGGTTCAAATTATGTGTCGAGGTCATTGGGGTAACCAGGGATTATTGAGTAGATTTTCCAGAATTGCTGCAATCAAATATTTTGACCCACAATGCATTCCTGAAATGCATACGTTCATTTGTACACGAAAAATAATCAAAAATATCCATTGCTGATTCCTTTGAATAGCACATTTAATGCTATGCACAGAAGTCATTTCCAGTTTCTTGAAAACAAATTTCTGAATCCTGTATGAAAATCTTTGAACACTGTTTACAAAACCTATTTCTGAAAAAGTTCTTATGCTTTCACTATCTTCGCACAGACTTGAATTTACTGGTTGCAGTAAATTCTGTTTCTCTAGTGGATTTATTTATTTATTTATTTACTTTATTTATTATTGGTATTTAAGCTTCCATATTTCTTCGCAATGGCCGTAACATGGATATAAAGTCAAGTCCAGCCAATCATTTGTACTCATGGTGCCCTTTTTCGAAGGCTTTCGCCCCAGACATTGGTTACCAGGTCCTATTTTAGTTGTAAATCAGAGCTTGTTTGCCACAGTAAACAAACACTGCTATGTTATGTTTTCCGCTGTTCCCACGGGGAATACACAAATCGTGTTTTTTTGCGTCAAAACCATAGCTTTTGACCATAATTTGTCAAAACCATTCTAACCACACTTTGAAGGGGTCTTCAAAAGCTATTTGATTAGGCTATTTATGTGTTTCTATAGCTGGTACGTTGCCCACGTGTGCCAGTAATAATGGCACCTGAATATATCGAAAACATATATACATTATTATGTCCCCGCCTGTGAGTCTGTCTGTTTTTTTCGTCCGTCCGTCCGTCCGTCCGTCCATCCGTCCGTCCGTCCGTCCGTCCGTCCGTCCGTCCGTCCGTCTCGCACTCTCTCTCTCTCTCACTTGAAAATTCGCCCTTTTGAAATAACGTACGAGAGGAATATTTAACCCTTTACCTAACACGAAAAGCAGACGACACTTGCAAATAAAATTCTTGAATAACTAATTTTGTTTACTCTTTGCGTCAAAACCATAGCTTATGACCTCCATTGGAACGAGCTCAACGAGCTCGTTCCAATGCGGGGTCATAAGCTATGGTTTTGAGACAAAAAATGTAAAAAAATAATGAAAATTGAATGATGATTTTTGTGAATAGCGCTGATCGGTTTTGGGGGTTACATTGGGTAAAGTGTTAAAACACGGCACTCTGTGGATGAAAATGATTACGTTAAGGAACATTTAGACAACGTTATTTGTCAACCAGCAGAATCCCTGAATACATTTTTTTTTCTTGCAGAGTTACAAAGAGAAGTATGGGTACTGATCAGCGGAAGCAACTGACAACTTTATTGAAAAACAAATCATTCATCGTTTTCATGGTGACAGATTTCATCAGAGCCGCTGTGGTGATGTCATTCCGCAATATTCTAGTCGACAACGCAATTACAGCTGGCTTTTCCATTACTACTGGGGCATTTTTCGCTTTTTTGTTCGGAATCGGATCTTTAGGCGGTAGGACGCTAAATGGACTAATAATAGTGGTGAAGAAGTGGCATGGCTTTTATCAGTATTCCGCTATTTTCGTCATGTTTGGAGGAGGTGTGCTGAGCGTACCCTTTCTTGGATCTTATTACGGACAGACAGGAATACATTGCTATCTTGGAATAATGGGAGGCGCACTCTGTGAGTTTGTGTATGTGATGTTTTATGAAATTGTTTCGCCTGAAACATATGCACTGGCCATAGCTCTTAACGGTTGCATACATGGGTTTTCAACTTTGGCAATAGCGCCTGTTGCTGGTATGTATTATGTCTAACCACAGACCGCATATATATAAACAATGGAAATGTATAATAATGGGAATTCTGCAGAAGGGGGGGGGGGGGGGGTGGGGGTCCAACACTAAACGCATAAAGGTTGGTATAGTTTTCTCTATGCAGACGTCAGACCTATTGATAAATAGTCGCGAGACAGAAAAAACGTACTATGGATATAAAATAGCAAACGTCGCATTATGCAATATGATAAAAGCTACACATTTTGAATTGACTGGCCAAAGATTCAGTTGCGTTTGAATGGTAGTATAGGTCGCCAATCTGACCTAATTTCCTTGACAAGGTTTC
Source organism: Pictodentalium vernedei (assembly GCA_031216915.1). Taxonomy (NCBI): domain Eukaryota; kingdom Metazoa; phylum Mollusca; class Scaphopoda; order Dentaliida; family Dentaliidae; genus Pictodentalium; species Pictodentalium vernedei. The sequence goes on from CM062289.1 coordinate 57,657,942, forward strand.
TAGTTCACATTGATAGCTACCCCATTCAGCAGCACTTCAGTTTTGTGTAACAAATAATGCTGACAGGATGCGTAATTTATTAAGTTCTAGTCGAATGATAGTATACTAGGACCACACTGACTCTTTTTGCTCGATATGCTTTCACCTTCAGTGCAGCTTCTAATCGGTCCTATTTTAGTGTGTGATGTGGGATGATGTGATACATAAGTTTTCGAATTTCCTGTTAGTATATTACTCCCACTCTGACCCGTTTTTCGGGGCATTGCTTATGGTGCGCACCGGAAGCAGATCCTCTACCCTCCCAGTAGGTGTATTCCCGCAATGGCGGCAAAAATTATTTTTGTAGTTGTATTCGAAATGGTAGTGTATGATGCCCGCTCAAATCCAATTGTGTGTATTCGCGTGCGTGCGTGCGTGCTGACGGCCTGTCTGTCTGTCTGTCTGTCTGCTGTCTGTCTGTCTGTCTGTCACCAACAAGTTTTCTAAACTCGAACACGTCTGTCTGTCTGTCTGTCTGTCTGTCTGTCTGTCTGTCTGTCTGTCTCACCAACAAGTTTTCTAAACTCGAACACGTTTGACATACTTTGTGGAATGATATGGAATTTGGTATGTAAGTGCATCTTATCATTGTCGAGCCTCACGTACGATGCCGCCGGTGTTATGCGCCGTAGTCTTGTCACAGTCAATGCCCTTTATGGAATTTGTGTTTTTCGGAAAATATGTTTATTTTTCAGGCGATAACTTTTAACATACACGGCGGATAGGCCTCATATTTGGTGTGTGAGTGTGTATATCTTGTTGATGTCTATGCCAGTGTCGTTCGGATTATTTTCCGTCAAAGTTATTGCACTTTGTGGACTTGGAACTTTTTTCATTTTATTTCACATCCGTCGCAGCTATCAAGTTCTTGCATCTATTAACTGCTTACCTTATAACCTGGGATTTTGTTCGCTATATGTCCTTCAGTAACCAGACCCTGCACTAATGCATAACGATTTCACATCAGAAATCCCATAAGATTAACGGGGGTAACAATCACAATTTTGTCGAATTTCGAGCACTGATTTCTACAGATCTCTCTTAGGAGTTGTTCCACGTACATATTTTCTCAGAGTTATTGCCCTTTTACGGACTTGGAATTTATTTTAGTTTGTTTTTACCATACGTCTCGTTCACAGTCCTGTTGGTTGTCATGTTCTACTCTCCAGATTGTCGTGGTGGTACTATTCGGATCTCTGTCTCAGAAAATACACGAATCGCTTGCCCGAAAGTTTGTCGTGTCTCACTCTCCAAAAATGTGGTTGAAGTAGGAGTCTGATCTCTGATCTGTCACAATATGTTCACGAATGTCTTGCTAAAGTTTGCAATGTTTCACTCTCCCGAAATGAGGTGGTAGTCGGATCTCTGTCTCGGTATATTCACAAATCTCTTGCCCGAAAGATTGTCATGTTTCACTCTCCCGAAATCTGGTGACAATCGGATCTCCGTCTCAGTACAGTACGTGGAGAGTGGATTGTAACTAAATCACCCGCAGAGTGGAGTTATCACCCAAGCTATAACTTTCAAAATCTGTACATATTGACAAAAAACACAAGCAATGTTTCAGCCAATGGACCTCCGGGTTTAACCCGGAGGTCCATTGGCTGAAACTTTGATTGTGCTGGTTATGCTTTGCAACAATTTGCAATTATTGCTTGGGTGGAATCTCCACTCTGCGAGTGATTTAGTGATAATACACTCTCCACGCACTGTATATTCACAAATCCCTTGGCTGGTAGCAGTCGGATCTCAGTCTCAGTATCTTGACCGAACGTTTGTCATGTTTCACTTTCCCAAAATGTGGTTGTGTTAGAAATATGTTCTGTGCTGTCCCAAAATGTAGTAGTAGTACGATCTCAGTATATTCACAAATATCTTGCCCGAAGGGTTGTTATGTTTTAGTCTCCCAAAATGTGGTAGTGGTCGGATATCTTGCCAAAACTTTGCCATCAGTAGTGAGGGGTGCCACTATAGCGAAAAACATTTAACACTGAAACCCATATACCCCAGGACTGCCACTATGGCGAACAAATTAACATAGGATTCTCCAAAGGGTTTTTTCGCCATAGTGGCATTTTTTTCGCCATAGTGGCATTTTTGGAGGCAGGAAAAAATTTTCTGAATCCTGTATGAAAATCTGTGAACACTGTTTACAAAACCTATTTCTGAAAAAGTTCTTATGCTTTCACTATCTTCACACAGACTTGAATTTAGGCTTTTAAAAAACTAACAAAAATTTACGTTTTCACATTATTTTCAGTTTGAAGACTGTGTCGTTCGCATCACCCACTTTAGATTTGTCGCCAAAGTGAACTAATATATCATTAGACGACATGAGACATTGAGTTTGTGTAAACCATCTGTCATTTACGTCTCGGCTCCGGAAGCTTTAGTCTATATCCGCCGTCATCCCAAGGAAAAATGCGATGAATTCTCCAATAGGGCCCGAACCGGCCGATCTCGAAATTTTCTAAAAAAAATTATTTTTGCTCGATCTTCGATATTCTATCGACAAGATGGGACAGATCCTCGTAATAACTCTATCGACGATTCGATTTCCCATCCGATTTCTGACTCGAAAACGTCGCTTGTCCTCTCGTGGTATAGGAGCTAACTTAGCGCGAAGTCTAAAGTGGGCTCCTACCGGACATAGTCGATAAAGCTTGAAAATCGCGAGAAATTGCGAGGTAATTTTTAAGAGAAAAAAAAGTTTATACTCTACTAATGTAACCAAATTGGGGTGTCTCTAGAGTCTCTAGAGTACGTTTCAATTGAAAAGAGGCTGCGTTTTCACTGTTAAATGCATTTTCTGATACTGTGGGTAATTTTTTATTTATTTATAAATTAATTTCCAAGCAGTCTCCGTCTTTTATTTATAAGGAAATTCCGAGTACAGTATAAAAGGCATGCTATCGTACTGTAACGTCAAGAAAAATGTCGATTAATTTGAAAATATAGGCCTACAAAGTATTGTCAGGCATCTACCTTATTCCGGGAGAGTTTCAGTCTGCACAAACTGCTTCTCCAAATTATGCTAAAGATGGTTTATCAGCCTGCAGCGGCTCGACCGTAGTAACCCGGACCAGAAGGCCAAGAATTCCTTCCCAAAATGTGTCAAATTTGGTGTGTCGTTACAGTTCGTGTTAATTAAATAACAAGCCTCGTCTAGACTATTACATGTATATTTTATATAGAAATAAAAAAGAATTAATTTCCAACAAGACTTTTTTTTCGATTCTTCAAAAATGAAAATAAAAACATGAGTGCTGTTCTTTCACGATTTAAATTTTGAATGGGACAGAATTCATTGTAGTCATTAAATTGAAATCTTCAGTACGTGGAGAGTGGAGCAGCCATGACTTGATTTGATACCAAACTCAAGAAAATGTGAAGCATGTGGTAAATCATGGGTGGAGATTTTGACAACTTATTTCGTGATCTCACCAGCAACATTCAGCTAGTTTTTGAAGAATTTCATATCATTATTTATTTATTTATTTATTTATTTATTTATTTATTTATTTATTTATTTATTTAAGGGTGTTTAAGGTCACATACTTATGCATAATGGCTAATCATGACCGCAACATGTATATAAAGTCAAGAGTTTTCAATCATTTATACCTCATGTTGCACATTTTAGAGGATTTCCACCTCAATCATTGGCTTTACTTCCCGGGTCCCCACGGGGGATTTCATATCATGGTTTAAATGGATTCGCGTGAAAATATTTCGCGAGAATTATGTTAGATTAGCGTGATGCCAGACGAATTTTAATCCCCGGGTGTTTCTCATACATATTTTTGTCTATCGTTGCATGTTTTTCTATTATTTCCGTACGTTTTAGGAGCTGGTTAAATGAATGAAAACATGGCTTTTGACCTTTGCATTTACAATAATGGATAAAGTATTTCGCGAGAGCTAAAACAAAATAGTTTGCCCTATCCAAAGTATCATTATCATTGAGTTCATTATCTGTTATGTTTGTGGAATGCAACACTTCTGAAATTGTGCAATTGATTTTATCTTCTGTTTGATTTTTAGCTGCGACTAGCAGCTCTATAAGTGACAATGTCGGTCTGTCTGTCGGTTGGTCGGTCTGTCTGTGACCAACGAATTTGTCTGTGACCAACGAGTTTCAAAACTCAATAACTTTTGAAATACTTGATGGAATGACTTTATATTTGGCATGTAAGTGTATCTTATTGATGTCTAGCCACTGTTCAATGTATGTGTTGTTCCAAATATTTTTCTTGGAGTTATGGTCCTTGATGAACTTAGAATGTCAGTCGGTCTGTCTGTGACCAACGAGTTTCAAAACTCAATAACTTTTGAAATACTTGATGGAATGACTTTATATTTGGAATGTAAGTGTATCTTATTGATGTCTAGCCACTGTTCAATGCATGTGTTGTTCCAAATATTTTTTTGGGAGTTATGGCCCTTGATGAACTTAGAATTTTGTGAGATTGCACCACCCGTCGCAGCTACGGCGTCGATGTCGCGATTTTTGGGGTATGAATTAAAAGTGTTTATAACTTTTTGCCAGTACCAGTAGAGGTGCTCAAAATTCTGTATTGGCGAGGTACAAAAATCGCAAAGTGAGGTAATTACAACTTTCATTAAATTGTTTGGCACAATTCTGTGTAGAAATTTATACTGAAAGTTACGAAATTTTGTATCACTTGTTAACTTGTTTATATACCATGATTACCTATTCTACTAATATGAAAAGCCTATGACATAAATTTTAGCTTTACACACCAACCGTGATGAACACGCCAGCAATGGGATTTCAGTAGTAATAATTTACACCTACAGTAGAACTACATCCCCGTTGACTTTTGGTGACGTCGACCTGAATGCAAACGTGTCTAAATTTTTCGCACGTCGCCTCGGGAAGAGTGAAATGGAAGTGACAATTATTTATTACGTTTTTAAATGGGATTACCTCATAAGATGCCAAAAAATAACAAACATACATTGTCTCATGTTAATAAAGCGTGCATAACTCGAAATAGTATGCTAGGTTGTTATTAAAACGAAAAAAAGCTCAGTTTCTATTTTTCATTTCGTTTCGGTGATAAAATTGACAGCGGAAGTACCGCCCACCGATGCTCGTGTAAACAAATACAGATTCGCTCGTATGTACGTCTGGTGCTCAGTAAAATCGAGAAAAAATAATAGCGAGTCTTAATAATCTGACGATCATGGTATAAATAAAATATACCCAATGTAGCTTGTTGTATCAAATGTTCACCACTCGTGGTGAAATGGTGTTAACCGCGCGCCAAAGGCTCGCGGTTAACACCACTTCACCACGCGTGGTAAACATTTGGTACACCAAGCTACGATTGGTATATTCTATATATACTTCTAAACAGTTTTAACCAGTTAATTTTAGTATTTTTCCCCATATTTCGTGGGCTTTACTTAAACATCGGAGATATTTTTGGTTTAGTAGTACTTCATAAATATATTTTACTGGCGCTTTGAATTTTTGGTGTTCGCTATCTGATGTCAACATTTCTTCCTCTCTCTTATTTTTGAAGTAATTGATGTGTTTATGTAAAAGGTAGTTCAAATGGTTGTATAAAGCGGCCCATACACTATCAATATTATTCACAATAATATTGAGTAAATAATATTGACAATATATTTTTTGCCACAAACTACTCAAAAGTTTTTTCAGTATTTTCGGTCATTTCTTCGTCTGCCACCGCGCTGTAAACATGGATTCAGTTGTGGGTTTAGGCGTGGTACTGGCCCTGAGTAACGAAAAACAAAATAAAAAGAAATGGTGGATTAAACGATGGTTTTTAGAAAGACACACATTTGGTCATGGTGCCCTTATGGAGGAACTACGGATTAATCAACCTGATGATTTCAGAAACTTTCTTCGAATGGATGAAGATTCATTTAAAGAGCTGCTACGGTTGGTTACACCTTTAATAGAGAAAAAAGATGCGCGATGCAATAAGATTTAATGAAATATTGCGTAATATTATTGACGGAACCCACACACTATCAATATTATTGACGGTCGTAAAATATTGAAGAAAATATTTCTAAGATCTCAGATATTCGTCAATAATATTGATCAATCTTCAATATCTCCCACACACTGGCGATAATATTGTCCATACCGTTTATTGACAATATTATTGTCAATAATATTGATAGTGTATGGGTCGCTTAAGATGTAGTCTTTATTTATAGAAAATGTCTTGTCTACGTCACGACGTTTGACCATCTTGTTGTCAGCCAATACGTCTGCTACAACTCGTATACCTTTCGCGTACCACTCCTTACAGTATAAAACGTTATTATCTATTTTAAAATTACTATTAAACCAGATACATGCATACATCTAATTCTGCATGTTTTTAAAAGTTTTGGCATTCGATGTTTCAAACCAGCTTCCAATTGTTTCAATCCAAAATGTAGATGTTTTCTTAGGAAAGTTTAAGATATATCTTCTTTCCAGATATTCGATGAAAGGAAAAGTTGGGGATCATTTAGTGGAAGTTTATTAAAAAGGATAGTTTGCCGCATGTTTTCCTGTCTGTTTGCGTCAGCTGTAATTCGCGTTAACCAGCTGCCTTTGTTCTGTACAATATATGTGTATGTCTGGGGTGACAAGACCGCGGGGATTGCTTATTTTGAACAACTATGGATTTAACCAGTCTGGTAGGGCCGTTGTTCCAGAGAAATGTGTATATTACTTTTTCTATATGTTTCATCATCTTTGGATTGGGGTTTGACAGAATAGTTGCAGGATATGTTATCTGGGGTATGATCAGCGCTTTGATTATTGTAGTTTTCCCGAATAGTGTTAGGTGATGTTTATTCCATTATGTTGCTATATTTTCTATTTTACCTATTCCATGGTCATAGTTCATGTGGATTAACTGGTTGTGGTTTGATTTTATTTATGTATTCCTAGTATACATAAACTGTTATCTTCAATTTTTATGTCATATTTGTTTCTAACAGGTTAATAACAGGGTTGTTTTCTTTACCTATCTGTGCCAAAGACGATTTACCTACATTTATATTTAGCCCGCTGACTCTCCCAAATTTTTTAATTGGGTTTAAGCTTGATACTATCGACTTCTCATTTTTAAGAAATAGGGTTGTATCATCCGCAAACTGATTTATTTTTATCTCATTTTTGTTAACCTTTAAGCCTTTTATTTCACAATTTTCTCGAAATGCGCCCCCACCCCCATATTTAAGCTGCAACCAGAAAAAGGTAAGATGACAATGAGCAACCTTGTGTCACACCTCTACCTAGGCTAAAGGATTGTGTTGTTACTGATGCAGCCCTTTATGTCTCTATAAAAATGTTTACCCATTTCCGAAAAGAGATGTCAAAATTAAAATGCTGCAACACTATGTCCAGGAATCCCAACTAACTGTATCAAAGACTTTTTTCAAAATCAATGGCCTTTTAGATAACCAGTATAATTTTTGCCTTCTTTCTCCTCTATAGCATCAAAGATGTTGCTAATATTTTCTCCAATATATCTGTTTTGCATAAATCCAGTCTAGTTTGTATGTATTATAGATGGTAGTACTCGTTTCATTCTTTTTGGCTATAATTTTTTTAATTATTTTAAAATCATTTGTGAGATGTGATATTGGTCTCCAGTTTTTTAATTTTTTTTTTTTGGAATCTTTATTCTTTTTTGGTATAAGTGTTATTAAGCTTTGTTTTTGTGTGTTAGACATTTCTCCGCTTTCATATATAAAATTGTAACATTCATGTATGATATTTTGCAGTTGTGGCTATAAGACTTTGTAAAACTCGATCGGCAGTCCATCTATTCTAGGGCTGTCACGATTAATCGATTAATCGACTGTTGATCGGTCATGGCGAAATCGATTAGTATTTTTCGTTGTCGAGTAATCGGTAAATTGTATCCGGTTTTAGACGTTTAATAATTAAAAGAAAATTTGATGAAAAAACTATTGTTTCTAAAGGTAAAGAGTTAAGAACATCCATGATAAACCCCTAAGAAGCTATTGGAAGCAATTGTCTTTCAGGTACATTCATCAAAGCTTTGATGTTCTGAACTTTTGAACCGTCAGTGTAATAATCAAGACCGGTCGGCAGTTGCGAAGTTCGCAACTGCCCACCGGTCTTGATTGTTACACTGACGGTTCAAAAGTTCAGAACATCAAAGCTTTAAATGTACCTAAAAAAGGATCGTCTTCGTTGTTTCCTTGAGGTAGGTCAACTGACTTGAACTTCATTTTTATCGACTTCAAAGAGAGGGGGGGGGGGGGGGGGGGGATTTAGGTACGATTAATCGATTATCATCGATTATTTGCGACGATTAATCGATTCCTAAATTAAAAAATTGTGACAGCCCTAATCTATTCCAGGACTTTTGCCATTTTGAAAGGTTTTAATAGTTTCTATTATTTCATTTTTAGTTATAAGACCTTTGCATAAATTTTGTTTTTAAGTATTGAGTATTTTTGATTCTTTTAATTTATGAATAAACTCTTCCTTTGTTTTAGGGTTTATGTTTTGTTTTGTATAAAGCGGTTCGTAAAAATATTTGATTTCATTTAGGATTTTTTTGTCGTCTGTTACCTCTTTATCCTCTGAGGGTATAAGGTTCTGTATGTGTCTATTTTCATAATTTTGTATCTCAAGGGCAGAAAAGTATTTTGGTTTTTTTTTCGGCTCCTCGTATATTTTCACCGTTGCTACGTAATCGAGCTCCATTTTTCATTTCTTCGTAAATTTCATATATTTTCGTTTTTATTTTGTCTATTTCCGCGGAACAAAAAGGATTGGATAACAAGTGCCTAGCACTTAGATAATATCCTTTCCTTAATATACAATTGAACATTACAATTTATGATCACATATAATTACAAGTAGTTACATAAAAAGATATATGTAATGGCGAAACAATGTATGTATAATATTGACCAATTTTGTGTATGTACAAAATTCGAGAAGGAAGCTGATAGTTAATCAACTTTACGAGAGTCAGAAAACAGAAATAAGAAGGAGAGAAGAAAAGTAGAATGCCACACTAAAACACATTAAATTTGAGTCAACATGCCTATAGGCATATTTCAACACCACCACAACTCCAAAAGTCCAAAAAAGCCCCCTACCACTGCCATAACCAGGACAGGCAAGACAGACATGCTGAGAGTACTGATTCGCGTGTGAGGTAACAGTAATGGCCACCAATCGCCATCGGTTCAAGGTCGGACCGTCTAACGAGCAACCAAGTCCTAACGTGACTAAGACACTTTACGGCTTGATTACTCACCCAGCGAACCAGTCTAAAACCGTTTCGTGGACTTACTGAAATACTGTACACTCCGGAAAAGGTGAATATTGACGGAATCCGGTAAATTGGGAATACCATAAAGAAGATCGTTGACCGATATTATTGTCAGATGCGCAAGATTTCTTTGTACGACTAGTCTTTCATGTGAATAGTTTCTACAGACAAAGAAGTAATGATTCGCATCTTCACTCTCATAACCACATGAACAGTTAGGTGTTTCACGAATGTAGTTAGAAAATTTATCAGAATTTAAGTCGCTGCAAAAATCACGCAGCTTGCAGTGTATTATATTGGACACCCTGTCGCCGTTGTTGAAGTATTTAAGTGGTCTAAGCACGCCTCTGTTAAAATATTTAACAAAGTCATTCATTGAACTCGACTGTCTAACTCTTAGAGGTAATGCATTCCATTCCGTAACACACGAAGGAATAAATGAGCGCTTAAATACTTCCGTGTGTGTAAATGGTAATTGAAAGTTGGAATGTGACCGGGTGCTGTACGAGGAAATATCTTCAAACCTTTGAGGTAATAGGTCACAAAGATATGCGGGAGCCTGGTTATTTACAATTCTGTAAAACGTAACCATTTTGTGCAGATAGCGTCTCTGTCTAAGGGTTGTTACAACCGATAATGTTACACCAACCAATAATGTATCATCAACGCATAATGTTATAACATAATGTAGTAAACAACCGATAATGTTGCAAACGCCGCATAATGTTATAACTTCAGTCAACGCGTTTTGTAGCAAAAATCAACGCATAATGTTATAACTCGAGTCGGCGTTTACAACCGATAATGTTACACCAACCAATAACGTATCATCAACGGTCCACCAGTCTGAAGGTAGGGTTCATTGCCCCGAGGGTTCATAGCTCCGAGGGTAGGGTTCACTGCTCCGAGGGTTCATTACTCCGAGGGTTCATAGCTCCGAGGGTCCATTGCTCCGAGGGTTCATTACTCCGAGGGTTCATTGCTCCGAGGGGTCATTACCTCGAGGGTTCATACTCCGAGGCTTCATTACTCCGACAGGGTATGTGTGTGTGTGTGTGTGTGGGGGGGGGGGGGGGGGGGGTGGGGGGGCGGTGACGATTATTGTTGGGCCGGATGTATGTGTGTGCGTGTGTGGGCGGACACACACACACATACACACTTTGGGCCCAACCATAATCGTCACCGCCGTGAGGTTCATTGTTCCGAGGGTCCATTGCTCCCAGGGTTCATGGCTCCTAGGATTCATTACTCCGATGGTTCATTGTAGCAAGGGTCCATTACTCCAAGGGTTCACTGTTCCGAGGGGTCATTACCCCGAGGGTTCATACTCCGAGGCTTCATTACTCCAACGGGATAGTATAACATGTATGACTTGTCCCACATTCGGGGGACCTCGGTGGGGGACCTCGCCTATTGCGCATGCGCGAGGCTCTTGTTTACAACACTGTAACATTTATATTAGAAGTAGTATAGCATGTACCTTTCGCCCCTCTTTCCAGGACCCAGGAAGAAGGTTCTCATTTGCAAGACTCTCATCACGTGACTATATCATTGGGTAGCCATGGTAACTCGTCATACTGTGACGTCATCACCATGTTGCCACGCCACGTCTCCTGTGCGTGCGCGCATGTGCAAATATGGTGTTATATTTAGATTGGGGAATGTTACCTCCCCTCTACACACCCCATGTATCCATCGCTCCGAGGGTCCGCAATACCCATCGGGAGGTTCCGGTCATTACCCGATGATTCCGATGATTTCTGACCATTGTCGAGTCGATTTCGGCCATTCGATATCACGAAAATAGGAAATAGCGATTTTCCCGCAAAAACAAGTAAACATACCTCGTCTTGTTGGACGAGCTTTGGAAAACAAGATGGCCACCCACCAATGGCCACCATCCCCACTCAATATATTCATCGTAACATCAATGGGAAATTCCCCAATCTAAATATAAGACCCTATGTCTTGAGTGCATGCGCAGGAGAGGGGACGTGGCAACATGGTGATGACGCCACAAGATGGCGGGTTACCATGGCTACCCAATGATATAGTCACGTGATGAGAACCATCAAATGATAACCTTCTTCCAAGGTTCCCCAGCGGGTTCCCCTGAAAGAGGGGTCTAAGGTACAAGCTACGCTACTAATAGAATTTCAAATTAATATCCTAATGCTCTCAATCTCCCTCTCTCGCTCTATATCTCCATGCACCTTCCCTCTCTTCCCCTCTCCTCTCTCTTTCTCGTTCTGTATCTCTCGCTCACTTTCCCCCTTTCACTCCCTCCCATCTCTGTCTGTCTGTCTGTCCGTCTGTCTGTCCGTCCGTCCGTCCGTCCGTCCGTCCGTCCGTCCGTCCAGCCGTCTAGCCGTCCGTCCGTCCGTCCGTCTGTCTGTCTCACACACACCCTCTCCTTATCTCTCTCCTCTCCTTCGCTCTCCCACCCTTCTCTCTCTCTCTACCCCCACTAATCCTCTATCTCTACCCCCTCTCCACCACCCCCATCTTCCACTCGATTCCTCCCCTCTCTCCCTCCCCTCTCTCTACTTTTCTTTCTCTACATGTATCCCCTTTTTCTCCCCGCTTCCAATTTCTTCCCCCACCCTCTCTCCTCTCTCTCCGTCCCCACTCCTCTCTCCCCTCCCTGCCACCCCCCACCTCTCTCTCTCTCACACACACATACACTCTCATTGCCTATGTTTTAAATTTGCTAAGGGTTAATTTGTTATTAACTTTGTCCGTCATTGTGATTGTGTTTCAAGCACAGACTTCGGAAATTGTTTTCAGGTACCGGCAGTTCGTATAAGAAATTTACATAGCTCTGTATTTCAAATAAATGACATCCGTATTGCTGCGTATTAGGATGTTGATTTCAAAGGTCTCTGAGGACACGGAATCCTCTACCAATGGCTTTCATTTCGCAAAGGGCTTTTTGTTTTGTTTTCCTTTGATATTAGCATGCTGGGTATCGTATCGGCATAGGCATGCCACAAAATTTAGTTTTCAGTGGTCAGTCAAACAGCCATGAAGCTCTACGTCTTACTGGTTTTGTGTATATTGGTATGGGTTTCACTCATAAGATACTCAATAAGTTATGGCACTCGCCCTATGGATGACGACGTATATGACATTATTGTGAGATGCATGACGGGCAATTTTGTTGTGCCTGTCAAACGGCGCACAAGAGTGCAGAAGGCAGCACTTGTCCGTTTCTACAGAAACAGAAATGCATACAGTATTGCCGAAGGTGGCCATTTGCTTTACAACGGCAAAAAGGTGTTACGAACAGGAGACATTGCAAACCAAGTAAAGGCGGCACTGAAGAAAAGCAAAGGGTCAGGCGCTAGAAAACTCAAGCACAGGCTTGGTAGCCAGTTTTGCGGCATCAGTGAACGCTCTGTGTACCGATATTTGGATAAATCCACATCTTACCACCTACTGAAAGCTAAGTTTTCTAATCGCTGTGCGCTCAAGCCAATACGAGCATCATCTGTGCAACAACGACATCAAGTTGATATAATGGACATGCTGAATTGTAAGGTGACATATAATCGGAAGACATACAGATATGTTCTGTCCCTGATGGATATCTTTAGTCGATATGTGTGGCTACGGCCAATGTCGACTAAAAGCAGCAAAGAAGTCGCACGCTTCTTAGAAGATATATACATAGAACACGGTCCACCCAGAGTTTTACAGCACGATAGAGGAGGTGAGTTCCTAGGTGCGGTGAAACGACTTATGCAAAAAATGGACGTACGAATAATATCGAGCTCCCCCTATCACCCACAGAGTCAGGGGAAAATTGAGAGGTCCCACAGAGTCCTTAGAAAAAAAATTATGTATGATCTGGTAAGCCTTAAAAAACGTGGTGTGAACTGGGTGAATCGCCTTCCCCAGTACGCTTCAATCTTGAACGACGACGTACGTGAAGAACTGAACTGGAAAACACCGTTTGAGATTTATTTCGGTCGGCAAAACCATCGACTAACATTTGCTAAATTTTCAGACGACAGTGTTACAATCGAAAATGTATCAGCTAAAAGACAGAATGAGCTACAGCCATTACCCAAAGATTTGCTCAATTTTGATACAAATAGAGGTAAAGTCCGTGCCGCAGCAGCTGCAGCTACTTCACGCTGCATGAGGAGAATGATAAGACGTGAGCTTGGCAAAAATCCGTCATCACTCTATAATGTGAAACAAAATGTTCTTGTTCGCATAAGAAACGCTAAGCACCACGAACCCCGTCGACTTTATGTTCTTCGCGGCACCATTCTGGAGAGAGATATAAAATTTCATCGTTATCGAGTGAGGTATCTTTCGCCCAAAGACAATACTGCAGTAGTCAGGTGGTTCTCCGTAAATGATATAACCAGCGTGACAGCCGAGGCTGAGAAGAAGAGGCGAAGTCGTTCCCACAAAGCTATACACCGTAGTAAATATTATATTGTGCTCACCCACAAAGAGAAACTTGAAGGAACAGGTTTTGCTGTCCAATTAGACCCACCCGGTGATGGTAATTGCCAATTTGCCGCTCTTGCAGATCAGCTAGCCCATATTGGTATCTATAGATCACAAGAGACCTTGCGATCCGAAATTGTGTCCGACCTTCAGAGGAATCCTTATAACAGTCTTGGTGATTATATGGGTGATTACGTGGAAAACGGTGATTTTGGACGGTACATTACAAACATGGGGCGTGATGGGACATATGGTGACCATATCACTTTACAGAGAGTAAGTGAAATTTACCACGTTCAGATCTCTGTCTCCTCTTCGCTTGGTGCGGGCGGAACACGCCTTCTGTCTCCCAATGGACAAATCAACGGTAACTTGCCCACATTATATTTAGGACACATGGCCGAAGGCCATGGTGACCACTATGTTAGCATATGTCCATCAAGCATGAATCGATCGAAAATATTGAACAACATACAGACCTCGACTTGCAATGTCCGTCAGAATCAAATACCTGCATCTGATTCGTCTGATATTTGTGATCGGGCGAACCAGATAGGTAGTGACTCTGATGACAATGCTAGTGGAAGACATGATACATTGGAACGGGACCTTGTCTCCCCGAATCAGTCACCTATACCTGATTCGTGTGATACTCGTGATCTGGCGAATCAGATGGGTGGTGACTCGGAAGACAATGTACCCGGCAGACAAGATGCAAGAGAACATGGGGTTTTACCTGTTTTGCCAGTAGAAATTCTGCAAATAATTATTTCAAAAGCACTCTTTAGAGATATGACGATGCTAGGCGCTTTTAACAGGGTGTCGCAGCAGTTCAAAGAAATAACATCTAGATTTTACCCATTTCTACACATTTCCAACAATTTAGCCACATCAATTGGTATTCGTGAAAGCGGCAACAGCATTATTAGTGTCAGGCGCCTCTATTGTGCATCTGGGAAAGGGAGTGGTATAGCCCATCGTATTCGGGAACTATTTGGTGGTACTGCAAACTGGTTCAATGCTTGGTTGCTGTTGACTGCTTCTCAGTTTTCCAGATATATCGTTAGCGATATATTCTGGAAATAGGTTGCTACAGAAAGTTTGCAAAAGCATACAATGCCGCTGGAAATAAGTTGTCACATTACCGCATAATTTTACAATACGTACCTTTCATTTTAGGCACAAGTCTTTGGCACAACTTCTAGGGAAGCTCTTAGAAAGAAAGATTCTCTAGAAATTCT
This sequence comes from Pictodentalium vernedei, assembly GCA_031216915.1. NCBI lineage: Eukaryota > Metazoa > Mollusca > Scaphopoda > Dentaliida > Dentaliidae > Pictodentalium > Pictodentalium vernedei. Next base: position 57,673,003 of record CM062289.1, read on the forward strand.
ACCAAGAGCTGTTGCTTTCAATGAATCGGTACTGCTTATAAGATTAGTTAGCGTTAATATGGCAACTTATTTCCATCGGTGCAGTAATTATTCCTAATTTACTTTAATTTTTACTGGACGATAACTTTGAATTTTTCACATTTATAGCACTGATCACGGATCACGTGATAAAGCAGCGGTGACAGCTGGATCTTTTTTATTTTATATATACGCTACAGGTAAACCAGGCTAGCTCATAAACAAGGCCAATCCTTAAAGTGACATTCTAACATTTAACATTTTTTGAACAATTTCTAAAGACGATTTATAAATTTCTGACTGTCTGATATATACGGTATGTCTATATTTGCTGTGATGACGTAAATATACTGCCTATGTGACTACGCGAATCGTCGCTTCAACATAGAATTTAAATGCATTTTGGATCCAAAATGAAATTAGATTCTATGTTGAAGCGACAATTTATGTAGGTACAAAACCACTATATTTAAGTAATAGCAGCGAATATAGACATGCCGCATATATCGGACACTTTATTTTGGGACATTGATCATTTCTAATTAGTCTTTAAAATTGTTCAAAAAATATTCAGTGTTAGAATGTCTCTTTAAGCGGGTGTCCGTAATTACTAACTAGGCAAACACCGACCGGGTGACCACCACCACCCCCCACCCCCTCCATTCAACTATCCAACAGCCACGTATACTGTAAAAAATGCAATTGTAGGGAACAACCAGGCGACGTATCAACAATATATTTGTGTATAGGTCACTGGGTATATCCCGGTGATCCATACACAAAAATATTATTGCCAGTTACTATTTTGGATATGACAAAATGAAAGTTAATATGTCAAATTCCCCACGGTTAGTGAAATCAGTCGAAATTACTCCTTTAACATTGGGTTTCGTTGCCTTTTATTTTATGTACTAGGTAGTGCCATGTATTACGGTCACCAATTTCTAACGCACTCCTGTTTAGACAATAAATATCTTTCGTACAACGTACGACGACGATTACAAAACACGGATAGGGGTCTCACTAGTTACTGGGTGTGACTGAATGCAACTATCTGTAACCTACTTCGCAGACATATCGAATCAAAATTAATTTTGTCTCAGAAACATATCTTATGGCCCCTCATTGGAACGAGCGCGATGCGCTTGTTCCAATGGGGGGGGGGGGTGCATAAGAAATGTTTTTGAGACGACAAAAATGAAGGTATTTAGTTATTGTAGAATGTGCTTCGCAAATTAATGTCGTCTGCTTCCCATGTTGGGTAAAGGGATGATTTATATTTCCGGTAAACATCTTACAGGGGAGCTTGGTGGCCCAGTCGGTAGGGCATTGGACTCGTGATCCGAAGGTTCTGACAATTGCGGGTTCAGTTCCAGGTCTGTGCGACCGAGTTGTTTCCTTGGGCATGATACTTCATATCCATGGCGAACAAGTGCTAAGGCGTATTGCACGCTTGTGGTACACAATCCTTCAGCCAATGCTAACTCTGTTGAGTTGGTATGTTGGAATGTCTCGCAGTGACTCGCCGCTGCTCGGTAGTCCTCTCGGGTATTCCGGCTTCCTCCACCCGTGACACTGTCCGACACGATATGACCTGATGTTAAAGTGTCGTAAAACACCAAATAAATAAATAAATAAACATCTTACAGAAAGTTTATTAGGATTAAATGTTAAATAATAAATATATTTTAATATTCAGTTACATCCAGTAAGTAGTGAAACCCCTATCCGTATTTGTAATCGTCGCCGAACGTTTTATGAAAGGTATCTAATGATGAAATAAATGGTATCAGATGCAAAACTGTAAGGCAGACAGACTGACAGGCAGACAGGCATACAGACACGCACACAGAAGGGAGAGACAGTCAGAGAGAGCAGAGTGAGTGAGAGAGAGACATATAGAAACACACAGACTGATGGAGAGACAGACATACCGACAGTCATCAGTTAGAGAGAGAGAGAGAGAGAGAGAGAGAGAGAGAGAGAGAGAGAGATGGTCAAAAGTACTGCCGCATATAGATACAACACTGACAACTTGTCATGTTTACTGATGACTTCGCTATACGAAAAAAATTATTCATTCCATTCTTGGCTCCATATACTTGGCATACAATCAAATAATTTTACAATATTTTTTCTATTAGGCCTACTATCTGGATTGTTCTGTTTATACGATGCGACATGAAACAGCTCTGTTATTTTTGGCTTTCTATAATGCCCGACGAATTTTATTTTTCCCGATCTGATTTGTGTCAGAATGGTACATGGCGTGATTTGGAATTTTACAATTGGAATCTACGCAGTCCGCAAAATCTTGAATGACGTCATGTACTATTTTAACACAGATCAGATGGCCACTCAGCAAAATTAGGACAGATTCGCATTAAGCTATTGAAATTTTCATGTACGGTCAACAATCTAGCCTGGATACACGCAGATTTCTGCCAAAATGTTTTAATTACACACATGAAGTATATAATGCTGTAAGATTGTCATATTGCGGGGATCCTAGGGACTAAATATCACGATGACATCATCACCAAGTATGTGACGTTATCACCAAATAGTGATGTCATCATCAGAACAGTTACGTCATCTCCAGGATAGGGGCGACATCACCATGGTTTCAGGAGCGCATCTATGATGTCACACGTTTTCGCAGGGGCGGTTGTCAGAGAAATGACGTCACAAGATGGCGTCCATGGACCAACAACGTTTTCACTGAATGGAGTGATCTCCACTGCCCTAGGCGACATCGAATTACCGAACTCGAGTCGAAAATGATCGGAAATCTTGAGAAACGATTTCCGTGGCCACCGGAACCTCTTAAACGCATCCCGGAGCATCGAAGCGATGAAGTGAATGAGTTGGGAGTGATCTCACCTTTCCTGTACGTCGTTGAATCACCAAACGCGCCACGACAATGGCTTTTCTCCCGATGTTTCCATAGTATCAACACAATCGACCCAGTGAGAGTACCAGGTATGTGTTCATGTTCTTTTGTGTACCAGCACCTTGTGGTTTGGCACATGGACACAATGTCATGTGTCTTGGGATAACACCAACGATGACGGGAGAAAAGCCATTGTCGTGACGCGTTCGGTGATTCGACGTCCCATAGGAATGGCAATATCACTCCACACTCATTGACTTCACCGCTTTGATTCGTCTGGGATACGTTCGGAAGGTTCCGGCGGCAACCGGAATCCGTTTCCGAAGATGCTCGATCATTTTCGGGTCGGTTTCGGTAATTCGATGGCACCCAGAGCAGGCGAGATCACTCCGTTCAGCGAAAACGTTGCTGGTCCAAGGGCACCTCCATCTTCTGACAACGTTTATACGACAACCGCACCCTGCATCCGGCAGAAGCATGTGACGCCTTAGGTACGTACATGGGCACTTGATACCACTACGATGACGTGATTATCCCGGTGATAACGTAGCTATTCTGATGATGGATGTCATACCCTTGGTTATGACGTCACAATTTGGTGATGATGTCACGGGATGAAGTATGACCTCTGGATCTCCCGAATATGGAAAGCTTTAACTGGTAGAGCGCTGAAAGCCCAAAATTGGGCTCTACTTCGATATTTTTCACTGCTACATACTGGATCAGTAGTTTTAGGATCGGCTTCTGACAGGGTTAAGATTAAAACTGTCCAATCTACCAAAATTTGCCTTGTTGGAATATAAGGGAGAGTGCCTATAGGCACTCTCCCTTATACCCCAACAAGGCAAATTTAGGCTAACCTATTCAGAAAGCCCAATATAATTCAGCACTCTACCAGTTAAGAACGATATACAACTCACACATGTCGCTTTGTGTGCTTTAGCTTTGATACACAAACGCGAGCACAAGAGACTAATCGTGTTTTTTTTGTTGGGGAGGGTGGTAGTGGGGGTGGGTAATCACAATACCAATAGGTTATTGAAGGAACCCAAATGACTAATGATTTCTAAGGAGTGTGGACACGTAGGATATCACCCACCTAATTTTGAAATGCTTGGAAATATTGTGCTGACATTTTGGCAAAGAAATGCCTAACATTGTTAAATTAATTGCGAAACCGGAGTGAGGGCGTGTTTGAGAGAGAGAGAGAGAGAGAGAGAGAGAGAGAGAGAGAGAGAGAGAACAGTCTTATGTTTTTATTATATTAAAATTTTGCAATGAACATGATAATCATTTCTGAAATAAAAAAAGTTATGAAAGTCTTTTTATTATTTACTAAACTTCTAATTGTAGGTTTCAATGGTTCAAGCCATGCATGAATCCGCACATGTAGTTTCCGAGACCTGGCAATTAACGGTGGAGATGAATAAGTAGTTTAAAATATGAACACTGCTTCATCTAAGCAGCAGTGTTCAGATTTCAAACTGCTCATCTTTTTGCACCTGTGATTGCCATAATTTATATAATAATTTGGTATTAAGTGAGATGTTTGAGGCATGGTGACTATACTTGCCATTCATAGGGTAGATAAAGCGAATACATCTGGTCTGACCACAAGATATTTAATTATTAGTTTCTTTGGTGCTTTAGTTGTAAGACTTTAACATCTGAGGTCATACCGTGCCAGACAATGTCACGGGTGGAGGAAAACGGAGTGCCCTGGGAGAACAACCGAGTAGCGGCGAGTCAATCTCAGACACTCCGACGTACTATCTCAGTAAATTTAGCATTGGTTAAAGGACGCATACCGCCAGTGTGCGATACACTTTAGCACATTTTCGTCACCATGCCCCATACATGCAATGGAAGTGTAGTGTCTAGCCCTAGAATACAATTCGGTTTAACCGTCTGGAAACTGAATCGTATCCTCGGGAAACTTTGACACACGAGTACAGTCCCCTTACCAACAAGGGAACGGTCTCGCTTTATTTTTTTCGAAACACTTCTTCAACTCATCATCATGCTATGCCATCCCTATACATCAGTACATCACCAACTATCAATCACTTCTATTGAACATAAAGTCCGCTGGGCTTGTGAACGGATGGGGTCCGCACCCCCACGACGCTGACGATTATCGTTGCGCCCTGTCTGTGCGTGTGTTTGTGTGTGTGTGCGTGTGTTTATGTGTGAGCGTGTGTGTCTGTGTGCGTGTGTGTCTCTCTCTCTCACACACGTACACTATTTTAATGACCTGTACCGTATAATGCCCGGATTGGACCCATTGGCGCCTCCCTCCCTCTGGAATCGTGAACGGATACGGCCCAGATGTGCGCTACCTCACCCACGGCGGTGACGATTATGGTTGGGCCCGATGTGTGTATGTGTGTGTGTCCCCCCACACACGCACACACATACATCGGGCCCAACCATAATCGTCACCGCCAGCCCCCCCCCCCCCCCCCCCCCCCCCACACACACCGTCGGAGTAATGAAGCCTCGGAGTATGAACCCTCGGGGTAATGACCCCTCGGAACAGTGAACCCTTGGAGTAATGGACCCTTGCTACAATGAACCATCGGAGTAATGAATCCTAGGAGCCATGAACCCTGGGATCAATGGACCCTCGGAACGATGAACCTCATGGCGGTGACGATTATGGTTGGGCCCGATGTGTGTATGTGTCCCCCACACACACGCACACACACATGCATCGGGCCCAACCATAATCGTCACCGCCGCCCCCCCCCTCCCCCCCCCACCCACACCATCACACCAATGAAGCCTCGGAGTATGAACCCTCGGGGTAATGACCCCTCGGAGCAATGAACCCTCGGAGTAATGAACCATCGGAGCAATGAACCCTCGGAGCTATGAACCCTCGGAGTAATGAACCCTCGGAGCAGTGATACCCCAACCTCGGAACTATGAACCCTCGGAGCAATGAACCCTACCTTCAGACTGGTGGACCGTTGATGATACGTTATTGGTTGGTGTAACATTATCGGTTGTAAACGCCGACTCGAGTTATAACATTATGCGTTGATTTTTGCTACAAAACGCGTTGACTAAAGTTATAACATTATGCGGCGTTTACAACATTATCGGTTGTTTACTACATTATGTTATAACATTATGCGTTGATGATACATTATTGGTTGGTGTAACATTATCGGTTGTAACAAGGGTCTCCCAGCCAAGTTCTGCGAGTACATTTGATACCGAGGTAGCTCTCGTAAGTCCGGATATTATTCTGGCTGCATCCGCGTGGATTCTTTCTTCTTTAGTGTCATAGAAATTAGTTTGTGGTCTGATTTATAAGACGACCTTATTTCCGCCGTAGTTATACAGTTAACAAGGCTTTGGGATGTTAAGAAGTAGTCCAAGCGACAGCATATTGTAAGTGTGGGCTGGAATTCTTTCTGGTCGGGGTGCATAATGCGCCACGCGTCCATTAAGTTCATGTCTTCCATGTGACTGTTCAACACTTTGCTCGTTTGCGGAGTGTATTGGTTTCCACCTATCTTGTCTTAATGTGGATTGCGTATTGTGTTGACATCCCCACCTATAATTATGTTTGTACCATGATGAAAATAGTTTTTTCACGGAAAAGACGGTTGAAAAAGAGCGGGTCATCATTGTTCGGGCCAGAGTTGCAGAGTAAAAGGTTTGTTTTATTAATCACAACTGAGACAATTATACAGCGTCCGTTTGTGTCTATTTTCTGTTTTTTTTATTTCCGCACTTAATTTTTTTTAAAGAGAATTGCAACTCCACCTCGACGTGTAGAGTTATGGGCAAAAATTGCTTTACTGCCCCATTCATTGGTCCATTTCTTTTCTAAGTGGCGATCATCGTGCGTCTCTTGTAGAAACATTCTTTTCGGCCATAAAAACAATTATTGTCGTTTTACCGAATCTGCCAAACCCCTAACGTTTAGTGAAGCTATTGATATACTGTCCATATTATTCAGGCCTAGTGTGGGTGTTGCATATTACCTTTACTCAAATTATATGACGCTTCATGCACTTCCAATCAATGCGGTCGACGAATGGACAACATGCAACTACACAAAGTATTTCCATTTTAATATGCATATATAAGAGCACTATATTGATTGAGCATTCAGTGCTGGTGATATGGGGCGGGTCGAGAAAATAAGGCCATTTTTGGCCTTTGTAGCTATGTCTATCATAGGTGCTACAGTTAAAACTAGAAGTCCTGTCATAAAATGCGCACAAATAGCGCGCTGATATGCGCGTTATGGCCCAAGTAAAGCTATCAAATTCTGTACCTATGACCTGTGCACAAGCAATGTTTCAGCCAATGGACCTCCGGGTAACCCGGAGGTCCATTGGCAGAAACATTGCATGTGTTTGCTATGAGTAACCAGGAGAACCTGCCGTGCCTTGGATGCCATTCGATATGGCAATTGCGCGCAATTCCAACGCGCAATTAAGCCTACATAAGCGCACTATTCGTGACAGGACTTCTAGTTTTAACTGTATAAGAGTCATTTGTATTTGACTAGGTTGTCTGTGTTTTAGAACTAGAGTATAATTTAACATTGTAATTGGCGTGTTTTAATGTTAGTGAGACTTATTCTGTTTTATTATTGAGTTAAAGCTCCTTAGTGCCAGGGCTTGTTTTGATTCACGGATACATTATTCTTACAGATTTCGGGCGAGATGCCTACAGACATCCTCCAGCAAAATGATCAATATTGCACCAATTACAAATCAAGAACTTCCGTAGACTACCTACAGTTAACACTTGAAGTCCTGTCACGAATAGTGCGCTTATCTAGGCTTAATTGCGCGTTGGAATTGCGCGCAATTGCCATATCGAATGGCATCCAAAGCACGGCAAGTTCTCCTGGTTACTCACAGCAAACACATGCAATGTTTCAGCCAATGGACCTCCGGGTTACCCGGAGGTCCATTGGCTGAAACATTGCTTGTGCACAGGCCATATGGACAGAATTTGATAGCTTTACTATGGCCATAACGCGTGCATTAACGCGCAGATCAACGTGCTATTTGTGCGCATTTCATGACATGACTTCTAGATTTAACTGTATAAGACAAATTCTTGTTCAAGAAACCCTCATTGGTCCAGATTACTGATGAATTCTACGGGCACTCATCAGTAAATGGCTCAATACTGTGTCCTTCTACAATCGTTTATAGTTACAGAACTTGAATGTGCAACCACACTATAGAACTAGTGATCTAAGCTTTCCTCTTGATAAGGCTTATTCGTGCACAAGAATATATTATTTTTAGAATTACTCTTTTGAGTTACTGGCGATGCTTACAGACAATATCCAGTAGCACGGATTAATACTGTGTGTATGAACAATAATTTGAATTTGTAACCATACCGCATAGCTAGTGATTTAATAGTTTTAAGTTACATATAGATAAGGCTTATTCTTGTTCAGGAATGTATTATTGCTTCGAATTGCATTGTAATAATTACATTGTTAATGCAGTTATACATTTTGGGTCCAAATACTCAATTCCCATTGGTCAGCTGGATGAAAACGTCAAGACCAAATGTAAGTCATTTTCCAATGAATACATTTGGTCGAACTTTGACCCGCATTTACGGTAGAGCGCAGCTGACAGAATATAATTCCGATGGTGTTTGGGCGGGTTTTTAACTTTTAGCGCCTCTCGCAGTGATCAACTCCGCTGCTGTTTTTGGGGTTTTTTGTGACATTTCCGAACTGTAGCATAAAGCCCGTTACTAAAATACTCGTTTCCATTTCTAAAGATGTGAAAATTAAAAATCAGAGTTGTGCGCTTTGTCTTTTGTGTGAGGGTGGTTTTTCACCTCGTTCGTTCGTTTATTTCGTCTTTCTGCTTTGTTGTTTGGTAAAAAGTAGTTTAAACAGTTACGGAATGTAATTATAAGAATTGAATGCAATTTTTATAATCTTTATTGGAGTATGAACGTGTGGGAATGGGTACAAATTATGTATGAATCCCTTCGGGACCCATTCCCACACGTTCATACTCCAATAATGATTATAAAAATTGCATTCAATTTTTAATTATATTCTTGTTTTTGTTCAGGAATATATATTATTTCAGAATATTTTAGGGGATGACCACAATCATGAATCTGTGACCTTGTGTAAACATACTATAGAGCTAGTGTAGAAATATTTGTCACCAATTAAGACCAAGATGAATCGATGCTCAATGCACTAAAACCTGTATAAGTAAAATATATGTTTTATCCTGCCATAGACTTGGCGGATAAAAAAAGTGCGACAATGAAACTCCTGTGCGACACCTTGGAACAGGAGGGTTGTTACTCGTCCGCAGGTTGTATAGCCGATTGGCTGACACTAATCGGGGTATTTTACTTCCAATATAAAGTGGTACCAGGTTATGATACATTTTGAAAAACTGAATCAATTTATGTTTGTCACGCCCACTCTTGATATAGATCAGACATTACATTGTATAAGTGTATAATGATACAATCAGATAACGCTAAATCCACAGACAAGCTATTCCGGTGGGATGAATAAGGTGACCAGGGCACCTAGTGTTCAGGAGAAAATAGTACACAGTGACTGCATATCACTGATAATAGGGGCATATTACTTGAACTATCTATTACAATAATATTATATCTCACGTGACCTTCTGGGCTCCTGATTGGACGAATGCTGCACCCCTATTTCGTGTAGTTTTCATCCACATAACTGACCAGGCACTACACGTTTTCTATCTTTAGCACACTACTATATCAGTTTTCTTTTCATACTGGGTGAATAAAACTAATCAGGCTAAATTTAAATATCGATTCACAAAGGCACAACATCCACAAAACGACCCGGAAAGAAATCATTGTCGAAAAATGTATCGCTTTTCCATTGTCGAAGTCACATTTTTCGAGGCATTCATTGTATTCCTTGAGAAGATGATCTATATCTTGTTTCGAAGAGAATGATCCATACCTGAGTACACCTTTCATGAGAACGCGTCCGGATATGAAAAGTCGTTTGTTTTCGCTGCTCATATTATTTCGCTATTTAATTGTATGTTTTGGGCAGTAAACGAATAAATAATGGAATTCAATTGAATCTTCGGAGTTTGGATCCCGTACTGTCCCATTCGGTAATGTATATGTGTGACAAATGTGGGGAAATTATCAAACTGCGTTGTCAAATTTCGAAAATTTTAGTTTTCATTCGCGAGTTGCGCGATTCTAGAATACACTGTTCTGTTTGGGGGAAATGTTTTCTTTACCCTTGCCGACCGATTCAAAATCTGTCTTCTGCTCATATCAATAATCCAAGTTAGCCGTGTTTTGGAAGAAGAAAAAGTTTTTTAAAAACTATATGGTATTTTTTTCTATATAACGCTGGTTGGTAGGCCTGCTACCTTGGTAATAGGTTAACAAATCAGACAGATGTTTTTCTTGATGGGTGTTCGATATAATATAAGGATTAGTGCATGTCTTGTCGTTGACTACGCCCATATAGTGCCCAGTGAGGTGGTGTAGTTCCCTCCGCTTCGCGGCGGGAACTACACCACCTCACTGGGCACAACATGGGCGAAGTAAACTCCAAGCCATGCACTATTCCTTAAATATAGGCTGACCCGTGTTTGGGTTGTAAAAACTGTGGATCTGGTAGGTCCTCTTAAACGTGTAAATTACCTAGAATTTTTCCAGAATACCCGATACTTCATCCATTTTTCCAGGATTATCCAGTGTAAACGACTTTGATCTTGAAAATGTTTGGGAGGTAGGGATCTGCGAATCACATTTTTTTAATCGAATCTCGAATCGAATCGTGTCTGTGATATCGATATCGAATCTAATCTTCACAGACAAGTTATTTCATATTGATCCAAACGGAAGTTACAGTACACTGCGATGGCCCTTACAAGACTGACTGAACACCTTAAACACCAATAGATGAATATTCATTGTAGCACCGTCGCTGAAACAGATAGGTCCATTATCCATAGTTTTAGTTTTTGAAGGCTTAACTTGTTACTACTATTCACGTCTGTTCACGTTCCGAACGTGAAGCATAACAAACTAAACCTTCAAAAACTAAAACTACGGATAAGGTACTGGGCAAAATTCACTACTTAACTAATAATTAACCATTGTCATTTACTCAATTAAATAGAAATTGAGTCTACATGAATGAATTGTCTAATGCCAATTTTATCCAATTTTTGTTGGAAATGTAACAAATTGAAGTTAGTACGAGAGATTCGAAAAAATCGAATTTTGAGACTGATTCTGGATCGATCTCGAAGCAGACGTATGGTATCAATATCGAATCGAATCTCGAATGTTCGCAGGACCCTATTGAGAGGACTATTTCATTCATTAGAGATCCATGTCCGAAAATTTAAATGCGTTCGATTTTTACAAAATCCTCTTTCTTTGAAGAGTTAAAAAATGTGGATGCTTAAAAAATTAAAAAAGAGAATGTGTGTTTTTCTTTATTCAACATAATTTTTGATGTTGTTATGTCATTTCATATTTTCAGTTCTCCCTTCCCATTTTATGACAGTTCAATCCCAGAGACTACAAGAGAAATACTGCGTTCATATTTTACCTAAATCTAAAGGGATAAATAGGGGATATGGAATGAGTGTTTTTCTCATATAATATTTATGAAACGAGTCCAAGCATTTTCCGTTTGGGCGAGCCCCTGACGAGCCCAAACGGAAAATTCGGACAAGTTTCATAAATATTATATGGGAAAAACACTCATTTCATATACTATTTATCATGACACAGACACGCACAAATTAGCCACTTAGTATGACTTTTTAACCCATCACCTAACTTGAGTTGCAGACGGCACTTGGAAAAACATCCTCGTATAACTAAAAATTTTCATTTTGTGCTTCCAAAACATAGGTTATGACCCCTCATTGGAACGAGCGCGACACGCCAGTTCCAATGAGGGTTCATAACCTATGTTTTGGAAGCAAAAAGTGAAAATAGAAAAAAAATGAATGCCGTTTTTCTTGTATTGCGCGAGACGGTTTTTGCCGTTACGTTAGGTAAAAGATTAATACAATATAACCCACCCTAAATAGGACAGATAACGTAAATTCTCCCTACTGAAATTATGCAAATGTGACCCAGTTGTATTTTGTTTAGCCAATCAAATTGTCCAGTTGTGAAATTGACCAATGAAAGCTCCCAACTCCAATTATGCAAATTATGAAAATGTGGCCCAGTTGTATTTTGTTCAGCCAATCAAATTGTCTAGTTTTGAAATTGACCAATGAAATTGACGGAAGGCTTTATTTATCACTGGTTAATATAAAAACAAAATATCAAATGTTTTAAAGTGAACAAAACGGACGAGTCATATGATAATTTAATTTATTAAACGACAAATTCTTATCGAAATTGATATAATGTACTCCATACTACGATGTTAAACCGGACAGAAAATTCATGTATACAGTTGAAATTATTGAGTGAGGTGTTTGTGCACACGATCTAGACACCACCTTATGCTTGAAGCGGGACAAATCGGCATTGGTCGTACTTCGTTGAATGGTATCCGGAGATTCGCTTCGCGATCTTGAATATACCTCCAGTAAAGTCCCTCTTTTCTTAAGTCATGTTTTCCTTTTTATCCAATAGTACTGTGGAGTTCATTACTCAGCCAATTCGCATGATATTTGGTGAGCTTCAATGGTCGAGGGCTAGATTATTTTTGGTGGTCTAAATTTGTTAATCAGAATTTGTTTTATTACAAATTATTGCAGAGTTCTTACAGACGATCTCCAATAATTTGTAATAGAACAAACTTGCACAAACAAAATATTATTTGGATTTCACTGAATAGGAAACGTGAGCAAGTAAAATCTCGGCTTTTGCTCTTGTACCCCCATTTTTTAAAGCCTTGATAGTGGCTTCCAGCACTCAACCAGTACCGCTCTTAACTTTTAGTTATGGTTGCTTCGGATTTTAGATATCCCACCATTGTCCAAAATAACATTCAATTTACGTGTTTTCTTTCAACTTTTAACCCTTTACCCAACTCAGACGCAGACGATATCAAAATTTATTACTTTAAATATCATTTTATTAAATTTTTCAATAAATTTCAACAAAACCATATCATGTGGCTGCTTCAGGTTTTATTTCAGAAATCACACAAACTCAGGTACTATCGACCGATAGAACATGAAAAGAAACGTTCCAATATTATAATAGTGATCGTGGAAATTTTACAGTGGAAATTAAGAGACATTATAGTATTCAAGAGACAGACACTTTCACCTCGCTGTAGGTCTGCTCGATGAAGGCCCCATTCCGGGTGATGGACGTAATTCGTTGAATGACTTTTTAGAGGTTTGCTTTGCGATTTCAAAATAGCCTAGAAGTAAATTTTATTGTATTTTTCAGGTTGGATTCGTGACACGACTGGAAGCTACATTGGTCTTTTTTACTCGTCATTACCTTTGTGTGTACTATCGGCTTTAGTACTCTCTATATTCCAGTTTTTGTCGAGCTCAAGAGAGAGTAAAACTTATAATGTTCACACAGTTTCAACGAAGAACGTTCAATGAACGCATTGACTTTTTTCTTGCAAGGAATCAGGCAAAAGATAAGTTTTGGTGAATCCTTTGAACTCTGTGGTATTATAACCGGAGCGTGAACAGACCATTATAAACTTTCGAAACAAAAAGACAAATTTACTGTTATTATATTGCATTCACAATCACAATCTACTATTCGGATTTTGTTTAATTTAATTTCAATTGTTTCAAACTTGGCATATTTTTCATTCGTCGTGTGACAGCAAGCCTCTCTCAAAGAAGTTGTTAACAAGTTGTCTCTTTTCATTGTTTCCCTCCATTGTTTATTTAAGCTCTATTCACTAAGTTAATAAGGCATCTCATTTGGACCCAGTGAAAGATTACTTTAATTTGTCTATTGAGTAAACTTATTATAACATGCCGCATTTATTGTACTGTATATATAGCATTGATCACAAGTAAGAATTCAGTGAAAGTTTGGACTTCCAAACGTTACTCTGCATCATTTTACTGGGAAATCCCACGAGCTATTGCTGTAATATTGTTCGGATATCCAACAAGTCCAATTGTTAAATGTCTACTGCTGTGAGATATTTGGAATATCAGATTCGCTATTAAATTGTTGTCGTCTTTAATTCGCTTCCGAGTCATCCAACAAGTCCAATTGTTAAATGTCTATTGCTGTGAGATATTTGGAATATCAGATTCGCTATTAAATTGTTATCGTCTTTAATTCGCTTCCGAGTCATCAGTTGAACACCATTATTACTATTATTTATTGGTGTTTACTTATGCACAATGGCTAATCGTGACTGTGACAGTTTTACGGGGGAGGAAGCCGGAGTACCCGAAGAGAACCACCGAGCATCGACGAGCAACTGTCAGCTCCTCAACATTCTAACTCTGTTCAAGCTCCGCTCAAGCAGGGTTACAGCGGTTGAAGACATGTGCACCATCGACGTGCAGTACGCCTTAGAACACGGCGTCAGCGTGCCCCCATGTAGGCAACCGAGATGAAATGCCTTGCCTAAGGACACAACGCGGGTCGTCCCGGACGGGGATCGAACTCGGGACCTCGGGCATAGAAGTCCAACAGTCTACCAATGAGCCACCGCGCTGCCCAAGTTGAACACCATTGCTTCACGGCAGATATCGACGGTCGATCCCCACGGTCATAGTATCTTCCACGCCAGTTCATTGGCTGCGATTATAAGAGTCCATATTTCTTATATAGGGGTAGAGTAATTAATATTTTTAACATGCAGCCTTAAGGCTTTATGTTGAAAATATTGAATGGTCTACCCCACAAATCAACTAAGCAGCTCTCCAACTCTATGAAATTATGAAGTACTCTGTTCCTGGATCGGAAAAGCGACCTCACGTGTTCAGAGGGTTACATGAAACAAGATATTCCGTGCGAATGGACTGATCACATCTTTATAATACAGTTATCGAAACATGTCATTCGGAGTCCAAATCTGGAATTAAAACTAGAAAGTACCTTAACAGTATTCAGGAATAAAGACAATAGGTTTCAATGCTGTGTTTAGTAAACAGAAATTTGTCAGCATCAGCTGCATATAGATTTGTTTCAAATCAATGCAGGGATGTAGCGAATGGTTGTTAGGGGTGATGAACCCGGGAGTGAACCCCCACTGGTATTTTGTCTAGTATGGGCGTTTTCTTCTCGATTGAAATCCTTTTAACAGTAACAATGCACTTTCATATGAGACCGGATGAGATGCTTTGACCACACAGTCGGTCAAACAAATGAGCTGCTGCGTAGAGCTGAAATGGTTAACCAATTAATCGATTAATCAATGTTCAACATCTTGATCGATCCAAAAAGTAATTGATCGATTAAACGTTACTTTTGAACCACTGTATCATATGGGTTAACAAAGGAACAAACTTGATCCAAAACAGGCAAACATTGTCACACTGACTCACATCAATTATATGAGACAGAATAAAGCATGCGAGTTACTTGCTGACATACTTGTTTACTTGCATGATCATCATACTGTATTAGTAGCTGGAAATGGTCATTCTTAGCCCTTTACCCATTTGCGTGTAGCAGACGATACTTGCAAAATAAATTCATGAATTACTAAACAATTTTCAATTTTTGTGTCAAAAACATAGCTTATGACCCCTCATTGGAACGAGCTCAATGAGCTTGTTCCAATGAGGGGTCACAAGCTATGTTTTTGAGACACAAATTGAAAGCATAATAAATTTGAATGGAGATTTTTGTATATAGGCCTAGTCGGTTTTGTTTGTTACGTTGGGTAAAGGGTTCATGCTGTAAATCATCAACGGTATGGCAGTAATTTACACCTACAGTGGAACTACATCCAAGTTGACCTTTGGTGACCTCGACCTGAATGCAAAACTTGTCTAAATTTATCGCTCGCCGCCTCGCAAAGAGTGAAATATAAGCGGCAATTATTTAATATGTTTTTAAATGAGTTTACCTCATAAGATACCAAAAATTAGTACAAATGCGTTGTCTCATGTTAATAAAACATCCATCAATCGAAATTGTATGTTATTATGTTTGCGTGTTTCTTTTTCAATTTCGTTTCAGTGATAAAATTGACAGTGGAAGTACCGCGGATCGGAACTCATCTAAACAAAAACAGATTCGCACGTGCGTACGTCTGCTGCTTTGTAAAATCGAGAAAAAGTAATAGCGACTCTTAATAATCTGACGATCATTTAGTAGTTTGGTGTTCCAAATGTTCACCTATCGTGGTGAATTAGTGTTAACCGCCCGCCGAAGGCTCGCGGTTAACACCTCTTCACCATTCGTAATGAACATTTGGTACACCCAACTACTATGGGTATATTCTATATATATTACAAACCACATCAAGTCAGTGCGAAATTCCTTCTCATCACTATTAATACATAGTGGCGAGGAAACGTTAAAAATTTTCAGTCAGATTCCCCCTGTGTACATATATATTCCGTAATTGAGATTCTTACCCGACTCCGTAAAAAGAAATGAGGCTATGAGGGATAGTAAATGAGGCCTCACTGAGGGCTTTTCACATAGCCCTCGTGGCCTCATACGACTAAAAAGGGATTCTCCAAAAGGTATCCACGATAGGTATCCTCAAATAATACAATACCAGGCCATGGGTATCCTCAAATACTGAAATGAGGCTATGAGGGATAGTAAATGAGGCCTCATTGAGGGCTTTTCACATAGCCCTCGTGGTCTCATACGACTAAAAAGGGATTCTCCAAAAGGTATCCACGATAGGTATCCTCAAATAATACAATACCAGGCCATAGGTGTCCTCAAATACTGAAATGAGGCTATGAGGGATAGTAAATGAGGCCTCATTGAGGGCTTTTCACATAACCTTCATGGTCTCATACGACTAAAAAGGGATTCTCCAAAAGGTATCCTCGATAGATACTCTCAAATAATACAATACCAGGCCATAGGTATCATCAAATACTGAAATGAGGCTATGAGGGATAGTAAATGAGGCCTCATAGAGGGCTTTTCACATAGCCCTCATACGACTAAAGAGGGATTCTCCAAAAGGTATCCTCGATAGGTATCCTCAAATAATACAATACCATGTCATAGGTATCCTCAAATACCGAAATGAGGCTAAGAGGGATGGTAAATTAGACCTCATACGACAAAAAAAGGATTCTGGAGAAATATGAGCCAGAAAAACTACGCTAGTTCAATCGAACTTACCCCTGGGGGCCTTCTCGGTTCCTGGGGGCCTCTCGGTTCCATGGTATGGTGGTCCTAAATAGGATTCTAGGGGGAATCCGTACTAAATAAAGTCTTTTTGGTGATTTGGAGGGATTGTCGGGTTGTTTGTGGTAATTCATGATACTCTGATTCAATCGAATACACCCTCCGAACATACCCCTGTCCTATAAGAAAGATTTAGGTAACATAGCAACCACGTGCTACCATAGAAACCAAGATGGCGGCCTCCAGTATACAAAATGGGCGACGGAAATACGTATCACCTTAACAACACGCGCTGCGCATGCGCACTAACACCACGTATCACTATGACGTCACAAGATGGCCGCTCTCGAGGGTTACCATGACAACACAACATGGCGCCACTGGGTCACGTTACATGACGTGACTTCCGAGGTCTGGCTCCGAGGTCCGGCAAATATTGCCCCAAACATACATAACATACTACTTATATACATATTTTGTGTTGAGGAAGCTTTACGTACTCAATTGGTGTGGGTAGTATATATGCTATTCAAAAAAGTAGGGGGTATCCAAACTGATTTTGATATTTTCGGAAAATGATATTGGAAATGCGTGATTGCACACATCAATATGTTACCAAGTTTACTGTGGACCATGAATGTCACCGGCCCACGAAAACTTCGTGCTGGTTTTTCGCACGACCGCCGCGTTAATGTCTGAGGGGTACGTTTTTGAAATTTTCATTTGTACTGGACTGGCCTTTTCGGAGTTCCCATCGTTCTTTTCTTGGTATAAACTCGTTCATCAATAGTTTCTGGTCGAAACGTAACTTTTGAGGTAAGCGAAGACTGACACGTGACGAACCTTTTTGAGCCGTTGCCATGTTGGAAGCTAGCAACAGAAAGACTGCAATGGCAGATTTGAAAATCAGTCATACCAGAAAAGTGAAGGTTGCACTCCATTGACCCAGGTCGCAGTAAAATTACCAATCGCAAGCACTTGGGTGGTAAACTTTGCTCTAAGAATCACGTATACCGCCCAAGTTCTTGCGACTGGTAATTTTACGGCGATCCCAGTCAACGTTGTTTAACACTGTTGTGTTGTTCTGTGTATTTATCACTATGGTTAGGCTGAACACCCTTTTCACTGTTTTGGGTCTTGGACGCACAACTAAAAAAATAACAACACACACATTTCATTAAATGAGCCGAATACATATTATGTTTCTGTCGACTCATTTGTAATTTTTTGGCGCTTGGGTCTTGAGCTGTTATACAAAATGTTGTCGAATGAAATCATATTCTCAGACCCTGAGGATCGAAAAAGGAGTATCTGTTTCTTTTTCATTACTAAAACCATCATACAAATGATAATTAAACCAAGAATACATCCAATGAAGATGAAAGCTAGCCCAACAGCAGTTACTGGATCTTTGTCAGGAGATGAACCTGTAATAAAAATTAATAGTGTTTTATTATAACCTTCTTCATAAGATACCATCAATTATCGTCTTCGCTGCACAATGTAAAAAGTGCTCTGTTGAAAACATGACAAAATACTAACAATTTTCTACTCGTACTAAAATCGCAAAATATAACAGTGAAACTTCGTATAACTGACAATGGCTGTGTTTTGTTCGACCTAGAAGCAGAAGCAAGGATGTGATATTTCGTTTAGCTTTAACAAGACAAGGGATGTAGAGCGGTGGGGGGGGGGGGGGGGGGGGGGGGGGGGGGGGGACTCCCCCACAGCTTTTCCCATAAACAGTTGAGACAGAGGCAGAGATACAGATAGAAAGAGAGGGTGGGTGAGGGGGATTTTTGCCAACATTTTCTTTATCGACCCGTCAATTCAATATAATTGCAATTTAGCAGGAGGGGGGGACTCTTTACTCTCACACACGCTATGTAAAACAATGTCCACGCGCATTGTGATTTCCGACAACAGTGTCCTATGATTGCATTACAGAAAAAAATCAATGACAAACACCACATGCTCAACAATGCTAACTTCTACCTTTTTTATTGCCATAAATTTTATTGAAGTCTGTCCTAATTTGTCTGAAAATGATTATATTTAATGACATTAAAAGAGCATTGGAAAATAAACCACCAAACTGTAACAAACAGCAAAAATGGACATATTGCAAAATCGGACAAACCGACAACCTTTTTATTCAATAATAGTATAGATATACATACAGTACGTGGAGAGTGTATTATCACTAAATCACCCGCAGAGTGGAGATTCCACCCAAGCAATAATTGCAAATTTGTTGCAAAGCATAACCAGCACAAGCAAAGTTTCAGCCAATGGACCTCCGGGTTAAACCCGGAGGTCCATTGGCTGAAACATTGCTTATGTTTTTGTCGATATGTACACAATTTGAACGTTATAGCTTGGGTGATATCTCCACTCCGCGGGTGATTTAGTTACAATCCACTCTCCACGTACTGTATACATGATCTCAGATGCTCCAAGAATCTGCGTTTACAACTACCCATAACGTTCTGCTACCCGACGGTGTCGTGGTTGTTGGTCTTGTCGAGTTGATGCAGTAGTTGTTGGGGTTAGAATAGCGGTTGTTTTGGTAGTAGTGGTAGACATGATAGTCACACTGATTGTGAAGGGTGGTTGTGAGGTCGAGTTTATTGGTGTGGTAGATGTGTTGGATGTTGGAGTGGTTGGTAGAGTAATTTATTTGATTATTCTGATGGTTGGTATAGTAGTGATTGATGTAGTACTTGTAGTGGTTGGTATAGTAGTGGTTGATGTAGTACTTGTAGTGGTTGGTATAGTAGTGGTTGATATAGTACTTGTAGTGGTTGGTATAGTAGTGGTTGATGTAGTACTTGTAGTGGTTGGTATAGTAGTGGTTGATGTAGTACTTGTAGTGGTTGGTATAGTAGTAGTTGACGTAGTACTTGTAGTGGTTGGTATAGTAGTGGTTGATGTAGTACTTGTAGTGGTTGGTATAGTAGTGGTTGATGTAGTACTTGTAGTGGTTGGTATAGTAGTTGTATAGGTTGGAGTTCTAGCTCTTGGTATTGAAGTGAGTAATGCAGTAGAGGTTGTGTCGTACAGTGTTCGCCTCGAAATGATGACCACGACAACCACTGTTAACACCAACCACGACAAGAAGTACACCCATTAAAAATTACTACACCAACAACTACTTCACCAACAACCTCAACTACAGCAACAACCACTCCAACTACTACAACAAAAACTACTACCACTAACCACAACACGGACTAAACCAACTAAAAAACAAACAACTGCGACACCGACAAACACCACAACAACCAATAGAACTACAATACCAACAAATACTACACCAACAACCTCAACTACAGCAACAACCACACCAACTACTATACCAACAACTACTACCACCAACCACAACATTGCCTAAACCAACTGAAAAAACAAACAACTACGACACCGACAAACACTGCAGCAACTACCAGAACTCTAACACCAACGACTACAGCACCAACAACGATTCCTTTCCAAAAGCCTAGAATGAATTTTAAATCCAGAAGCCATAAGGAGGTGGGAACCATATACGTGATAGGAACTATGATGCTTATGGCTTAAGGTCAAAAAGGAGCTTAGAGCTATGAAACATATAATCTAGGAACCGTATAGAAATTAGGAGCCATAAAGGTTGTTGGTCGGGAACCATGTAGAAGCTAGGTGCCATAAAGCTTATAATCTAGGAGCCAAATATGAGCTATGAGCTGTATAGGAGCAATAAAGGAGACAAACAGAAACCCTATGGGAGCGAGGAGCTATAAAGGGGCCATATAAGAGATAGGATCCAGATAGGAGCTAGAAGCTATATAGGAACCGTATAGAAGCATGAAGGTTATGGTCAAGGAGTTGTATAGGACCATATTGGAGTTAGAAGCCATGCAGGTGGTGGACTGCATATAACTACCGTAAAAGCTATGGACCAGTGTAGCAAGAACAGGGTCTGGAGTAGGAAGGATACATGTGGGTAGTAGAATGTTATGGGCAGTTGGAAGTGTTGATTCTTGCAGCATTTCAAAGAAGTTTTGCCGTCCATTTGGAAACATGTTTGGTAATTTTCAGGCGTTTCCGGTAATTCGATGTACTCAGGAAGCTAGTTCTACCTTACTAGAGACCTAGCATAACAATGTATGTCCTACATATACCAACTATAGGACAGTATGCCGCCTTAGGGGGATTGATATTACTAAGGACCAGCAGAAGAGCAACAGGAGTACAGACTAAACATCTATACTAACATCCTAAACTACCAAGCAATACCTCGCAATGACCAAATCTTACGCATTACCTGCATTCGATGGCTAGTAGTACCAAGGACTAACAGTAGAACAATAGGGGTACAGACAGAGCACCCTACATTACAATACTAAACAACCATTCATTACCTCCGTCCCCAACCCACAATATCGCTTGGCGTGGCATTACGTACTACCTATACCAACTGTAGAACAGTATAATGCCTTGAGTGGATCAACAGAACTAAGGGATAACACTGAATCAGCAGGTGTACTGACCGTAGATCATATCCCACTGCACTAGACATAAAGATTGTTGGTCCCCACACACACCGCACAATACCACCTGGAAGAGCATTACCCACCGCCCATAGCAACCATATGATGGAATAAAGCATTCGGTACGTTAGTTGTACTAAATGCTAGCAGTAGGCCAACTGGATTATGTACTGCCCATACTATACTACCATATCAATCAAGTACGAAAATCCCGACACACTCGAACAGCGTCATATTTGATTGTGCTGTGGTAAACAACAGTGGTCAACGTCTCTATAAAGTCACGTACACATCATGACATCACAACGTCATTAACAACGACAAACGTTTCGTGGGGGGAAATTCAAGCGAACTCGACTTCCTCATCATATTAGGCATCAATCTCTCTCATCACATTGCCATATTATATACCCCAAACCATGCCCATGCATACATGTATTCCTCAATGTACTATTGTGTATATGCACCACGTACACCACATGCTGGATCAAGATGGATAGAGCCGTACTAGAAGAAAGTTTACCCGACAAAACTCTGGTATCTATGGGGGTTTAACACTGCCTGCACAGACAAAGCTCTGGGTAATGGGGTACGATTCATTCATGCTAAACGACTCACGGACTATTGAACAATATTTGTATCATACAGACGCCGAAGTTCTAGACAATCGTTTGGTTTAGGAGGTATAAGCCTCTCGAGTTTTCCCTTTTTTGAAGCTTTAGCGACTTCTGTTTTAAAGTTTTCATGCGGAAAAGGTTGGTAGCATTTTGTCTTCCAGATTTAGTTAGCCGATCACTCACGGAATATTTCGTGCGATGTAATTAACTGTTAACCCGCTGAGTATTTTCAGAATATTTTTCGTCAAATCTAGTCATGGCTGCTGTAAAGCAGCCATGACAAGATTTGATGAAAAATTCATCTAAATTTAACTCGAGACATCATTGGCTAAAAGGTCTATTAAGTTCAAGGGGAGGTAATTTGATTAACCCTTTACCTAACGTAACGACAAAACCCGCCAGCGCTATTCTCAAAAATCGCCAATTAATTGTCAGTATTTTTTTCATTTTTTGTCTCAAAAACATAGGTTATGACCCCTTGTTGGAACGAGCTCGTAACCTGCGGCAACCGTGTTGTGTCCTTGGAAGACACTTCACTCCCATTGCCCACATAGGGGCACGGTGACGGTGTGTACTAAGGCGTACTGCACATCGATGGTGCACTTGTCTTCAACCAATGCTAACCCTGCTTGTGTGGAGTTAGTATGTTGGGGAGCTGACAGTTGCTCGCCATTGCTCGGTGGTTCTCTCCGGGTACACCGGCTTCCTCCACCCGTAAAACTGTCATGGTCATGATTAGCCATTGTGCAGAAGTATGTGACCTTAAACACAAATAAATAAATAAATAAATAAATAAATAAATATCTGCCAGCAGCATGCAATGAGTTAAATGCATTATAATATGAAAGTTGATGCGATTTAAAAACTATTTAGCAGTTAAAGGGACAGTGAGCCACTAATTTGAAAAAAAAGTTCAGTTTTGACAAAACCACCACTTTCATTATACAAAAACGCCCTTTTGCTTCATATATCATTTGTATGAAAGCAATCATTTCTATTAAATGAAGGCGATAATTTACAGACATTTCAAACAAGACGCTTGCAGCCCTAAAAATCTCGACCTTTTTATCATTCGAGAAAATTTCCGGGATGGTACAAACTGCAATGTCATATTCGATATTCGATATAATTTACTTTCTAGACGGACAAAAGTGAAGTTTGTGTACATGTGTTCTATTCATTGCGTCCACGCAATCTATTTTGGATATCTTCTGTTGTATCGCACGTTGTGGCTTTCACTGGAAGCATAACAGCGCTTTACTTAAAAGAATACTAAGTATTTCATATAACAGTGTCTAATTATTGTTAAAATACTGCACAGTTGTTGTTCGTGGCAATCATTCCTTCGGTCAGCGGTGAAGGTAAAATTAGAAAACATGTGTAATCACACAATATGTCACGATGATGTGTTTACTTCCGATCAATTTCGGACATCTTCGTTTTTGTCTTCGCAATGACGTGTTTTCTGAAAAATCATCTGCATTAAAGTTTTTTAGTTGCGGATTTAAGGGCGTTGCTTCTAATGCTTTACATATTGCATATACAGTGTTTTTACATGCCCTTTCGCATAGAAGTAAATCTAGGACCCGATACAGTACGTGGAGAGTGTATTATCACTAAATCATCCGCAGAGTGGCGATTCCACCCACGCAATAATTGCAAATTTGTTGCAAAGCATAACCAACACAAGCAAAGTTTCAGCCAATGGACCTCCGGGTTAAACCCGCAGGTCCATTGGCTGAAACATTGCTTGTGTTTTTTTGTCGATATGTACAAAATTTGAAAGTTATAGCTTGGGTGATATCTCCACTCCGCAGGTGATTTAGTTACAATCCACTCTCCACGTACTGTATTTTCTCAAATTAGCTACTCATTGCCCCTTTTATTCATTCTAGTAAGGCAATTTATTTATTTATTGGTGTTTAAGGTCACATACTTATGCACAATGGCTAATCATGACCGTAACAGTTTTACGGGTGGAGGAAGCCGGAGTTCCCGGGGAGAACAACCGAGCAACGACGAGCAGCTGCCAGCACCTCAACATCGTAACTCCGCACTGCAGCACAGGCAGGGTTAGATTGGTTGAAGACATGCGCACTATCGACGTGCAGTACGCCTTAGTATACGGCATCATCGTGCCCCCATGTGGACAATCGGGGTTAAGTGCCTTGCCCAAGGACACAACGCGGAGTCCGAATGGATCGCTCAGACGGTCACCCATCCGAGGATTAACCGGGCTCGACGTTGCTTAACTTCGGTGATCTGACGAGAACCGGTTACCACAACGCCACCGCGCCCCTAGTAAGGCGATAATATATCTTATCTACCAAAAAACGTAATCGCAAACAGCAATATCATAAGGGATAAAAATTTGCCGATAAAAGATCTTATATCATTATTGCAGTAGCGATAAAAGTCATAGTGACTTCGCGAGAAATGAATGCACGCGCGCCCGACGGACTATTTCAGTCATAGAGATCTGAAAAAGAGACAGTGATGCTGGCAATCACAAGTCATTTCCTTCAAAGACTTGTAATGTTGCAATGAATGATGCATCAAGTTTGCCTCAACAAACATTCCATGTTGTGGAGAATTTCACAATCAAGTACATAAACAAACCACCATGCAAAAATATTTTAGTGGTAGTGACAATCACGAGTCACCTCCTTCAAGAATTTGTAATGCTGCAATGAGCGATGCCGCCATGCATCTAGTTTACTTCAACACACATTCCATATTAACCTTTTACCCAACGTAACAGCCAAACCCGGCCAGCGCTATTCACAAATGTCACCATTCAATTTTTATTACTTTTTCATTTTTTGTCACAAAAACATAGCTTATGACTCCTCATTGGAACGAGCTCAATGAGCTCGTTCCAATTAGGGGTCATAAGCTGTGTTTTTGATGCAAAAATTAAAAATAATTAGTGCTTCAAGAATTTTATTTGCAAGTGTCGTCTGCTTTTCGTGTTAGGTAAAGGGTTACAGGAAACTGCACGACCCAGTACACAAACAACCCACCATGCAAAACACCAAAACAAAAAAACACGAAACCGAATCGCAAAATTAGAAAGTTGAAGCGAGAAAATTTTGAAACGTGACGTCAGTCTAATTGTCGTTTGCACGCTTCTAAAAGTTGTGAATGAAGTGACTTCGTGCATTAAAGGAGATTCTTGTGCACTACAAAAATATAATTCCCTAGTTGTTTTTCGCAACCCACCCATCTATCCCTTGAGAGGCCTCATGTATTGAATTAAATTTGGTTCGAAATAATGTCTGACGGAAAAAGTGTACTTGGGTCGAGTTTGATAATTTTTAATCACCATGAACAGTACATTCATATCGAATTAATTTTCTCACATGCCGTTGGGTTGAAAGAATTGAAAATAGAGTCCCATTATTTTCATCAGCTGAATGTGGCATTTTGTGTGTTAACGACTATTTTTGAGAAATCTTGGTAATGGGTTTTGCTGACTGAAAGGCAGATAAAAGTGCTAAGTGCCCCTTTTGCTTGTGTGCAATCTTTTATCGCGGCTCGACGACCCGTTTTTGGGGAGGTATAGCTACTCGCCGCGATAAAAGATTCTGTACAAGCACAATGTGCACATGATACATATACATGTTTATCCGTTTTGTTCACTTTAAAACATTTGATATTTTGTGTTCATATTAATCAGTGATAAATAAAGCCTTCCGTCAATTTCATGGGTCAATTTCAATACTAGACAATTTGATTGGCTGAACAAAATAAAACTGGGCCACATTTTCATAATTTGCATAATTAGAGTTGGGAGCTTTCATTGGTCAAATTCAAAACTGGACAATTTGATTGGCTAAACAAAATACAACTGGGTGACATTTGCATAATTTCAGTAGGGAGAATTTATGTTATCTATCCTATTTAGGGTGGGTTATATTGCATTAATCTTTTACCTACAAGAAAAACGCCATTCATTTTTTTTATATTTTCACTTTTTGCTTCCAAAACATAGGTTATGACCCCCTCATTGGAACGAGCTCGGCACGCACGTTCCAATGCTGGGTCATAACCTATGTTTTGGAAGCAAAAAGTGAAAATTTTTAGTTATACGAGGATGTTTTTTCCAAGTGCTGTCTGCAACTCAAGTTAGGTAATGTGTTAAAAAGTCATACTAAGCAGCTAATTTGTACATGTGTGTGTCATATGATAAATAGAATATGAAATGAGTGTTTTTCTCATATAATATTTATGAAACTCGTCCGAATTTTCCGTTTGGGCTCGCCAGAGGCTTGCCAAAACGGAAAATTCTTAGACTCGTTTCATGAATATTATATGAGAAAAACACTCATTCCATATCCTCTAAAAATCAACTGTTTGCAGTGTAAGTGTTGACACAATTTAAAAAATGGTACTTTTGGTCGAGTTGTATCAACAATTCGACTTATGTTTGGATGAAGATCGATGGGTGTCTATCTGTCTGTCTGCATGTCCGTTAATGTGTCCGTGTCTTGATGTCAGCACGGTAACTGGAACAAACGAAAACCAAATGTGGTCCTTCTGGCATTGTTTTTCATGAATGATGCCCCTTAGATTGTTTTGGTGTTTGAATTTCTGACTGGCGGTGATGACTGGCGGGCGTACCAGCTCAATAACTTAAACAAACCTTATTCGATGTCTACCCAAACTGGTCTGTGGGTTCTTGGATGAGTTCGAACGCCGTTTTTTTCAGGAGTTATGCCCTTTAGATTGTTTTCTTGTTTGATTTTCCAACTTTTCTTTGAATTTCCGACTTGCGGTTGGTTCTAGCATGATAACTTGAACAAACGTTATCCAATTTTTAACAAATTTGACCAATGCCTATCAGATAGTTTCAGCAGTTTCAGGTACTAGGATAAATTCCCGTTTAGCCACCAAAACTCGACTCCAACATCTCTGCTGCGAAGCTGTTATATAAATTTGTATTATGCATTCTTCTTCAAATGATAAATAAATAAAGAAATTAATAAATAAATAAATAAATCTCTTGAGATCACATAACATACACAATGATGAGCTTTACTTTGTCGGGCACCATTTTTAACAAAAATGGTTTTATTTATTTATTTATTTATTTATTTATTTGTGCATAAATATGTGACCTTAAACACCAATAAATAAATTATTTATTTATTTATTTATTTTCTGCCACATTCAAGGTTAAACTTCATAGGGATAAACATTATTGCTTTTTAAATTATTCATGGTTATGTTGAATCTGATATTAAGCAAGCGAACAAAGCTTTTCAAAACATTGAAAGCTAGTAGCCTGCACGCACATATGTTTTGGAGGATATATATTTGAAGATACCTCTTTGTGAATAGTTATTGTTCCTTGTACTTGTTTGCCCCCTGCTTTCCGGACCACCTCATGATCCTCAAAGCTCCAAGACCCCCACTGCTCACTTGTCACTACAAACTGTCCTATGGTCAGTTCCTACCTGATACCGTGGTTTTCTACCACCCTTGTAGTCTTGTCCTGTATCATTGCTGTTGCACTACTACCGTTAAAGGGCGTGTTGAAGGCTAGGGGTTGAGGTGCTTGGTGTGGGGCTCATTCGGGTGTGACCCTTCAGTGCCAGATTACATCAGAGAGAGCTAGGAAGCTTGTAGTGGTGCTACAAGTCAAAAGTAATGGTACATGGATGCAAGGGTGGTAGAACTCTACAGCAATGGTGAATACAACCGAGGCTAATGATAGGATATATAGTTGAAGTCGTGGTAGAAGACAACTGTAAGGTTACAGTAGTTAAGTAGCTGTATGGGAGTTATGTACAGTTAAAACTAGAAGTCCTGTCTTGAACTGTGCGCTTATCTAGGCTTAATTGCGCGTAGGAATTGCGCGTAATTGCCATGTAGAATGGTATCCAAAGCACGGTAGGTTCTCCTGGTTACTCATAGCAGGCAATGATTCTGCCAATGGACCTCCGGGTTACCCGGAGGTCCATTGGCTGAAACATTGCATGTGCACAGGCAATATGTACAGAATTTGATAGCCTTACTATGGTCATAACGCGTAGATTAACGCGCAGATCGACGTGCTATTTATGCGCATTTCATGACAGGGCTTTTTAACTGTAGGAGCCATATATGAGCTATATTGAAGGTAGGTGATGTATGGGAGCCATATCATAGGTATCCTCATATATCCAGATGCAGACATGAGGGATGTTCGGTTATACATCTCATACACCAAGATGGCGGCCTTCAGTCAGCAAAAAGGACGACGAAAACACAATTTCCGTCCAGAGTTAATGAACTTGTTTCGTAGATTGTGGTATACATCTCAAGCCACCATGGACACCAAGATGGCGGCCTCCAGTCAGCAAAAAGGACGACGGAAACACGTGTTGCCCTAAAAGCAAGCGATGTGCATGCGCACTAAAACCACATATAACTATGTTAATGACATTACGCGGGCCACTTGACAACCAAACGTGACGTAACTGGGTCACTTGACAATGACACCACTTCCTAGGTTCGTCCCAAGGTCCTGCAACCTTGTGGTGAAAACCACATTCATTACATACTACTGACAACAAAAATTTCCAAAAGAGAGGGTTGGGGTGGGGGTGGAAATCGCCCCTATTAGCATCGGATTCGAATAAAATCAACTCGTCTGCAGCCTGTAGTGAAATTCAGTCAAATTACGTATGAAACGAGCCAAAATTTCCGTCCAGAGTTACTGAACTTGTTTCGTAGATTGTTTTATACAATGGACTCGTTGAATTATTTATTATTTATTAGTGTTTAAGGTCACATATTTCTGCACAATGGCTAATCATGACCGCGACAGTTTTACGGCGACAGTTTTACGGGTGGAGGAAGCCGGAGTACCCGGAGAGAACCACCGAGCAACGGCGAGCAACTGTCAGCTCCCCAACATACGAACTCCACACAAGCAGGGTTAGCATTGGTTGAAGACAGGTGCACCATCGATGTGCAGTACGCCTTAATACACAACGTCACCGTGCCCCCACATAGGCAATGGGGATGAAGTATCTTGCCCAAGGACACAACGCAGTTGCCACAGGTGGGATTGGAACCGAGGACCTCTCGGCTTGCAGCCTGCACCTCTACCTACTGAGCCACCGCGCCCCCTGGACTCATTGAAGATCTTCTATTTATAATGTGGTTGATATCTAGAAACGTTACAGCAAAACCTTTTAGCTTCCAATGTGTGCAAATCAACAACTTACCTGGTGGATCACGTGGATATATCACATTTGTTCGGTTATTTAATTTCTGTGTTGTTTTCGCTTCTTTGGTTGTTGTGGCAACAGTTGTGGTGTTTGGGAAAACTGCAATATTTAAATACAGCAGGTCATATGAAGAGTGCGTGTCCGGAAATTATTGTAAACCCTTTGAACCCGAGCAGCCGCTTTTCCGGCCAGGAACATGCAATGTCATAACGTCATTATACAGAATGTCTGTTCAGTAAATGTGTGGGGGCTGACCAATCAGTATTTTCAACGTGCAGCCCCGAGGCTGCACGTTGAAAATATTGATCGGTCAACCCCAGATAATGAATATGGACTCTTCTAATTGCTGCCAGTCAAGTGGCATGGACGATACCACTAGAGTTCAAAGGGTTAAGTATGATCGCAAAGTTTACTTTTATCAGACTGATATCACCCCCCCCCCCCCCCCCACCCACCCAAAAGAAAAAGCAATAAAAAGAGCGGCGCTCAGTGAACTCAAACCCTCATGTCCATGTTTACACTGAAACATTAGAGGAACTTACTGAAGAATATGAGCTTCAGACTACACAAAAAAAATATTTTAACATCTTCAGGACTTGAACAATGAAATATCATGTTTGTAAACCCATCTATTAACGCCTCCTTGTTATTGAGTGTGTAGATTGATCTTAGAAGTGGTTCTCTATTGGTAGCACGTACACACGTGCGTGTAAATACATGTTATGGTGTGCATGTGTGTGTAGGTTAAAGGGTGTCTGCTCGATGGTGTGTAGGTATGATTGTACATGTATGTATGTCTGTGTGGTGGACCGTGTGTGATGGGCATTTCCAGAATGGGGTGAATTTTAAAGAACCCTATTAAGTGGGTTATTTCTGTCAGTTAACTTACTTTGTTTATTTTATAATTATGTTTTACCACATAAAACGTCGTTAATTTCGACGTAACAACCCATGTCTTATTTCCTGATTATCAACTAGTGTCTAATTGGCGCGTGGTCCCATAGCAGCAGCAGCATTGTATTCTTGATATGACGTTCACATGACGTCAATTACGACAACAAGTAAAGCGCATTCATGACATCATGGTTTGAAGGGTCTGAACCAACGAACTGATTGTCAGTTTTTTGGAGAATTTAGCGACAACGAATTAAATAAAAAGTGTAAAAAACATTCGAAAATTCATGTGATATACAGAATCTTTAACTCGTGATGTTTGGATATAAGATTTTTTGAAACTCGTTTGATGAATTCGATTCACAACTCGCCTAAAGGCTCGTTGTGAATCAAATTCATCAAACTCATTTCAAAAAATCTTATATCCAACCATCACTCGTTTGAGATCCTCTATTTATCCTAAAGGCTGTTGTACACACCACTCGACTCAGGCTATATCATGGATGCAAGGGCAGGAAACAGGGTCTCTCTCTCTCTGTCTCTCTCTCTCTCTCTCTGTGTTTGGTAGGCGGGGGTAGTGGGGTATTGGTGCTTCTACCAGGGCGCTGACGCTACGATGTTTTGCATCAAAGTCGTATGTTTTTTGCTTTTTCCCCCTTAGGGTTGGTCTTCTCTCTTGATAGCCCGCACTGGCCCCGCAGTTTCACATAGTGCGCAAGAGCCTTTGTTTTCATAAGTATGTGGATTGTTTATTTCTCTATAATCTGTATGTTTATAGTAACTGCATTTCAATAACCTCTACTTCTGTTGTATCCGGTAACAAATTTGTTTTTGACATATCTTAATAATAAAAAAATTAAAAAAAACAAACTTCCTTTATATCTGGCAAACATTTCCACACTACGGGTTAATGTCAATGGTGAGATAAATTATAAATATTACACAGCTTGGAGGTGACTATGCCAACATAGTAGTCCTCGAAGAGTAGTCCGCAGAATAGACAGCTTCAAACTCACAGACCCTCAGAAGGGTGGGAAGTGACACCGTCACTATTTTCGCTATTCAGAACCAGTCCCATGCTCTATATACGCGAATAGGTAATTTCTAAATGTTGTTTTCGGTAGTTGCCCACAAGAGCAGCGTGTTCTATCCTGACACTTATGTGGATCGATTGTTTTTTCAACATCGATGCGACTGCAATATATTTTTTTTTTCTTTTATTTTCTTTTAATCTTTGGCCGGTGGCTGATTTGTCGCGGTTCTCGTATGAGAAGGCCTTGGTTACCCCTGTTCTACCACCTGCCTCCCTATTCCCATGCTTCTTCTCTCCTCCCAACACTCGGAGACGAACTGCTTGATGACATCCCTTGCCCCATTCTTTCCAATCTCTCCGATTAGCATATTAACCCTCTCCTTTGAGTCGCCCCCTAACCACATGTCCTTCATTCTCCCATCCCACTTCCCCATTATACTCCCCGTGAATCTTGTTCTTTTAGACTGGCATTTTGGGAATTCTATAAGAAAGTGTTCCAGGGTCTTCATCACGCCCAAATTACACATCTGGCACTCCTTTTCACTGTTTTTCCCATTTTTCCCCTCAGCTCCAGGGACCGCGACAGTGATCCCCCAAAGGTGCCATCAAGGTACTCTTCAAAACCAGGCTTCTCTTTATCATGCAGGCCACCCAAAGATCTCTTTGATTTGACCCCCTCTCGCCAATTACGGTTACAATCCTCCATGGCCCTTTCTTCGACGATCATTTTACCCCGGTTTGCCCCAACGTCAAGGTCCGAGATCTCCAATGAGTAGTTTTCTAATTAATGTCATGTTGATCTCTAGTTTCAGATTTGAACACGGAAATCTGCGAGAATGCACATGTCTTCTTTTAACTGCAAACCATGTATATATATCAAGTACTTATTCCACTATATGTGTATAGTTATCTCCTACCGAAATGAACGTGACATTTTGGGTGTTGTTTTTAGAAGCCGCATCAATGAAAGTTCAAGGAGGGACTATGGCAAACTTTGTCTAGCTCTGAATGTTCCCTTCACCATGCCACTACACCATTAATGAATGTTAACTCATTACTGTCTTCAAAACAGGATTGTTGGAAGGTCAGCGAATATGTCGCAACTCAAAATGCCCACACCACTTAAAATGGCGCCAAGTCAATCAACGAGGTAACCCCCCTCAATCCATGCATTTGATGACGTGAAAGCTGTTACGCTGTGACACAGCGTAACAGCTTTCACTTCATCAAACGTCAAGATGTTTACTGAGTTAATAACACTTTATCAATCCATGCGTTTGATGACGTGAAAGCTGTTACGCTGTGACACAGCGTAACAGCTTTCACTTCATCAAACGTCAAAATGTTTACTGAGCTGATAACACTTTATCAACTTCTTTCTAATCTCGGCACTTGTTTTTCCCAATAATAACTAAAGTATGTTGTAAATATTCAATTTGTTTTGCCGTGAAAAAGTAAAGATCAACATAATTGTTTTTCACAGATATTAAATTATACTCTTTAAAAGGTGAGCAACGATTGTGAGGCGTCGGAAACTTGAAAATATCTTCAAGGAATTTTGTTGTTGATCATAGTTTATTTATAGCAACTCCTCCCCACCCCCACCCTCAAGTTGGCGGAGTTAGAGACATAGTTCTATATGTGACCAATGTGCGTTCCAACAATCCAGTTGTATAGCGATCGGATTGTTAACCTAAAGCCCAATATTAGTCCTGTCGAGGGCTACTCAGTTCTAACGTTGCCGACCGCCATCACGTTCACTTGTTCAGTCATTAATGCCGTGTTCACACATCCGGCGATTGCTTTGCGATTGTTCTGCGATCGGATTGTAAGTGCATCGCCGGGGATCGCCAGTGAATCTACAGTGGATTTCCTGTGATCGCCAAATGCTCGCAAAAGTGGTCTAGATCGCCTCCAGGATCGCGTGAAAAAATGAAAATGTTCATTTTTTCTTTTTTGCGATCCTGTTTGAGATAAAAAAATCGCGAACCAATCGCCAGTGGGTCGCCAGTGAATCTTAGAGGTTGCGAGTGGATGTTAGTGGTTGCAAGTGGATTGCAAAGTGATTGCAAACGATCGCAGACTATTGTAAGTGGTTTTAATAGCAATTGAATGTAACCAATCATAGTCTCTCCCTCTAATTTTGCCCAATCATAGTCTTTGCATCCAATTTTGGCCAATCATAGTCTTTCCCTACAATTTTGGAGGTATAAAAGGAGTGGGACCACAGACTGACAACAGTTTCATTCAAATCAAGCTGCCTTACAACAGGAAGAAGGTACTTTTACTACAACTTTACCTCCTCCAAATCCGAAAAAGGAAATTGACGTTAGAGGCGGCAGAGAGGGCACAGAGGACACAGAAGGGAAAGAGAAGATACAGAAGGAAAAAGATCAGAGAGATCCGAGTAGCCATCAACACCATCTGCCTGCTCGTGCCAGAGGTCTGTGAGGCAATCACCCAAGAGTTGCGTCAAGAAGTCATGCCTCCCTGCGTCACCCCGGAGCAGTGGCAGAAGGTCGCCGATGCGTTCCTGCACTGTTGGAACCTGCCCCATGCATGCGGGGCAATTGATGGCAAGCACATACGCAATGTGTGCCCGATGAAGTCAGGATCCCTGTACTTCAACTACAAGAGGTTCTTCAGCGTCATACTCCTTGCACTGGTGGACCACAACTACAAATTTATCTTCGTAGAGGTTGGGGCGAATAGTGCCTGCTTCGATGGGCAACTGTTCAACGCATCGCAGCTAAGAGTCCTACTGGAGAGCGGCCAGCCGGGACTCCCTGCCGACTACCCTCTGTCGGGCAGCACAGATGGAAAGAATATACCCTACTTCATCGTGGGTGACGATACCTTTCCCCTGCGGCGATGGTTGATGAAGCCCTACTCAAGGCGAGTATTCACACGAAAGGAACGCATATTCAACTACAGGATCTCCCGGGCAAGACGCATCGTCGAAAACGCATTTGGCATACTATCAACCAGGTTCCAGTACCTCGTCAGCCCTCTAGTTCAACGCAAGCAGGGGAGTCTCGAAGCGGTTGTGATGTGCTGCACGATGCTCCACTATCTCCTTCGTATGAGACGTCCAGGGCCGCTTGAAGGAGCTGACCAGGAACATGCCAATGGAACTGTGATAGACTGGGAGTGACGAGAGCGGAACCGGCAGCTTGGTGGACTTGATGGCCTGAACAGGGTGGTAACACCAGCAAAGAAGCAAAGTGGGTTCGCACATACCTGACCGACTACCTGAGTAGTGAAGTTGGACCAGCGGACTGGCAGGATCAAGTCCGCTGAACAACAAGAGCACTGGCACTCCTAAAAACACCGGCCCTTTTCAGGGCCACCAAATCATTCACAAAGAGGAATTCTGTGTTAGCGTTTTGCGTATTTAAAAAAATAAATTAAAAAAAAATTATAAATAAAAATAAAATAATAAAATAAATATGACGAAGGAGTACCCCCAAAAAATGCCAAAATAATGAAACCACAAATAAAATAAAATAACAAATAAAACTGTGAGAGCCCAATCCTTGTAATCTATAATGAACCTCTCTTCTTCTTCAAATAAAATAAAGTAAAACTTCTTTCTTCTCTAAAGCTTTTCTGTTAATTTTCTCTTTTTTGATAAAGAGCCCACTCCTTGCAGTCTCCTTGGGCTCTTTAGAAAAAAATGGAAAATTAACAGAGAAATGCTTTAACCCTTTACCTAACATGAAAAGCAGACGACACTTGCAAAAAAAATTCTTGAATAACTAAATTTTTTTATTTTTTGTCTCAAAAACATAGGTTATGACCCTTCGTTGGAACGAGCTCGACGAGACAAAAATGAAAATATTTTGAAAATTAATTGGAGATTTTTGAGAGTAGCGCTGGCCGGTTTTGGCCGTTACGTTGGGTAAAGGGTTAGAGGAGAAAGAAGTTTTACTTTATTTTATTTGAATAAAAGGAGAGTTTATTTATAGCTTACAAGGAGGGGGCCCTGTATAAAAAAGGAACTATTTACTTTAAAAAGAAAGACATGTATTTGAGCCTTCAGAGGGAACTTTTATATTTTTATTTTGTTTTATTTTATTTATTTATTTATGTTTGTTTTTTTTTTTGCCTTCATTGACTGCGACTGTGTGGATGTAGCCTGTGTGGAGTCCTCTGCCTCCGAGTCGTCATCGTCTGCAACTACTCTCCTCCTTGCTGCCACCAGGTCAACATTCGCTGTGTGTGGTCTCACTCGGCTGTGCTCATCAAGGAATGCCCAGTCGTTGATCAGCTTCGCTCGATGGTCGGTCAGCACAACCGCCCCACTACCACTCTTCTTTTGGTCGGCTTGTTCATTCGACGCCTTCCGGTATTGAGTCCGCTGAGACCGATACCACTTCTCGGCGTGTCCTTTCTGCCCATCGAAGTACATCTCATCCTGCTCTGCCCAGAAATGTGTTTTTCTTATTGGCGTTCTTGAAGTCAGGCCGCTCCTTTATATACAGAAACTCTGCATCCCGGATCAGGTGTCTCAGTGCCTCGGCATCTTCCTCACTAATCTCATCACCCACAAGCACCTTAGGTTTGTATTCCCGCTTGCTGGGAGTCTTCTTGGCAGGAGTACTCTTTGCTGGAGTGCTGGTGGCAGCCGTTGTCTTTCTGGGAAGCTTCTCAGGCGTTGTCCCGACAATATCACTGTCAATAGGCTGTGGTGGTGGTGATGGTGGTGTGCCTGGTGGCTCACTTCGGCGCTTTCGGGAAGCAGGCGGCATTCCTTCCCCCCTACAGTCAGCTGGCCCTTTTCGTGGTGGGTGGACCTCTGCTTGTGTCTCGAAGGTGGTGGGGGTTGACACTGTCTCAACACGGATGGCAGTAGAAGTAGCAGTAGCAGGCTCAGGCTCTTGTGTTGTCTTCTTTGCCTTCTTCCTGGCGACTCGAGTTGGCTTCTTGGGTGGTGGTGGCATTGGATTCTTCTTGGTTGTAGTCTTGGTCTTTGCCATGATTACAGCAGGTGATGCTCTCTTCAAATGCCAGTTTACAACTGATCACACTGGATTTGCAGGCCTCCTGTTATTTGATCCAGTTCCCGCCAAAACTTATTTGCAGTCGCAAAGGATCGCACGTGACACTTCAGTGAGTCTGCAGTCAATTGCAAGACAACAGCAAATTACTCGCAAAGAGTAAATCCAGATCAAAGGATGGGACAGGAAATTGTCTATGATTGCTTCGCGATCCAATCGCAAAGGATCGCGAAGGAATCGCCCGCTGTCTGAATACAGTTTTAAGGCATGACCAGAAGGCAGTCATTCCAGACGCATAGCCAAGGGAGATGCAACAGGTGCGAACACACCTCCCCACAAAATTGGAATTCCACTCGAGGGACTATCTCCCATTTGTGATTTGGGAATTTTGATAAAAAGGGGCCACGTCACTTACCGCAATACATCGTACTCTATGTGGCTTAAGCCTCTGTTACATCTTTACGATTTTTTGTAGGAATGTCCAAGAAATGCCACGAATTCAAATTTCCACGATTGACAGCGATTTTTGTAAAAAAATCGCCTTGAATTGGCTTCTCTCATGACTTTACACAACCTTAACACGACCTTCATACGAACTTGTACGGTCCATCATGCCTGTGGTAAGAATCTACTATGATTTTTCAAGTCGATTCAATACGAGTCGATACGAACTTGTACGGTGCTCGCAGGACACCTTATTATTTTAAATACCATTTTTTAATTTTTTAAAAAACATTTCAACAGAACAATATCATGTGACCCCTCTTTGGAACGAGCTCGTTCCAAAGAGGGGTCACATGATATGGTTTTGTTGAAATTTTTCGAAAAATAATATTTTTTCAGCTGCTGAATTTGCATATTACGCGGGCGGATGCGGGCGATTTGTTGGGTAAAGGGTTAATAGATCTTACTAGTTCTTAGTGAATCTTGACGTTACTATACTGGCCAAGAGCGTACGAATACTCACGAACACTCAAGAATACCCAAGAATACCCCATACGGTTTAGTACGGTCTAGTACGACAGCGGTACGACGCGGTACGGAATTGAAAATCGCACGATGGGGTACAAAAGTTTTAAACAGATTAAAACTTTCGTACGCGTATGCCGACCAACCAAGAATACTCAAGAATGATCACGAAGTAGTACGAATTTCAGTACGGATATCCAGGATTGTCCACGATTTTTTATGTCGTAGAAGATCGTGTAAAAAAATCGCAAAGATTTAGTCACAAAGAGTATGATTTATCAAGATAAGTTGCTTGAAAACATAAATGATCTTGTTTTTGTATAGTTTCTTGGAAAAACCAAGGCAGCACTTCGATACTTTTTTGTAGCCTCGGCTATAAAAAGAGTATCAAAGTGCCTAAGCATTTAAAAAAAATTAGCTGCATAGCCCTGGTGGTACTGGCCTTATATGTTGCATCGAGCTAATCGATGTTTAATTTCTACCAGAGTCACATATCAGAATTAGGCAATATATACACAGAACGACACACGCGTGTGAATGGGTTAATCGATATGGCACAAGTGCCAGCGCGGAAGGATAAAACGAGAGGCCACAGGCCTCGAGTTTTATCCTTCCGCGAGCACAAGTGCCATATCGATTAACCCATTCACACGCGTGTGTTGTTTTGTGTTTATTACATGCCTTCCCGTCTATAAAAACAATTATTAGAAGGGCACTCAGCAATTCATTTGATAACTATCAACGAAAACAGCCAAATTTGCAAGGGGAACCTGTGTTACTATTTCATCCGCTGAGTTCCAATGTGTTCTATGTGCCTACTGGCACATAGAACACATTGGAACTCAGGTGACGATTTTTAGCTATCCCTGGAACTCAAGGGACGATTTTTAGCTATCTCTGGAACTCAGGGGACGATTTTTAGCTATCCCTGGAACTCGAGGGACGATTTTTAGCTATCTCTGGAACTCAGGGGACGATTTTTAGCTATCCCTGGAACTCAGGGGACGATTTTTAGCTATCCCTGGAACTCAAGGGACGATTTTTAGCTATCCCTGGAACTCAGGGGACGATTTTTAGCTATCCCTGGAACTCAGGGGATGATTTTTAGCTATCCCTGGAACTCAGGGGACGATTTTTAGCTATCCCTGGAACTCAAGGGACGATTTTTAGCTATCCCTGGAACTCAGGGGACGATTTTTAGCTATCCCTGGAACTCAGGGGATGATTTTTAGCTATCCCTGGAACTCAGGGGACGATTTTTAGCTATCCCTGGAACTCAGGGGACGATTTTTAGCTATCACTAGCGATTCAAACTGCAATTGCGGTGAATGATTTGTAGAAATTTTCAGCGAAATTTCGCTTCTTTTTTAAAATAGTCCGTCAACTATTTCCGTTCCGCACATATGTGCGGAACAGATTTTAGTTTTCCGCATGTTTTAGTGTTGCTGTAGATGGGGATTTCAAAGAGCAGGCATGTAATAAATATATATGTGTGTGTAGAAATATTTGGAGAATAAAATATGCCCCTTAACTTCAGCGATCTACTGTGTATATATTTTTTCATAGAATAGTGCAAAAGTGCCTATATTTTACATCCTAAACATTCACATAATATTTTCCCAGATGCTACCACTGAGTATCATTTGAAACTAATTTTTCAAAATTTTCGGTGATCGTCGATCGCCACTTAGCGCCACCACCCCCCCCCCCACCCCCCCCCCACCCCCCCAAAAAAAAAAAAATCCTGGCTATGCGCAAGCCAGAAAATAAGCAATCTGTCATTTGCAGAATGAGGTTCCCAAAGGGCGAATTAGCTGATGCTATCCCATACAGTGGGTAAATTTATCCTCTGGGTACGTCTTTCTGTTTAGGTTTGAGACCCTGATTCAGATTGAGGTTCCCATTGGGTAAATGCAGTGATGCTACCCTGCTGTGCAGGGTATCATCACCAAATTCACCCTCTGGGGATCTCATTTGGCAGAGGACAGTCTGCTTTTTTCTGGCTTGGCTACACGCCTGCATTTCCCATAATGTACAATTTTGCAATTTTGTTGCTAGCTCTTATTTGTATTTGTATAGTGTGAAACAGAATGAAATGAATTTAATTGTATTGAAATACCAAGTCAGCTACGCTCCCTCCTCCCCCCCCCCCCCCCCCCATCAGATCCGATGTGATTCTCTCGGAATTCGATTGGATTCAATCTCCTTTGCCAGATTCAGTTGGAAATTGGATTCGATCCGAAGTTTGAGATTTGCAATGCCCTCGCTCAGTCTTGTACTAATTTACATAAAAGTTCTTGTTGAGATTTAGGAAAGTATCTCAGCTCTATTTTAGTTTTAAACTTACTTTTCCCAGTCTGGCAAATATATAGCTGTTTGCCCATGCAATCAAATGATTTCCATTTTTTAGTATTCGAATAAATGTTGATGCAATATTGTTTATCGGTAGCATTGATTGGTTCATTCGTATCCCAGTTCACGTAGTCCATAGGAGTTCCATCGATCCATTCAAATCCACCTGAATCAAAAAAACAATGCAACGAAACTGAAACGAAGCATCAATGATTTAATTTGGGATCTGTGAGGACACCAGGCCTGGATATAAAGGGCTTATGTCGTAAACCCGTTGGTAGGTTACGCAAAACAAATTACGGTAACAACCCATAGGGAAAGGGTGTTGTGATGCTTCTTCGCAGTCTCTATTTTTACTTTGCCAGCCATGCTGTTTTACATCTTAACGGGATTTCCACCAGAATAAATGTCGACAACTAACGCGAGATCTGGCCGAAGCGAGATCAAACGTTATTTGTTATTTATTCTGGCGAAAATTCTTTTAAGATGGAAAACGTGCAAGATTAGCAATTTATTAAAGTTATGTTGTACTACATTGTCGTAACATGTAGTTCATTCTTGTATTGTACAATTCACGAAACCCACACGTAACCTAAGCGGTCGTTCGAGTGTTATTTTCCGGTTCTGGAATATTTTCGTCTGGATTGGGGTCTCAGTTTCCAGGCTATATTTGATACAGTACGTGGAGAGTGTATTATCACTAAATCGCCCGCAGAGTGGAGATTCCACCCAAGCAATAATTGCAAATTTGTTGCAAAGCATAACCAGCAAAAGCAAAGTTTCAGCCAATGGACCTCCGGGTTAAACCCGGAGGTCCATTGGCTGAAACATTGCTTGTGTTTTCTGTCGATATGTACAAAATTTGAAAGTTATAGCTTGGGTGATATTTCCACTCTGCGGGTGATTTAGTTACAATCCACTCTCCACGTACTGTACCTGGAAACATGTCAAACACACGGTAGGTTTGTAGTACTTGAATGGGTGTATGCATTACTTCATACAAAAGTCGAGATTATATTTATCAATTGAATGTCAGGAATATTATTTTACTGCTATTAAACATTCTTCACCCCTGCATAACATTTCGACATTCTGAGACAAAAGATACTGTGATATTTAACCCTTCGTCCCCATGCAGGCACAAACGGCCCCTGTTTTCACTGCTTTGAAACAGTTGCCCCTACTGTCTTGTTCATTGAGAACTCAACTGGAAGGCTGCATTTATTTTCATAATGGTTTTGTCTGTAGATGCAGCCGACAATGTGGTATAACCTCCATTAAGACATCTGTAGCTGTGTACATGTATGTAACGTAGTAATAAATATAGTTATCGAACAACAAGGAACCAATACTATAAAACTTTTACAATTGTATTTTCTAGAATTGTATTTTTTACCAATTAATAAAACTAATTAAAATAAATCATTAGCTTTTTAAAAGATATGTCCATTTGCCAACTGACAAATTGCCACATCTTTGA
This sequence comes from Pictodentalium vernedei, assembly GCA_031216915.1. Classification (NCBI taxonomy): domain Eukaryota; kingdom Metazoa; phylum Mollusca; class Scaphopoda; order Dentaliida; family Dentaliidae; genus Pictodentalium; species Pictodentalium vernedei. Next base: position 57,714,288 of record CM062289.1, read on the forward strand.
AAATACTAATGGTCCATTTAAACCCATTTAAAGGCGTAACTAGAAAATACAATTCTAGAGAATACAATTGTAAAAGTTTTATAGTATTAGCCCAAGAATGTATTTTCCCAAATCCAAATCTGTCCTGAGAGTAGCAACCGCATGTGCGATAATTCAGAAACAGAACGTTTTTTTTCTATCTTAAACTATTTACACATGAAGAAGCAACCGTCTTTGGGCATATATCGTCGAGTCCATTGGGACAACGGTGACGTAAAGATTTTTGATAGTAATTAAATGACAAATAGATCACCAACTCAACAAAATAAATTTGACTAGACCATTTGGCCATTACGATATTTTTATATAGGCCTACCATGCATTAAACCTGAAAACTAAACCAAAGACGCACACAGCTGAAACTCTACTACAGTTAAAATTAGAAGTCATGTCTGTGAACTGTGCGCTTATCTAGGCTTAATCGTGCGTAGGAAATGCGCGCAATTGTCATATCGAATGGCATCCAAAGCACGGAAGGTTCTCCTGGTTACTCATAACAAACACAGGCAATATTTCTGCCAATGGACCTCCGGGTTACCCGTAGGTCCATTGGCTGAAACATTGCTTGTGCACAGGCCATATGTACAGAATTTGATAGACTTACTATGGTCCTAACGCGTAGATTAACGCACAGATCGACGTGCTATCTGTGTGCATTTCATGACAGGACTTCTAGTTTTAACTGTATAAACGGGGTTATAGTATCCATAGAATAACGAATGGAGCATACACAGTACAGAAACGCATTACCCTTATTATTATGACATTATTATCTTCATTCATAAAAAAATCAACTCACAGACTCCAAATAATTGTCAAAATATACGGGGATAAATCAAGATAGGGAGGAATATTGTAAGATAAATTGTTTATTACCACAGTGTGGGTTTTTCGAGATGGTGTATTGAAGTCTCGAACTCGTCTTTGTGTCATACATCGACTTGTCCAAACGGTCTCGACGATATATGCCCAGGGACGAATTCTCGACTTCAATACAGCATCTAACAAACCCACACTGTGGTAAGACCCTTATGTATTGAGGGTAGCAACCACACGTGCGATCATTCGATGCAGAAAAAGAATGTGTTTTAGCTGCACTATTATTACACATGTTGAGGTCACCATTTTTGATAACAATTAAATGATAAATAAATCATCAGCTCAACGAAATATATTTGATAACATCTTTCTTTTCAATGATGATATCTTTAGATACCATGCGTTAAACATGAAAAGTAAAACGAAACAAGCCAAGACCAATACCTGGTCTGGACCTGCGTCGCTGCATGCAATTGAGTCGGCAAACAGGAAGTGGCTGTACGGAATATCTGAAAATTGCATACACGATACAACTGATCATTATCAGGCTCCAGATGAAATATAAAATCAATCCCTTGCATAGAAGCCGAGAAAAGTTTGACGAAAAATTTCAATGTTCAGTGGGAATAGTAAAATTTCAAAGTATCGGCAAACAGGAAGTGGCTGCACGGCAGATCTGAAAATTGCTTACACGATACAACTCATCGTTATGAAGCAGCAGACCAAATATAAAATCATTCCCTTTCATAGAAGCCAAGGACATTTTGACGGAAAAAGTGTTTCGGACGGGCTGATAAACGGACTGACGGACGGATGGACGGAGTCGAGCGGTTACTAGACCTGCTCTGCCACTGGCGACGCAGGTAAAAATACAGAACTGGAACACTGCTTTAAACTTTAGTGGTTATAGTACCAGTAGAACAATGAATTGGGATTACATCATGCATGGCACAAGAACGTAATACCTTATTGTCATGATCTTCATTCATAAAAGATCAGTTCTTAGACTCTGAATGACTGTCAAAACAGGGGCAGTTAAAAAATGTACCCAGTCCCTTCACCACGAGAATAAGTTAAGAAAATATTAAAACAAGGTTGCATATGTAGCATTTAAATTTTTTTTTTATAATAGCCGCATTATATTTTTAAACGCAAAAACTCAATTCAATTCAAAATCAGCTGATCGAATACAGTGTATTTCGTTGAAATTGAATGACTTTGAGAATGACTGTCAATGAGACTGGATTTCTTGGAGAATTCTAAACCACCTATAGCAACAGTGGTTGTGTATTTAATAAATAGGTCGATATTGAAATGAAGAGTTGTGAGTTTCTTCTGGGGAGGGGGGTGATAGTGTAAGAGAAAATGGTTAGCAACACCCGTTTCTGAGGTGGTATTTTGAAGTCTTACTCTCGTCTGTGGGTCATATATTTCGGACTCGTCTATATCTTGCCCAGAAATGAGGTCTCTGAAATCCTGAGGGTGCTAATAGTTGTCGTAAAAATAATCTGCGGCTTTATGGGTTACATTAGATTTTCAAAATCTATGAACAAAATTGTCAAAATCTATAAACCAAATGTTCTGTCTGAGAATCATTTTACACGGAGGCAGGCCCTTATTTCAAACTTTTCACAGAAGCACAATACATAACTCCGGTGAGAGGGCTGTGATTTTCAGTCAAGTCTTAGTTGCGTCTATAGACACATAAAACACTAAAAGAATCCTGTTAAGGCAACCAAGACTTGGCTAGACATCACTGCTAAGCAACTGGACAAGTACAAGTTGTAGTCAAGAGAGAATTCAGGTCCTGCTGACAATAGGCAAAACACCTGGGCAGTGATTTCTAGTCTGGTCTTGACTTCATTAACCCTTTAACTTCGACAGTTGCAAAACAAATTCTTCATTAACTATTTTTTTTCATTTTTTGTCTCAAAAACATAGGTTATGACCCCTCTTTGGAGCGAGCTCGATGAGCTCGTTCCAAAGAGGGGTCATAACCTATGTTTTTGAGAAAAAAATGAAAAAAGTAATGAATATTAATTGCCGATTTTTGTGAAGAGCGCTGGTCGGTTTTTACCGTTACATTAGATAAAGGGTTAACAGGCAGCCAAGACTTGATTGCAAATCACTGCTGAGCAATTGGACATGTACAGGTTCTAGTCTAGTGGGAATTCAGGACAGCTGCCCAGTCCACTGAGGTTTAACAAAACTGGAAAGAAAATCAGTCACATCTTTCATGAAAATGAGCCTTTCAGCTGTTATCAAGCCTCAACAATGTAGGAAAATTTGAAAATTCAGACGATATCCGTATTCAACGATTGGTTCGATTCGGTATTGGTTCGGTTTTCTTTTTGGTATATTGCCCACCTGTATTACGATCTCAGCCAGGGGTAACTACATTGTGCTCTTGGGCTAGGCACATAATTCCGATTGTCCACGTGGGGCACGGTGGCGCTATGTACCAAGGCACACCGCACGTCGAAGGTGCACTTATCTTCAACAAATGCTAACCCTGCTTGTGTGGAGTTAGTATTTTGCGGAGTCTGGCAGTTGCTCGCCGATGCTCGGTGGTTCTCTCCGGGTAGTCCAGCTTCCTCCACTGTCAGACACGCGGTGATCCTGGGTGTCGAAAGTGTGATGAACTCCAATAAATAAATAAATAAATTTTAAGGCTTCTGGGCAGGCTTTTTTTTTAATTTGAAAAGGAAAAGGGGGTAAAAGGTGAGGTAATACTTTTTTCATATTGCTTCAGGAAGCTCCAGGTAGGTCTAAAATGTATCTTTAGGTATGCACATTGTTGTCATGTTTGATAAAGATCCCTGACTGGACATCAAAAGAGAGTAAGAAATCCATTTAATTATTTAAGGTTTTGTAAGGGTGCCAACTGACATATTTCTAACTGACAAAATAAAGCGAGAAAAGTAAGCATACATTAGAGCCATTGGATGCATCAAATTTCGATTCGATTCATCAACGATTCGGTTCGATTCGATTCCAATCGAGCTTATCCGAAAATTTTCGAATCTTCTAGATATTCTTATAATCTTACCAAATGTCTGAGAATGTCAAATTGTTGAATGACTAGTTTTAAATTGAAGCAAAATTTTAATATAATTTTCTGCAAATCGTGCACTACAATTACGGAGTTTCAATGTGTTCTATGTGCCAGTAGGTACATAGAACACATTGGAACTCAGGGGACGAAATACTAACACGGGTTCTCTTCGTAAATTTGGTTGGCGATAAAATGTGTTCTTTGTGTTGATAGTTGTCAAATGCTGAGTGTCCTTCTAATTATTGTTTTTATACACGTGAAGGCGTGTAATAAACAGAGAAAACCTCTCGTTTTATGCTTCCGCGCTGGCACTCGTGCCATATCAATTAACACGCGCGTGTCGTACTCTGTATATAGTACACGAGAGGACAATAGATATTTGGATATTGAAGCTATTCTTATCACAAAGGAATGGTTACGGCATTGGACTTTAAATTGAGAGCTCAGCAATTCGATCCTGAACCGCGCCATCGGCACTTAATCCCGATTTCCACGTGGGGCAAGGTGACGTTGTGTATTAAGATGTCCTGCTTGTCGTTAGTGCACTTGTCATTAACTGATGCTAATCCTGCTTGCGCGGAGTTAAAAAGTTATGGAGTCGGACAGTTTCTCGCCGCTGCTCAGTGGTCCTCTCTGAGTACTTCCTCCACTAGTAAAACCGTCTGACACGAGGTAAATTCCAATAAATAAATAAATACTTGTTAAGCTGATACAAGAGCGTAACAGCTTTCACATCGTCCAACATCAAACGAAGGTCTAGACGAAAAGTAATAACACGGTACCAACATTCTATATGCTATATTAGCATTTGCCTTTGTCGGTAATAAATAAAATATGCTCGGAAAATTCATTTGCATTGTTGTTAAATACACAGAACGACACACACGTGTATCGTTCTGCTTATTACACGCCTTAACGTCTATAAAAACAATTATTAGTAGGACAGTCAGCAATTCATTTGACAACTATCAACAAAAAGAACACATTTTATCGCCAACCCAATTCACAAGGAGAACCCCTGTTACTATTTTGTCCCCTGACCTACTGGCACATAGAACACATTGGAACTCAGGGGACGATTTTCAGCTATCGCTAGGGATTCAAATTGTAATTGCGTTGCACGAGTTGTAGAAAATTCCTGTGAAATTTCTCTCCTATTTAAGAACGGTCCGTCATCGATTTCCGTTCAGATTTTCATTGCCGCATGGCTCAGTTCTGGTGTAGATGGGGATTACATATAACAGGCGTGTAATAAAAATGTGAACATCACAATCATATTCATTTTACGCAGACATTAAATGGTATTCTTTAAAGCGATCAGCGATTGTGAGACATGTTCGAAAAAAAGCTTTTGAGAAAACATTTTTGATGAGCATTGTCTATGAAGAGAAACAAATACAAATGCCCCTTCCTCTCTCTTCGCTCACCATGGCGGTGCCTGGGAACTTTCCTATTTGTGACTAATCACGTTTGTAAGGATCAGTGTACGTGACTATTCTGATGCAACGCTATAAAAAATAATGACCTGGCTTGAGGGTAACATTGCAGATTGTCTCCCCGAGGAACCAATGTCTCCGGAGGCGTGAGCCGATAGAGATATTGGTTCCAAGGGGAGGCAGTCTACAATGTTACCCTCAACCTATGTCATTATTTTTTTTTATTACACCGAATGGTTTTACCCCCGCCCCAGTCAGATGAATTTGAAAAAAATGATACCTAACAACTCTATACCAGAACTTGTGCATTTGATTACATGTTCGACTCCAGAGTCTCAACTAGCCAGGGGAAAGTATGTTAAATTCAATGATCATCAATCTGAGATAATGCAACATGAAAACTTCTTCTTCGGTCTTTTTCGGTATCATTTTCGGGGAATCTCGATTCGAGAGGGAGACATTGCCGAAAATGTCACACAGGAATATTACCCGCCAAGGGAATATTGAAGGATATCAAATCAAATTGAATGGCAGTTAACTATAGGCTTTTACAATGAGGGATAATAAATAGACAGAACGTGATGTGTGTTTGAATCTGTGGGTGTTTTACATAACTCGTTGGAATCGCGTAATCGTATTTCGCTCGACTGCTCGAGCGAAATACGACTACGCCATTCCAACGAGTTGTGTGTGTTTATTACAAACCCCGTACATACACTGAAATAAACATGTTTTCCCGATGATTAAACCCAAATGTGAAGAGTCTGCTATTTTTGTTTGAAGTGGTACTGATCAAATACAGTTAAAACTAGAAGTCCTGTCACGAATAGTGCGCTTATCTAGGCTTAATTGCGCGTTGGAATTGCGCGCAATTACCATATCGAATGGCATCCAAAGCACGGCAAGTTCTCCGGGTTACTCACAGCAAACACATGCAATGTTTCAGCCAATGGACCTCTGGGTTACCCGAGGTCCATTGGCTGAAACATGCTTGTGCACAGGCCATATGGACAGAATTTGATAGCTTTACTATGGCCGTAACGCGTGCATTAACGCGCAGATCAACGTGCTATTTGTGCGCATTTCATGACAGGACTTCTAGTTTTAACTGTAGATCGATAAAAAATCAAAACAACCTTTTGGGTACAAGTCTAAATAACATTCGTTATCTTTTCTCTTGGGCTTGTTTCGGCAGGTGTCCATTCACGCCTAACCATTTGGTGGCTATTACTGATAGTAAAAGTATAAGTAAAAATTTGGGCGGATTTGCAAAACTGCTCGAAGAAAGTTTTATAAAAGTACGAAGCATATGAGGATGTCTGAAGATTTACCGAAATAAAGTTGACCAATTTAGATATAACGGAATCCGAAGACAACACGGCCATGGAACCTGTTTAATATTGTGGATGGAAATGATCGTTTTTTTAAAAATATTAACTCATGTTTTGTTAACTTATTTTTCTGTGAACCAACTTTATTTTGCTTTGGATGTTTTCATTTTCACACATCGCGACAGACGATCGATAATTTTAAAACGAAATTTGGAAACTCTTTGAAGCGTAACTAATGACTCGACGGGAAAGGAACAAGTCGAAACGGTGCGAGAAAAAAGTTCCGGCTTGTTTTTCACCAGTTGAATACAGAAACATTTGTGTCATAGTGGCGATTCGGTTAAATACAGGGGCTTAAAGTTTAATGGATGTGTAATAAAAACTTATGTATAACACAGTTTGAAAGGGATTAAATCTATAACAGACCTGTACGGCTTCTTGTTACTCCGATCCATATATAGAATATTATCATCCACGGATGTTTGGCAAGTAAACTGGTTTTTACCAAGGAAAAAATAAAATTTGAATCATCGGCAGAATGTACACTGGCCAAATTCATCCCCATTTGTTGACAGTCGTGGTAAGCATCGGACCAGGAATTATGTTTTTCGGTGGAGAAGACGTAACAATTATCTCCATGCATTTTCATCTTTCTGCTTGGACAGTATCCTGGTGGTGCCGGCGTCGTTTTTGGCGGAGGAACTGTAACAGAATTTGAAATTATTCTATTATTATTACCACTTTTGCGGGCGTTCCTAGCACATTAACTACGTTTTACCGGGCGTTGAAACCTCGTAATGCTCAACAAGCACAAGTCATGTAACTGTTGGGCCGTTATTGACTATAACAGCCCAACACGTCAATAACAGCCCGACACGTCTAAATATAGACAATGACGTCATATCTCTCAGCCGATCAACAATATTTTTCCCAGATTTCCATTTGGATCAAAATTCAATTCGGATTTTTTTAATTTGTCAACACAATTAACACATTTGTTCCAAGTGTTTCCCTTTTGTGTCACGGATAGATAATGTGTCAAATATAGGAAGCGATACACATAAAGTAAGTGATGACATCTTTGATGAATAAACTCTTTGCCTATAGTTCGCATTTCGAAGATATATTTCATCATCTAACTTTCCAAATTTCGCCGTAGACTGATCAGACAATAGTCATGCTACCGGGTTTGTTTGTCAAAAAATCAGACGATAGTGTTGCAGTTTTTTTAATTCAAAACGTCAAACTTCATTTATTTATCTTATTTCCCATATAATTTAATCGTGATATACCCGATGTACGAAAGTGGCAATAATAGAAATAACATGACTTTGTCGGGCATTACAGTGCATCAACGGCTCAACAGAAATGGTTAACAGCCCTTGAGCTTATTAACGGCCCTCGACTTCGTCGCGGGCCGCTAATAAACTCTTGGGCTGTTAACCATTTCTGTTGAGCCGTTAATACACTGTAAAGCCCTTCAAAATCATGTTATTGTTATATTCAACCATTACAGTACAGTCGCCATGGTCTGCTCGTAATCCACGAGTGGGCAGTGATGTCAACGTATGTGTTAAACACCTGGTAATAAAAAAGATCATCAGCAAAATTTTAATCAATGAAGCACTGGGTTGTACACCAATTTTGGGGTTTCAGGGGGCCCACTAAAGGGGCCCACCGGGAATTTTGCCGATAGACCATACGGCCAGTCCGCCTCTGGAGTGGAGTACTTTATGGCCCAGTAGTTTGTGGACTAATGCGCTTCGGTATCGAGGATACTACCATTACTAATATTGATACTACTGTGTTAGTAATGCTGACATAACTATTGTTTATCCCTACCACTCCAATCGTCTCTATGGTGACAGCATGTCTCTGCTTCAGTGGCTTGTGTCTTGCTGTCATTGCATTGGGACTACTGACAGTTAGCTCTTCTTCGGGTTGTCCCTATCACTTCTGTCAATAATACTGCGAGATTGCAACTGTACTCGAGGACGTGGCTAGAGGTTTCCGATTGGGGGGGGGGGGGGGGGGTGTAGGGTTTTGAATTTCCAACTAGGGGGCGGACAGGGAGGGGGAAACCCCCTTGCCGGTCCCTCCACCTAGTTGGAAATTCACTACCGAGAAACATTTTGAAAATGAAGCCCTGAAAGGAGGCATAAAATTGATTCCAGTAGTTGGAAATTCCAGCTATCCGGCCAACACATTTATATAATAGAATTATCAGGTTATTATTATTTGGTATTATTTTGGAATTGAATATGTGCTAAACAAATGCTCAAGCTGAGAACTTTCAGCAATTCACACTGTTCTAACATTAAATCAGATCTTAGGCAAGAATGACCCGTTTTCGAGTTTCATCATTTTGTAACTGTGAATGATGAAATTAACTCAGGATAACGATTTTATATGATGTGATTTTCTTGAAGTGCACTTTGAGGATTTTTTTATTATGATAACTAAACGTACTATAGAAATCTCGACTGACATCATGCACACTTAGGATGCTGCGTACACTGTAATTGTAAACAGTTGGAATTTTTGCCGATTTGAAACCGAGTTGTAATATTGGGAAGTAAAGGAGACATCAGCATCACCAAATAAGCTCTAAAATCCGGATAGATGGAATTTCCAACTTCTTATTTAATGAATGACACGCCCTCCGATTTTCCAACGATAGGAAATTTTGGCCAGGATTGAGGGGATGACATCCTACCTCCCCCCTCCCCCGCCCCCTGTCACCAAGTCCCTGACTGTACTATGACCACTACCTCTAGCTTCTGCCATTACCGTTTCTTTTCACTGTACTTTTAGTTGCTACCGCTACTGGTCCTAGTTTGTACCACTATCAGCCTATGTGCAGTCAGTTATCTGCCCAGAATGAGACGTGTCAGTTCGTCCTTCATCAAATCAGATAATGTGGACTGCGGGCAAAACTTCAAGTGAGGTCTTACGAAACACACATCATACTCTCATCTTGGCACTGGAAGCCCTTGTTTTGTGGTGTTTTTTTATTGTTTTTGTTGTTTTTTTATCTGTCCGACACGATATAGCCACAGATGCTGAAATGGACTTTCAATTACAAAAAAATAAATAACAGTTTGGAATTATTTTAAATAAACTGCAACCAAATCATGAACAAAACCCCAAACATTTCTGGATCTATCTGATGACACCCCATCCAGAAATATATCGAATTCTCGTGGAACGCGTGACCATCATTCATCAGCCTTGATATCAATCAGTTAGCGCCTGACAGGTAGGCGATAAACGTACCTGTATTGATTTTACATATTACTGGAAATTTCAGGTAACATATCGTGTCATTCCATGTTCCATCCTTCATCATAACCACACAACCTTCCAGAGTCTGGACACTCGGCTCGTCATCACTCCAGTAAGTAAATTGTACAGGCCAACCATCTGACCAGCCATATAAACCAATCATCTACAACAAAAGTTAATTTAGCATTACTATAGATGCGCGGTATTAGAATTTTTAGTTGGGTATCGATTTCAGTATTTTTAGGAAGATATATCGGTATCGGTTCGGTGTTCGGTATCTGACTTGACTGAGATTTGGTGATAGTACCAAAGGAGAATTCACACCAGAAAAATACAGACTGAGGTGTTCTTGTATCATTCGATGACAGCGTTACAAATGTCACTGCCATTGAGCTCAACAGTTTAATTTATTTATTTATTCATTTATTTATGTTTTAAGGTCACATACTTATGCACAATGGCTAATCGTGACCGTGACAGTATTACGGGTGGAGGCGGACGGAGTACTCGGAGAGAACCACCGAGCATCGACAAGCAACTGTTAGCTCCTCAACATTCTAACTCTGTTCAAGCAGGGTTACAGCGGTTGAAGACATGTGCACCATTGACGTGCAGTACGCCTTAGTACACGGCGTCATCGTGCCCCCATGAACGCAACCGGGATAAAGTGCCTTGCCCAAGGACACAACGCAGATCGTTCCGGACCGGGATCGATATCGGGACCTCTAGCATAGAAGTCAAATAGTCTACCACTGAGCCACCACGCTCCCGAGCTCAACAGTGGAATTCTTTCATTTGTAACTGTGTGACATGTTCCGAACACGCCTTAACCTTTAAATGCCTATTTCAGCCTTTCAGAGTTTTGCCATCTTGGAGCAAGTGCCTTTAACATGCCATCATTAAGAGGTTCTGCTGACAAAGATGAACTTCTGGGCAGTGATTTCTAGTCAAGTCTTGGCTGCCTTAACAGGAAGCAAAGACTTGACTAGAAACAAACGCTAACAAACTGGACATGTACAGGTTGTAGTCTAGTGGGAATTCAGGATAATTAACCAGGCCCTTAAAGGTTAACAAAACTGAAAAGAAAACCAGTCATTTCTTTCATGAAAAACGAACACGTTAACTGCTATGCAGCAGCAAAATGGCCTTATAAATATTGAAGTAGAAAAAAAAAAACTTAGACAGTTTCGGTATTCAATGATTGGTTCGGTTCGGTTTTTTGGTATTCCCTTGACATTTTTGTCGGTTTGGGCTTTCAGTATATTGTCCACCTCTACTTATTACCTGTGCACACCTAATTTTTCGTCTTAATAATAATTAATTTTTTTAAAAACAGAACTGGCGCCAGGAAAAAGTAGCAAATGTTTTTTTTCGAATCTCTATATGTTTCTAAAATATGCGCAGCGTATCATGATGTGTTTTTTATACATGGATACATTTTGACGTCACATGGCGGTACATGATCAGCGCAACGTAGGTTGTCATGGTAACGTAAATGAGCTCGCTTTCGTGACGTCAAAGCCATAAATGTGGTGTCAGAGTTCATGCATAGTATGTGTTATCAAGATGACATATGCTTCTGTTGTCAATTTTGGTCATCCAGGGTAACACGCGATTGGTGTGGAAACGAATTTATGCAAGTAGAAAGGATGTGTGTGAAAGCCATGGGAATGCCCGTGGAAATTTCTGAAAACATTTTACTAATGGTGTAATGGCAGGATGGGCGCACTGTGGGTGTGCTCACATGTTCAGAAGTAACCCCGGGAGACATTTCCTCTTAGGACAGAAGCAGTATATGTTGTTAATATTTTCGGCTTTTTCTCCTGTTCAAACTTTTTTCGTCTACACCTCACCTGTTCTCGTTGTAGGTTAGGTCAAGAGCGGCGGAGCGGGAGGCACAGGGGGCACGTACCTCCTCCCCCACACCACACAGGGACAAAAGTGTACTTATTCAGCGCGCTCGCTGCTATTACTTCAAAGTACAGTCGAGGACTTCTAGTTTCAACTGTAGAGATCACCAGTGCAGTGAAGTGTTCTAATATGACGTATTGCATCGATTTGAGGACATTCAACCAAGCAGTATCGCAAGAGTGGGCGTAGCCGACGAGTACGAGACTGCTTGGAGAAGGTTCTCAAAGACGTGATACAGCACATAAAAAATATTTCGTGTTTTTTCTCGGCATTTACATTTTACCAAATGGCTGAGCGCAAGTGCGTATGGTAATACTTAACAAATTAGTTGGGGGGGGGGGGGGGAATTCATGAATTTTGACAGTGCTGTTAGGTTTTACTTGTGGCGCGTTTAGCAGATTGTTCACATCCACGAATATCTCCCACATAGAACACATCGGAACTCAGGAGACAAAGTGTTAACTACGGTATTACATACACGGAAGAAGATCGAAGACGAGTAGAAATTGCCTCTGTACGGCTGCCGTGGACTGGTCACTTTCCACGGGTGGGCAATATTTCCATGGACGCAATAAAATTAGATTTCAAACAGTAATAATAGGAATAATCATTAGCAGTGTAGTGCGTCATTAATTAAAGGTTTGCTGCTTAAAATTTTTATTACCTGATAAACGCATACATGGAAATCACTGCCAACGTGTGGATTATGACCAATCCACGGCAACTGTACTCTATATCTAACCCAGAGGCGGCGGAAGAGCCAAAACAGGGGTGGAGGGGTCACACCTTTCTGGTTACCGCAAGGGTGTAGGATGGAATTTTTTTTTTTTTGAGGGGGGGGGAGGGGGGTTGTCAATGGTGGTGGGGCCGTTTATTGATGCAAAATACATAAGTGTATATACGCAACCCCACACCCTTGAACCCACTCTAACTTCAACGTATTTATTTTGTTTTGTTTTTTACTTAACCCTTAGAACCCTGGTGGTATATTTTATATCAATTCAATGGCAGCAGTTGGAAGAGTTTATATTCATCATTTGTGGGCAAACCAATTAAACGTCCAATATCGGTAAAGGTGTAGAATAGGGGACTTTTCGTTTTTTAAAAAAAATAACGATTTTTTCGCTATTTTTTCCCTGTTTTCTTAAAGTAAACTATATTTTGAACAAAATGACACAAAATCACATACTTTTATCGTTTTTTTTCAAGAAATATAAACGATTTTATTGTGACAGCGCCGTCAAACTCACTGCAATCGCTCCGTTCCATTATCGCTATCATAGAGGGAGAGTTTAGTTTAGTAATTGAAATGTCGGCTGACAAACCCTGCCCCCCTCACTAAACTGACCCTAGATCAAATTTTAAGGTCAGTCTAGTAAGGGCCAGGATTAGCTTACCGATTAGCTAACCCTGGTCCTAACTGAACTGACCTTAAATCGAGGAACACGCACACAAGCGAAGCTCACCTGCTAAAATGCACACAGGCAAAGCGCACCTGCTATCATATAGAATGATTTCTCCCCTGTGACGTCACTCGTAACAACGAATGAAAACAACAGATGCTGCGAAATTTTCATGGTGGGACTCAAACCTCTACCATCGCCAAGCTGGAACCGAATAGAGCCCACTCTCCAATAGTCTTAATGGCTTTGAGGGTTTGGTCTTTGACAATCTATCACTCCAATGCAAACTGCCAGGAATTCTAACCGCGTGCATACCCCTTCAGACCCCATTTGAGGCAATAGGAAAGCTAGGCCTGTGTGATCCAAGATCCAAGTGAAATAAAATAAGGCTAACCGGGTCGCAAGGGATTTGTAAATCCCACATCGTCCCTGCGCGCCTTCGGCGCGCTAAAACCTTTCATTCATTCATTCATTCATTTTCAGCGGTTGAAACAAATGGCAACTGAGAAACTCGCAATTCAAGGGGATTTAAAATCTATTCTCTGACATGTTAAAACATGATAGAGGTACCTAATTTTGTGTCATTTTGTTCAAAATATAGTTTACTTTAAGAAAACAGAGAAAAAATAGCGAGAAAAGCGTTATTTTAAAAAAAAAACGAAAAGTCCCCTATTCTACACCTTTACCCCAATATCAGCTTGACTGATGTTATTCCATTCTTCCTACAGTGCAGCGGCGAGTTCCTGGACATTGGTAGGGGGCTGTTGGTGTTGTGTCGTATGCGCCTGTCAAGCATATCCCGGACGTGCTCGGTTGGTGAAAGGTCTTGACTTATGTATTATGTATTGGTATTTAAGGCCACATATTTATGCACAATGGCTAATCATGGCCGTGATAGTTTTACGGGTGGAGGAAGCCGGAGTACCCGGAGAGAACCACCGAGCAACGGCGAGCAGCTGTCAGCTCCTCAACATACTAACTCCACACAAGCAGGGTTAGCATTGGTTGAATACAAGTGCACCATCGACGTGCAGTACGCCTTAGTACACAACGCCACCACGGGCAATGGAGATGAAAGGTCTGGTCTTAGTGCTGCCCAAGGCAGTGTAGTGATGTTTTGCTCCTAGGGGGACTCTGTAGCAACAAGGGCCCTGTGTGCTCTTGCATTGTCATCTAAGAAGATGAATCGACGGCCGCGACGTCGCGCAAATGGCACCGCATGAGCTGCTAACATGTTGTCACGGAAGTACTGCCCGGTGACATGCCCTTGGATGACATGTAATGCTGTTCTGCTTGTCATGGTTATGCCTCCCCACACCATAACCGATCCACCACCAAAACGGTCGTGCTGCCTACCGCAGGGCTCGATTTAACTGGATTAGCATAGCACTTTGCTCTCCAATTTCTGAATTTTGCTATTCAAGATTTATTAGTTTCAAGTGCTTTTGGATCAACTGCTAATCAATTTTCCAGGGTGAATAGTAAATTGCTATTCAAAATTTTCAGATTAAATCAAGCCCTGGCCTACCGGTTACGTCATGGTATCGTTCGTTCCGCCGCCACACTCTGTTTCGCCAGTCGTGGAAGTCGAGTGTGAATCTCGATTCATCGGAAAACATGACGATGTTCCATAGACGATTGTCCCAGCGGTGTCGTTCTCCACACCAATTACACCTTGCTGCGATGTGACGTTCAGTAAAACGTGGAATTATTCGAGGTCGTCGAGCGTACAAATTCCAGCTGTGTAGGCGTTTTCGGATAGTCTGACCACTGACTCGCACATCTGTCACTCGGTGCAGCTGCTGTCCAATTGAGACACTTTGATGGCGGTTACGTAATGTTGTGGTTCGGATGAAACGATCCTGGTTAGCAGTTGGCTGCCTTGGACGACCTTACTGACATCTGTCAGCAACATTGGCTGTCTGACAGTAGCGTGGCCACAACCAGCTAATCACCACCGATTGAGTAACATTGAGAATTTGAGTCACTGCAGTCTGTCGGTTGCCAGCTTCCAACATGCCAACGGCCGCAAACGTTCGTCACGTGTCAATCTTCGCACACCTCAAAGGTTACGGTTCGACCAGAAACTACTGATGAACGAGTTTATACCAAGAACAGAACGATGAGACCTCCGAAAAAGCTCGTCCAGTACAAATGAAAATTTCAAAACGTACCCGACAGACATTAATTCGGCGCTCGTGAGAAAAACCTGCACGAATTTTCGTGGGCCGGTGACATTCATGATCCACACTCAACTTGGTAACATATTGATGTGTCCAGTTACGCGTATCCAATACCATTTTCCGAAAATATCAACAACAATTTGAAGATCCTCTACTTTTTTTGAATAGTATACTTTAATTTTTGCAATAGAGTTAATTAAGTGAATAGGTTTTTATCTGCAATAACTTGCCTTGCTGTCAGACAATCCTATCCACACTGGTGAAACACTGCTTTGTAATAACTGGAACACAAATGCTTGCTCGAACGCATCCGATATAGACACTACATTACCTCCTTCAGATTTACAGAAACCAGACGAATCTGTCCAAGACCTCGGTGTTTTGTCGAGTCTATAATAACTCGTGCCGTAATACATATAACCTGGATATTGCGGGTCTGGCGTTCGTGGAACTATTGGAATGGACGGATCTACAAAAAAAGATACATACAGATTATCATGATAATGTGCATGTCCTGTGATTGTATCAGATTCGAGGTGGTGTCCAGAATGGGATCTCAACGAGCCGGCTTTGTCATTCTGGACACCACCGAGAATCTGATGCAAATCACAGGACATGCACATTATCATGATAATTCATTTATCTAACAATTCTGTCACATAAATAGATTAAATCTTAACCCTTTACCCAACGCAACGGCCAAAACCGGCCAACGCTATTCTAAAAAATCACCAATTAATTTTCATTATGTTTTCATATTTTGTCTCAAAAACATAGTTTAAGACCCTCATTGGAACGAGCTCAGCAAGCTCGTTCCAATGATAGGTCATAACCTATGTTTTTAAGACAAGAAATGAAAAAAATTAGTTATTCAAGTGTCGTCTGCTTTTCATGTTAGGTAAAGGGTTAAATTATTTTTAATCATTTTTGGGACATAATGTTCGGTCGATCACTAACACGCACATAGAATGTATCCATGTGCATGTTGTGATAGCCTGTAGCGCTACCGGAAACGAGTCGTCTATATGATACGGAATCAGAATGAGTCGTCTAATCGGAACACATTATGTGATACGTACCGTTTCTCATGGTTTCCAGGCCAAAATCTATTTGATTGCTAGATAAAAACGTGGAAATTCAAAACAAGTATGAAGTGATTATACTTTTAAAATCACAATGACATTCATGCTATCGAAGATACAAGGCCACAGGGCATGCGCGTGGGAATCGTTTCAAACTGGAGGGGATGTGGGGCGGTCAAAAAAGGGCACCCACGCTCTGATACATATCAGTGGTGGCGCATGTGCCTTAACCATTAATGGAACACAGACGATATCAAACTGATTATTTTAAAAATTACTTTTCCAAATTTTTTAAACAATTTCAACAAAACTATATCATGTGACCCTTCATTGGACGAGCTCGACGAGCGTGTTCCAAAGAGGGGTCACATCATATAGTTTTGTGGAAACTTTTTTTCGTTAGGTAAGGGGCTAATACCATGCCATTAACCCCTTACCTAACAAATCGGGCGCATCCGCATCACGTGCGGATGTGACCGATTCATTAGATAAGGGGTTAATGGAATGGTATGAAAACATTACAGAAAGCTATGGCTAGGACTAATGCACTTCGAAAGTTGAAAATAGTTCACATTTTTGGGTCTGACGTTTCACCCCGGCGATGAAATTTGTTAAACATGCAGCAGAAAATGTGTATTTTTCTCAACTTTAACCCTTTACCTAACATGAAAAGCAGACGACACTTACAAACAAATTCTTGAATAACCAATTTTTTTTTTCATTTTTGGTCTCAAAAACATAGGGTATGACCCCTCATTAGAACGAGCTCGTCCCAATGAGGGGTCATGACCTATGTTTTTGAGACCAAAAATGAAAAAGTAAAAATTAATTGGTGATTTTTGTGAATAACGCTGGTCGGTTTTGGCCGTTACGTTAGGTAAAGGGTTAAAGACTGTGGAAAAAAACAAATCATACGGGGAAATCTTTGATCAAATTTTAAGAGTAAAGAGTCTGTTAAACCCCTATCTGCTTCTTCCCAAAAGGATTGCAATGAAGGGTAGCTTACTGGTAGCTTTCTGGTATCTACAGTATACCGCATCCCGATCGTCTCGCCCGCTGACGCTATTCTCCCGAACTGTCAATTCCGTCCGCTCGAAGAGAAACAGCCAGAGAAACACTCAGAGACACACTCCGAGCATGACACAAACAGTCCCACTGAGTGACAGGATGATGTAGTCTATCCGAGTCCTGTAACAGAATTGTGCCAGGGCACAGGAAAAAGCGGGAAAAACTTGCCACGCCGGCTGCCCGGGACAAACTAAACCTTCCTTGGTACGAACTCTAGTTGTAGACAAGATGGAAACCACGGGCGACAAAGAACTTCCGAGATTTTACACAAGATGCGAGGCTCAACTAGGCACTGAAAATTCTGGGTCCTGCAGCCTTGCATCTTTACGCAACAGCAACTAGTATGTTTCTGGCATTCTCCTCTGAAAAGCAACCAAAGATGGTAGAAGACCTAGAAAATGACCAATTTATTGTGCAGACTTCGAGCTCAGCGGCCCGTGAGCTGTACCACAAGTACGGTATGACAAAGCTCCGCTAACTGCAGCTCAGCAGACCTTCATTATGTCGTATTTGACTATTTCGTCAATTGTTGTGTCAAAAGAATAGTTTATGACGCCTCATTGGAACGATCTCGTCGAGCTCGTTCCAATGAGGGGGATAATATGCTATGCTCTGGAGACTAAAAAATTTAAAAAAGGAGTTCGATATGTTTTTGCAAAAGTCGCTCTCTAGTCGTCTTACGTAATGGGTATTGGGTTATAGATTAGTCCACTTTAGTCGATGACGCTTAGCTTGCTCTCCAACCCACACTCTGGTAGAAGGGAATGTGGCTCTACGGTAGCTCGAAATACAAGGTAAAAAGAACGTTGTCACAGGCATAGGCGATTGCCTTGTTGACTAATTCTGTCTATATCCTAGAGCTGTAGGTTAACCGAAACTGAACCGAGGTTTTTTTTTTTTTTAAAACCGAAACCGTCGACATCTCGTAATCTAAGGTTTTTCTTTTTTATTAAAATACTCTCTTGCTGCAGAAATTCACAGAATGTAGCCATTCCAGAGTAGTGAGGGTACCCAGACACTGCCATTGGCAGTGTCTGGGTACTCTCACTACTCTGGGATGGCTACATTCTGTGAATTTCCGACATTTCAGCTTAGCTGTGTTCGCAGCTTTCCTCAAGTTGCACGTAGGTGTCAGACCTCGAAAAATGGCCAAGCACAATAAAAGTTCTGTATATTTAGGTAATTATTATATTGGCCTTCCTGATTCTTCATGTATTAAAGCTTATTTCGGGCATTCATTGAGTTTCATTCAATTTCACTGCCATTCAGTTATGATTCCAGATATATGGAATGAGTTTTATTGAATTTTATTTGGCCTCATGAACAAACCGAAAACCGAACCGAACCGAGGTTTTACTCAACCTGAAAAACCGAAACCGAACAAGAAACTTAAAAACCTACAGCTCTACTATATCCTACTTTGGCCTTAGGTAATATCGGTTGAAGCACTAATTCATTGGTACATGTATTATATATTCTCGCATTCCTGCGCGGTGTTCCCGTGGTCGCCGTAGTAGTGCTACGAGTCACTCTCCTCGATGGACATGGCATTGTTGCCGTTAATCTTCTTGACTGTGGTGTTCTTGGCCACAGCACGCATTACGTTCTAGAACAGGGACCTGTCGGCGTCAGCTAAGGTCTGACTTATGATGATATCAGGCAAGTAGGTAATAAAGGCCGTTTCTGGACCACTTGTACAGTTTACCGTACACGTACATGGTGTGTTTACCATCGTAGGATTCAGTGTTAAATCGCATGCTTGTTCACAAAAAATGTCGTTTTCTTATGGTGGTCCAGAATCGGCTATTATTTTGAGACTCCTAGATCGCACTTTTAACGTTCAAATACCCGTTGGCGAACGTGTTGAATGTACACGTTTTTTCAAAATTTTTGTTGAAGTTCCCATCGTGGATTAGACCTTCAATCTATCGTTAGTGAACGCGAGCAAAAAACGCTTTGCCGGTTCTAGACCAGCATAAAAAAACGGTTTGCCGATTCTGGACCAGTGGTCCAGAATCGGCTATTGTTTTTGAGAGGATTTTTCCAAACTTAACAGACTACTATTGGGCGCTCACATTTCTGACGTAAGTGGGGGAATACCCATAGTGGATTTTTCCAAACTTAATAGACTACTATTGCGCACTCCCATTTCTGACGTAAGTGGGGGAATACCCATAGTGGATTTTTCCAAACTCAACAGAAAAAAAACTAAGTTTTTTGGAACATGGAAATAAAAAAAGTGATTGATATATATATAGGAGAGAATAAAAAAATATAAATAAATAGTTATTTAAAAATAAATATATCAAATCGAATAGATAATAAAAAATACGTAAATCATGAACGCTTCCCAGACTATTAGAGCAAAGTTTCTTTTAAAAATGCTGATGAGAGCCTACGCATTCTGCGTGAACGAACAACTAGGTCGCCTCTTGTTAGAACGATGCGTCGGATGTCGGGATCACCTAGACTTCAATCATGAGAATCATTCGTGTCTGACGATGGAAAGGGAAGATATGGTCGTCAAGTATTTTGAACCGGCGTTCGAACGCGTTCAAATCGACAAAGTGATCGCATTTTGGAAGAGATTACTCTTCTGTAAGGATCGAGACAAGCCCACAGTTTCGAAATTGGCGCGTAGAAGTCTGACTTTAGAAGACAAGGGATGCATCATGAAATTATTGTTCAATGAAGCATACGTCTAAGATTTCTCGTTGATATAAAATAAGGGAGAATAGAAAATAAAATAAATACACACATAAATTTTTTATCTAATATTAGAAAGAAAAAAAACATAAAAATGAGAACCAGAAATAAATTGTATCCGACGTTAGACGACGACGAGGATGAGAAGCCGAAAGGCGTTTTGCCGACGGCACTGTCGCTAGAAGAATAAGAAAGAGGAGAGAGGTATCGCATCGATCAAATCAGTAGAATCCAAGCATATCTAACTCAAGAGAGAGATTCTCGCCGTTGTCTCAAGAAGAAGTATTCGCGTTTCGTGAAATCCGTCAACGCGATCGACACGACACTCATCACGATTTCCATGGGTTTACACGCGGCCGGCATCGGATTGTTGTCGACTGCGGTCGGTATTCCGATCGTGTTAACCGTAGAAGGAGTGGCTCTCGCCGCCGGATTGTTTAGCACGCTCGGAAACTTTTTGAGTAGGAAATTATATCTGAAGGCGAGGAAACACGACAAGATTCGCGTCTTGGCCGACTCCAAGATCGACACGATATCCGAAATGATCTCGATGGCGTTGAAAGACGGTAGGATATCGGACGGAGAATACTTCACGATATTGAGCGAGAAAATGAAATACGAGGCCATGAAAGAAGCTGTGAGAATCAAGACTCGTCAGATTATCAAGGAAGAGATGAAGGATTCTCTCGTGGAAAAGGGGAGGAAAGAGGCCAGGGAGGAATTCAGTAAGATGATAGAACTCAAGAGCAGCGATTGAAAACAAAATATATATAATAAGAACAGAATTTTTAAAAAAAGAAATTTTAAATTTATATATAAAATAAAAACGAAATTAATTTAAATAACTCTAAAAAAATGTACTGCGTAAAATGTAAGAGAGTTACCGAGACGAGTAAATCTCAAGAAGTACGAACTAAAAATGACAGACAGATGCTTCGCGGAATTTGCGACGTGTGTGGTTCTATCAAGACTCGATTCGTCAAAAAAAAGAACGCGAGCAAAGGTAAAGGCATCGTGAATAAAATTATCAATAATCTACCTTTCGAAATGCATCTGCCTGGTCACAGTTTCACGGGACCCGGAACGAAATTGAACAAGAGACTCAATGCCGATCTGACTCCTAAATCTTGGAGCAAACCTGTGAATAGGGTGGATGCGGCCGCGTATGATCACGATCTATGCTACGCCGGACATCCCGACACCAAGACTCGCAACGATGTCTGCGATAAAAACATGTTGGCGAAATTGAGAGGTATATCGAATCCGACCAGGAGTGAGAAGATAGAACGTTCGCTGGTCGGTAATCTGATCGGTGCGAAACG
The DNA here is from genome assembly GCA_031216915.1 of Pictodentalium vernedei. Taxonomy (NCBI): domain Eukaryota; kingdom Metazoa; phylum Mollusca; class Scaphopoda; order Dentaliida; family Dentaliidae; genus Pictodentalium; species Pictodentalium vernedei. Next base: position 57,735,928 of record CM062289.1, read on the forward strand.
TCGATTTGGATGGGGCGTTCAAAAAAAGTTCATCTGAAAAGAAGAAGAAACGATTATTGACGAGCGAGTTGGCTGAGGATTTACACAAACCATCGTGCATAAATTTCGAAAGAGAAGGGTGTTCGTGAAGGGTTTGGATGATATTTGGTCTGCCGACTTGGTCGACATGAGAGCGTTTTCGAGGTCGAATGAGGGTGTTAAATATCTATTGACGGTCATCGACGTGTTTTCCAAATATGGTTGGGTCAGAGCTTTGAAGAATAAATCGGGACCTTGCGTCGCCGAGGCTCTGAAGAGCGTGTTCGACTCGTCTTCTCGAAAACCGAATAAATTGTGGGTGGATAAGGGAAAGGAATTCTACAACAAGCACGTTCATCGATTGATCGACCTCTACTCGATCGAAAACGAAGAGAAAGCCAGCGTGGTGGAACGTTGGAATCAAACGATGAAGGAAAAGATGCATAGATACTTCACGGTAAATTCGACCAAGAAATACATATACGCTCTGAATGGTCTGGTTAAAGATTACAACAACACACGACACAGATCGATCAAGATGACTCCCGCGGAAGCTAGCGATCCTCGAAACGAAAAACGGGTCTACGCGAATCTATATCCTGAGAGATCTAAGATCAGGAAGAAGTCTAGAACGCCGAAATTTGCGGTCGGTGATCGAGTGAGAATCTATGCTTATAAGAAGCACTTCGAAAAGGGTTATACTCCTAGATGGACCTCGGAAATCTTCATGATAATCAAAATATTTCACACCGATCCGGTGGCTTATGAAATCGAGGCGTTGGATGGAGAAGAGATCATCGGAAAGTTTTATAACAACAATTACAGAAGACAAAGTTTTGATAAAGAAAACTATTTTTTTTTATTTACTTTCTTTAACATTTTCTTGTTTACACACATATATATAGGAGAGAAAAATAATAATAAAAAATAATTAAAACTATTTTTAGATAAAAAAGCAAGCTAATTAATAAACAAAAAACAAAAACCCTTTAAAAATTGGCAAATATACTAGATATAGCACAAAGCATAGTGAAAGATGAAAGTATTCAAGAATATGAGGTTCACGAATACGAACCGGTAACTGGAACGAGTTTGAACAATGCAGGAGAGATAAGAATCAACGTCGAAACTCAAGATCTATTCGTCCATCCTAGCGAGAGTTACATAGTGGTGCAGGGACGTCTCACCAAGGAAGATGGGAGCGACTACGCGGACGACGACACGGTTACTCTAGCCAATAATGGCATCATGCATCTATTCAGTAATATAAAATACATGCTATCCGGACAAGAGATAGAATCTGTGTTTCATCACGGTCAGGCCACCACGATGTTTGGACTCTTGACGTATCCGGATGATTTTTCGAAATCCAGAGGACTTAATCAGTTGTGGGTGAAAGACACCATCGGCCCTGCTAACGCCGGCGCCGCCGCGATATTCGACTACGTCGTCAAGACATCCAGACCTAAAGGAACGTTTTCGTTCAGGATACCTTTGAAACACATCTTCGGATTCGCGGACGATTACAACAAGATCATGTACGGATTCAAACACAATCTGACGTTGATTTGAAAAGGAAACGACGATGCAATAGTGAGACTCCCTACGACCGATGCGGGTAAGTTAACTCTACACAAGATATCGTGGTTCGTTCCGCACGTGGAGCCTTCAATCGTGGAAAAAGCGCGTCTCTACAAGATCATAGAATCCAAGAGTAAATTACCTGTGGGATTCAGAATGAGACAGTGTGACACGGCTAGCATTCCACCCTCCACGAATCACTTCGATTGGAGATTGATGGTTAAATCCGCTTCTGAGAGACCGCGTTTCATCGTGGTTGCGTTTCAGACTGATAAGGATGGGTCTCAGGAAAAGAATGCATCACAGTTTGATCACTGCAATTTGAGAAACATGCAAGTGTTTCTGAACGTCACGAGATATCCAGCAATCGATTACAATGCGTCGTTTTCTGCAGACTGTACGGCGACGCCGCTGATTTTAGAAAGAAGTATCACGGTCTAGACGAATTGATGAGCAACCCTAATATATCTCCCGGCGAATACAAGTCAGTAAACAGAGTGAACGACTCAAGAGTAGCGTCTTAGACATTCAGATCAAGATGCAATTCGATAGGAACGTGCCGAGAAAAATCGAAGCCTTTGCTCTCGTCCTGTCGGAAAGAGAATTACAATTCGAATCGGATGGAAATAAGATGTCCATCATTCGATGAGAGACGTGTGTGAAAAAAAAAAGAAAAAAAAGAAAAAAAAAAGTAATTATTAAAAACAAAAAAACAAAAAAGAAATAAATAAAAGTAATGAGATCTAGAAAGATTGAACATCTTTCTAAATCTCATTACTTTTTTTTTGTTTTTAATAATCACACATTATTTTTTTTAATTAATTATTTCCACGCGTTCACTGTTTGTTCAAAGGATCTAGTTCGATCAGTAGACTCACCACGGAAGTGGCGGCTTCGGGATTATTGGTTTTCATAACGAAATTAATCCTGTCTCCGACGTTCACTTTGAGAGGCATGCCGAACGTGCTAACATTCGTGTGTTGATTCTCAGTCTTTTCAACGCTGTATCTCTGATCACTCTCTACTCCATTCACCACAAGATTGACAACCGCTCTGTTATTCAAAACCGAGGAAGCCAGAGCCATTCGAATGATTTCACCTCCCAACGGCATGGGATATCCCACCTGACCATGTTTTGATCCACTACCTCCATTTCCGAAAGACCACTCGGTTTTTCCCTCCTCTAAGGTGCCGGCCTTCTCGGCCCACACGGTGATCAATCGTCTAGCATATTTGACTTTCTCCACCACCCAAATCAGGGTGCAGGCATCCGTCATGTTTACGTGATCTGGTAGATTTGTGAGCGCGTGTCCACCCATGTCTAGTTTACCTTCCATGATGTCGCCCTTTCTCCAGACCGAGTTGTCATCCATGTACTTCCTGCTGACTGCGCTGGAATGGAATTCAGGATCGTGATTGAGTCCGAATAAATTCTCACCGTTCATGTTGATGCCACCCTCCATGGTTCCGTCAGATTGTTTGTTCAGGTAGAGATTGTCCACTTGCGATTCTACGTATTCTTGTGATCATATCACGGCAGAATCTACATAGCCCTTGTTGACTGCGGTTGAGTCCGCATCCGTGTCGTCGACCTTTGACAGATTCAATATCTTGTTGAATCCCGCATTCAGATCCGATTTCATTTCTCGTCCATCAGACTTTCTCTGTTCCAGATCTACGTAGTGTTTGGTCGCCACGTCCTTGGGATTCGTGGGAGTGGGCACATTTGTTATCTTGTTAGAATTGGCATTCAATTCCGAGTGCATCGTTTTCTGAACGTATCTATTTCTCAGATGTTTGCTGAATCGCGCGTGAGAGTCGTCCGCGTATTTCTTGGTCGCTGCATTGGTGGGATCTATGGGATTTGCGACGTTCACCAAATGTTTGGATTTCAGATCTAGATCGTCGGTCATGGTTTTATCCACGTAATTATCTAGCATGATTCGTTCGAAATCCACGTTCCCCCTGTCAACATATTTTTTAGTCGCAGCATCTGCGAGATCTATCGGCTCGGGAAGATTGTAGAGCTTCTTATCATTTATGTTCAAAGGTTCCTCTCGAGTTTCGTATCTCCGAACGTAACGTTCGTCCAAGTTGGTAACGTCGTAACCATCGCGTCGACTTCGAGCGTCTTCCTCTTCTTTTTGGGTCGACTTTCGTCGGCACTTCTACCAAATTTATCAACTGGCATGTTGTTTTGAGATTTTTGTTTTAAAAAATATATTTCAAACGCAGTTTATTAAAAATGAATTATTTCACTTATTTTATTTTTCGTTTTTATTCGATTAAATTTTTTAAAATAATTTTTTACCTTTATATACTATAAAAAAAATCTCTCTCTAATGTAAATCATTGAGAATGTCTTGAAACTGATCTCCTTCAGACCATCTCTTGAGAATGTAGAGACATAAGTGACCGCAAAACACTTGATCTGGTGATTGCACTCGTTCTGTGTTGTAACGAACCATCGATTTGTTGAAATAGTACTTAATTTCTTTCGGCGGTGAGATTCCTTAGCTGTCGAAATAATAATTCTTCTTCTTCCCATTCTTGAACCATGCCACCCAGTGAGTGCCTTCACCCGATAAATCGTCTAGATTTAAAATTCCGCATTCCGATTGTCGAGGTCTTCTCTTCGGCAAGGCATCTCTAGAAAACATGCCTAGAAAATCTTTGATTTTCAAATCCTTCGCCGCATTCGACAGATCGATGTTGGATAGGGGTTCGTTAGGTAAGACGACACCTTCTACGGATATCTCTATTTTCTTATTCATAAATGCGTATATTTTTTTTTTAAATTTATTTATTTTATTATAATTCACTAAAATGACATTTTTTTCTTTTTCTTTTTAAACTAACTCTATCGACTTCCATAATCTTGAATCCGTCTAATTCCTCGACTTCCATAATCTTGAATCCGTTTAATTCCTCTTGATTTTCTGGAATCCTATCATCCTCAATCATATCTGAAATCCTATCGTCTAAAGTCCAATGTCTGAGTGCCAAAGTGTTTATTTTATTGTCTAACACGAATCTCTTATCGTCATCGGCCGTCAGCGAAATCTTGTTGACTATTTCGGTATACAAGTCATGATTTTCACTTCGAATCAATTTCATAGTCTTATACACCAGACCACTTCCTAACAGACAATCTTTATACTCTTGGAAAGAGATGTTTTTCTTCACCTTAAATTTACCTAACACCTTCTTGTTGTCATTCGATTGAATGTTGGACGGGTGATCGATGGGATAATTGCTCGTGTCGAACCATGCAGCCACGTCCGGAGATATATCTTGGTAGACATCTTTTGTCTCTATCTCGTAAAGTAAACTGTCAGTGTTGGTGAACAGTAGTTTGGCTTGATCACCAAATTTTCGTTTGACGTAATCGTAGTGAAACTCATACATCAATCGTTTGCTGATATCTAAGATGATCGGTCCAAGATAATACGGTTTGTCAAACTTCAGGTGCATCTTTTGCATGTGAACGGCCACTAGATTTTCGTCGAATATGGTTCGGTGTTTGTAATTGGGTTTCGCCACTAATTTTTTAGCTCTTTTCTCAGATGTGACGAGTCGAACGTCGGTTCTCTTCCTGATGTTTTCCATCGATTTACCGTACACGCAGTTGTTCAAGAGTTTGAAGAAATCTTTTTCTAAATCGTTCTCAGCTCGAATTCTGAGATTCGTGTTGAGATTGATGTATTTTTTTATCCAAGGCTCTTCATTGAATCGAATGATGCGATGTATGTTGACTAATTTCATCCCGTAATCAATGTTTTGTTTCAAATTCTCACTGTAGACGACGTAGTTACATTTCTTAAATGAATTGGGAATGAGTTTTTCTTTGTCTCCTTCGTTTGGTTCCATTCGTTCGGGAGCCAGCAGATAATCATTGTGTAGATCGTGTAATTCTTCCGGATAGTTCAAATTGACTTCTAAAATGCAAGGATAGTCTCTCCATTTTTGCATCTCTTCTGGTTCCGTTACCCATTTAAAATTTCCAATCGGTAAAAGATGACTCATAGCCCAACCGTACAGATTATTAGCGTCCCAATACTGTATGTATTTATTCAACAGTTTCGAATCAAAACCTTCTTTCATGTAGGGATTGTAAGCTTCAGAATATCTGTGGGAGATCATCGAGACGCCACCTCTCGTAGCTCTTTCGAACATGAGCAACATGTCCACGTCGGATAATAATTCCAATTGGACTTCGGTGGTCTTCAACAGAGCATCCGACGCCAGACTGGGTGCGGTGAAATACCAAGCGGGATCCAGATCGAAATTTCGACGACAGACATCTCAAAAATTTTCGAACATGTCTGCCAAGAGCAGAATGTCAGTCTTCAGATAGAGATAGTGATAATCTCTCATGGTTTTCATATTGAATGATTTCCACACGTTTTTAGCGTGTTCGTAATTCTCGTCGGAAATGTCGGATTCGTATAATTTTGAATAAAAATCTTCTTTTGAAGGTAGGGCGGTGTCGTCGAATCTCCTTAGATCGTTCATGTAATCGTAAGGATAGACTCCTTTCCTCAACATAACATCTACTCGTTCTCTGAAATGTTCGCTCGTGATTTTAAATTTATCCTTGCTCATGTTATCGACTAATTTTTCCAGAGCGGTCAACATGAATTTAAAACTGTCGATGAAACGTATGCTTCTACAAATGGATTTCGTTTTTTCTTCCAACGTCTCTCCGTCCATTACTCTTTTCTTCTCCATGACCTTCCATTTCGTGAATGAAATGTATCTTTCTTCGCTGTCCGCGATGCAATTTAATTCTTCGTGGGAGGTGCTGAGATTTTTTATGAACAGATGACTGTCATAACCTGAGAGATTGTGAAATATCACCGGATAGAAAACGGCATCTCGATATTTTAAATAACATTTGCTGTGAGCCGGACCGCGATACAGACCCGTGTAATGATCGTGGTCTCAAACCTTCTTATTTTCCTCCGAATTCTCGTCGAACGATTGTCTGCATATGTGACATTCGGTGGCTCTGTTATTTTCATCCTGCTGCTCTCGCGTGATGATCATTTTCGCCAGAGTTTTGAATTTGTCGTATAACATTTGAATTTTTGATTCTAACTCTTCCACGAACCTTTGAGCCACGTCGTCGTCTTCACACTGTTTCGTGTAGATGAAGTGACCCATGTCGTGTAGTGAGTCAAAGCACATTTCACGTAAATGCAATAACCCAAAGGCGTGTGTTTTTGATATCTTTCGACGTAACTTTGAAGAGCGTTAGGTTGGCAGGAACTCATTTTTATGGTGAAACTTTCGAAATCGGCGTACACGACAAATGGTACTTTTAACCTTCTATTGTGATTTTCAAACTTCACGATGGTGTTGGGTTTGGGCATTTCGACGGCGACACCTTGATATTCGTTGCAATATTCCTGATGTTTCGCTAACGATTTTTCGCTCTGAAACATGTTCATGTAGTTGCAACATAAACATATCTTATGTTCATGTTTATTATTTTGTCTCGACAGTAATCGGCTCGGATTTTTAACCCAACAATAATGACGATTGTCACCATTCGAAATCAATAATAAAATAATCATCTTTTCTCTTTCGAGATACGAAGTCTGTCTGAGAGGATAGCTCGTTCGTTTTTCGTATCCCAAGACATTCACCGCTACGGTGGGATTTTGAGCCTTGAAACATTCGATGTGTTTTATCTGCATTGGAAAAGTCACTCCGGTCAAAACGAGATTTTTAGAAGTCTCCTCGTAATGAGAAACTCTATCGGAGTGCATTTTGACAGGGTATAAAGCGGAGGTGACTGCCCATTTAAAACACTGATCATCTTTATTTCTCACGTTGACCAGAGAGTGTTTTTTAGCTAAGAAATACGGTAATTCCACGTAGGAAGACCCTTTCAACGAATCATTTTTAGTTATATGAATTTCGAGTTTCAACACCCCATCGAACGTCCAATTACTACCTTCATTTTGATAATTCGCGAGAGACATCAACATCTTGTCTCAACAACAACGCATAAATCTGAACCTCGAAATACGGGTTCGACGTTAGATCTAAAATATGCATTTTTCACGATGCTCTCGCTAGACTTCACGTCGATTTTATTCATCACACACTGGAGTATCATCTTAATTTTTTGTCCCACGTTCATGTGTTCGCGAAACAAATCCAATACTTTTTTCCTCACCCGTTCCATAAACAATTTCGGATCGATTTTCTTGAACGAGGGAACCATGTCGAAAGTTTTAAAAACGCCTTTGATCACACTCTCCCGTTCTACAGGCTTTGATTGGAATAGTTCTGTGACAAGTCGTGCTACATATTCTTCTCCTTTCCCTTCGATTGCACGTCGAATTTCGCTCGATATATCTCGTTTGTCTAGAATCTGAAGGGCATCACTCATTTTCGTTTTAGTTTTTCTTTTCTTTTCTTTTGAAACTTGAAGTTCTTCAATGGCTTTTCGTTTAGTCGTCTTCTTATTTTTCACAATTGAAACGTTTTTGGTTTTTTTCGACGTTGGCATTTCGATTCCTTTTACTATCTTTTTCTTCTTCTCATTTTTCACAACCGATGCATTTTTTGACGTCGTTGCTATCGACATTTCGTTTGCCTTTCCATCGTTTCGCAAATATTCCTGTATGACTTCAATTTTTTTGGATTTAGTTCTATGATTTCTGAAATGTGGAATTTTTAATAGTTTACAAATCTCGTTTAACTGAGGTACGGTTTTCTCATTTAAATTTTCCATTTTTTTATTTGTTTGATCCATTTGTAAGAATATTTTTTTTTTCGAATTTTGTATTTAAATAATTTGTTAAAAAAGTTTGTTTTTTTTACTCTTCATATATATAAAAAAGATTTTTTTTTTTATTTTAATTTTTCTTCAATGTAAAAATTTTTTTTTTTTTGATGAAATTAATCTATTTTTATGTTCCTTAACGTGAAAAAATTGAATTAATACGAGAAAAAAGGATGTTAAAATTTAACTTTTTATTTATATATAAAGAGAAAAAAACTTTTACAAAAAAAATTTTTACATTAAAGAAAATTAAAAATAAAAAAAACAACTTTTTTATATATATAAAAAGAGTAAAAAAAAAAAAAAAGACTTTTTTAACAAATTATTAATTAAATACAAAATTTAAAAATATATATTATTCGCAATAATTCATAAAACAAAAAAAAACAATAATCAATCATGACAACAACACCTAAAAGATGTGAATTGAAATTGAAACGAGTCAAAACGTGTAAGGAATTCGGTTATAAAATCTGTAGATTACAACGACACGACTCCATCGAATTGAATGAGGTCGAGACGAAGGGCTTAGAGCATAATCATGACAAATATAGCATGCCTTTGAAATTGGACGAAGCCATGCTCGATTTGTTTTACGAGTACCAAAGAGATTTTCAGAAAATCATTATTGCCAAAGATAGAGAATTTGACAAGGACGATTTGTCGTTGCCCTATGGAAGTTACATATATCCAAAAATCTCTCTCAAACTCGTGAACAAATCGGGTGGTGAGAGCACGTTCACCGATGTAAAAAAACTCAAAAAAGTAAAGATAAACATTCAACACATTTTCAAAAAAGGAGAAGACACGAGTGTCAACATACTAATAACAGACTTGGAAATTTAAACAATAGAGAGACTGATTTTTAGCGAAGAGGAAGGAAAAAAAAGTAATGAGATCTAGAGAGGTTGATCATCTCTAGATCTCATTACTTTTTTTTTGTTTTTTTATTTTTTGTTGTTTTCCTTCTTCACTATTGCCCATATATTATAATAACGTTTCCTTTTTTCTCAAATTTCAGCGTTGATTTTTCTTTTCTTTTTTTTTGTGATATGTTATGTTTTTTTTATAAGAACACATTTGTTTATCCGAATCATAATTATGAACGAATGTTGTGCATCTCTTGGTAACACTCACATCATTACCATTCTCTTCAGAAGGTAGTGGTAACGGTGGAAAACATCTCATTCTTTTAAATTTCAACCGCCTATCCCAATCTTTATTTAACTCTTTTATCAGTTCTTTCCTAAGATATCCATCATTAGCGTCTAATCGTTTTTCCACATCTTTTTCACACTCTATCTCATGATATTCATCATTATCGTCTAATTGTTTTTCCACCTTTTTATCCATTTTATATTATTTTATACTTTCTATGATTTATATTTTATATAATTATATAATTTTTTTACATTATAATAACATACTCAAAATCGGTATATTCTTAAATGGCGAATTCTCACCAAACAACAAACCCTTGCCAAGTCGCTTAATGTTCCGTCCACTCTTCAGATAGAGACCGTTTCCACTCAGAGAGTTGCCACCTCTAACGGGTTCTAGATACAATCCTTCACCACTGTCATCTATGTGGACGCGACACACGGCTCCTCCCTTCTTCAAAAACAGTCCGCTGCCACCCATTAATTTCTCAACTGCTCAACTCGCGAGTCCCGTGAGAGCTCCCACGCCGAGAATCTTTCCGAGAAAGGGTAATGCTTTTGCGGCAAAGGGTAATGCTTTTGCGGCGATTCCTGCCAATAGCGGTAGGAAACCGCCTTTCATTCTCAAATTGTATCTCAATTGAGTGGGACTCAATCTCACCGTCAACCCTCTTCCATCATGAACCGCTTTCTCCATCCTTTTGATTTGACTTCTGGTCCAGGCGATCGAATCCTGACCGCCACTCGTCAGATCTTCGTGAGTGAATTTGAATCTCACCGCCTCGCCTCGAGTTGTTAACGCTCTCTTACGTTTCTTCCTCTGTCCTGCAGATATGTTCCTGTTTTTAACCACGTATTGTGTCATAATTCTTTTTTTAAAATATATTTTCTTCAATTGTTTTTTTTGGTTTTAATGATAATTATATATATTAAATAATTTTTGTAAAATTAATATTGCGTTATTTTATTTTCTTATTTATATATATACACAATATTTTTTTTTTTTTTGCTTTTATATTTCTCTTATGTGAAATCGTATCGTCACCCTCTCACCGCGAAGATCTAACAGTTCACCATTTTGATCCGTCAACGTGGTCCTGAGACTATACAATGTGTCTAAAATCACTGGTAGATAAACTAAATTTTGAGGTCGTTCCACGATCTTATAACCCGGAGACACATTTGGAAAGAAGGAATAGATCGTCGGTTGAGCGCTACCATTCACGTAGCTTCCAGCAATCACATCCACGTTCACCAGAATGCTATTGACTGCGAGAATGTCAACCGTATTTTCAGATGCCTCGTGGCCTCGATACATCTTTCGATTGAATCCCAGCATCTTGCCTATAGTATCGTCCGTATTGAAGTCCACTCGAAAATTATCTTCCAAATCCAACATCGTCTGTAAGGTATTAGGGTTGGGAGCGAGTCTGATCTTGTTGCTTCCCTTTCCATCCATCTTCATTCGCATTTGAATGTAATTGTTCAAATCGTCTATGTCGTAACTTCCTTTGGGAATTCGAATATCCAACCAATCCACTCCGTCGGAATACTTAAACGAGTTATTCTTTTCGGTGACGTTGGGAAAGGAATAATAAGTCTCCAGATTCACCAACGCCATCTCATATCTTTTCTCTCTATTCAATTCGATGGAAGGTTCGAATTTCGTCGCGAATCGAGTCGAATCGCCACTCAAACGATTTGAATGAATTGTTTTGCAGCCATATTCTTGGCTATCCGTTCTAACAATTCTCCTTGTTCGAACATTATATTCAATTTTATTTTCATTTTTTCAAAACTAATTATTTGAAGATTTATTATTTTCTAATTTTTATTTTCACGCTCTATCTTATTATCATCAGAAACATAAAACTTGACGAATCCGCACCGATATTTTCCATGATTAAATTCGCTTGTCAAATCGATCACAACGAAATTGTAAAGTCCTCCATCCCAAACCCTCTTGCAGAATCTCCTGAATTCCACCGTGCTCATGTTGTTTGCGACGTGATCGCTATAGATGTGATTGAGATTCCTGAGATCTTGGCGAAAGAGACATAGAAAATTTGCGTTCTCCCTTATCGTCTGTCTAGGCAATCGAAAATAATTCTGCGACAGGTAGAAACAGTCCACGTTGCTGTGACGACCCCTAACGTAATACGCTTCGCATCGGTTTTGTCTCTCCAAAAGCAGATCGTCGAAAATCATGAGATTCGTATCTTCTGATTTCAATTCTCTAGGATCCGAACGTCGCTAGCGTTCTCATAAAATCGACACTCGACGTTCGAAGATGCATTTCTCTTCATCAGTTCCATCGCCGCACCGTCCAAAATGGTCGAAAGAGGAGCTTCACTTTTGTCGAATTCCTCCCTACTGTCAAAGATTCTGGCTATGACGTCCTTAGGCAATCTACGATCCATGCACTCTCGAAGCAATCTGTACTCGGGTTGAAACAAGCTCTTGCCAAACACAAACAATCTGTCGTAATCCAACCAGTCAGGTGGCGACAACAGATTCATCAACAGATTGGTCTTTCCACAATTCGATTTTCCCACTATCAAGCCTCTTATGCTTTTGGGAAAGAACTTGTTATTCGACCTCTTGGTCGCGGCGTCGTTCCAAGACATATCTTTAATGTTCATCTTTGTTTATTTTTGTTTGTTTGTTATTTTAGATTTTTTCAAACACAATTTTTTATGTTTTTTCAAACTAAGTTTTTAATATTATTATTTATATATATTACACCGTCGCGAGTTCTCTTCAATCCAGATCCACTCGTCATTTTAGCTAAATCTTGTATGGGTACCACAGCATCCTTAAAATCTTTCCAACTTTTCGGCGTTCGCTCTAACATAGCTCGCTTCGCCGGTGGACTGATCAACTTGTCGATCAATGCGTCGGCTGCCCTCTTGCCAGCCACAGAAGCTATCCTACCACTGGCTTCGGAAGCGGCTTTCTTACCAGCATCCAAAGCCGTCTTCTTACCAACCTCAAACGCGGTCGATGCGAGTTTTCTACCTGCATCACCCGTGAACGCTCGCATTATAGAATCGATGATGCAAGAACCGCCTTGAACGTAAGTTCTAACGTATCCCCTGTTCTTTATCACCAACATATTTTATTTTGTAATATATATTTTGTTTTCAATGGTAAATCGTTTGTTGTTTAAATACTTTTATTATTCTAGTGTAAAATTTACTGTTTTTATTTTATATATTTTTGTTTGTTTGTTTGTTTCTCTCTACTTATTATATATATCGATCCTTCAATTCCTTCATCAGCCTTTTATAATGGTTTTTATTCAAAACCTTCTGTCTTAACAATTCATCGCATATGCTAACTATCTGATTATCTAATCGTGTGTTACCAGCGCGTCTACTTGCCATCAACAATCTCAATCTCTGAAACAGAGTGTCAGAATCGCTCGGAAGAAAAGTGGTTCTCACTCCTTTCCCGGTTCTCGACTCGTCAAACTTCTTATTCATATCCGATATGGGTTTCACCACTTTCGTCCACTTGTAACCTCTGTTGGCTTTGGGTCTCGTCTCTCTGGCATCGTTATTTCTCTTCATGGCGTGGGTCTGAACCAGAATGTCACCATAATTGTCGAAATCCTGTACCAATTACAAATCAAGAACTTCCGTAGACTACCTACAGTTAACACTTGAAGTCCTGTCACGAATAGTGCGCTTATCTAGGCTTAATTGCGCGTTGGAATTGCGCGCAATTGCCATATCGAATGGCATCCAAAGCACGGCAAGTTCTCCTGGTTACTCACAGCAAACACATGCAATGTTTCAGCCAATGGACCTCCGGGTTACCCGGAGGTCCATTGGCTGAAACATTGCTTGTGCACAGGCCATATGGACAGAATTTGATAGCTTTACTATGGCCATAACGCGTGCATTAACGCGCAGATCAACGTGCTATTTGTGCGCATTTCATGACATGACTTCTAGATTTAACTGTATAAGACAAATTCTTGTTCAAGAAACCCTCATTGGTCCAGATTACTGATGAATTCTACGGGCACTCATCAGTAAATGGCTCAATACTGTGTTCTTGTACAATTGTTTATAGTTACAGAACTTGAATGTGCATCCACACAATAGAACTAGTGATCTAAGCTTTCCTCTTGATAAGGCTTATTCGTGCACAAGAATATATTATTTTTCGAATTACTCTTTTGAGTTACTGGCGATACTTACAGACAATATCCAGTAGCACGGATTAATGCTGTGTGTATGAACAATAATTTGAATTTGTAACCATACCACATAGCTAGTGATTTAATAGTTCTAAGTTACATATAGATAAGGCTTATTCTTGTTCGGGAATGTATTATTGCTTCGAATTGCATTGTAATAATTACATTGTTAATGTAGTTATACATTTTGGATCCAAATACTCAATTCCCATTGGTGGGCTGGATGAAAACGTCAAGACCAAATTTAATTCATTTTCCAATGAATACATTTGGTCGAACTTTGACCCGCATTTACGGTAGAGCGCAGCTGACAGAATATAATTCCTTTGGTGTTTGGGCGGGTTTTTAACTTTTAGCGCCTCTCGCAGTGATCAACTCCACTGCTGTTTTTTTTTTTTTGGTGACATTTCCGAACTGTGGCATAAAGCCCGTTACTAAAATACTCGTTTCCATTTCTAAAGTTGTGAACATTAAAAATCAGAGTTGTGCGCTTTGTCTTTTGTGTGAGGGTGGTTTTTCGCCTCGTTCGTTCGTTTATTTCGTCTTTCTGCTTTGTTGTTTGGTAAAAAGTAGTTTAAACAGTTACGGAATGTAATTATAAGAATTGAATGCAATTTTTATAATCTTTATTGGAGTATGAACGTGTGGGAATGGGTACAAATTATGTATGAATCCCGTCGGAACCCATTCCCACACGCTCATACTCTAATAAAGATTATAAAAATTGCATTCAATTTTTAATTATATTCTTGTTTTTGTTCAGGAATATATATTATTTCAGAATATTCTAGGGGATGACCACAATCATGAATCTGTGACCTTGTATAAACATACTATAGAGCTAGTGTAGAAATATTTGTCACCAATTAAGACTGAATGCTCAATGCACTAAAACCTGTATAAGTAAAATATATGTTTTATCCTGCCATAGACTTGGCGGATAAAAAAAAGTGCGACAATGAAACTCATGTGCGACACCTTGGAACAGGAAGGTTGTTACTCGTCCGCAGGTTGTATAGCTGATTGGCTGACACTAATCGGGGTATTTTACTTCCAATATAATGTGGTACCAGGTTATGATACACTTTGAAAAACTGAATCAATTTATGTTTGTCACGCCCACTCGTGATATAGATCAGACATTACATTGTATAAGTGTATAATGATACAATCAGATAACGCTAAATCCACAGACAAGCTATTCCGGTGGGATGAATAAGGTGACCAGGGCACCTAGTGTTCAGGAGAAAATAGTACACAGTGACTGCATATCAACGATAATAGGGGCATATTACTTGAACTATCTATTACAATAATATTATATCTCACGTGACCTTCTGGGCTCCTGATTGGACGAATGCTGCACCCCTATTTCGTGTAGTTTGCATCCACAGGACTGACCAGGCACTACACGTTTTCTATTTTTAGCACACTACTATATCAGTTTTCTTTTCATACTGGGTGAATAAATCTAATCAGGCTAAATTTAAATATCGATTCACAAAGGCACAACATCCACAAAACGACCCGAAAGAAATCATTGTGGAAAAATATATCGCTTTTCCATTGTCGAAGTCACATTTTTCGAGGCGTTTATTTTATTTCTTGAGAAGATGATCTATATCTTGTTTCGAAGAGAATGATCCATTCCTGAGTACAACTTTCATGAGAACGCGTCCGGATATGAAAAGTCGTTTGTTTGCGCTGCTCATATTATTTCGCTATTTAATTGTATGTTTTGGACAGTAAACGAATAAATAATGGAATTCAATTGAATCTTCGGAGTTTGGATCCCGTACTGCCCCATTCGGTAATGTATATGTGTGACAAATGTGGGGAAATTATCAAACTGCGTTGTCAAATTTCGAAAATTTTAGATTTCATTCGCGAGTTGCGCGATTCTAGAATACACTGTTCCGTTTGGGGGAAATGTTTTCTTTACCCTTGCCGACCGATTCAAAATCTGTCTTCTGCTCATATCAATAATCCAAGTTAGCCGTGTTTTGGAAGAAGAAAATGTTTTTTAAAAACTACATGGTATTTTTTTCTATATAACGCTGGTTGGTAGGGCTGCTACCTTGGTAATAGATTAACAAATCAGACAGATGTTTTTCTTGATGGGTGTTCGATAAAATATAAGGATTAGTGCATGTCTTGTCGTTGACTACGCCCATATAGTGCCCAGTGAGGTGGTGTAGTTCCCTCCGCTTCGCGGCGGGAACTACACCACCTCACTGGGCACAACATGGGCGAAGTAAACTCCAAGCCATGCACTATTCCTTAAATATAGGCTGACCCGTGTTTGGGTTGTAAAAACTGTGGATCTGGTAGGTCCTCTTAACCGTCTAAATTACCTAGAATTTTTCCAGAATACCCGATACTTCATCCATTTTTCCAGGATTATCCAGTGTAAACGACTTTGATCTTGAAAATGTTTGGGAGGTAGGGATCTGCGAATCACATTTTTTTAATCGAATCTCGAATCGAATCGTGTCTATGATATCGATATCAAATCTAATCTTTACAGACAAGTTATTTCATATTGATCCAAGCGGAAGTTATGGTACACTGCGATAGCCCTTACAAGACTGACGGAACACCTTAAACACCAATAGATGAATATTCATTGTAGCACCGCCACTGAAACAGATAGGTCCATTATCCATAGTTTTAGTTTTTGAAGGCTTAACTTGTTACTACTATTCACGTCTGTTCACGTTCAGAACGTAAAGCATAACAATTAAGTCTTCAAAAACTAAAACTACGGATAAGGTACTGGGCAAAATTCACTACTTACCTAATAATTAACCATTGTCATTTACTCAATTAAATAGAAATTTGAGTCTACATGAATGAATTGTCTAATGCCAATTTTATCCAATTTTTGTTGGAAATGTAACAAATTGAAGTTAGTACAAGAGATTCGAAAAAATCGAATTTTGAGACTGATTCTGGATCGATCTCGAAGCAGACGTATGGTATCAATATCGAATCGAATCTCGAATGTTCGCAGGACCCTATTGAGAGGACTATTTCATTCATTAGAGATCCATGTCCGAAAATTTAAATGCGTTCGATTTTTACAAAATCCTCTTTCTTTGAAGAGTTAAAAAATGTGGATGCTTAAAAAATAAAAAAAGAGAATGTGTGTTTTTTTTATTCAACATAATTTTTGATGTTGTTATGTCATTTCATATTTTCAGTTCTCCCTTCCCATTTTATGACAATTCAATCCCAGAGACTACAGGAGAAATACTGCGTTCATATTTTACCTAAATCTAAAGGGATAAATAGGGGATATGGAATGAGTGTTTTTCTCATATAATATTTATGAAACGAGTCTAAGCATTTTCCGTTTGGGCGAGCCCCTGACGAGCCGAAACGGAAAATTCGGACAAGTTTCATAAATATTATATGAGAAAAACACTCATTTCATATACTATTTATCATGACACACACACACGCACAAACTAGCCACTTAGTATGACTTTTTAACCCATCACCTAACTTGAGTTGCAGACGGCACTTGGAAAAAACATCCTCGTATAACTAAAATTTTTCATTTTTTGCTTCCAAAACATAGGTTATGACCCCTCATTGGAACGAGCGCGACACGCTAGTTCCAATGAGGGGTCATAACCTATGTTTTGGAAGCAAAAAGTGAAAATATAAAAAAAATGAATGCCGTTTTTCTTGTATTGCACGAGACAGTTTTTGCCGTTACGTTAGGTAAAAGATTAAAACAATATAACCCACCCTAAATAGGACAGATAACGGAAATTCTTCCTACTGAAATTATGCAAATGTGACCCAGTTGTATTTTGTTTAGCCAATCAAATTGTCCAGTTTTGAAATTGACCAATGAAAGCTCCCAACTCCAATTATGCAAATTATGAAAATGTGGCCCAGTTGTATTTTGTTCAGCCATTCAAATTGTCTAGTTTTGAAATTGACCAATGAAATTGACGGAAGGCTTTATTCATCACTGATTAATATAAAAACAAAATATCAAATGTTTTAAAGTGAACAAAAACGGACGAGTCATATGATAATTTAATTTATTAAACGACAAATTGTTATCGAAATTGATATAATGTACTCCATACTACGATGTTAAGCCGGACAGAAAATTCATGTATACAGTTGAAATTATTGAGTGAGGTGTTTGTGCACGCGATCTAGACACCACCTTATGCTTGAAGCGGGACAAATCGGCATTGGTCGTACTTCGTTGAATGGTATCCGGAGATTCGCTTCGCGATCTTGAATATACCTCCTGTAAAGTCCCTCTTTTCTTAAGTCATGTTTTCCTTTTTATCCAATAGTACTGTGGAGTTCATTACTCTGGGAGCGCGGTGGCTCAGTAGGTAGAGGTGCAGGCTGCAAGCCGAGAGGTCCTCGGTTCGAATCCCACCTGCGGCAACCGCGTTATGTCCTTGGGCAAGACACTTCATCTCCATTGCCCGCGTGGGGGCATGATGTCGCCGTGTACTAAGGCGTACTGCACGTCGATGGTACGCATGTCTTCAACCAATCTAACCCTGCCTGTGCTGCAGTGCGGAGTTACGATGTTAGGGAGCTGGCAGCTGCTCGTCGTTGCTCGGTGGTTCTCTCCGGGTGCTCCGGCTTCATCCACCCGTAAAACTGTCACGGTCATGATTAGCCATTGTGCATAAATATGTGACCTTAAACATCAATAAATAAATAAATAAATAGTTCATTACTCAGCCGATTCGCATGATATTTGGTGAGCTTCAATGGTCGAGGGCTAGATTATTTTTGGTGGTCTAAATTTGTTAATCAAAATTTGTTTTATTACGAATTATTGCAGAGTTCTTACAGACGATCTCCAATAATTTGTAATAAAACAAACTTGCACAAACAAAATATTATTTGCATTTCACTGAATAGGAAACGTGAGCAAGTAAAATCTTGGCTTTTGCTCTTGTACCCCCATTTTTTAAAGCCTTGATAATGGCTTCTAGCACTCAACCAGTACCGCTCTTAACTTTTAGTTATGGTTGCTTCGGATTTTAGATTTCCCACCATTGTCCAAAATAACATTCAATTTACGTGTTTTCTTTGAACTTTTAACCCTTTACCCAACTCAGACGCAGACGATATCAAAATTTATTACTTTAAATATCATTTTATTAAATTTTTCAATAAATTTCAACAAAA
This sequence comes from Pictodentalium vernedei, assembly GCA_031216915.1. Lineage (NCBI taxonomy): Eukaryota > Metazoa > Mollusca > Scaphopoda > Dentaliida > Dentaliidae > Pictodentalium > Pictodentalium vernedei. The sequence continues at coordinate 57,754,874 of CM062289.1, forward strand.
CCATATCATGTGGCTGCTTCAGGTTTTATTTCAGAAATCACACAAACCCAGGTACTTTCGATCGATAGAACATGAAAAGAAACGTTCTAATATTATAATAGTGATCGTGGAAATTTTACAGTGGAAATTAAGAGACATTATAGTATTCAAGAGACAGACACTTTCACCTCGCTGTAGGTCTGATCGATATGAAGGCCCCATTCGGTGATGGACGTAATTCGTTGAATGACTTTTCAGAGATTTGCTTTGCGATTTCAAAATAGCCTAGAAGTAAATTTTATTGTATTTTTCAGGTTGGATTCGTGACACGACTGGAAGCTACATTGGTCTTTTTTACTCGTCATTACCTTTGTGTGTACTATCGGCTTTAGTACTCTCAATATTCCAGTTTTTGTCGAGCTCAAGAGAGAGTAAAACTTATAATGTTCACACAGTTTCCACGAAGAACGTTCAGTGACCGCATTGAATGTTTTCTTGCAAGGAATCAGGCGGAAGATAAGTTTTGGTGAATCCTTTGAATAGAGCTGTAGGTTTTTAAGTTTCTTGTTCGGTTTCGGTTTTTCAGGTTGAATAAAACCTCGGTTCGGTTCGGTTTTCAGTTTGTTCATGAGGCCAAATAAAATTCAATGAAACTCATTCTATATGTCTGGAATCATAACTGAATGGCAGTGAAATTGAATGAAACTCAACGAATGCTCGAAATAAGCTATAATACATGAAGAATCAGGAAGGCCAATATAATAATTACCTAAATATACAGAACTTTTATTGTGCTTGGCCATTTTTTCGAGGTCTGACACCTACGCGCAACTTGAGGAAAGCTGCGAACACAACTAAGCTGAAATTCGGAAATTCACAGAATGTAGCCATCCCAGAGTAGTGAGGGTACCCAGACACTGCCAATGGCAGTGTCTGGGTACCCTCACTACTCTGGGATGGCTACATTTTGTGCATTTCTGCAGCAAGAGAGTATTTTAATAAAAACGAAATACATGAAGAATCAGGAAGGCCAATATAATAATTACCTAAATATACAGAACTTTTATTGTGCTTGGCCATTTTTCGAGGTCTGACACCTACGCGCAACTTGAGGAAAGCTGCGAACACAACTAAGCTGAAATTCGGAAATTCACAGAATGTAGCCATCCCAGAGTAGTGGGGGTACCCAGACACTGCCATTGGCAGTGTCTGGGTACCCTCACTACTCTGGGATGGCTACATTCTGTGCATTTCTGCAGCAAGAGAGTATGTTAATAAAAACGAAATACATGAAGAATCAGGAAGGCCAATATAATAATTACCTAAATATACAGAACTTTTATTGTGCTTGGCCATTTTTCGAGGTCTGACACCTACGCGCAACTTGAGGAAAGCTGCGAACACAACTAAGCTGAAATTCGGAAATTCACAGAATGTAGCCATCCCAGAGTAGTGGGGGTACCCAGACACTGCCAATGGCAGTGTCTGGGTACCCTCACTACTCTGGGATGGCTACATTCTGTGCATTTCTGCAGCAAGAGAGTATTTTAATAAAAACGAAAAACCTTAGATTACGGGATGTCGACGGTTTCGGTTTTAAAAAAAAACAAAAAACCTCGGTTCGGTTTCGGTTAACCTACAGCTCTACCTTTGAACTCTGTGGTATTATAACCAGAGCGTAAACAGACCATGATAAACTTTCGAAACAAAAAGACGAATTTACTGTTATTATATTGCATTCACAATCTACTATTCGCATTTTGTCCAATTTAATTTCAATTGTTTCAAACTTGGCATATTTCTTCATTCGTCGTGTGACAGCAAGCCTCTCTCAAAGAAGTTGTTAACAAGTTGTCTCTATTCATTGTTTCCCTCCATTGTTTATTCAAGCTCTATTCACTAAGTTAATAAGGCATCTCATTTGGACCCAGTGAAAGATTACTTTAATCTTTATATTAAGTAAACTTATTATAACATGCCGCATTTATTGTACTGTATATATAGCATTGATCACAAGTAAGAATTCAGTGAAAGTTTGGACTTCCAAACGTTACTCTGCATCATTTTACTGGGAAATCCCACGAGCTATTGCTGTAATATTGTTCGGATATCCAACAAGTCCAATTGTTAAATGTCTATTGCTGTGAGATATTTGGAATATCAGATTCGCTATTAAATTGTTATCGTCTTTAATTCGCTTCCGAGTCACCAGTTGAACACCATTATTACTATTATTTATTGGAGTTTACTTATGCACAATGGCTAATCGTGACTGTGACAGTTTTACGGGGGAGGAAGCCGGAGTACCCGAAGAGAACCACCGAGCATCGACGAGCAGCTGTCAGCTCCTCAACATTCTAACTCTGTTCAAGCTCCGCTCAAGCAGGGTTACAGCGGTTGAAGACATGTGCACCATCGACGTGCAGTAGGCCTTAGTACACGGCTTCAGCGTGCCCCCATGTAGGCAACCGAGATGAAATGCCTTGCCTAAGGACACAACGCGGGTCGTCCCTGACGGGGATCGAACTCGGGACCTCTAGCATAGAAGTCCAACAGTCTACCAATGAGCCACCGCGCTGCCCAAGTTGAACACCATTGCTTCACGGCAGATATCGACGGTCGATCCCCACGGTCATAGTATCTTCCACGCCAGTTCATTGGCTGCAATTATAAGAGTCCATATTTCTTATATAGGGGTAGAGTAATTAATATTTTTAACATGCAGCCTTAAGGCTGCATGTTGAAAATATTGAATGGTTTACCCCACAAATCAACTAAGCAGCTCTCCAACTCTATGAAATTATGAAGTACTCTGTTCCTGGATCGGAAAAGCGACCTCACGTGTTCAGAGGGTTACATGAAACAAGATATTCCGTGCGAATGGACTGATCACATCTTTATAATACAGTTATCGAAACATGTCAGTCGGAGTCCAAATCTGGAATTAAAACTAGAAAGTACCTTAACAGTATTCAGGAATAAAGACAATAGGTTTCAATGCTGTGTTTAGTCAACAGAAATTTGTCAGCATCAGCTGCATATAGATTTGTTTCAAATCATTGCAGGGATGTAGCGAATGGTTGTTAGGGGTGATGAACCCGGGAGTGAACCCCCACTGGTATTTTGTCTAGTATGGGCGTTTTCTTCTCGATTGAAATCCTTTTAACAGTAACAATGCACTTTCATATGAGACCGGATGAGATGCTTTGACCACACAGTCGGTCAAACAAATGAGCTGCTGCGTAGAGCTGAAATGGTTAACCAATTAATCGATTAATCAATGTTCAACATCTTGATCGATCCAAAAAGTAATTGATCGATTAAACGTTACTTTTGAACCACTGTATTATATGGGTTAACAAAGGAACAAACTTGATCCAAAACAGGCAAACATTGTCACACTGACTAACATCAATTATGTGAGACAGAGTAAATCATGCAAGTTACTTGCTGACATACTTGTTTACTTGCAAGATCATCATACTGTATTAGTAGCTGGAAATGGTCATTCTTAACCCTTTATCCATTGCGGGTAGCAGACGATGCTTGCAAAATAAATTCATGAATTACTAAACAATTTTCAATTTTTGTGTCAAAAACATAGCTTATGACCCCTCATTGGAACGAGCTCAATGAGCTCGTTCCAACGATGGGTCATAAGCTATGTTTTTGAGACAAAAATTCAAAGCATAATAAATTTGAATGCAGATTTTTGTATATAGGCCTAGTCGGTTTTGTTTGTTACGTTGGGTAAAGGGTTCATGCTGTAAATCATCAACGGTATGGCAGTAATTTACACCTACAGTGGAACTACATCCAAGTTGATCTTTGGTGACCTCGACCTGAATGCAAAACTTGTCTAAATTTATCGCTCGTCGCCTCGCAAAGAGTGAAATGTTAGTGGCAGTTATTTAATATGTTTTTAAATGAGCTTACCTCATAAGATACCAAAAATTAATACTCATGCGTTGTCTCATGTTAACAGAGGATCTATAAATCGAAATTGTATGTTATTATGTTATTAAAATGAAAAAGGTCCCGTGATTTGCATGTTTCTTTTCCAATTTCGTTTCACTGATAAAATTGACAGCAGAAGTACCGCGGACCGGGACTCATGTAAACAGAAACAGATTCGCAAGTGTGTACGTCTGCTGCTTGGTAAAATCGAGAAAAAGTAATTGCGACTCTTAATAACCTGACGATCATTTAGTAGTTTGGTGTTCCAAATGTTCACCACATTTGGTACAATAAACTACTATGGGTATATTCTATATATATTACAAACCACATAAAGTCAGTGCGAAATTCCTTCTCATCACTATATATATATAGTGGTGAGGAAACGTTCAAAATGTCCAGTCAGATTCCCCCTGTATACATATATATTCCGTAATTGTGATTCTTACCCGACTTCGTAAAAAGAAATGAGGCTATGAGGGATAGTAAATGAGGCCTAACTGAGGGCTTTTCACATTGCCCTCATGGCCTCATACGACTAAAAAGGGATTCTCCAAAAGGTATCCTCGATATGTATCCTCAAATAATACAATACCATGCCATAGGTATCCTCAAATACTGAAATGAGGCTATGAGGGATAGTAAATTAGGCATCACTGAGGGTTTTTCACATACCCCTCATGGCCTCATTCGACTACAAAGGGATTCTCCAAAAGGTATCCTTGATAGGTATCCTCAAATAATACAATACCAGGCCATAGGTATCCTCAAATACTGAAATGAGGCTATGAGGGATAGTAAATGAGGCCTCATTGAGGGCTTTTCACATAGCCCTCATGGTCTCATACGACTAAAGAGGGATTCTCCAAAAGGTATCCTCGATAGGTACCCTCAAATAATACAATACCATATCATAGGTATCCTCAAATACCGAAATGAGGCTAAGAGGGATGGTAAATTAGACCTCATACGACAAAAAAAGGATTCTGGAGAAATCTGAGCCAGAAAAACTACGCTAGTTCAATCGAACTTACCCCTGGGGGCCTTCTCGGTTCCTGGGGGCCTCTAGGTTCCATGGTATGGTATTGTGGTCCTAAATAGGATTCTAGGGGGAATCCGTACTAAATAAAGTCGTTTTTGGTGATTTGAAGGGATTGTCGGGTTGTTTGTGGTAATTCGTGATACTCCTATTCAATCGAATACACCGTCCGAACATACCCCTGTCCTATAAGAAAGTTTTAGGTAACATAGCAACCACGTGCTACCATAGAAACCAAGATGGCGGCCTCCAGTATACAAAATGGACAACGGAAACACGTATCACCTCAACAACACGCGCTGCGCATGCGCACTAACACCACGTATCACTATGGGGATGACGTGACAAGATGGCCGCTCTCGCGGGTTACCATGACAACACAACATGGCGCCACTGGGTCACTTGACATGACGTGACTTCCGAGGTCCGGCACCGAGGTCCGGCAAATATTGCCCCAAACATACATAACATACTACTTATATACATGTATTGTGTTGAGGAAGCTTTACGTACTCAATTGATGTGGGTAGTATATATACTATTAAAAAAGTAGGGGGTATCCAAACTGATTTTGATATTTTCGGAAAATGATATTGGAAACGTGTGATTGCACACATCAATATGTTACCAAGTTTAGTGTGGACCATGAATGTCACCGGCCCACGAAAACTTCGTGCAGGTTTTTCGCACGACCGCCGCGTTAATGTCTGAAGGGTACGTTTTTGAAATTTTCATTTGTACTGGACTGGCTTTTTCGGAGTTCCCATCGTTCTTTTCTTGGTATAAATTCGTTCATCAATAGTTTCTGGTCGAAATGTAACTTTTGAGGTGTGCGAAGACTGACAAGTGACGAACCTTTTCGTGACGTTGCCATGTTGGAAGCTAGCAACAGAAAGACTGCAGTGGCAGATTTGAAAATCAGTCATACCGGAAAAGTGAAGGTTGCACTCCACTGACCCAGGTCGCAGTAAAATTACCAATCGCAAGCACTTGGGCGGTAAACTTTGCTCTAAGAACCACGTATACCGCCCAAGTTCTTGCGACTGGTAATTTTACGGCGATCCCAGTCAACGTAGTTTAACACTGTTGTGTCGTTCTGTGTATTTATCACTATGGTTAGGCTGAACACCCTTTTCACTGTTTTGGGTCTTGAACGCACAACTAAAAAAAATAACAACACACACATTTCATTAAAAGAGCCGAATACATATTATGTTTCTGTCGACTCATTTGTAATTTTTTGGCGCTTGGGTCTTGAGCTGTTATACAAAATGTTGTCGAATGAAATCATATTCTCAGACCCCGAGGATCGAAAAAGGAGTATCTGTTTCTTTTTCATTACTAAAACCATCATACAAATGATAATTAAACCAAGAATACATCCAATGAAGATGAAAGCTAGCCCAACAGCAGTTACTGGATCTTTGTCAGGAGATGAACCTGTAATAAAAATTAATAGTGTTTTATTATAACCTTCTTCATAAGATACCATCAATTATCGTCTTCGCTGCATAATGTAAAAAGTGCTCTGTTGAAAATATGACAAAATACTAACAATTTTCTGCTCGTACTAAAATCGCAAAATATAACAGTGAAACTTCGTATAACTGACAATGGCTGTGTTTTGTTCGACCTAGAAGCAGAAGCAAGGATGTGATAATTCGTTTAGCTTTAACAAGACAAGGGATGTAGAGCGGTGGGGGGGGGGGGGGGGGGAGACTCCCCCACAGCTTTTCCCATAAACAGTTGAGACAGAGGCAGAGATACAGATAGAAAGAGAGGGTGGGGGGATTTTTGCCAACATCTTCTTTATCGACCCGTCAATTCAATATAATTGCAATTTAGCAGGAGGGGGCGGGGGACTCTTTACTCTCACACACGCTATGTAAAACAATGTCCACGCGCAGTGTGATTTCCGACAACAGTGTCCTATGATTGCATTACAGAAAAAAATCAATGACAAACACCACATGCTCAACAATGCTAACTTCTACCTTTTTTATTGCCATAAATTTTATTGAAGTCTGTCCTAATTTGTCTGAAAATGATTATATTTAATGACATTAAAAGGGCATTGGAAAATAAACCACCAAACTGTAACAAACAGCAAAAATGGACATATTGCAAAATCGGACAAACCGACAACCTTTTTATTCAATAATAGTATAGATATACATACAGTACGTGGAGAGTGTATTATCACTAAATCACCCACAGAGTGGAGATTCCACCCAAGCAATAATTGCAAATTTGTTGCAAAGCATAACCAGCACAAGCAAAGTTCCAGCCAATGGACCTCCGGGTTAAACCCGGAGGTCCATTGGCTCAAACATTGCTTATGTTTTTGTCGATATGTACACAATTTGAACGTTATAGCTTGGGTGATATCTCCACTCCGTGGGTGATTTAGTTACAATCCACTCTCCACGTACTGTATACGTGGTCTCAGATGCTCCAAGAATCTGCGTTTACAAATTCCCATAACATTCTGCTACCCGACGGTGTCGTGGTTGTTGGTCTTGTCGAGTTGATGCAGTAGTTGTTGGAGTTAGAATAGCGGTTGTTTTGGTAGTAGTGGTAGACATGATAGTCACACTGATTGTGAAGGGTGGTTGTGAGGTCGAGTTTATTGGTGTGGTAGATGTGTTGGATGTTGGAGTGGTTGGTAGAGTAATTTATTTGATTATTCTGATGGTTGGTATAGTAGTGATTGATGTAGTACTTGTAGTGGTTGGTATAGTAGTGGTTGATGTAGTACTTGTAGTGGTTGGTATAGTAGTGGTTGATGTAGTACTTGTAGTGGTTAGTATAGTAGTGGTTGATATAGTACTTGTAGTGGTTGGTACAGTAGTGGTTGATGTAGTACTTGTAGTGGTTGGTATAGTAGTGGTTGATGTAGTACTTGTAGTGGTTGGTATAGTAGTAGTTGATGTAGTACTTGTAGTGGTTGGTATAGTAGTGGTTGATGTGGTACTTGTAGTGGTTGGTATAGTAGTGGTTGATGTAGTACTTGTAGTGGTTGGTATAGTAGTGGTTGATGTAGTACGTGTAGTGGTTGGTATAGTGGTTGATGTAGTACTTGTAGTGGTTGGTATAGTAGTGGTTGATGTAGTACTTGTAGTGGTTGTATAGTAGTTGAATAGGTTGGAGTTCTAGCTGTTGGTATTGAAGTGAGTAATGCAGTAGAGGTTGTGTCGTACAGTGTTCGCCTCGAAATGATGACCACGACAACCACTGTTAACACCAACCACGACAAGAAGTACACCCATTAAAAATTACTACACCAACAACTACTTCACCAACAACCTCAACTACAGCAACAACCACTCCAACTACTACAACAAAAACTACTACCACTAACCACAACACAGACTAAACCAACTAAAAAACAAACAACTACGACACCGACAAACACCACAACAACCAATAGAACTACAATACCAACGAATACTACACCAACAACCTCAACTACAGCAACAACCACACCAACTACTATACCAACAACTACTACCACCAACCACAACATTGCCTAAACCAACTGAAAAAACAAACAACTACGACACCGACAAACACTGCAGCAACTACCAGAACTCTAACACCAACGACTACAGCACCAACAACGATTCCTTTCCAAAAGCCTAGAATGAATTTTAAATCCAGAAGCCATAAGGAGGTGGGAACCATATACGTGATAGGAACTATGATGCTTATGGCTTAAGGTCAAAAAGGAGCTTAGAGTTATGAAACATATAATCTAGGAACCGTATAGAAATTAGGAGCCATAAAGGTTGTTGGTCGGGAACCATGTAGAAGCTAGGTGCCATAAAGCTTATAATCTAGGAGCCAAATATGAGCTATGAGCTGTATAGGAGCAATAAAGGAGACAAACAGAAACCCTATGGGAGCCAGGAGCTATAAAGGGGCCATATAAGAGATAGGATCCAGATAGGAGCTAGAAGCTATATAGGAACCGTATAGAAGCATGAAGGTTATGGTCAAGGAGTTGTATAGGACCATATTGGAGTTAGAAGCCATGCAGGTGGTGGACTGCATATAACTACCGTAAAAGCTATGGATCAGTGTAGCAAGAACAGGGTCTGGAGTAGGAAGGATACATGTGGGTAGTAGAATGTTATGGGCAGTTGGAAGTGTTGATTCTTGCAGCATTTCAAAGAAGTTTTGCCGTCCATTTGGAAACATGTTTGGTAATTTTCAGGCGTTTCCGGTAATTCGATGTACTCTTATACTCAGGAAGCTAGTTCTACCTTACTAGAGACCTAGCATAACAATGTATGTCCTACATATACCAACTTTAGGACACTATGCCACCTTAGGGGGATTGATATTACTAAGGACCAGCAGAAGAGCAACAGGAGTACAGACTAAACATCTATACTAACATCCTAAACTACCAAGCAATACCTCGCAATGACCAAATCTTACGCATTACCTGCATTCGATGGCTAGTAGTACCAAGGACTAACAGTAGAACAATAGGGGTACAGACAGAGCACCCTACATTACAATACTAAACAACCATTCATTACCTCCGTCCCCAACCCACAATATCGCTTGGCGTGGCATTATGTACTACCTATACCAACTGTAGAACAGTATAATGCCTTGAGTGGATCAACAGAACTAAGGGATAACATTGAACCAGCAGGTGTACTGACCGTAGATCATATCCCACTGCACTAGACATAAAGATTGTTGGTCCCCACACACACCGCACAATACCACCTGGAAGAGCATTACCCACCGCCCATAGCAACCATATGATGGAATAAAGCATTCGGTACGTTAGTTGTACTAAATGCTAGCAGTAGGCCAACTGGATTATGTACTGCCCATACTATACTACCATATCAATCAAGTACGAAAATCCCGACACACTCGAACAACGTCATATTCGATTGTGCCGTGGTAAACAACAGTGGTCAACGTCTCTATAAAGTCACGTACACATCATGGCATCACAACGTCATTAACAGCGACAAACGTTTCGTGGGGGGAAAATTCAAGCGAACTCGACTTCCTCATCATATTAGGCATCAATCTCTCTCATCACATTCCCATATTATATACCCCAAACCATGCCCATGCATACATGTATTCCTCAATGTACTATTGTGTATATGCACCACGTACACCACATGCTGGATCAAGATGGATAGAGCCGTACTAGAAGAAAGTTTACCCGACAAAACTCTGGTATCTATGGGAATTTAACACTACCTGCGTCGACAAAGCTCTGGGTAATGGGGTACGATTCATGCGTGCTAAACGACTCACGGACTATTGAACAATATTTGTATCATACAGACGCCGAAGTTCTAGACAATCGTTTGGTTTAGGAGGTATAAGCCTCTCGAGTTTTCCCTTTTTTGAAGCTTTAGCGACTTCTGTTTTAAAGTTTTCATGCGGAAAAGGTTGGTAGCATTTTGTCTTCCAGATTTAGTTAGTCGATCACTCACGGAATATTTCGTGCGATGTAATTAACTGTTAACCCGCTGAGTATTTTCAGAATATTTTTCGTCAAATCTAGTCATGGCTGCTGTAAAGCAGCCATGACAAGATTTGATGAAAAATTCGTCTAAATTTAACTCGAGACATCATTGGCTAAAAGGTCTATTAAGTTCAAGGGGAGGTAATTTGATTAACCCTTTACCTAACGTAACGGCAAAACCCGCCAGCGCTATTCTCAAAAATCGCCAATTAATTGTCATTATTTTTTTCATTTTTTGTCTCAAAAACATAGGTTATGACCCCTCGTTGGAACGAGCTCGTAACCTGCGGCAACCGCGTTGTGTCCTTGGAAGACACTTCACTCCCATTGCCCACATAGGGGCACGGTGACGGTGTGTACTAAGGCGTACTGCACGTCGATGGTGCACTTGTCTTCAACCAATGCTAACCCTGCTTGTGTGGAGTTAGTATGTTGGGGAGCTGACAGTTGCTCGCCATTGCTCGGTGGTTCTCTCAGGGTACACCGGCTTCCTCCACCCGTAAAACTGTCATGGTCATGATTAGTCATTGTGCCGAAGTATGTGACCTTAAACACAAATAAATAAATAAATAAATAAATAAATATCCGCCAGCAGCATGCAATGAGTTAAATGCATTATAATATGAAAGTTGATGCGATTTAAAAACTATTTAGCAGTTAAAGGGACAGTAAGCCACTAATTTGAAAAAAAAAGTTCAGTTTTGACAAAACCACCACTTTCATTATACAAAAACGCCCTTTTGCTTCATATATCATTTGAATGAAAGCAATCATTTCTATTAAATGAAGGCGATAATTTACAGACATTTCAAAGAAGACGCATGCAGCCCTAAAAATCTCGACCTTTTTATCATTTGCGAAAATTTCCGGGATGGTACAAACTGCAATGTCATATTCGATATTCTATGTAATTTACTTTCTAGATGGAGAAAAGTGAATTTTGTGTACATGTGTTCTATTCATTGCGTACACGCAGTCTATTTTGGATATCTGCTGTTGTTTCGCGTGTTGTGGCTTTCACTGGAAGCATAACTGCGCTTTACTTAAAAGAATACAAAGTTTTTCATATAACAATGTCTAATTATTGTTAAAATACTGCACAGTTGTTGTTCCTGTCAATCATTCCTTCAGTCAGCGGTGAAGGTAAAATTAGAAAACATGTGTAATCACACAATATGTCACGATGATGTATTTACTTCCGATCAATTTCGGACATCTTCGTTTTTTGTCTTCGCAATGTCGTGTTTTCTGAAAAATCGTATGCATTAAAGTTTTTTTGTTGCGGATTTAAGGTATTTCGCGTTGATTCTGATGTTTTACACATTGATTATACAGTGTCTTTACATGTCCTTTCGCATAGGAGTAAATCTAGGACTCGATATTTTCTCAAATTAGCAACTCATTGCCTCTTTTACTCATTCTAGTAAGGCGATAACATATCTTATCTACCAAAAACTCAATCGCAAACCGCAGTATCATTAGCGATAAAAATTTGCAGATAAAAGATCTTATATCACTATTGCAGTAGCGATAAAAGTCATAGTGACTTCGCGAGAAATGAATGCACGCACGCCCGACGGACTATTTCAGTCATAGAAATATGAAAAAGAGAGAGTGATGCTGGCAATCACAAGTCATTTCCTTCAAAGACTTGTAATGTTGCAATGAATGATGCATCAAGTTTGCCTCAACAAACATTCCATGTTGTGGAGAATTTCACAATCAAGTACATAAACAAACCACCATGCAAAAATATTTTAGTGGTACTGACAATCACGAGTCACCTCCTTCAAGAAGTTGTAATGCTGCAATGGGCGATGCTGCCATACATCTAGTTTACCTCAACATACATTCCATATTATTTTTTTTTATTACTTTTTAATTTTTTGTCACAAAAACATAGCTTATGACTCCTCATTGGAACGAGCTCAATGAGCTCGTTCCAATAAGGGGTCATGAGCTATATTTTTGACGCAAAAATTAAAAATAATTAGTGCTTCAAGAATTTTATTTGCAACTGTCGTCTGCTTTTCGTGTTAGGTAAAGGGTTACAGGAAATTGCACGATCCAGTACACAAACAACCCACCATGCAAAACACCAATACAAAAAAACACGAAACCGAATCGCAAAATTAGAAAGTTGAAGCGAGAACATTTTGAAACGTAACGTCAATCTCATTGTCGTTTGCACGCTTCTAAAAGTTGTGAATGAAGTGACTTCGCGCATTAAAGGAGATTCTTGTGCACTACAAAAATATAATTCCCTAGTTGTTTTCGCAACCCACCCACCTATCCCCTGAGAGGCTTCATGTATTGAATTAATTTGGTTCGAAATAATGTCTGACGGAAAAAGCGTACTTGGGTCGAGTTTGATAATTTTTAATCACCATGTACAGTACATTCATATCGAATTAATTTTCTCACATGACGTTGGGTTGAAAGAATTGAAAATAGAGTCCCATTATTTTGATCAGTTGAATGTGGCGTGTTGTTTGTTAACAACTATTTTTGAGAAATCTTGGTAATGGGTTTTGCTGACTGAAAGGCAGATAGAAGTGCTAAGTTCCCCTTTTGCTTGTGTGTAATCTTTTATCGCGACTCGACGACCCGTTTTTTGGAGAGGTATAGTTCCTCGCCGCGATAAAAGATTCTGTACAAGCACAATGTGCACATGATACATGTACATGTTTATCATATGACTCGACCGTTTTGTTCACTTTAAAACATTTGATATTTTGTTTTCATATTAATCAGTGATAAATAAAGCCTTCCGTCAATTTCATTGGTCAATTTCAAAACTAGACAATTTGATAGGCTGAACAAAATAAAACTGGGCCACATTTTCATAATTTGCATAATTAGAGTTGGGAGCTTTCATTGGTCAATTTCAAAACTGGACAATTTGATTGGCTAAACAAAATACAACTGGGTGTCATTTGCATAATTTCAGTAGGGAGAATTTACGTTATCTGTCCTATTCAGGGTGGGTTATATTGCATTAATCTTTTACCTACAAGAAAAACGCCATTCATTTTTTTTATATTTTCACTTTTTGCTTCCAAAACAAAGGTTATGACACCTCATTGGAACGAGCTCGACGAGCTCGTTCCAATGAGGGGTCATAATCTATGTTTTGGAAGCAAAAAGTGAAAATTTTTAGTTATACGAGGAGGTTTTTTCCAAGTGCCGTCTGCCACTCAAGTTAGGTGATGTGTTAAAAAGTCATACTAAGCGGCTAATTTGTGCATATGTGTGTCATATAAATAGAATATGAAATGAGTGTTTTTCTCATATAATATTTATGAAACTCGTCCGAATTTTCTGTATGGGCTCGCCATTTGGCTCGCCAAAAACGGAAAATTCTTAGACTCGTTTCATAAATATTATATGAGAAAAACACTCATTCCATATCCTCTATATATCAGCTGTTTGCAGTGTAAGTGTTGACACAATTTAAAAAGTGGAAAAATGGTATTTTTGGTCGAGTTGTATCAACAATTCGACTTATGTTTGGATGAAGATCGATGGGTGTCTATCTGTCTGTCTGCATGCCCGTTAATCTGTCCGTGTCTCGATGTCAGCACGGTAACTGGAACAAACGAAAACCAAAATGTGGTCCTTCCGGCATTGTTTTTCAGGAGTTATGCCCCTTAGATTGTTTTCGTGTTTGAATTTCTGACTGGTGGTGATGACTGGCGGGCGTATCAGCACAATAACTTAAACAAACCTTATTCGATGTCTACCCAAACTGGTCTGTGGGTTCTTGGATGAGTTCGAACGTCGATTTTTTTTTCAGGAGTTATGCCCTTTAGATTTTTTTCTTGTTTGATTTTCCAACTTTTCTTTGAATTTCCGACTAGCGGTTGGTTCTAGCATGATAACTTGAACAAACGTTATCCGATTTTTAACAAATTTGACCAATGTCTATCAGATAGTTTCAGTAGTTTCAGGTACTAGGATAAATTCCCGTTTAGCCACCACAACTCGACTCCAGCATCTCAGCTGCGAAGCTGTTATATAAATTTGTATTATGCATTCTTCTTCAAATGGTGAATAAATGAAGAAATAAATAAATAAATAAAATAAATAAATAAATAAATCTCTTGAGATCACATAACATACAAATCTTTACTTTGTCGGGCACCATTTTTTTTTAAATGGTTTTATTTATTTATTTATTTATTTATTTATTTATTTTCTACCACATTCTAGGTTAAACTTCATAGGGATAAACATTATTGCTTTTTAAATTATTCATGGTTATGTTGAATCTGATATTAAGCAAGCGAACAAAGTTTTTCAAAACATTGAAAGCTAGTAGCCTGCACGCACATATGTTTTGGAGGATATATATTTGAAGATACCTCTTTGTGAATAGTTATTGTTCCTTGTACCTGTTTGACCCCTGCTTTCCAGACCACCTCATGACCCTCAAAGCTCCAAGGCCCCCTCTGCTCACTTGTCACTACCAACTGTCCTATGGTCAGTTTCCACCTGATACCGTGGTTTTCTACCACCCTTACAGTCTTGTCTTGTATCATTAATGTTGCACAATTACCGTTAAAGGACGTGTTGAAGGCTAGGGGTTGAGGTGCTTGGTGTGGGGCACATTCGGGTGTGACCCTTCAGTGCCAAATTACATCAGAGAGAGCTAGGAAGCTTGTAGTAGTGCCACAAGTCAAAGTAATGGTACATGGATGCAAGGGTGGTAGAACTCTACAGAAATGGTGAATACAACAGAGGCTAATGATAGGATATATAGTTGAAGTCGTGGTAGAAGACAATTGCAAGATTACTAGTAGCATAGTAGCTGTATGGGAGTTATGTACAGTTAAAACTAGAAGTCCCGTCATGAACTGTGTGCTTATCTAGGCATAATTGTGCGTAGCAATTGCGCGTAATTGCCATATAGAATGGCATCCAAAGCACAATAGGTTCTCCTGATTACTCATAGCAAACACAGGCAATGATTCTGCCAATGGACCTCTGGGTTACCTGGAGGTCCATTGGCTGAAACATTGCTTATGTACAGGCAATATGTACAGAATTTGATAGCCTTACTATGGTCATAACGCGTAGATTAACTCGCAGATCGACGTGCTATTTGTGCGCATTTCATGACAGGACTTCTAGTTTTAACTGTAGGAGCCATACTGAAGGTAGGTGATGTAAGGAGCCATATCATAGGTATCCTCAAATATCCAGATGCAGACGTGACGGATGTTCGGTTATACATCTCACGCCACCATGGACACCAAGATGGTGGCCTTCAGTCAGCAAAAAGGACGACGAAAACACAATTTCCGTCCAGAGTTAATGAACTTGCTTCACAGATTGTGGTATACATCTCAAGCCACCATGGACACCAAGATGGCGGCCTTCAGTCAGCAAAAAGGACGAGGGAAACATGTGTTGCCCTAACAGCAAGCGATGTGCATGCGCACTAAAACCACATATCACTTTGTTAATGACATTATGCGGGCCACTTGACAACCAAACGTGACGTAACTGGGTCACTTGACAATGACACCACTTCCTAGTTTCGTCCAAGGTCCTGCAACCTTGTGGTGAAAGCCACATTCATTACATACTACTGACAACAAAAATTCCAAAAATACAGGGTTGGGGTGGGGGTGGGAATCGCCCCTATTAGCATCGGATTCGAATAAAATCATCAACTCGTCTGCAGCCTGTAGTGAAATTCAGTAAATTCGTCCAGTAAATTACGTATGAAACGAGCCAAAATTTCCGTCCCGAGTTACTGAACTTGTTTCGTAGATTGTTTTATACAAGGGACTCGTTGAATTATTTATTATTTATTAGTGTTTAAGGTCACATATTTCTGCACAATGGCTAATCATGACCGCGACAGTTTTACGGCGACAGTTTTACGGGTGGAGGAAGCCGGAGTTCCCGGAGAGAACCACCGAGCAACGGCGAGCAACTGTCAGCTCCCTAAACATACGAACTCCACACAAGCAGGGTTAGCATTGGTTGAAGACAGGTGCACCATCGATGTGCAGTACGCCTTAGTACACAACGTCACCGTGCCCCCACATAGGCAATGGGGGTAAAGTATCTTGCCCAAGGACACAACGCGGTTGCCGCAGGTGGGATTGCAACCGAGGACCTCTCGGCTTGCAGCCTGCACTTCTACCTACTGAGCCACCGCGCCCCCTGGACTCATTGAAGATCTTCTATTTATAATGTGGTTGATATCTAGAAACGTTACAGCAAAACCTTTTAGCTTCCAATGTGTGCAAATCAACAACTTCTTACCTGGTGGATCACGTGGATATATCACATTTGTTCGGTTATTTATTTTCTGTGTTGTTTTCGCTTCTTTGGTTGTTGTGGCAACAGTTGTGGTGTTTGGGAAAACTGCAATATTTAAATACAGCAGGTCATATGAAGAGTGCGTGCCCGGAAATTATTGTAAACCCTTTGAACCCGAGCAGCCGCTTTTCCGGCCAGGAACATGCAATGTCATAACGTCATTATACAGAATGGCTGTTCAGTAAGTGTGTGGGGGCTGACCAATCAGCATTTTCAACGTGCAGCCCCGAGGCTGCACGTTGAAAATATTGATCGGTCAACCCCGGATAATGAATATGGACTCTTCTAATTGCTGCCATTCAAGTGGCATGGAAGATACCACTAGAGTTCAAAGGGTTAAGTATGATCGCAAAGTTTACTTTTATCAGACTGATATCACCCCTCCCCCCCCCCCCCCCCACCCACCCAAAAGAAAAAGCAATAAAAAGAGCGGCGCTCAGTGAACTCAAACCCTCATGTCCATGTTTACACTGAAACATTAGATGAACTTACTGAAGAATATGAGCTTCAGACTACACAAAAAAAATATTTTAACATCTTCAGGACTTGAACAATGAAATATCATGTTTGTAAACCCATCTATTAACGCCTCCTTGTTATTGAGTGTGTAGATTGATCTTAGAAGTGGTTCTCTATTGGTAGCACGTACACACGTGCGTGTAAATACATGTTATGGTGTGCATGTGTGTGTAGGTTAAAGGGTGTCTGCTCGATGGTGTGTAGGTATGATTGTACATGTATGTATGTCTGTGTGGTGGACCGTGTGTGATGGGCATTTCCAGAATGGGGTGAATTTTAAAGAACCCTATTAAGTGGGTTATTTCTGTCAGTTAACTTACTTTGTTTATTTTATAATTATGTTTTACCACATAAAACGTCGTTAATTTCGACGTAACAACCCATGTCTTATTTCCTGATTATCAACTAGTGTCTAATTGGCGCGTGGTCCCATAGCAGCAGCAGCATTGTATTCTTGACATGACGTTCACATGACGTCAATTACGACAACAAGTAAAGCGCATTCATGACGTCATGGTTTGAAGGGTCTGAACCAACGAACTGATTGTCAGTTTTTTGGAGAATTTAGCGACAACGAATTAAATAAAAAGTGTAAAAAACATTCGAAAATTCATGTGATATACAGAATCTTTAACTCGTGATGTTTGGATATAAGATTTTTTGAAACTCATTTGATGAATTCGATTCACAACTCGCCTAAAGGCTCGTTGTGAATCAAATTCATCAAACTCATTTCAAAAAATCTTATATCCAACCATCACTCGTTTGAGATCCTCTATTTATCCTAAAGGCTGTTGTACACACCACTCGACTCAGGCTATATCATGGATGCAAGGGCAGGAAACAGGGTCTCTCTCTCTCTCTCTCTCTGTCTCTCTCTCTCTCTCTGTGTGTTTGGTAGGCGGGGGTAGTGGGGTATTGGTGCTTCTACCAGGGCGCTGACGCTACGATGTTTTGCATCAAAGTCGTATGTTTTTTGCTTTTTCCCCCTTAGGGTTGGTCTTCTCTCTTGATAGCCCGCACTGGCCCCGCACGCAGTTTTACATAGTGCGCAAGAGCCTTTGTTTTCATAAGTATGTGGATTGTTTATTTCTCTATAATCTGTATGTTTATAGTAACTGCATTTCAATAACCTCTACTTCTGTTGTATCCGGTAACAAATTTGTTTTTGACATATCTTAATAATAAAAAAATTAAAAAAAACAAACTTCCTTTATAGCGGGGGAGGAATTCGTCACATACAGGTGAATTGTGCACTTGGTGATACCTTCTTGAAATTTGGCACACTGTTAGTGTAGGCTATGAGGTTCTCAAAAACGATCGGCTACAAGTTGACACCGACCGGTGGCGACCAGTAGCGGCACAATCCAAAATGGCCGCCAGCGGCTGAAGGGAACCTCCTTTTCGACGGTCTACCGACTATACATCCGATTGTAAGGGCGCGAAAGTGAACTCTGATCCACGCACGTGTTGGAAACAGACGTGGGAGATGATGTAGAATAAAACGAGATTCTCTATACGGACGCATCAATTTCTTGGAACTTGAAAAGAGCGTTGTTTCTCCGGGATCAGCGTCATTCAGGCAAACCTGAATGACGCTGATCCCGGAGAAACAACGCTCTTTATGAAGCAGTCTCTTTGCCATACAATCTCTTGTTTGGCGTAATTCCGCAAGCAATTCTGATTTGTCTGTCGAAATTAATTCGAGAACGCGATTGTTCACAAAAATCATTCACAGAATGAGTGAGAATCCTCTTCGTGTACGGACTAGTACTGACTGGGAACGTTGTTGCTTTTGCCAGCAAGACAGTTCCAAGAAATTGATGCGTCCGTATAGAGAATCTCGTTTTCATGACGCCTATAAAGCTATTGAGGAAGACATAACGCGCTTCCTAGATAATGGCGTTGAGCTTCCATATAATTTGACCATTGATTGTTTGATGAGAGAGAGTGATGAGTGTATGTCGATGTCACTGTTGACGAATAAGGCAATATATCATAAGACATGCCGTGACAGTATTCGGACTCACATCGTACAGCGCGTGCTACACAAGCGAGAGCGAAATGAGGCAGTGGCATCCTGCTCCACGCTGAGTCCTAAAAGAACACGGACAAGTTTTGAATCTGGCTGTGACAGGAAACTGCCCCAGTGTGTTTATTGTCACAAACGCGAAGGTGACAGCAGTGAGCCTATTTGCAGATCAATGTCTGATAACAATAAACTCAAAATTATGGCAAAGGAAGCCGAGAACTGGGTTGTTTTTTCTCGGGTCAATGCAGCATTTGATTCCGCTGCTAGTGATCTTTACTATCACAAAACCTGTTATTGTAAGCTTGCCAATGAAGCACGAGCGGCTAAATCTAAAAAGTCGAAGAACGCCGAACATTCCGCGTCAGGCCTGCCCTATGACCCTCTCGTTATGGCAGAGCTCATAACATTTGTTGAACACAACGATTCCGCGATGAAGCTTGTCGATCTCAAGAATCTGTACAGTCGGAGGTTGAAGCAAGTCGGTTCTGATTGGCTTAGTGAAGAAATACATTCCACTCGATTCAAAGAACATTTGTTGCAGAAATTGGGCGATGGCTGGGACGCCTTCACACAGGGTAGAGATGTGTTTATTTCAAGTAGGTTTCGAGTTGGCTCCTTGTTGTCCGAATCTTCAACTCGTATAGTGTCTGAGGAAGAGGCAAAAAAGATAGTTGATGTGGGTCTTCTTCTGCGTAAACACATACTCATATCTCAAGCTCCTTTCACGGGATCATTTTCATCTTATTGCTTGAGCGAGCCTGTACCCAACTCACTCCTGACTCTTCTTAGAGTTCTACTTGAGGGCACATGTAGTATACAGAACTTAGGCGATGATGAGACTGTTAATGCCAAGACTCGAGTGGCTTGTACTATTTCACAGATGTTGATCAGCAATTCAGCGAAACGCTCCGAACATGCACAAAATGTTCACCAGAGACGTGACAGAGAAACTCCAATGCCTCTTTATGTGGGTTTGAAGTTGCATGCCCATGATCGTATGAAAAATCTTATCAGAGATTTTCATCAAATGGGACTCTCTGTCTCTTATGATCGCGTAATGGATGTTCGCAGGAGTTTCGCGAGAGCTGTTTCACTGCGGTTCAAGAACGAAGGTGTTGTAGTCCCAGCTAACTGCAAACGTAATGTTTTCTCGATAGGAACCACTGATAACATTGATGTATCTGGTAGATCTGATATGCATGGTACGTCCATCACACTCATTGGTCAACTGAGCAGGGACAATGTGGGTACTGATCCCCCACCACTGAGTTTAGATGTTCCAGAAGACACACAAATTGAACTCCCAGACGACTATGCATTTGTTCCTTTCGTTGAAGACTTTGGTGGGGACATCAGGCTTGAATCTCCAGATGAATGTAATGTACGGCCCAATGAATATGCAGATTTGAACGTGGGAGAGAATGACTGGTTGTCTCATGTGTCACAGATCAGCAATAAAGGGAAGGTTGATGGCAGCTGGCAGCTTGATGAAGTCCCTGTGACCTTTTCAGGCTTCTTTTCAAAACATGAAGATCAAGACAATGTCAAACCTCGTGCAGTTATTGGGGTATTCCCTGTTTTCAGTGAGCAGAAAGCGGACTCACTCAGTATGCAGAAGCATGCTATGTATGTGGTCAGGGAAGCTACTGCTTTCGTAAACCCCGGCCAGATACCTGTCATTGAAGGTGACTGTCCGTTGTATGCCAGGCAGAAAAAATGTCAATGGCTGTTCCCAGAGGAGATAGGTGAGGATCGAATGGTGTGTATGATTGGATTCCTGCATCTTGAAATGTGCACCCAAGAAGCTGGTGGTAAGCTTATGGGTGGTTCTGGTTGGGAGCGAATGTTTCACCTCGCAAAGATATTCACACCCGGTGTAGCATCATCCCTACTTGGTGGGAAACATGTCAAGAGGACGCGACAGGCATATCTTCTCACTCTAGCTTGGCTTGAGATCCTCAGAAAGAATGCTTATGAGATTTACTGTCAGCAGACTGGGCCCCATGAGTCATTTGAAATGTGGGAACAGAGGATTCTTTCACAATCTCCAACTGCGCGCTATTGGGGTGAAATCGTTCGGAACTTTCTCTTGACAAGCTGTCAATTCGTTCGGAACCAACGAATCGGTAACTGGCCTGGTACACTGTGTTCTATCGATGAGTTGTGCAGTTACTTTTTTGCCCTAGGACATACAAATTATTGTCGGTGGGTCCCCGTATTTCTGAGAGACATGTCTCAGCTACCCAGGCGGCATCCTTCAATCCACAACAAATTCATGGAAGGCCATTTTGTGGTCCAGCGTAGTGAGAGGAAGTTCAGTATGATGGGTTTAGATCAGAGCCAAGAACATAGTATCCAACTACTCAAAGAAGACAGTGGTCCAAAAGGTCTCTATGGCCAGGCTGAAGAGAAAGTCGTTATTGAGCTTTCAAGGTCAGAAGTTCTGCGTGTTATAGATGAGTATGAATATGCAAGTTTCCACACAACATCATCAGATAACACGGAACACCCGGAAAGTTCGGTATCAGAGCAGAAAAAATTTCTGAATCAATTGAAATCTCTCCTCGATCTGGTGAATCAGGGACTCATTATCAACCCTTATGATGAAACTAGTGGTCAGCTGGTGACATTAGATACTGGTGAATATATGGACCCCGAAGTTAGTAAGAGTTTACGGTCATTACCCGAAAGGGGCAAGCATTTATATTCCACTTTCTTGAAGGAAAGGCTTGTGGAATGCACCGTACCCCTGAATGATGTTATTCCCAAGGCAAATATATATACCTTCCTTAACCCACCCCCAGCCAACCTGGACAAAGGCCGAGACAAACTCATGTCAAGTAAAGCAACTGCCGCAATAGTTACCCAGATGTTCGTTTCACTGCAAGCCCGGCCTGATTCAAACATGGATGAGTTTTTCATCCACGAGAATGCACGTGATCCGCCAGCATTATCCGATAGAGGTAAGCTACGGAGTGGGACAAAATCTCAAATTCTCAATTGTTTACCAGCTATTCCTGCACAAGGGAAGAATTCAGCAGCTAGACAAGCTTCAGTTGTCATCTTGGATATGCCTGCTGTAGTCCATGTAATCAAACCACAGAAAGCGGATCTGTTTGGAGAATATGCTCGATTGCAATTATTGCCATACATCGAATCTCTGATTAACACGAACACCACAAGGGTTGATGCGATCTATGACTGTTACCCCGAAGGCAGTTTGAAGAATCAGACGCGAGCAAAACGCCTCGGTGAGACAGCAGTTAGGTTGATACGGGTGTCCGAGAACGTCCCTTTACCTAAAGGGAAGAATTGGCAGGCATTCTTGAAAGTTAGTGAGAATAAAGACGAATTTTTCAAGTTCCTGTCTGCTGAACTGCTGAAATTAACATCAACATCCGAGTACCAGTTGTTAACGACATCAGGAGAATATGTACTATGCAATAAGGATGTTAGCTTATGTGACATATCTCCATCGAACCACGAGGAAGCAGACACGCGCATGATGCTTCATCTCAACCATGCAGTCTCACAAGGTCACAAAATAGCTTTTCTTCGCACGGTTGATTCTGATGTCGTCATTCTGTCTTTGCACCATTTCGCAACATTCCGTGACCTTGGACTCAGTGAGCTGTGGATTGGGTTTGGAATTGGAAAGGCATATAAAGATATGCCAATTCATGAGATAGCTTCACAACTTGGACCTGATTACTGTAAGGCCCTGACTTTCTTCCACGCCTTCACAGGTTGTGATGTAACATCCAGCATGCTCGGCATTGGGAAGAAGACAGGATGGAATGCATGGATGAATTTTCCCGCATCAACTGAAATGATGATAGAATTGACTGAGAATCCGCAAGTCTTTTCAGAGGATTCCCCTCATATGCAGCATATCGAAAAACTCACCATACAGATGTACAGTAACAGTTGTGTCAGTACACGTGTCAATGATGCGAGACGGCATATGTTCACACATGGCCTTAAGTCTATGGAAAACATCCCGCCCACCAAAGCAGCTCTGTATCAACATGTAAAAAGGGTAATTCTTGTGTCATCTTTCATTTGGCATCGTGCTCTGCAGAAACACTTATGTGTGCCAGACCCATCACAGTACGGATGGGAGTGGAATCCACGTCTCAATATTCTGGTCCCATTTTGGACTCACCTAGGAGACGCAAGTGCTGCATGTGCACTGATGCTCCACTGTAGTTGTGCCAAGGCCTGCAAGGGCAATTGCAAATGCTTGAAAGCTGGATTAAGGTGCACACCTTTGTGTAAGTGTGAAGGTGGCTGTTGTAACAATATTGAGTAGTATACTGTCATGTTAGGACCAGTCATCTCCTATTCTGGTATTTTTTTTTCCATTTTCGGCCAGTTAACACATGTCATGTTTCTAGTTGAGTTGATTTTGCTAACAAATGTTCATCCCATGTGGCTTGCTACATTGTCCGGGGTATAGGAATACAGTTTTAGATTTCGGAAAATAGTCTGTTATTTACTGCACAAGACGGTGTTAATTCATGCATAGCATGATACAATATCCCCAACTATTTTGCCTCTGTACAACAGTTGATACCTTCGTTCACCCGTGTGTTCATCTATGGTATCCTTGTCTTTCTCTGGCCATAGGCCACATGTGACTAGTCAGTTCCTACTCCATAGCAAATCAACTTGGAAATCCTTCATCTTGTAGCGCACTCATGTCTCAATGAATCCATACCTGAGTTGATCTAATAAATCTAACGTAAGGTATCAAATTGCCATACCGGATCATATTTCGATAAGTTATTCGCTAAAACATTTCGACCACTCATCGACATCAAAGGTCATGTTTTGGCTCCCAGTGGTGGCTATATCTCTATATCCCTGGTAAAGTAGCATACCATGAGGGATGGGCATTAAGTGTCGGCAACATTAATCCTGACTTGGAACACACCACATCTTAACTGGCCGAAAATGAAGAATACTACTTGTAGTCAAAAAATATTCCTGTACCTCGAATGACTGCAAACATACACTCACCCCTTCTAGTCCCATTTTGCCAATGTTCTATACTGGCAAGATAACATTGTATAATTAACAACGGGAACTAATGCATCCCGAGTTCATTCCAGCACTGCCCTTGCTGGCAGACGTGTCGCTATGGTGTTGAGATTGAACCAGAACTCCTCTAGAAATTTGATAGTTTTATTTTCTTAGAAAATAAATCTATCGAAAATGCCGGAAGTTGAGAATAGACTGTCACTTTAATTGGATTATCAAATGTCCAAGTATCCCCACTGCTGCATACTATCGAGTACCCTTGTTCATGTGTTGACAGGAATCTCTCATACCATGTTCATTTGACCATTGCATTCCCGAGAAACATTCAACACTAATTTATCTACGGACGGACGATCATACTGACAGTCAGACACACAGACGCACACATCGACGGAAATTCTGATCCCATTATCCATTAATCTTCCCCCCAACTTGTTCCAAGGGCTTCACTCCATCATTCACATCAATTACAGCACATGTATGGTGTTAGGTTTGGAGCTTCAGTTGTGCGATCGGCGAAAATAGCTTTTTTTCGATCCGCTTGGCGGCCATTTTGGATTTCGCTGCTAGTGGTGGCTAGAGGATGGTGCCAACTTGTAGCCGATCGATTTTGAAATCTCTGATGCCTACCCTTACATCATGCCAAATTTCAGGAAGGTATCACCAAGTGCACAATTCTAGCGAATTCCTCCCCCGCTATTTATATCTGGCAAACATTTCCACACTACGGGTTAATGTCAATGGTGAGATAAATTATAAATATTACACAGCTTGGAGGTGACTATGCCAACATAGTAGTCCTCGAAGAGTAGTCCGCAGAATAGACAGCTTCAAACTCACAGACCCTCAAAAGGGTGGGAAGTGACACCGTCACTATTTTCGCTATTCAGAACCAGTCCCATGCTCTATATACGCGAATAGGTAATTTCTAAATGTTGTTTTCGGTAGTTGCCCACAAGAGCAGCGTGTTCTATCCTGACACTTATGTGGATCGATTGTTTTTCAACATCGATGCGACTGCAATATATATTTTTTTTTCTTTTATTTTCTTTTAATCTTTGGCCGGTCGCTGATTTGTCGCAGTTCTCGTATGAGAAGGCCTTGGTTACCCCTGTTCTACCACCTGCCTCCCTATTCCCATGCTTCTTCTCTCCTCCCAAGACTCGGAGACGAACTGCTTGATGACATCCCTTGCCCCATTCTTCCCAATCTCTCCGATTAGCATATTAACCCTCTCCTTTGAGTCGCCCCCTAACCACATGTCCTTCATTCTCCCATCCCACTTCCCCATTATACTCCCCGTGAATCTTGTTCTTTTAGACTGGCATTTTGGGAATTCTAGAAGAAAGTGTTCCAGGGTCTCCACCACGCCCAAATCACACATCTGGCACTCCTTTTCACTGTTTTTCCCATTTTTCCCTCAGCTCCAGGGACCGCGACAGTGATCCCCCAAAGGTGCCATCAAGGTACTCTTCAAAACCAGGCTTCTCTTTATCATTCAGGCCACCCAAAGATCTCTTTGATTTGACCACCTCTCGCCAATTACGGTTACAATCCTCCATGGCCCTTTCTTCGCCGATCATTTTACCCCGGTTTGCCCCAACGTCAAGGTCCGAGATCTCCAATGAGTAGTTTTCTAATTAATGTCATGTTGATCTCTAGTTTCAGATTTGAACACGGAAATCTGCGAGAATGCACATGTCTTCTTTTAACTGCAAACCATGTATATATATCAAGTACTTATTCCACTATATGTGTATAGTTATCTCCTACCGAAATGAACGTGACATTTTGGGTGTTGTTTTTAGAAGCCGCATCAATGAAAGTTCAAGGAGGGACTATGGCAAACTTTGTCTAGCTCTGAATGTTCCGTTCACCATGCCACTACACCATTAATGAATGTTAACTCATTACTGTCTTCAAAACAGGATTGTTGGAAGATCAGCGAATATGTCGCAACTCAAAATGCCCACACCACTTAAAATGGCGCCAAGTCAATCAACGAGGTAACCCCCCTCAATCCATGCGTTTGATGACGTGAAAGCTGTTACGCTGTGACACAGCGTAACAGCTTTCACTTCATCGAACGTCAAGATGTTTACTGAGTTAATAACACTTTATCAATCCATGCGTTTGATGACGTGAAAGCTGTTACGCTGTGACACAGCGTAACAGCTTTCACTTCATCAAACGTCAAAATGTTTACTGAGCTGATAACACTTTATCAACTTCTTTCTAATCTCGGCACTTGTTTTTCCCAATAATAACTAAAGTATGTTGTAAATATTCAATTTGTTTTGCCGTGAAAAAGTAAAGATCAACATAATTGTTTTTCACAGATATTAAATTATACTCTTTAAAAGGTGAGCAACGATTGTGAGGCGTCGGAAACTTGAAAATATCTTCAAGGAATTTTGTTGTTGATCATAGTTTATTTATAGCAACTCCTCCCCACCCCCACCCTCAAGTTGGCGGAGTTAGAGACATAGTTCTATATGTGACCAATGTGCGTTCCAACAATCCAGTTGTATAGCGATCGGATTGTTAACCTAAAGCCCAATATTAGTCCTGTCGAGGGCTACTCAGTTCTAACGTTGCTGACTGCCATCACGTTCATTTGTTCAGTCATTAATGCCGTATTCACACATCCGGCGATTGCTTTGCGATTGTTCTGCGATCGGATTGTAAGTGGATCGCCGGGGATCGCCAGTGAATCTACAGTGGATTTCCTGTGATCGCCAAATGCTCGCAAAAGTGGTCTAGATTGCCTCCAGGATCGCGTGAAAAAATGAAAATGTTCATTTTTTCTTTTTTGCGATCCTGTTTGAGATAAAAAAATCGCGAACCAATCGCCAGTGGGTCGCCAGTGAATCTTAGAGGTTGCGAGTGGATGTTAGTGGTTGCAAGTGGATTGCAAAGTGATTGCAAACGATCGCAGACTATCGTAAGTGGTTTTAATAGCAATTGAATGTAACCAATCATAGTCTCTCCCTCTAATTTTGCCCAATCATAGTCTTTGCATCCAATTTTGGCCAATCATAGTCTTTCCCTACAATTTTGGAGGTATAAAAGGAGTGGGACCACAGACTGACAACAGTTTCATTCAAACCAAGCTGCCTTACAACAGGAAGAAGGTACTTTTACTACAACTTTACCTCCTCCAAATCCGAAAAAGGAAATTGACGTTAGAGGCGGCAGAGAGGGCACAGAGGACACAGAAGGGAAAGAGAAGATACAGAAGGAAAAAGATCAGAGAGATCCGAGTAGCCACCAACACCATCTGCCTGTTCGTGCCAGAGGTCTGTGAGGCAATCACCCAAGAGTTGCGGCAAGAAGTCATGCCTCCCTGCGTCACCCCGGAGCAGTGGCAGAAGGTCACTGATGCGTTCCTGCACTGTTGGAACCTGCCCCATGCATGCGGGGCAATTGATGGCAAGCACATACGCATCGTGTGCCCGATGAAGTCAGGATCCCTGTACTTCAACTACAAGAGGTTCTTCAGCGTCGTACTCCTTGCACTGGTGGACCACAACTACAAATTTATCTACGTAGAGGTTAGGGCAAATGGTGCCTGCTTCGATGGGCAACTGTTCAACGCATCGCAGCTAAGAGACCTACTGGAGAGCGGCCAGCCGGGACTCCCTGCCGACTACCCTCTGTCGGGCAGCACAGATGGAAAGAATATACCCTACTTCATCGTGGGTGACGATACCTTTCCCCTGCGGCGATGGTTGATGAAGCCCTACTCAAGGCGAGTATTCACACGAAAGGAACGCATATTCAACTACAGGATCTCCTGGGCAAGACGCATCGTCGAAAACGCATTTGGCATACTATCAACCAGGTTCCAGTACCTCATCAGCCCTCTAGTTCAACGCAAGCAGGGGAGTCTCGAAGCGGTTGTGATGTGCTGCACGATGCTCCACAATCTCCTTCGTATGAGATGTCCAGGGCCGCTTGAAGGAGCTGACCAGGAACATGCCAATGGAACTGTGATAGACTGGGAGTGACGAGAGCGGAACCGGCAGCTTGGTGGACTTGATGGCCTGAACAGGGTGGTAACACCAGCAAAGAAGCAAAGTGGGTTCGCACATACCTGACCGACTACCTGAGTAGTGAAGTTGGACCAACGGACTGGCAGGATCAAGTCCGCTGAACAACAAGAGCACTGGCACTCCTAAAAACACCGGCCCTTTTCAGGGCCACCAAATCATTCACAAAGAGGAATTCTGTGTTAGCGTTTTGCGTATTTAAAAAAATAAATTAAAAAAAAATTATAAATAAAAATAAAATAATAAAATAAATATGACGAAGGAGTACCCCCAAAAAATGCCAAAATAATGAAACCACAAATAAAATAAAATAACAAATAAAACTGTGAGAGCCCAATCCTTGTAATCTATAATGAACCTCTCTTCTTCTTCAAATAAAATAAAGTAAAACTTCTTTCTTCTCTAAAGCTTTTCTGTTAATTTTCTCTTTTTTGATAAAGAGCCCACTCCTTGCAGTCTCCTTGGGCTCTTTAGAAAAAAATGGAAAATTAACAGAGAAATGCTTTAACCCTTTACCTAACATGAAAAGCAGACGACACTTGCAAAAAAAATTCTTGAATAACTAAATTTTTTTATTTTTTGTCTCAAAAACATAGGTTATGACCCTTCGTTGGAACGAGCTCGACGAGACAAAAATGAAAATATTTTGAAAATTAATTGGAGATTTTTGAGAGTAGCGCTGGCTGGTTTTGGCCGTTACGTTGGGTAAAGGGTTAGAGGAGAAAGAAGTTTTACTTTATTTTATTTGAATAAAAGGAGAGTTTATTTATAGCTTACAAGGAGGGGGCCCTGTATAAAAAAGGAACTATTTACTTTAAAAAGTAAGACATGTATTTGAGCCTTCAGAGGGAACTTTTATATTTTTATTTTGTTTTATTTTATTTATTTATTTATGTTTGGTTTTTTTTGCCTTCATTGACTGCGACTGTGTGGATGTAGCCCGTGTGGAGTCCTCTGCCTCCGAGTCGTCATTGTCTGCAACTACTCTCCTCCTTGCTGCCACCAGGTCAGCATTCGCTGTGTGTGGCCTCACTCGGCTGTGCTCATCAAAGAATGCCCAGTCGTTGATCAGCTTCGCTCGATGGTCGGTCAGCACAACCGCCCCACTACCACTCTTCTTTTGGTCGGCCTGTTCATTCGACGCCTTCCGGTATTGAGTCCGCTGAGACCGATACCACTTCTCGGCGTGTCCTTTCTGCCCATCGAAGTACATTTCATCCTGCTCTGCCCAGAAATGTGTTTTTCTTATTGGCGTTCTTGAAGTCAGGCCGCTCCTTTATATACAGAAACTCTGCATCCCGGATCAGGTGTCTCAGTGCCTCGGCATCTTCCTCACTAATCTCATCACCCACAAGCACCTTAGGTTTGTACTCCCGCTTGCTGGGAGTCTTCTTGGCAGGAGTACTCTTTGCTGGAGTGCTGGTGGCAGCCGTTGTCTTTCTGGGAAGCTTCTCAGGCGTTGTCCCGACAATATCACTGTCAATAGGCTGTGGTGGTGGTGATGGTGGTGTGCCTGGTGGCTCACTTCGGTGCTTTCGGGAAGCAGGCGGCATTCCTTCCCCCCTACAGTCAGCTGGCCCTTTTCGTGGTGGGTGGACCTCTGCTTGTGTCTCGAAGGTGGTGGCGGTTGACACTGTCTCAACACGGATGGCAGTAGAAGTAGCAGTAGCAGGCTCAGGCTCTTGTGTTGTCTTCTTTGCCCTCTTCCTGGCGACTTGAGTTGGCTTCTTGGGTGGTGGTGGCATTGGATTCTTCTTGGTTGTAGTCTTGGTCTTTGCCATGATTACAGCAGGTGATGCTCTCTTCAAATGCCAGTTTACAACTGATCACACTGGATTTGCAGGCCTCCTGTTATTTGATCCAGTTCCCGCCAAAACTTATTTGCAGTCGCAAAGGATCGCACGTGACACTTCAGTGAGTCTGCAGTCAATTGCAAGACAACAGCAAATTACTCGCAAAGAGTAAATCCAGATCAAAGGATGGGACAGGAAATTGTCTGCGATTGCTTCGCGATCCAATCGCAAAAGATCGCGAAGGAATCGCCCGCTGTCTGAATACAGTTTTAAGGCATGACCAGAAGGCAGTCATTCCAGACGCGTAGCCAAGGGAGATGCAACAGGTGCGAACACATCTCCCCACAAAATTGGAATTCCACTCGAGGGACTATCTCCCATTTGTGATTTGGGAATTTTGATAAAAAGGGGCCACGTCACTTACCGCAATACATCGTACTCTATGTGGCTTAAGCCTCTGTTACATCTTTACGATTTTTTGTAGGAATGTCCAAGAAATGCCACGAATTCAAATTTCCACGATTGACAGCGATTTTTGTAAAAAAATCGCCCTGAATTGGCTTCTCTCACGACTTTACACAACCTTAACACGACCTTCATACGAACTTGTACGGTCCATCATGCCTGTGGTAAGAATCTACTATGATTTTTCAAGTCGATTCAATACGAGTCGATACGAACTTGTACGGTGCTCGCAGGACACCGGTACGAACTAGTAAGATGATGGAAGACCTTGCAAGAATCCTCGACAGTCAGAACAGAGTGATTTCAGAGCCGCTGATTGCCGGGGTTTAGATCATATTTGTCGGGAATCGTGATGAAACGTGTGGGTTCTAGGAACTTCCTATTGTATCCCCCTGGATCTTACAGGAATCGTATCAAATTTGTCCAGAGTCTTGACAACTTCGTAGAGATTCTTAGTGTGGCCGTACTAGTTCTTACTGGTATCGCGATAAATCTTGGTACGTCGTACTATAATCTTGAGAAAGTCGTACGGGGTCTTGGTGGAGTCGTACGAAGTAGATCTTAACCCTTCATCCAACGCAGACGATATCAAAATTTATTATTTTAAATACCATTTTTTAATTTTTTAAAAAACATTTCAACAGAACAATATCATGTGACCCCTCTTTGGAACAAGCTCGTTCCAAAGAGGGGTCACATGATATGGTTTCGTTGAAATTTTTCGAAAAATAATATTTTTTCAGCTGCTGAATTTGCATATTACGCGGGCGGATGCGGGCGATTCGTTGGGTAAAGGGTTAATAGATCTTACTAGTTCTTAGTGAATCTTGACGTTACTATACTGGCCAAGAGCGTACGAATACTCACGAACACTCAAGAATACCCAAGAATACCCCATACGGTTTAGTACGGTCTAGTACGACAGCGGTATGACGCGGTACGGAATTGAAAATCGCACGATGGGGTACAAAAGTTTTAAACAGATTAAAACTTTCGTACGCGTATGCCGACCAACCAAGAATACTCAAGAATGATCACGAAGTAGTACGAATTTCAGTACGGATATCCAGGATTGTCCACGATTTTTTATGTCGTAGAAGATCGTGTAAAAAAATCGCAAAGATTTAGTCACAAAGAGTACGATTTATCAAGATAAGTTGCTTGAAAACATAAATGATCTTGTTTTTGTATAGTTTCTTGGAAAAACCAAGGCACCACTTCGATACTTTTTTGTAGCCTCGGCTATAAAAAGAGTATCAAAGTGCCTAAGCATTTAAAAAAAATTAGCTGCATAGCCCTGGTGGTACTGGTCTTATATGTTGCATCGAGCTAATCGATGTTTAATTTCTACCAGAGTCACATATCAGAATTAGGCAATATACACACAGAACGACACACGCATGTGAATGGGTTAATCGATATGGCACAAGTGCCAGCGCGGAAAGATAAAACGAGAGGCCACAGGCCTCGAGTTTTATCCTTCCGCGAGCACAAGTGCCATATCGATTAACCCATTCACACGCGTGTGTTGTTTTGTGTTTATTACATGCCTTCCCGTCTATAAAAACAATTATTAGAAGGGCACTCAGCAATTCATTTGATAACTATCAACGAAAACAGCCAAATTTGCAAGGGGAACCTGTGTTACTATTTCATCCGCTGAGTTCCAATGTGTTCTATGTGCCTACTGGCACATAGAACAGATTGGAACTCAGGGGACGATTTTTAGCTATCCCTGGAACTCAAGGGACGATTTTTAGCTATCTCTGGAACTCAGGGGACGATTTTTAGCTATCCCTGGAACTCAGGGGACGATTTTTAGCTATCCCTGGAACTCAAGGGATGATTTTTAGCTATCCCTGGAACTCAGGGGACGATTTTTAGCTATCCCTGAAACTCAGGGGACGATTTTTAGCTATCTCTGGAACTCAGGGGACGATTTTTAGCTATCCCTGGAACTCAGGGGACGATTTTTAGCTATCCCTGGAACTCAAGGGACGATTTTTAGCTATCCCTGGAACTCAGGGGACGATTTTTAGCTATCCCTGGAACTCAGGGGATGATTTTTAGCTATCCCTGGAACTCAGGGGACGATTTTTAGCTATCACTAGCGATTCAAACTGCAATTGCGGTGAATGATTTGTAGAAATTTTCAGCGAAATTTCGCTTCTATTTTAAAATAGTCCGTCAATGATTTCCGTTCCGCACATATGTGCGGAACAGATTTTAGTTTTCCGCATGTTTTAGTGTTGCTGTAGATGGAGATTTCAAAGAGCAGGCATGTAATAAATATATATGTGTGTGTAGAAATATTTGGAGAATAAAATATGCCCCTTAACTTCAGTGATCTACTGTGTATATATTTTTTCATACAATAGTGCAAAAGTGCCTATATTTTACATCCTAAACTTTCACATAATATTTTCCCAGATGCTACCACTGAGTATCATTTGAAACTAATTTTTCAAAATTTTCGGTGATCGTCGATCGCCACTTAGCGCCCCCCCCCCCCCCCCCCAAAAAAAAAAATCCTGGCTATGCGCAAGCCAGAAAATAAGCAATCTGTCATTTGCAGAATGAGGTTCCCAAAGGGCGAATTAGCTGATGCTATCCTATACAGTGGGTAAATTTATCCTCTGGGTACCTCTTTCTGTTTGGGTTTGAGACCCTGATTCAGACCGAGGTTCACAGAGGGTAAATGTAGTGATGCTGTGCAGGGTATCATCACCAAATTCACCCTCTGGGGATCTCATTTGGCAGAGGACAGTCTGCTTTTTCTGGCTTGGCTACACGCCTGCATTTCCCATAATGTACAATTTTGCAATTTTGTTGCTAGCTCTTATTTGTATTTGTATAGTGTGAAACAGAATGAAATGAATTTAATTGTATTGAAATACCAAGTCAGCTATGCTACCCCCCCCCCCCCCCCCCCCCCCCCCCCGCCTCCCATCAGATCCGATGTGATTCTCTCGGAATTCGATTGGATTCAATCTCCTTTGCCAGATTCAGTCGGAAATTGGATTCGATCCGAAGTTTGAGATTTGCAATGCCCTCGCTCAGTCTTGTACTAATTTACATAAAAGTTCTTGTTGAGATTTAGGAAAGTATCTCAGCTCTATTTTAGTTTTAAACTTACTTTTCCCAGTCTGGCAAATATATAGCTGTTTGCCCATGCAATCAAATGATTTCCATTTTTTAGTATTCGAATAAATGTTGATGCAATATTGTTTATCGGTAGCATTGATTGGTTCATTCGTATCCCAGTTCACGTAGTCCATAGGAGTTCCATCGATCCATTCAAATCCACCTGAATCAAAAAAACAATGCAACGAAACTGAAACGAAGCATCAATGATTTAATTCGGGATCTGTGAGGACACCAGGCCTGGATATAAAGGGCTTATGTCGTAAACCCGTTGGTAGGTTACGCAAAACAAATCACGGTAACAACCCATAGGGAAAGGGTGTTGTGATGCTTCTTCGCAGTCTCTATTTTTACTTTGCCAGCCATGTTGTTTTACATCTTAACGGGATTTCCACCAGAATAAATGTCGACAACTAACGCGAGATCTGGCCGAAGCGAGATCAAACGTTATTTGTTATTTATTCTGGCGAAAATTCTTTTAAGATGGAAAACGTGCAAGATTAGCAATTTATTAAAGTTATGTTGTACTACTTTGTCGTAACATGTAGTTCATTCTTGTATTGTACAATTCACGTAACCCACACGTAACCTAAGCGGTCGTTCGAGTGTTATTTTCCGGTTCTGGAACACCCCGCTCACCCATTAATATTTCCAGTCGAAATATTTTCGTCTGGATTGGGGTCTCAGTTTCCAGGCTATATTTGATAGAGTACGTGGAGAGTGTATTATCACTAAATCGCACGCAGAGTGGAGATTCCATCCAAGCAATAATTGCAAATTTGTTGCAAAGCATAACCAGCAAAAGCAAAGTTTCAGCCAATGGACCTCCGGGTTAAACCCGGAGGTCCATTGGCTGAAACATTGCTTGTGTTTTTTGTCGATATGTACAAAATTTGAAAGTTATAGCTTGGGTGATATTTCCACTCTGCGGGTGATTTAGTTACAATCCACTCTCCACGTACTGTACCTGGAAACATGTCAAACACACGGTCGGTTATACTGATGAAGGTTTGTAGTACTTGAATGGGTGTATGCATTACTTCATACAAAAGTCGAGATTATATTTATCAATTGAATGTCAGGAATATTATTTTACTGCGATTGAACATTCTTCACCCCTGCATAACATTTCGACATTCTGAGACAAAAGATAATGTGATATTTAACCCTTCGTCCCCATGCAGGCACAAACGGCCCCTGTTTTCGCTGCTTTGAAACAGTTGCCCCTACTGTCTTGTTCATTGAGAACTCAACCGGAAGGCTGCATTTATTTTCATAATGGTTTTGTCTGTAGATGCAACCGACAATGTGGTATAACCTCCATTAAGACATCTGTAGCTGTGTACATGGATGTAAGGTAGTAATGAATATAGTTATCTAACAAGGAGCCAATACTATAAAACTTTTACAATTGTATTTTCTAGAAATGTATTTTCTACCAATTAATAAAACTAACTAAAATAAATTCTTAGCTTTTTAAAAGATATGTCCATTTGCCAACTGACAAATTGCTACATCTTTGAAAATGCTGATGGTCCATTTAAACCCATTTAAAGGCGTAACTAGAAAATACTATTCTAGAGAATACAATTGTAAAAGTTTTATAGTATTAACCCAAGAATGTATTTTCCCAAATCCAAATACAAATCTGTCCTGAGAGTAGCAATCGCACGTGCGATAATTCAGAAACAGAACGTTTTTTTCTATTTTAAAATATTTACACATGAAGAATCAACCGTCTTTGGGCATATATCGTCGAGTCCATTGGGACAACGGTGACGTAAAGATTTTTGATAGTAATTAAATGACAAATAGATCACCAACTCAACAAAATAAATTTGACTAGACCATTTGGCCATTACGATATTTTATATAGGCCTACCATGCATTAAACCTGAAAACTAAACCAAAGATGCACACAGCTGAAACTCTACTACAGTTAAAATTAGAAGTCAAGTCTGTGAACTGTGCGCTTATCTAGGCTTAATCGCGCATAGGAAATGCGCGCAATTGTCATATCGAATGGCATCCAAAGCACGGAAGGTTCTCCTGGTTACTCATAACAAACACAGGCAATATTTCTGCCAATGGACCTCCGGGTTACCCGGAGGTCCATTGGCTGAAACATTGCTTGTGCACAGGCCATATGTACAGAATTTGATAGACTTACTATGGTCCTAACGCGCAGATCGACGTGCTATCTATGCGCATTTCATGACAGGACTTCTAGTTTTAACTGTATAAACGGGGTTATAGTATCCATAGAATAACGAATGGAGCATACACAGTACAGAAACGCATTACCCTTATTATTATGACATTATTATCTTCATTCATAAAAAAATCAACTCACAGACTCCAAATAATTGTCAAAATATACGGGGATAAATCAAGAAAGGGAGGAATATTGTAAGATAAATTGTTTATTACCACAGTGTGGGTTTTGCGAGATGGTGTATTGAAGTCTCGAAACTCGTCTTTGTGTCATACATCGACTTGTCCAAACGGTCTCGACGATATATGCCCAGGGACGAATTCTCGACTTCAATACAGCATCTAACAAACCCACACTGTGGTAAGACCCTTATGTATTGAGGGTAGCAACCACACGTGCGATCATTCGATGTAGAAAGAGAATGTTTTTAACTGCACTATTATTACACATGTTGAGGTCACCATTTTTGATAACAATTAAATGATAAATAAATCATCAGCTCAACGAAATATATTTGATAACATCTTTCTTTTCAATGATGATATCTTTAGATACCATGCGTTAAACATGAAAAGTAAAACGAAACAAGCCAAGACCAATACCTGGTCTGGACCTGCATCGCTGCATGCAATTGAGTCGGCAAACAGGAAGTGGCTGTACGGAATATCTGAAAATTGCATACACGATACAACTGATCATTATCAGGCTCCAGATGAAATATAAAATCAATCCCTTGCATAGAAGCCGAGAAAAGTTTGACGAAACATTTCAATGTTCAGTGGGTATAGTAAAATTTCAAAGTATCGGCAAAAAGAAAGTGGCTGCACGGCAGATCTGGAAATTGCTTACACGATACAACTCATCATTATGAAGCAGCAGACCAAATATAAAATCATTCCCTTTCATAGAAGCCAAGGAAACTTTGATGGAAAAAGTGTTTCGGATGGACTGACGGACGGAGTCGAGCGGTTACTAGACCTGCTCTGCCACTGGAGACACAGGTAAAAATACAGAACTGGAACACTGCTTTAAACTTTAGTGGTTATTGTACCAGTAGAACAATGAATTGGGATTACATCATGCGTAGCACAAGAACGTAATACCTTGATGTCATGATCTTCATTCATAAAAGATCAATTCTTAGACTCTGAATGACTGTCAAAACAGGAGCAGTTAAAAACTGTACCCAGACCCTTCACCATGAGAATAAGTTAAGAAAATATTAAAACAAGGTTGCATATGTAACATTTATTTTTTTTTATAATAGCCGCATTATATTTTTAAACGCAAAAACTCAATTCAATTCAAAATCAGCTGATCGAATACAGTGTATTTCGTTGAAATTGAATGATTTTGAGAATGACTGTCAACGTGACTGGATTTCTTGGAGAATGCTAAACCACCTATAGCAACAGTGGTTGTGCATTTAATAAATAGGTCGATATTGAAATGAAGAGTTGTGGGTTTCTTCTGGGGAGGGGTGATAGCGTAAGAGAAAATGGTTAGCAGCACCCTGCCGGTTTCTGAGCATCTCAACTAGCCAGGGGAAAGTATGTTAAATTCAATTATCAATCTGAGATAATGCAACATGAAAACTTCTTCTTCGGTCCTTTTCGGTATCATTTTCGGGGAATCTCGATTCGAGAGGGAGACATTGCCGAAAATGTCACACGGGAATATTACCCGCGAAGGGAATATTGAAGGATATCAAATCAAATTGAATGGCAGTTTACTATAAGCTTTTACACAGTGGGATAATAAATAGACAGAACGCGATGTGTGTTTGAATCTGTGGGTGTTTTACATAACTCGTTGGAATGGTGTAATCGTATTTCGCTCGACTGCTCGAGCGAAATACGACTACGCCATTCCAACGAGTT
This sequence comes from Pictodentalium vernedei, assembly GCA_031216915.1. Classification (NCBI taxonomy): domain Eukaryota; kingdom Metazoa; phylum Mollusca; class Scaphopoda; order Dentaliida; family Dentaliidae; genus Pictodentalium; species Pictodentalium vernedei. The sequence goes on from CM062289.1 coordinate 57,792,837, forward strand.
ATGTATGTTTATTACAAACCCCGTACATACACTGAAATAAACATTTTTTAATCCCGATGATTAAACCCAAATGTGAAGAGTCTGCTATTTTTGTTTGAAGTGCTACTGATCAAATAGATCAATAAAAAATCAAAACAACCTTTTGGGTACAAGTCTAAATAACATTCGCTATCTTTTCTCTTGGGCTTGTTTCGGCAGGTGTCCATTCACGCCTACCATTTGGTGGCTATTACTGATAGTAAAATTATACAAATTTGGGAGGATTTGCAAAACAGCTGGAAGAAACTTTTAATAAAAGAAGTTCGAAGCATATGAGGATGTCTGAAGATTTACCGAAATAAAGTTGACCAATTTAGATATAACAGAATCCGAATCAACATGGACACGGAACCCGTTTAATATTGTGGATGGAAATTATCGTTTTTTTTTAAATATTAACTCACGTTTTGTTAACTTATTTTTCTGTGAACCGACTTTATTTTGCTTTGGATGTTTTCATTTCACACATCGCAACAGACGATCGATAATTTTATAACGAAATTTGGAAACTCTTTAAAGCATAACTAATGACTCGACGGGAAAGGAACAAGTCGAAACGGTGCGAGAAAAAAGTTCTGGTGTTCAACCGATGATCGGAATCGGCCACCACAATCGGCCGGTTATGGGCAATCGGATGACAACGGCAACGACTCCTGGAACATCGGTTCAACCGATTGTTGCCAAGCAATTTCTGATTTTTCTGAATCGCATTTTATTATCTTCTGCAATTGTTCAATTGTTAATGTAAAATGATGTTGATGATACCATTCAATAAAGTTGAGATACAACCACAGTGTGTATTTCTAATCTCTCTAGACGCCCCTTTACGGGATATACGTGTTAAACGAATGTAAAGTTTACAACTGAGCACACTTGAAGCAATCGCCAGTCCATACCGGAAAAGTGAAGGATGCACTCCATTGACTCAGGTCACAGTAAAATTACCAGTCGCGCGCACTTGGGCGGTAAACATGGCTCTGAGAGCCACGTTTACCGCCCAAGTGTGCGCGACTGGTAATTTTACTGGGACCCCAATCAACGAAGTTTAACACTTTGAAAAATGTTCAGTTTAATGTAGTTCTTTTGAGCCTCGACTTGTCTTGTAGTGCACGGTATTACAATCGGAATCGGCATCAGAATGGGCCGATTGTGGGCTCAAATAACCGGTAATCGGTCAGCGACCATTTTTGGTAATCGGTTGGACACTAAAAAGTTCCGGCTTGTATATCACCAGTTGAATACAGAAACATTTGTGTCATAGTGGCGATTCGGGGGGCTTAAAGTTTAATGGATGGGTAATAAAAACTTATGTATAACACAGTTTGAAAGGGATTAAATCTATAACAGACCTGTACGGCTTCTTGTTACTCCGATCCATATATAGAATATTATCATCCACGGATGTTTGGCAAGTAAACTGGTTTTCACCAAGGAAAAAATAAAATTTGAATCATCGGCAGAATGTATACTGGCCAAATTCATCCCCATTTGTTGACAGTCGTGGTAAGCATCGGACCAGGAATTATGTTTCTCGGTGGAGAAGACATAACAATTATCTCCATGCATTTTCATCTTTCTGCTTGGACAGTATCCTGGTGGTGCCGGAGTCGTTTTTGGCGGAGGAACTGTAACAGAATTTGAAATTATTCTATTATTATTACCACTTTTGCGGGCGTTCCTAGCACATTAACGACGTTTTACCGGGGGTTGAAACCTCGTAATGCTCAACAAGCACAAGTCGTGTAACGTGTTGGGCCGTTATTGACTATAACAGCCCAACACGTCAATAACAGCCCGACACGTTTAAATATAGACAATGACGTCACATCTCTCAGCCGATCAACAATATTTTCCCAGATTTCCATTTGGATGGAAATTCAATTCGGATTTTTTTAATTTGTAAACACAATTAACACATTTGTTTCAAGTGTTTCCCTTTGTGTCACGGATAGATAATGTATCAAATATAGGAAGCGATACACACAAAGTAAGTGATGACATCTTTGATGAATAAACTCTTTGCCTATAGTTCGCATTTCGAAGATATATTTCATCATCTAACTTTCCAAATTTCGCCGTAGACTGATCAGACGATAGTCATGCTACCCGGTTTGTTTGTCAACAAATCAGACGATAGTGTCGCTGTTTTTTTTAATTCTAAAACGTCAAACTTCATTTATTTATCTTATTTCCCATATAATTTAATCGTAATGTACCCGATGTACGAAAGTGGCAATAATAGAAATAACATGACTTTGTCGGGCATTACAGTGCATCAACGGCTCAACAGAAATGGTTAACAGCCCTTGAGCTTATTAGCGGCCCTCGACTTCGTCGCGGGCCGCTAATAAACTCTTGGGCTGTTGACCATTTCTGTTGAGCCGTTAATACACTGTAAAGCCCTTCAAAATCATGTTATTGTTATATTGAACCATTACAGTACAGTCGCCATGGACTGGTCATAATCCACGAGTGGGCAGTGATGTCAACGCATGTGTTATACACCTGGTAATAAAAATGATCATCAGTAAAATTTTAATCAATGAAGGACTGGGTTGTACCCCAATTTTGGAGTTTCAGAGGGCCCACTAAGGAGGCTCACTAAAGGGGCCAACCGGGAATTTTCCCGATAGACCATATGGCCAGTCCGCCTCTGGAGTGGTGTATTTATGGACCAGTAGTTTGTGGACTAATGCGCCTCGGTATCGAGGATAGTACTATTACTAATATTGATACTACTGTGTTAGTAATGCTGACATAACTATTGTTTATTCCTACCACTCCAATCATCTCTATGGTGACAGCATGTCTCTGCTTCAGTGGCTTGTGTCTTGCTGTCATTTCATTGGGACTACTGACGGTTAGCTCTTCTACGGGTTGTCCCTATCACTTCTGTCAACAATACTGCGAGATTGCAACTGTACTCTAGGACGTGGCTAGAGGTTTCCGATTGGGGGGGGGGGGGGTAGGGTTTTGAATTTCCAACTAGGGGGCGGACAGGGAGGGGGAAACCCCCTTGCCGGTCCCTCCACCTAGTTGGAAATTCACTACCGAGAAACATTTTGAAAATGAAGCCCTGAAAGGGGGCATAAAATTGATTCTAGTAGTTGGAAATTCCAACTATCCAGCCAACACATTTATATAATAGAATTATCAGGTTATTATTATTTAGTATTATTTTGGAATTGAATATGTGCTAAACAAATGCTCAATCTGAGAACTTTGAGCAATTCACACTGTCCTAACGTTAAATCAGATCTTAGGCAAGAATGATCAGTTTTAGAGTTTCATCATTTTGTAACCGTGAATGATGGAATTAACTCAGGATAACGATTTTACATGATGTGATTTTCTTGAAGTGCACTTTGAGGATTTTTTTATTACGATAAGGAAACGTACTATAGAAATCTCGATTGACATCATGCACACTTAGATGCTGCATACACTGTAATTGTAAACAGTTGGAATTTTTGCTGATTTGAAACCGAGTTGTAATATTGGGAAGTAAAGGAGACATCAGCATCACCAAATAAGCTCTAAAATCCGGATAGATGGAATTTCCAACTTCTTATTTAATGAATGACACGCCCTCCGATTTTCCAACAATAGGAAATTTTGGCCAGGACTGAGGGGATGACATCCTACCCCCACCCCGCCCCCTGTCGCCAAGTCCCTGACTGTACTATGACCACTACCTTTAGCTTCTGCCATTACCGTTTCTTTTCACTGTACTTTTAGTTGCTACCGCTACTGGTCCTAGTTTGTACCACTATCAGCCTATGTACAGTTAGTTATCTGCCCAGAATGAGACGTGTCAGTTCGTCCTTCATTAAATCAGTTAATGTGGACTGCGGGAAAAACTCCAAGTGAGGTCTTACGAAACACACATCATACTCTCATCTTGGCACTGGAAGCCCTTGTTTTGTGGTGTTTTTTATTGTTTTTGTTGTTGTTTTTTTCTGTCCGACTCGATATAGCCACAGATGCTGAAAGGGACTTTCAATTACAAAAATATAAATAACAGTTTGGAATTATTTTAAATAAACAGCAACCAAATCATGAACAAAACCCCAAACATTTCTGGAACTATCTGATGACACCCCATTCAGAAATATATCGAATTCTCGTGGAACGCGTGACCATCATTCATTAGCCTTGATATCAATCAGTTAGTGCCTGACAGGTAGGCGATAAACGTACCTGTATTGATTTTACATATTACTGGAAATTTCAGGTAACATATCGTGTCATTCCATGTTCCATCCTTCATCATAACCACACAACCTTCCAGAGTCTGGACACTCGGCTCGTCATCACCCCAGTAAGTAAATTGTACAGGCCAACCATCTGACCAGCCATATAAACCAATCATCTACAACAAAGGTTAATTTAGCATTACTAGAGATGCGCGGTATTGGAATTTTTAGTTCGGTATCGATTTCGGTATTTTTAGGAAGATATACCGGTATCGGTTCGGTGTTCGGTATCTGACTTGACTGAGATTTGGTGATAGTACCAAAGGAGAATTCACACCAGAAAAATACAGTCTAAGGTGTTCTTGTATCATTCTATGACAGCGTTACAAATGTCACTGCCATTGAGCTCAACGGTTTAATAGTTTAATTTATTTATTTATTTATTTATGTTTTAAGGTCACATACTTATGCACAATGGCTAATCGTGACCGTGACAGTATTACAGGTGGAGGAGGACGGAGTACTCGGAGAGAACCACCGAGCATCGACGAGCAACTGTTAGCTCCTCAACATTCTAACTCTGTTCAAGCTCCACTCAAGCAGGGCTACAGCGGTTGAAGACATGCGCACCATCGACGTGCAATACGCCTTGGTACACTACGTCATCGTGCCACATGTATGCTACCGGGATCAAGTGCCTTGCCCAAGGACACAACATGGATCGTCCCGGACGGGGATCGAACTCGGAACCTCCAGCATAGAAGTCCAACAGTCTATCACTGAGCCACCTCGCTCCTGAGCTCAGCAGTTGCATTCTTTCATTTTGTTCCGAACACGCCTTAACCTTTAAATGCCGATTTCTGCCTTTCACGCATTTACATCTTGGAGCATGTGCCTTTAAAATGCCATCATTAAGAGGTTCTGCAGACAATAGATAAACTCCTGGAGTGATTTCTAGTCAAGTGATTTGATTAGAAACCATTGCTAACAAACTGGACATGTACAATTTGTAGTCTAGTGCGAATTCAAGATAATTACCCAGGTCCATAAAGGTTAACAAAACTGAAAAGAAAATCAGTCATTTATTTCATGAAAATGAACACTTTAACTGCTATGCAGCAGCAAAACGGCCTTATAAATATTGAAAGTAGAAAAAAAAGAAACTCAGACAGTTTCGGTATTCAATGATTGGTTCGGTTCGGTTTTTCGGTATTCCCATGACATCGGTATCGGTTTGGGCTTTCGGTATATTGCACCTCTACTTATTACCTGTGCACACCTAATTTTTCGTCTTAATAATAATTAAACTTTTTAAAAACAGAACTGGTGCCAGGAAATAGTAGCAAATGTCTTTTTTCGAATCTCTATATGTTACTAAAATATGCGTAGCTTATCATGATGTGATTTTTATACATGGATACATTTTGGCGTCACATAGCGGTACATGATCAGCGCAACGTAGGTTGTCATGGTAACGTAAATGAGCTCGCTTTCGTGATGTCAAAGCCATAAACGTGGTGTCAGAGTTCATGCATAGTATGTGTTATCAAGATGACATATGCTTCTGTTGTCAATTTTGGTCATCCAGGGTAACACGTGATTGGTGTGGAAACGAATTTATGCGAGTAGAACGGATGTGTGTGGAAGCCATGGGAATGCCCCTGGGAATTTCTGAAAACATTTTACTAATGGTGTAATGGCAGAATGGGGCGCTCTGTGGGTTTGCTCACATGTTCAGAAGTAACCCCGGGAGATATTTCCTCTTAGGACAGAAGCAGTAGTATATGCTGTTGCTATTTTCGGCTTTTTCTCCTGTTCAAAATTTGTTCGTCTACACCTCACCTGTTCTCGCTGTAAGTTAGGTCAAGGGCAGCGGAGCAGGGGTACAGGGGGCACGTACCCCCCCCCCCCACCCCGTGCCGTTTCACAGGGACAAAAGTGTACTTACTCAGCGCGCTATTACTTCAAAGTAGTGCATAATACAGCCACAGGACTTCTAGTTTCAACTGAAGAAATTATCAGTGCAGTGAAGTTTTCTAGTATGACGTATTGCATCGATTTGAGGACATTCAGCCAAGCAGTATCGCAAGAGCGGGCGTAGCCGACGAGTACGAGACTGCTTGGAGAAAGTTCTCAAAGACGTGATACAGCACATAAAAAATATTTCGTGTTTTTTCTCGGCATTTACATTTTACCAAATGGCCGAGCGCAAGTGCGTATGGTAATACTTAACAAATTAGTTGGGGGGCGGGGGGGGGATTCATGAATTTTGACAATGCGGTTAGGTTTCAGTTGTTGCGCGTTTAGCAGATTGTTCACATCCATGAATATCTCCCACTAAAGTCGTCCCCTGAGTTCCAATGTGTTCTATGTGCCAGTTGGCACATAGAACACATTGGAACTCAGGAGACGAAGTCTTAACTACGGTATTACATACACGGAAGAAGATCGCAGACGAGTAGAAATTGCCTCTGTACGGCCGCCGTGGACTGGTCACTTTCCACGGGTGGGTAATATTTCCACGGACGCAATAAAATTAGATTTCAAACAGTAATAATAGGAATAATCATTAACAGTGTAGTTCTTCATTAATTAAAGGTTTGCTGCTTAAAATTTTTATTACCTGATAAACGCATACATGGAAATCACTGCCAACATGTGGATTATGACCAATCCACGGCAACTGTACTCTATATCTAACCCAGAGGCGGCGGAAGCGCCAAAACAGGGGTGGAGGGGTCACACCTTTCTGGTTACCGCAAGGGTGTAGGATGGATTTTTTTTTTTTTGAGGGGGGGGAGGGGGGTTGTCAATGGTGGTGGGGCTGTTTATTGATGCAAAATACATAAGTGTATATACGCAACCCCACACCCTTGAACCCACTCTATGACACTAACCTCAACGTATTTATTTTGTTTTGTTTTTTACTTAACCCTTAGAACCCTGGTGGTATTATCCATATCAATTCAATGGCAGCAGTTGGAAGAGTTCATATTCATTATTTGTGGGCAGACCAATTAAACGTCCAATATCAGCTTGACTGATGTTATTCCATTCTTCCTACAGTGCAGCGGCGAGTTCCTGGACATTGGTAGGGGGCTGTTGGTGTTGTGTCGTACGCGCCTGTCAAGCATATCCCGGACGTGCTCGGTTGGTGAAAGGTCTTGACTTATGTATTATGTATTGGTATTTAAGGCCACATATTTATGCACAATGGCTAATCATGACCGTGATAGTTTTACGGGTGGAGGAAGCCGGAGTACCCGGAGAGAACCACCGAGCAACGGCGAGCAGCTGTCAGCTCCTCAACATACTAACTCCACACAAGCAGGGTTAGCATTGGTTGAATACAAGTGCACCATCGACGTGCAGTACGCCTTAGTACACAACGCCACCACAGGCAATGGAGATGAAAGGTCTGGTCTTAGTGCTGCCCAAGGCAGTGTAGTGATGTTTTGCTCCTAAGGGGACTCTGTAGCAACAAGGGCCCTGTGTGCTCTTGCATTGTCATCTAAGAAGATGAATCGACGGCCGCAACGTCGTGCAAATGGCACCGCATGAGCTGCTAACATGTTGTCACGGAAGTACTGCCCGGTGACATGCCCTTGGATGACATGTAATGCTGTTCTGCTTGTCATGGTTATGCCTCCCCACACCATAACCGATCCACCACCAAAACGGTCGTGCTGCCTACCGGTTACGTCATGGTATCGTTCGTTACGCCGCCGCCGCCGCCACACTCTGTTTCACCAGTCGTGGAAGTCGATTCATCAGAAAACATGACGATGTTCCATAAACGATTGTCCCAGCGGTGTCGTTCTCCACACCAATTACACCTTGCTGCGATGTGACGTTCAGTCAAACGTGGAATTATTCGAGGTCGTCGAGCGTACAAATTCCAGCTGTGTAGGCGTTTTCGGATAGTCTGACCACTGACTCGCACATCTGTCACTCGGTGCAGCTGCTGTCCAATTGAGACACTTTGATGGCGGTTACGTAATGTTGAGGTTCGGATGAAACGATCCTGGTTAGCAGTTGGCTGCCTTGGACGACCTTACTGACATCTGTCAGCAACATTGGCTGTCTGACAGTAGCGTGGCCACAACCAGCTAATCACCGATTGAGTAACATTGAGAATTTGAGTCTCTGCAGTCTGTCAGTTGCCAGCTTCCAACATGCCAACGGCCCGCAAACGTTCGTCACGTGTCAGTCTTCGCATACCTCAAAGGTTACGGTTCGACCAGAAACTATTGACGAACGAGTTTATACCAAGAAAAGAACGATGAGACCTCCGAAAAAGATCGTCCAGTACAAATGAAAATTTCAAAACGTACCCGACAGACATTAATTCGGCGCTCGTAAGAAAAACCTGCACGAATTTTCGTGGGCCGGTGACATTCATGATCCACACTCAACTTGGTAACATATTGATGTGTCCAGTTACGCGTATCCAATACCATTTTCCGAAAATATCAACAACAATTTGAAGGTCCTCTACTTTTTTTGAATAGTATACTTTAATTTTTGCAATAGAGTTAATTGAGTGAATAGGTTTTTATCTGCAATAACTTGCCTTGCTGTCAGACAATCCTATCCACACTGGTGAAACACTGCTTTGTAATAACTGGAACACAAATGCTTGCTCGAACGCATCCGATATAGACACTACATTACCTCCTTCAGATTTACAGAAACCAGACGAATCTGTCCAAGACCTCGGTGTTTTGTCGAGTTTATAATAACTCGTGCTGTAATACATATAACCTGGATATTGCGGGTCTGGCGTTCGTGGAACTATTGGAATGGACGGATCTACAAAAAAAGATACATACAGATTATCATGATAATGTGCATCTCCTGTGATTGTATCAGATTCGAGGTGGTGTCCAGAATGGGATCTCAAGGAGCCGGCTTTATCATTCTGGACACCACCGAGAATCTGATGCAAATCACAGGACATGCACATTATCATGATAATTCATTTATCTAACAATTCTGTCACATAAATAGATTAAATCTTAACCCTTTACCCAACGTAACGGCAAAAACCGGCCAACGCTATTCTAAACAAGAGGCCCCACGGGGCCTGAGGGCGCTCACCTGATACTGGCCGAGTCATATCACCAAAATAGCAAGGGATTCTGCCTTGTGGTTATTATCAGTTTTTCAACATAAAAGTGTTTTCTCTACTTAGTAACCCAGAGTGTTCATATGTTAGATCCCCATATTGGGTACTCAATAATTTATCTATTTATTTATTGGAATTTAAGGTCACTTTCTAAGGCTACATCATTACAGAGGCATAATTATAATATCAGGTTTGGTCAATCGTTTATGCCTATTACTGCCCACTTTACAGGGCTTTCAACGCAGGAATTGGTTACTGGGCCCAATTTTATCAATAAACCAGAACTTGAACAAATTTCAATTTGCCGCTTCTAAGAAAACTAAAAATCAAATATCAAAAGATTCTGAGAGGAGTATCAGAAAAAAAAGATTTTTTAAGAATATTTCTCATACTGAATTAAGTTATACATTGGGCTCCCATAGGGAACCCAAAAACAAAAGCTTCTGAAGCAGTGGTTTGGGAGAAGAAGATTATTCAACGTTATTCCCATTACCTACAGTGTTAAAAAATGATGACTCGGCACTTTTAGTCCTAGAAAAGAACCTTATGATAAAATTTTTACCATTTTTTTCTTCCGGTCCTAAGGAAGCTTCACACCATATAAAAATTCTCAGTGCCATGTAGTTCTGGAGATATGGGCATTTAAAAAGAAAAAAATTTTTTAGCTCCTGCAGTTCCCGTGGGGGACAGGAAAACAATTTTCGGCATAAATTAGGTACTTATGACCCAATAAGCCCTCATATCAAATTTGGTTCAAATCGACTTTTTGGTTTGGAAAATAAAAATTTTGGTATAATTTGGGCTCCCACAGTGAGCCCAAATATGAACCCAGGTACTTGGCTTTACCAAACTTCACTCTCAGCCCCTAAGAATGCTGTACATCAAATATCAAAACATTTTGACTGGTGGATCTGAAAAAAAAATTTTTTTTAAAGAATATTCCTCATATTGAACTAAGTTATAATTTGGGCTCCCACAGGGAGACCAAATATGAGCCGAAGGACTTGACTTGAACAAACTTGAATCTCACCTCCCTAAGCATACTGTATACCAAATATCAAAAGATTCTGACCGGTGGATGCGAAGAAGAAGATTTTAAAAGAATATACCTCGTATTGCACTAAGTTACAATTTGGGTTCCCAAAGGGAGTCCAAATATGAACTCAGGGACTTGGCTTGAACAAACATCAATCTCACCCCCCTAAGGATGATGCATAGCAAATATCAAAAGATTCTGATTTGTGGATCCGAAGAAGAAGATTTTTAAAATATATCCCTCATATTGCACTAATTTGAACATTTGGGTTCCCATAGGGAACCCAAATATGGACCGAGGAATTTGATTTCTACAAATATGTGAATCAATGTTCCAAAGATGTTATATGTAAAATATGAAAGCTTTTAGAGCAGTGGTTTGGAAGAAAACAATTCTTTATTTTTTTCCCATTGCCTACTGTGTTAAAAAATACTGACTCAGCACTTTTTCAGAGTCCCGAAAAAGTACCCTATGATAAAACCGATAGCAATTTTTTTTTACCAATCCTTTCTGTTGGTCCCAAGAAAGCTTCACACCAAATAAAAATTCTCACTGCCGTGCAGTTTTTGAGATATAGGCGTTTTAATTTTTTTCTATTTTTAGCTCCTGTGGTTCCCACGGGGCTACAGGAAAAAAAATTTCTGCATAAATTAGGTACTTATGACCCAATAAGCCCTCACATAAAATTTGGTTCAAATTGGCCTCTCGGTTTAAAAAATAGAAATTTGGGGTGGGGCCAAAATTTTTGCTCCTCCCATAACATCGCCAAGTATAGACCTACAAACTTCTCTTGAACAAACTTGAGTCTACACCTCAAAAGGAAGCTGCATACCAAATATCAAGTCTCTGCTACTGCTGGTTCTTGAGAAGAAGATTTTTTAAGAATTGGAGCATTTTTGCCCCACCCCTCTGCTCAATATGAGCCGAAACCTAATTTGCCCAAAAATCAAAATGCCGCTATATAACCCCTACTCACATGAAATTTCATTAACATGCGGCCAGTGGTTTGGAAGAAAAAGACCCAAACACCACCTTCACGCCGGACGACGGACGACGGACGCCGGACGACGACGGACGTCGGACGACGGACGAAAAGTGATCAGAAAAGCTCACCCTGACTTTCAGTCAGGTGAGCTAAAAATCTCCAATTAATTTTCATTATGTTTTCATATTTTGTCTCAAAAACACAGTTTAAGACCCTCATTGGAACGAGCTCGCTGAGCTCGTTCCAATGACAGGTCATAACCTATGTTTTTGAGACAAGAAATGAAAAAAATTAGTTATTCAAGTGTCGTCTGCTTTTCATGTTAGGTAAAGGGTTAAATTATTTTTAATCATTTTTGGGACATAATGTTCGGTCGATAACTAACACGCACATAGAATGTATCCATGCGCATGTTATGATAGCCTGTAGCGCTACCGGAAACGAGTCGTCTATATGATACGGAATCAGAATGAGTCATCTAATCGGAACACATTATGTGATACGTACCGTTTCTCATGGTTTCCAGGCCAAAATCTATTTGATTGCTAGATAAAAACGTGGAAATTCAAAACAAGTATGAAGTGATTATACTTTTAAAATCACAATGACATTCATGCTATCGAAGATGCAAGGCCACAGGGCATGAGCGTGGGAATCGTTTCAAACTGGAGGGGATGTGGGGCGGTCAAAAAAGGGCTCCCACGCTCTGATACATATCAGTGGTGACGCATGTGCCTTAACCATTAATGGAACACAGACGATATCAAACTGATTATTTTAAAAATTACTTTTCCAAATTTTTTAAACAATTTCAACAAAACTATATCATGTGACCCTTCATTGGACGAGCTCGACGAGCGTGTTCCAAAGAGGGGTCACATCATGTGGTTTTGTGGAATCTTTTTTTCGTTAGGTAAGGGGCTAATACCATGCCATTAACCCCTTACCTAACAAATCGGGCGCATCCGCATCACGTGCGGATGTGACCGATTCGTTAGATAAGGGGTTAATGGCATGGTATGAAAACATTACAGAAAGCTATGGCTAGGACTAATGCACTTCGAAAGTTGAAAATAGCTCACATTTTTGGCTCTGACGTTTCACCCCGGCGATGACATTTGTTAAACATGCAGCAGAAAATGTGTATTTTTCTCAACTTTAACCCTTTACCTAACATGAAAAGCAGACGACACTTACAAACAAATTCTTGAATAACCAATTTTTTTTTTCATTTTTGGTCTCAAAAACATAGGGTATGACCCCTCATTAGAACGAGCTCGATGAGCTCGTCCCAATGAGGGGTCATGACCTATGTTTTTGAGACCAAAAATGAAAAAGTAAAAATTAATTGGTGATTTTTGTGAATAACGCTGGTCGGTTTTGGCCGTTACGTTAGGTAAAGGGTTAAAGACTGTGGAAAAAAACAAATCATACGGGGAAATCTTTGATAAAATCTTAAGAGTAAAGAGTCTGTTAAACCCCTATCTGCTTCTTCTCAAAACGATTGCAATGAAGGGTAGCTTACTGGTAGCTTTCTGGTATCTACAGTATACCGCATCCCGATTGTCTCGCCCGCTGACGCTATTCTCCCGAACTGTCAATTCCGTCCGCTCGAAGAGAAACAGCCAGAGAAACACTCAGAGACACACTCCGAGCATGACACAAAAAGTCCCACTGAGTGACAGGATGATGTAGTCTACCCGAGTCCTGTAACAGAATTGTGCCAGGGCACAGGAAAAAGCGGGAAAAACTTGCCGCGCCGGCTGCCCGGGACAAACTAGACCTTCCTTGGTACGAACTCTAGTTGTAGACAAGATGGAAACCACGGGCGACAAAGAACTTCCGAGATTTTACACAAGATGCGAGGCTCAACTAGGCACTGAAAACTCTGGGTCCTGCAGCCTTGCAGCTTTACGCAACAGCAACTAGTATGTTTCTGGCATTCTCCTCTGAAAAGCAACCAAAGATGGTAGAAGACCTAGAAAATGACCAATGTATTGTGCAGACTTCGAGCTCAGCGAACCGTGAGCTGTACCACAAGTACGGTATGACAAAGCTCCGCTAACGGCAGCTCAGTAGACCTCCATTATGTCGTATTTGACTATTTCGTCAATTGTTGTGTCGAAAGAATAGTTTATGACGCCTCATTGGAACGATCTCGTCGAGCTCGTTCCAATGAGGGGGATAATATGCTATGCTCTGGAGACTGAAAAATTTAAAAAAGGAGTTCGATATGTTTTTGCAAAAGTCGCTCTCTAGTCGTCTTACGTAAGGGGTTATATATAAGTCCACTTTAGTCGATGAAGTTTAGCTTACTCTCTAACCCACACTCTGGTAGAAGGGAACGTGGCTCTACGGTAGCTCGAAATACAAGGTAAAAAGAACGTTGTCACAGGCATGGGCGGTTGCCTTGTCGACTAATTCTGTCTATATCCTACTTTGGCCTTAGGTAATATCGGTTGAGGCATTAATTCATTGGTTCATGTATTTTGTATTCTCGCATTCCTGCGCGGTGTTCTCGTGGTCGCCGTAGTAGTGCGACAAGTCACTCTCCTCGATGGACATGACGTTGTTACCATTAATCTTCTTGACTGTGGTGTTCTTGGCCACGGCACGCATTACGTTCTAGACCAGGGACCTGTCGGCGTCAGCTAAGGTCTGACTTATGATGGTATCAGGCACAATAACGTCATGAGCGCCCAGTTGCCGTTAATCTTGATTGTGGTTTTCTTGGCCACGGCACGTTTTACGTTCTGGACCATGGTCCTGTCGGTGTCAAACTTATGATGCTATCAGGAACAATAACGTCATGAGCACCCAGTTTGGGGACACACATAAGGAGGTAATGATTTTTATTACACGCCTGTTCTTTGAAATCTCCATCTACAGCAACACTAAACCATGCGGAAAATGAAAATTCGCTCCGCACACATGTGCTGAACGGAAGTCGTTGAGAGGACGATTGATCACCCGAAACTGAACTGATTACGAAATGACTAAATAAAATGTCTAAAATTGAAGGATATGGTGAATTTAATGTGTACGAAAAAAATAGTGAAGAAGAAAAAGAGTCGATATATGAAGGGGGTAATGAATATCCAGAATAGGACTGTCATGATTAATCGATTAATCGATTGTTGATCGGTCACGGAGAAATCGATTAGTATTTTTCGTTGTCGAATAATCGGTAAATTGTATCCCGTTTTAGATGTTGAATAATTAAAAGAAAATTTGATGAAAAAACTATTGTTTCTGAAGGTAAAGAGTTAAGAACATCGATGTTAAAACCCCAAGAAGCCGTTGGAAGCATTTGTCTTCCATGTACATTCATCAAAGCTTTGATGTTCTGAATTTTTGAACCGTCAGTGTAATAATCAAGACCGGTCGGCAGTTGCGTAGTTCGCAACTGCCGACCGGTCTTGATTATTACACTGACGGTTCAAAAGTTCAGAACATCAAAGCTTTGAATGTCCCTAAAAGTTGATCATCTTTGTTGTTTACTTGAGGTAGGTCAGCTGACTTGAACTTCATTTTTATCAACTTCAATAAGAGGGAGAGGGGGTGGGGGTGATCTAGGTACGATTAACCGATTATTTGCGACGATTAATCAATTCTTAAAATGAAAAATCGTGACAGCCCTAATCCAGAAGAAGAAGAAGAAGAAGAGTATGAGTACGCAAATTTGGTTGGCGATAAAAATATGTTCTTTTTGTTAATACTTGTCAAATGAATTGCTGAGTGTCCTTCCAATAACTGTTTTTATAGACGTAAAGGCGAGTAATAAACACCGAATGACATGAGTTGTGTCATCGCAGAAGGATAAAACGAGAGGCCGCAGGCCTCTCGTTTTATCCTTGCGCACTGGCACTGGTGCCATATCGATTAACCCATGCACCCGCGCATGTGGTTCTGTGTATTGGTCTCTACACTGCAAAAAATAAAGGTTCTTTTTAAAACCAAAACTGGTTCTATATTGTCCCTGAGATGGAACCAGTTTAGTTTAAACAGTATTTATTTCAAATCAAATAAATTTACCAAGATTAGTATTCAATTTTAACAGAATAATACATGAACTGAAGTAGATTCAACAGTAAACTTGGAGCTTATTCAACGCAGTCGCCAAACATTTTGAAACAAAGGGAATATAAATACCTGGTATATTGGTTCTATACAGAACCAAAACTTGTTCGATATGCCAACTGTTCATATCTCCTTTGCTTAATAATGATTTGAGACAACCTCGTATAAGCTCTAAACTTACGGCTGAAACTCCCACAATTTATGTTTAATTCTGTTAATATTTAATGTTAATCTTTATAAATTTATTTGATTTGAAATAAATACTATTTAAACAGAACTGGTTCCATCTCAGGGACAAGAGTAGAACCAGTTTTGGTTCTAAAGAGAACCTATATTTTTTGCAGTGTATGGTCGAGGGTTAGTTCAAGATCACAACTGACTGTCGGACACATTTCACACCCGAGAGATGTCCCAGTCTGTGCCATGGGTCTGGCTTGCGTGCGAATTGACTGGAAGTTGCCTATATACGTTTTTGAACCATCCGTCCCAATATTCTGTATATCTGTTTACTATTTGGAATGCATACATGTATTAGAAACTATAAAACAAATTATGAACAGTAAAACAATTTTGTAAAACAAAGAACAATGTTTGACGTTGACTTCGACGTGCATGACCACGGCAACGTCGACCCAGACGTCCGCACACACGATATTAGTGGAATCCTAGCTCTCGGAATGCATGGACTCAGCAGCCGACAGGTAAGGAGTTCCCAACAGAGCTGGTGGCGTGGAAGGGGAACTTATTTGCAGCAAGAGATCTGTAAACAGCTGTTGGTGACAACAGTGCTCTTACACAAACGGAACTTCTGTCTTAGGCCGTGATTGTATGGTCATCTGTCGGCGGCTGCGAGAGAAGGCTTACTCAGCGACCAAACACGTGAACGCCTATTCATTAATGTAACTAAGATTGCTAAAAAGTATAGCGAAGCTGTGTACCTTTCTAACCATATATAACATGTTATGATTAGATTTATTAACAAAATCAAAACACAACTACTTTAAAAACATTTTCGTTAAAAAACAAGAAATGCATATTTTTGGTAAAAATTATGTCAAACTCTGAAAATAAAATTGCTTTTGCTATTTAAAACTACAATCTAGTTTATTGTAACTTATCAACAAAAAATTAGTAGGTAATCTCAACTATAATTATGGTTTGGGAATTTTTCAAAAATATATCGATTTTCAGATTTTTCACTAAGAGGAAGTAACTTTAAGTGGCATTTTCTCCCTTACTGCCAAGATAGGGAAAGTCTACCCTTGTTTTTTCTAACTTCAGATGATACAGTACAGTTGCCTGCCGTAGACTGGTGGTAATCCACGCATCAGCAGTGATATCCACGCAAGCGTTTACCAGGTAATAGTTACATTGTTAATGTAATTCTACGTTTTGGGTCCAAATACTCAATTCCCATTGGTCAGCTGGATGAAAACGTCATGACCAAATGTAATTCATTTTCCAATGAATATATTTGGTCGAACTTTGACCCGCATTTACGATAGAGCACAGTTGACAGAATGTAATTCGGGCGGTGTTTGGGCGGGTTTATAACTTTTAACGCCTCTCGCAGTGATCAGTGATTATAGTTTACTGATATGTTAAATAAATTGTTTTGAACATTCCAAGTTTCGTTGCGAAAGACGGCAATTTGACAAATTTGGGTTAATGCCGAAAACCAGCGCTAAACTCAGAGTTGTGCGCTTTGTCTTTTGTGTGAGGGTGGTTTTTCGCCTTGTTCGTTCGTACATGTTTTATTTCGTCTTTGTGCTTTGTTTTTTGGTAAACAGTAGTTTAAACAGTTACGGAATGTAATTATAAGAATTGAATCCATTTTTATCATCTTTACACGTTCATACTCCAATAAAGATGACAAAAATTGCATTCAATTCTTAAATAAAAAATCACCATCAATAACATTTTAATTATTGAAGCACAATGTTGTACCCGGTGCTTCATTAAATTTTTTAGGATTATTCCTGTAATTAGTGTTTATATCACTGTGTCCGTGGATATACTGCCCACCCCGTGAAAAGTGACCAGTCCAGCCGTTCTGTATATTGAAAGAAAATACCTAGCAATTTTCTCGCCCTCAAGATTAGAGCTGTAGGTTAACCGAAACCGAACCGAGGTTTTTTGGTTTTTTTTACAAACCGAAACCGAAACCGTCGATATCTCGTAATCTAAGGTTTTTCGTTTTTATTAAAATACTCTCTTGCTGCAGAAATTCACAGAATGTAGCCATCCCAGAGTAGTGAGGGTACCCAGACACTGCCATTGGCAGTGTCTGGGTACTCTCACTACTCTGGGATGGCTACATTCTGTGAATTTCCGACATTTCAGCTTAGTTGTGTTCGCAGCTTTCCTCAAGTTGCACGTAGGTGTCAGACCTCGAAAAATGGCCAAGCACAATAAAAGTTCTGTATATTTAGGTAATTGTTATATTGGCCTTCCTGATTCTTCATGTATTATAGCTTATTTCGGGCATTCATTGAGTTTCATTCAATTTCACTGCCATTCAGTTATGATTCCAGACATATAGAATGAGTTTTATTGAATTTTATTTGGCCTCATGAACAAAACGAAAACCGAACCGAACCGAGGTTTTACACAACCTGAAAAACCGAAACCGAACAAAAAACTTAAAAACCTACAGCTCTACTCAAGATACAAACATGATTCACCTCACCCAATGGACTGTTATGTATTTGCCTCTATCAGACAAAGGGCACAGAATATGAGACAACAGATATTGTACATACCTTTGAAAGTTTGACAAATGTATCCTTTTTTATTGTAACATGCATCATCGTTCCATTTTCCTGCATTACTCGAGTTGCCGCTTATTTCTACGCACTGTTCCTATAATAAGTAACAGAAATATAAACTGTTACACCATATAAAGAAGTCAAAGACAGGGCCTGAGGAGCGTTGCAATGATGAGTGATTGGGGAGGGGAATGTGTAAACCTGATTTATACTGACTGTGATGGTCCAAGCAGTGGTGGCGCCATGGGGGGGGGGGGATGGGGGGGGGGGGATGGGGGGTACTTACCCCTCCACTTTTTTCGCCAAACGTAGTAAAAAATACTATCATTTTAATTTTTGTATTGAAAGTTGCGCTGTAATGGTGGGTATGCTTAATTCCATATTCCCAAGTGCACTAAATCAGAGAAGTTTTTAAATTATGTTTGTGTGTGCCCCCCCCACACACACACACACATTAGCTGCAAACAACAAACAAGAGTCGAAGGCCCAAATTGCAACAAGGCATGCCGCGTTCAAACAGTCTGAAACATACCGCTTAAGAGTATTCGAGGAATGCTAGAATCGAGAGCGAGCAACGCATCCATTTGGAATGCAGCCTACTTTCGTTTTCGATTTGAGTGTCGTTTGGTGCGAATTTGCAAATTAAAATACTCTCTTGCTGCAAAAAATCACAGAATGTAGCCATCCCAGAGTAGTGAGGGTACCCAGACACTGCCATTGGCAGTGTTTGGGTACTCTCACTACTCTGGGATGGCTACATTCTGTGAATTTCCGACATTTCAGCTTAGTTGTGTTCGCAGCTTTCCTCAAGTTGCTCGTAGGTGTCAGACCTCAAAAAATGGCCAAGCACAATAAAAGTTCTGTATATTTAGGTAATTATTATACTGGCCTTCCTGATTCTTCATGTTTTATAGCTTATTTCGGGCATTCATTGAGTTTCATTCAATTTCACTGCTATTCAGTTATGATTCCAGACAAAAAGAATGAGTTTTATTGAATTTTATTTGGCGTCATGAACAAACCGAAAACCGAACCGAACTGAGGTTTTACTCAACCTGAAAAACCGAACCCGAAACCGAACAAGAAACTTAAAAACCTACAGCTCTACCACTTCTCCTTCAGGTTCTCATCCCATTTTCCATTGGTATTCTAAGGAGTCGTGTTCTACTAGGAAATATTTGGGGCATTCTACAATGAAGTGTTTCAGTGTCTCCGTTACTCCTAGATTACACATTTGGCACACTCTTTCCTCTCCTTTCCCGATTCTCCCCCTCAACTCCAGTGACTTCGATCTCACTTTAAACAACAAAGATCCCATAAGATCTATCTAGATACTCCTCAAAGGCTGGGGCATCTTATAACTGCCCCCCCCCCCTACCCCCCTAGCAGTGTTCCTAGTCAAAGGGTAAAATATGAAACAACACTTTACAGAATATTTGAAGAACTCAATTTAATGTACACGCCATCTATACTGTATTCTTTTAGACATCGCCAGCCTTATGGCAGCCCCGTCAGTAACACTAAGACAAACAAAAGCTTTACAGTAATTTGTACTCGTCATTTAGTTTGTTTCAGACAAATATTTCAATATACAGGCATGGGTCTGCAAGTTTGAATTATTAAAATAAACACATCAAATAATTATACATTCTTCCATTACATCTCGCTGAGGCAATACAGATGATTCAGTTATGTAATACCAGGGAATATATTTGACTATATTTTCTATTCTTGTCTCGAAAGCACAGCTTATGACGCCTCATTGGAACGAGCTCGCCGAGCTCGTTCCAATGCAGGACTCGATTTAACTGGATTAGCATAGCACTTTGCTCTCCAATTTCTGAATTTTGCTATTCAAGATTTATTAGTTTCAAGTGCTTTTGGATCAACTGCTAATCAATTTTCCAGGGTGAATAGTAAATTGCTATTCAAAATTTTCAGATTAAATCAAGCCCTGCAATGAGGGGGTCATATGCTATGCTCTGGAAGCTAAAATGTTTTAAAAAATAGTTGATTTGCTTTTGCAAGAGTTGTTCTATTGTAGTATTAGTTAAAGGGTTTAACAGGTTAAAAATGTATTATTTTTTCAAAACAAGTTACATCATTCTGATGACCATATAAATAATATGGACTCGTTTTCACAGGGATTCTACTTGTGATGTGACGTTGTAACCTAGTTTAATGAATCGGTCTAACTAATTTTGGAAAAAAATAAGGAACTCGAGGCCGGGTGGGGCGGGGTAGTAGCTCCGGGGCCCGGAAATTTGGGGGCGGGCCTGGTCCAGGATGCTTAGGTCATACCTGGACCCCCAAACGTTCTGACTCCTGGGTCCCCTATCCCCGAGTAAGAACCAGCAAGATAAGTTGCCCGCCGTATTGGAATACTAGTTGCCTACTCTTCAGGTCTAAGACGTATGGTCCGATTATCGTATGCTTCGAATGAAGCCAATTTTTCGCTGAGTGTCCCTTCCAAAGTTAGGACCATTGTAACTTTTTCAACATTTTAGTTCTATATAACAGAACTAGTGGGTCTTTCTATTAACCCTTCACCCATTATTTTTCAAACAATTTCAACAAATCTATATCATGTGACCCTCGTTGGAACGAGCTCGACGAGCTCGTTCCAACGAGGGGTCACATGATATGGTTTTGTGTGACCCCTCGTTGGAACGAGCTCGACGAGCTCGTTCCAACGAGGGGTCACATGATATGGTTTTGTTGAAATTTTTTGAAAAATAATATTTTTTCAACTGCTGAATTTGCATATTACACGGGCGGATGCGGGCGATTCGTTAGGTAAAGGGTTAACGTATTTCAATTGAGAACCACTAGTTCTATAGTTGAGTAAAACTAAATATTAAGAACTGCACTTGGCCAACGGTTGTAATTTTGGACTACTATTTTTGGACGATAACATTATTTAATCAACTTGACGTAATTGAGTTATTACTTCAAGAATTGTGCACTCAAAAGCTATAACTCTAGATCCTTGGATACTCACCGTTTAACTTGAAAATTGGAAACATGCATGCTGCTAAAAAACGTAATTTTCTAACGCCCCCCCCCCCCCCCACCCCCACAACGCTCCATCATCGCTCGTGCCTTCGGCATTCGTAGCAGGTGTCTTTGGCATCTGCATTAGTATTCCAACTCTTTAGAAAGGGGGTCAGTCACAGAATAAACCCTGGGGTCCGAATTTCCTCTCCCCGGTCCTGAAGGAATTCATTGATGTATATAACTTTAGTAAGTGCTCACAACAAGTTTCTATATCATCTAGAATTCTAATTTTTGACCCAACCATTTTCGAAAGGAGCCAACTCATTTGTATAAAACTATTACATAAATTTGGTGAAAACCATCGCAAAATGTGGCATCATACGCGTTGAAGGGGATCCTTTTGATGACGTGAATTTTTTCACCGGAGGTAACCTTAGTTCGAAAGAAAAATCCATTGATATAAACATTTTAAACATGTTTGGCTTGGGGTCTAGATTTTGTCCTGATGTGATAAACGTTTGAATGGATGGAAAAACAATTCATGATAGAGCTGGTGGTTATCGGATGAAGAATGTGGCCTCAAATACATAAAGGATGTGTTTTATGATGTGGCCTAATGACCTAGTTTTGCACCTGTTTCGTAAGATACCAAAAATACATTGATATCAATATTTTGAGCAAATGAGCTAAAACTATATAGAAAATGAAATCTTCTTCTCGTTAACACTTTAAATAAATCAATATTTTCAACGTGCAGCCACAAGGCTGCATGTTGAAAATATTAATTGGTCTATCCCCCCCCCCCCCCCCCCCCCCAAATAATGAATATGGACTCTTTGCAATTGGACTGACAGGGGAGATAATAATGTTTTACTCGGACCTATTGACCTCGTTTTGGGAACACTGTGGCCGAGTGGTTAGAGCACTGACTTTTAAAACGAAAGGTCTACGATTCGATTTTCACCAGCGGCAACTGCGTTGTGTCCTTGGGCAACACATTTAATTCCACTTGCCCCCGTGGGGGCTCGGTGGCACTGACTATTAAGGCGTACTGCACGTCAATAGTGCACTTGTCTCCAACCAATGCTAACCTTATATGTGCGGCGTTGGTACTTTATAGCTGTCTGACATGAGGTGAACCTGGCTGTCGAAAGTGACGTTAAACTTCAATAAATCACTGAATAAATTGAACTCGTTTATTATTCGGTGTAATCCATTCCAAAAATAACCGACACCTCAGTGGTATATATCAGGTCAGTTTGGGGGAAATGAGATGTTTTGTGTTAATTATCTAACGGCGCATTGTATGTGTAATAAAATATTTTTACCCTATCTCCTTTAAAATTGACGAAAGCATTAGACGGCTGATCCTTGTCCCAGTTTGTGTATCCAACAGGAGAATTATCTTGCCATTCATAATATCGAAAGAGACTTAGGTCGTTTAAACCTGTCCAGAAGGACGTGCCTGTGCCTCGAAGTAGAGTTACCAAGAATTCTGCAAAAAAAGATAAATTATTTATTTATTTATTTATTTATTTATTTATTTATTGGGGTTTAACAACACTTTCGTCAGCAAGATCACCTCGTGTCGGAAATAAATAATATTGTCCCTGTATCCCAATAAATTCTGTCTTCTGTTTGGTCAGAATGTCTGGAACAAATAGCCATGGTAAAGGACGCACCCAACATGCAAGGTATATGAGAGCGTGCAGCGTCTAGGGTATAATGACACGGGAAACACCAGGGTTAAGCTTTTAGCTTTCGCTCGCCTCGATATAAAAATCGAACCAAAAAACAGTAAATAGTCACTAATATTATCAGATTTCTGACAATTCGGTCATATTCTTATGTTACATATTAAATCACGCCGGGCAACCGGAAAACGTAGGAATGACGATACGACAGAGTGACTTCCAACCAGAGAGGAAACTAATCGGGTACGTTCTCGAATTTTCTCGTTTGATCTTAATTTGTTGGAAAAATAAACTGCCTGAATAAGAGGACTTTATTACCCACTTGACACCATGATCGCTGAAATCACGCAAAATAGCATAATCTGCTTTGCAAATGAAAAAGTGGATTTATTTGGCTAGCTTTCGTGGTTCAGAACCAATTGAATGCAACGTATCGTAATTTCCTGATAGAACACACCAAAAATTATTATCTTACTCCTGAAAACTTAATAACAGTAATGTATTTTCTTGGGGTGGGGGTAAACTGTTCCGTTGGAGTGATTTGAAAAAAATCACAGGGTGATAAAGTATGAGCAACTAAGTGCTAACGAGGGAGCGAAAACAAACATTGTGACAGACCTAGTCTATTTACAGTATGTGGAGAGTGTATTATCACTAAATCACCCGCAGAGTGGAGATTCCACCCACGCAATAATGGCATATTTGTTGCAAAGCATAACCAGCACAAGCAAAGTTTCAGCCAATGGACCTCCGGGTTAAACCCGGAGGTCCATTGGCTGAAACATTGCTTGTGTTTTTTGTCGATATGTACAAAATTTGAAAGTTTGGGTGATATCTCCACTCCACGAGTAATTTAGTTACAATCCACTCTCCACGTACTGTACATCAAGTTCTGTTTTTTTTAAGTGTTCGATATAAGTTTCTGTTTTTTTAAAGTGTTTTGTGACTCTCCAGGGGTCTTTTTGAAGTTGTAGGATAGTCAGTCGTCTGTCCTCGTCATCTCTTGTACCATATGTGTTATACTGACCATCGCTGGATGTTGCCAATACGTTCAAGCCATGCTTTTCAATCTCCGTTATAACTTCTCCAATCATATCTCTGAATATTGCATTTGACATGCTACTGCCTTTCATTGTATATGCCACAGGACAGGTATGGTTCAGTTCAGGATTGTATCAGCTATCCAGGTCGTTGACCATATAGACCAATACTTCAGACGAAACATTCCTCGTCAACTGATATGCATTGCTCAACCAGCTTGAAATGGAATCATTACCACTTTATAGGGCGTCCCCTAGTACATTAACAAAGTTTAACAGGGCATTACAAGAACGTAACGTTCAACGTAAATAGTCACATGATGTGTCGGGCCGTTAATGAGTTAAACATCTCATTAACAGCCAGACACGTCAAGTGACTTTCATTCCTTGCTGTCGTACACTCGAAACTGGAAACAGTTTCCAGAAATGGTTTCAATTAGGAAACAAAATAATTTTTATTTAAATTATTAAATATTTAAAATGTCCAGCAAAGTTAGTCCCATAAGAACAAGCAGTTGTATATAGTTAGTAAGTCTGGAGACATTTTAAGCTTTATTCCTGACTTAAAAGTAGTAAATATCGGGGTTGTTTTTAAGTTTTCTAACTTCGTTGCAATTGAAAGAGTGCCGGTGACGATCACGTGATAATCATGTCACGCCAGTTTGTTTGAGAACAGACGATAATATCATCTGCCAAAATTGAAAACGTTAACCCTTTAACCAATGAAACGGCCAAAACCGGCCAGTGCTATTCTCAAAAATCGTCAATTAATTTTCATTATTTTTTTCATTTTTTGTCTCAAAAACATAGGTTATGACCCCTCACTGGAACGATCTCGATGTTGTGAACGATATTTGCACAGTGAGTTATTTGGTGTTGACTATGTGACAAACGTTTATAATTATTGTGGTCATGTTTTATTTTATACACTGCGTAATCTCTTTATAATCTTCGCTTTTTGTTGGTACACTTTCTGCTCGAATGCAAGTAATAGCGGTGATATACAAGACTCTTATAAAAGAAGATGGTGGTACATTACAGTCACCGTGTTCTGGTCGTAATCCACGCGTGGGCAGTGATGTACATGATTGCATTTACCAGGTAATACAAATCATCATCAGCAAACTTTTCACGAATGAAGCACCGGGTTGTACCCAGTGCTTCATTAATTAAAATTGTTGATGATTATTCCTATAATTGGTGTTTGCAATATTGATGCGTTCGTGGAAATACTGCCCACCTCGTGGAAAGTGACCAGTCCATAGCGGCCGTACTGTATACGTGTATGGACCTACATTTTCCCGGGAGGGGGCGTGAGTAGCCGCGTTCCAATCGACGATTTGTGTTAGACTTACTACCACGCGTCCTCTCTACTTATTTACGATTCTAAGATCTACATCCGCGAAGGATGCTTTCTTGGTTATGGACAAAACGTATTCCCGAAATTACTGAATACATAATCAGTCAGTCGCGTTTCTAAAAGGTAAGTTTCCACATTAAAGTGGGGCTCTCTTATCGATGCATTGTGACCTCCACAGTGGGGTTCTCTGCTTAACGCGTAGACTGCAACATTGAGATTTTTTGGCTGTTTACCACCGTTTTACGTTTAGAAGACTCGTGATAAAACCGTGTACCGCAACTGAATAATGGCAATGTGGCGATTTTCATTTTTGACGGTACTGGCCAGTAATATGTTACGCCAGTTTTCTATTTATACCCACCATTTTCTACTTCCGAATGTATACTGGCAAGGCTAAAATGCTTCCCCATTGATTTACAAGTATCAGCCGCTATTGACCAATTCATTCGATTTAATGGATTCAGACCATGAATGGAGAAACACCTTGATCCTATAATGAAACAAGAAAGATAAAGTCAGATTAGAATTTAGAATTTTCTCGAATATTCACTTTATTGAACAAAGTTGTGATTTTATATATTGTCCCCAGCTTTCAAACCACCAGTCAATTCTCTAGGGAAGACGAAGCTATTATGTGACGTCTGTTTACACACATCTGACGAGTTTGTACATTTAAAAGTAGAAGACCTGTCACGAACTGTGCGCTTATCTAGACTTATTTGCGCGTAGGAATTGGGCGCAGTTGTCATTTCGAATGGCATCCAAAACATGGCAGGTTCTCCTGGTTACTCATGGAAAACACAGGCAATGTTTCTGCCATTGGCTGAAACATTGCTTGTGCACAGGCCGTATGTACAGAATTTGAAGCCTTGCTATGGTCATAACGCGTAGATTAACGCGCAGATCGGCGTGCTATTTGCGCGCATTTCATGACAGGACTTCTAGTTTTAACTGTACGTAGACTACTGTTGAGTTGACGTGACGTCCCTTTACTCAAAGTGATATTCTGTCGTATCCAGTTGTAGATATTCCAATCAATAATTAAGTATTTAATTCGCCTTGAAAACATCAAGATATTACAATTTTAGAACTACGCTGCGAAATCATAAAACTACAGCTTTTTTGAGTCTTTATTCAGAATCATTTAGTGAAGAAACATGTCAAACAGTATTGGTACATTCATTAGTACATTCATTAAAGATTCTGTGAAATCAAGTCTCGATTGGGAAATATTTCTTGCGTTGATTCAAACAAACTGCATGTTCGTGGTACATTTAGATTCTATCGTCTGGAATACATCAGTTGGTCGGAAAAGCGAACCTTATGTCCACTTTTTCGACCAAAGGAAATATTCCTGGTACACGCTAAAAACTAAAGTGTTAAAAACTGCACTTGAAGTGCTATATTTAACACTTACTAAGTGCTGAACTAGCACTTTGTTCAAGTGTAGATATCCCAGAACTTGACAGGTGTTACAATAATACCACTTGACAAGTATAATGTCGCGACACTTAAAAGGGAACAACGCAGATGACGCGGATCAGGCTCGAACTCTCGAGCCTGATCCGTGTCATCTGCACTGTGTCCTTTTAATTATGTACTCACCAAGCACAAATCAAATTATGGACGATTCTGCAAGAACCACCAATGCTAGACACATGGGAAGTACCATCCATTCAAGTTTCAGATGTCTGATTGTAATGTCTAAGTGCTTAAAGCAGTGCACGTTGAGTGTTAAAATCAAACCCTAAGAGTTAGAATGGGTTTAACACCTTGAAAGTGTCAGTTTTAACACTTTAATTTTTAGTGTGTAAGTGTGTCTAAACACAGGTGATGTACTGTTTAAGGGCTAGACTAGTTCCAGACCATAACAGCATCGATTTTTTTACTGGTGGATTCTGAGCTTGGGACTGTCGTTCATCCACTGATGTTAAACGAAATATCAATGTCACTTCAGAAAAATACTAAAGCCAAGCGATTCATACATTTTCGATTCGAATCGAATCGATTCTGTTATTCGAAATCAGTTGGTGGGAAATTCGAACCGAAATATTTCAGATAAGTGAATCTGAACATACGCGGTGGGCTATTTAACCCTTTCAAAACGGTGTGCATATTTTTTGCGTGAAGAAAAAAATCGGCAGCGGACGAGCAGACGATATAAAGAGCAAAAATCTGAAGTGAGGCTCGGTAATAATTTAATTCAACAGCTCGGCTGAGCTGTTTGATTACATTATTACTGAACCGCACCACAAACCAGGATGTTTTCGCCCATTTCGCCGTTGACAGTATCGAGTGAAATGATACCTTCCAAGGCGGCAGTTAAAGGGGTTAAGGGCAAGACTGGCTCTGATCAAAACAACGACAACCCTCCAACAAAAGGTGACTACTGACCTGGAAGCTTGATATCGCTCCTTGAGTACATCAAGACGCAATCTGTAAGTCCTCATTATTTCAGATGGTGTTTGATGCATTAGAGGGGCGCTTTATAATATACTAGAGCTGTAGGTTTTTAAGTTTCTTGTTCGGTTTCGGTTTTTCAGGTTGAGTAAAACCTCGGTTCGGTTCGGTTTTCGGTTTGTTCGTGAGGCCAAATAAAATTCAATAAAACTCATTCTATATGTCTGGAATCATAACTGAATGGCAGTGAAGTTGAATGAAACTCAATGAATGGCCGAAATAAGCTATAATACATGAAGAATCAGGAAGGCCAATATAATAATTACCTAAATATACAGAACTTTTATTGTGCTTGGCCATTTTTCGAGGTCTGACACCCACGCGCAACTTGAGGAAAGCTGCGAACACAACTAAGTTGAAATGTCGGAAATTCACAGAATGTAGCCACCCCAGAGTAGTGGGAGTACCCAGACATTGCCAATGGCAGTGTCTGGGTACCCTCACTTCTCTGGGATGGCTACATTCTGTGAATTTCTGCAGCAAGAGAGTATTTTAATAAAAACGAAAAACCTTAGAATACGAGATGTCGATGGTTTCGGTTTTTAAAAAAAACAAAAAACCTCGGTTCGGTTTCGGTTAACCTACAGCTCTATAATATACTATTCAAAAGAGGTAGGGGATATTTGATAAAAGTGAGATATATGATGAAATATGTTTATATTTTCATCAAAAAGACAGTTGAGTCATTGCACTGTGACATCTTGTGAATGATTTTAGCAATAGTTGGGTGTCTGACAAGCACACATTCCACGCACAGAGCTATAGAAGACATGGACGGTCAGTCTGCGAATTTACCACATTCGGTCCAAGACCTCAGTACGTTGTAAATCCCCCTCAGTTCGCGAGACAAGCTATGATATTATTCCATTCTTCCTGCAGTGCCGCGGCGAGTTCCTGGACATGATAAAATGATAAAGATAATGATAAATAATGTTTAAGCCTATAATCCACATTGTGCTCTATGGCTTTACAATTATTCACACACGTACACACGATCAATGATTAGTTCGCGAAGGTTTGTTTGTACAAATAGGTTTTAAGACTGGCCTTGAATTTAATGGTTGTTTGTGGAAGTTTTAATTGTGTTGGAATAGAGTTCAGAGCCGGGGCTGCACATTTAAAGGCCCTATCACCTGCTGCGGTAAGTTTAGATCTAGGTATCACACGGTCATTGGATGTAGAGGAGCGCAGAGACCTACATGTAGTGTGAGTGTAGGGTTTGACCAGATCAGATAAATATTCCGGGGCCACTCCGTTTATACACTTGTAACAGGGGTGGGGTGAACAACTCCCCAGGGGCTAGAACCCTGGCCGAAATCTCCCTGTTGTTCTTCAGATTCGTGAGGATCTGGGTCAACTAGCAAACCATGGATAACATATAACTCAACTCTAGAGGTAGAATAGCCATTAAGTTATGTGTTGTGGTCTGGATGAATACACAATAAAATAGGAAAACAGTTTATACGTGGTTTATTATGAAGCCAAAAATAGTATGATATGAAATGGACATGAATATGAATGACGGATCAAAAACCACGGGTCCACTCCACTTTTACCAAAAAGAGGGTTAAATTACACACAAAATATGTTCAGTAAATCTGGATGCTCGCCCAGAACTCGGGCCTGGAGAGAATCACTGTCAGAAACGTTGATTCTCACCAGGGCCGAGTTGAACGGGTCCAAAATTACAGCATCCCTTACGGTTAACCTTTTTACAGGTTACAAAGTGTCCCCATAACTAAGCTAGAGTATAGGTTTATGTTTGGACAGCTAGTCAAAGCTTTACCCAAACACAAAGTGGACGACGAATTATGAGCGAGACCGCTCTTATATAGGATAATTTCGCGGGGAAAGATTTCAAATACTGTAATCTGATTGATCCCTCGCTTTCACCTCGACGAATGAAACAACATAACAATGCACCACGGCGTGAACCAATAAGGTACATCGATTCATTTCGAACATGGAAATGACTTGAAGCCAACAAAAATAGAATTAAACCTCCGTTATGTGCAGACGAATTATAACAGAGTAATTTAGAACTTTTCTTGTATATTATATTTCAACTGCTGTTACCAAATCCGTTACACTTCCCCCTCCTTAAAAATAAAATGTGTAACATTTTCAGAACCATACAGCAGTTGTTAAATAGATTTATGGCAAATCTTTAATATTTTATAATTTTCATTTAAAATATGGCGTTTCACATAAAACATTCTCTATAATCACGAGACCCGGCTCACCATGCCAATTCCCCTGAAAACATTATATGCAAAATTTAAATTGATAATATGAATGAGATGAACAAGGTGTTACAAAATTACACATGATTCCTCTACCGACTATTATATAGTTTAAGTTATTGTCTCTTTTTAGAAATTCTGTAAAGTCTTGATCTTGTCTCTCTGCTTCTTCGGAAGTAGTCCTCTAATGTTCACTTTTGGAATGTTTCCAATTCCTTTACACTACTTGATAACAAGATAATCATCTTGTTCTTCACAGCATGCTAAACCATACGCCGTTCTGTTCTGGAGAAGTAAAGTTCTTTTACATTACCACCCTCATCTCGGATCTGCTGCAACACGTTCATCAGATTCTGCTCTCTCCGCTAGCAACGAAAGGCATAGCAAAATTGCGTCAACAGAACCAAGAATTCTTTTCTGACACACTGCATGCTACATCGCCCTACTCCGTTGCCAGCTACGTGTGATGGTGTATACTCCGTTAATGTTAAACAGATGGTCAATTTCTACATGGAGGAGCAAACAAATTAAAATGTACAGCAGTAACAGCAATACTAATTGCTTCCCCTGCTTTATGATTTACTGAAATTCCAAAATACGAAATACTGGATATACTGGTTAATTTCCCAATAAGATAGATGAAATATCCAGAATACAATTAATGTAGATGAAATTCTGGATAAAATTATTTCTCTGGATTACAATTCCGCCAATAATTCTAAAACTATTCAAAATTTAATTGTAATGTTCTAAAGGTCAACAAGGCCAAGTGGTTTCCACTAATCTAACACATGTGATAGCTCCCCGGCTCTTCCACTATCAACCACATATTACTATCAATGGGACATATCAATATTCGAGCAGAATAAGCAACTGTATTCAGCCTTTTGATATATATTGACTGCTCACAATTGTGCCCCATTTTAAATTCAATGGTCAATTTGGAAATTACATTTTAGGCTATCCATGGACGGAGAACACAATTCTCAACAACCAACTATTTTACACTACCATTCAAGAAAAGTTTTTACATTTTAGTAAACGAACGAGGCATTGGCCATTACCCATAAAACAACAAGCCTCAGGATTGCAATATTTCCTCTACTATAAATTACTTGCCCTATATAAGACACTCCAAATGTACACCTCTAAGGTTAGTTCAATTTGACATATCAGTAACAGCTTCAGTTTTCGCCAGAGCTAAATGATGTATCGCAATGACATCTACAAATATTATCTACGTAATATTAAAATAGCACCCAGACTACTGAAGACAAACCACCTATTATTAAAAGAACCCAAGACGCCGGAAGCATAACTTAAAAGAGAAATATACAAATATTTACAAACTCCTACACGTCGCGATTACTGTTTATTAGAAAAGGTTCCACATACGTCAATGCCTATTGCCAATAGAAGATCGGCATACCAACACACTGTGTACTACCTACTTTAAATAAGCAGACTACGAGGTCTTATTTAGCTTCCTAGGAAAAACATCCTTTCTGGTCACTACCGAGGGTTACCTACGGTAACAAATACATCCAAACTAATGAGCAATGCAATCATCTAGCATTTTAGCTTTCACTATCGACTTACTAAAAGATTCTTCCTTGAATCAAGTTTACGTAATAGCTAATAACTTAACGAACCTCTTACTTGGGCCTGTTTATTAGATTTAAAGTTGACCTTAAACATTTTCAAAAGTTGAAAGAAAAATTGTGGGGTTAAATCCCGCAAGCACCCAGTGCTACTTTGTACTAAAGGGCATATAACTCGACTACCCTTCCCACTTGCCCATTTCTGAGTTGACTCATATGTCCGATAGATGGATTCACAAAATGTGTTATTTTTGCAATGAACCCGGAAAGTGGAGGTATTTCACACAACAGGTCAATAACTTTTTCCTTTAGTTTGGACGTTAACTTATCTGACATTCCATCAGCCAAAGTCTGCAAATAACCAGGTAATTCTCCAATATCAGTCTCAAGCTTTTCCCCTTCCCCAGAAATTACTTCTACAGGGGATACCATTGCTATCACTGAATTGCCATGAATTTTCACACAATTTTTGCAAACATTAATTACTGACATCCAGATCTTCTTCTTACGTCCACAACTGACCTTGCCATCAATAGACCCGTAGACTTAATAAAAGAGGTAGGCTCAACCAGTCCTTCTCCAAATTCAAATGAACCATCAACATTACCCTCCACAGTACACCCTGTATCAGGAGGTATCACGATTGACTCATCCAACCTTACTCTAGCACAATTATTTTCAAAACCAGAAATTAATCCAATTTCTTCTCCTACAAATTTCATCACCTTCCTTTCAAAACTTATATCAATTCCATACTTTGTTAGAAAATCCATTCCAAGAATTCCAGTTAAATTGCCCAAGTCGGCAACAATGACATTATGCTCAACAATCTGATTGCCAATTTCTAACCTCAAAGGTGTTTCACCAAGAACTGAAAGATTGTTACCAGAGGCCGAAATCAGTGTCACTGAGACACTTCCAAGACATGCCCGAGAAGCAATTTCCAGATCATTGAAAACTTTCTTAGACAACAAAGTTACAGCAGAACCAGAATCCACAAGGAATTTCAATGGTTTTCCATAAATACCAATATTCACAAATAAACAACTGCAGACATTTTTACGACCAATACCACTCACAGCTTTTCACGAACAAGATTTTTGAGCTACACTGGCACTTTCAATACCTTTACTAGTCTCAAAATAAATCCATCTATAACAAGATGCTAAAAAGCCTCTATCGGGTATTTTTCACATTCGTGTCATAAGTGTTTGGGCTGAGTTGACTGATCAGCTCAGACCCTCTCAAATGCTCCGGCTCAAATTACTCCGATCACCAACGAGAATACAAAATATGTATTGTGTGTGTGTGTGGGGGAGGGGGGGGGGGGGGTATTTCGGCCCCTGTTTATCCCAGTATAGTGACATCTTGGGAGTTTGGTGCAGAGTAAAATAAGACAACAGAATGAACAGTCTATAAACTTAGACTTCAACTCACTCATAGAATAACTTTGTCTATCAAACTTTAATTACACCAAGCTTATGAGCTTCCACTTCACCAGCAGTGGTATACTTGGGCTCATTGTCCCACTTAAAACCACTAAGTAGGATTCCAAAAGTTTACAATTGCATCCATCTGGGGAGAAGCCCTTGCAATTGTAATAATACAACAAAAGCTACTGAAATTATGCATACCAATAATCAAGCTCTAATTTCCCCATGAATTAAATTCATTTTGATCGTTCAAAGAACACAGACCCTGTCGAGAAAATTACCCACAATGTAAGTAGCTGTAATAACCAGATCCTGGTAGCCTCGCCAATTTGTAACAGGGGTGGGGTGAACGAATCCCCAGGGGCTAGAACCCTGGCCGAAATCTCCATGTTGTTTTTCAGATTCGTGAGGATCTGGGTCAACTAGCAAACCATGGATAAAATATAACTCAACTCTAAAGGTAGAATAGCCATTAAGTTATATGATGTGGTCTGGATGAATACACAATAAAATAGGAAAACAGTTTATATGTGGTTTATTATGAAGCCAAAAATAGTATGATATGAAATGGACATGAATATGAATGACGGATCAAAAACCACGGGTCCACTCCACTTTCACTAAAAAGAGGGTTAAATTACACACAAAATATGTTCAGTAAATCTGGATGCTCGCCCAGAACTCGGGCCTGGAGAGAATCACTGTCAGAAATGTTGATTCTCACCAGGGCCGAGTTGAACGGGTCCAAAACTACGGCATCCCTTACGGTTAACCTTTTTACGGGTTACAAAGTGTCCCCATAACTAAGCTAGTGTATAGGTTTATGTTTGGACAGCTAGTCAAAGCTTTACCCAAACACAAAGTGGACGACGAATTATGAGCGAGACCGCTCTTATATAGGATAATTTTGCGGGGAAAGATTTCAAATACTGTAATCTGATTGATCCCTCGCTTTCACCTCGACGAATGAAACAACATAACAATGCACCACGGCGTGAACCAATAAGGTACATCGATTCATTTCGAACATGGAAATGACTTGAAGCCAACAAAAATAGAATTAAACCTCCGTTATGTGCATACGAATTATAACAGAGTAATTTAGAACTTCTCTTGTATATTATATTTCAACTGCTGTTACCAAATCCGTTACACACTTAAAGGTGAGTAACAATATTTTGTATTTTATCCGTTGCCTGACAGGGAGCCAATGTAGACTCTGAAGGACTGGACTTATATAGCAGAACCTGTGAGTTCGGGTGAGGACTCTTGCAGCGCAGTTCTGAATGTGTTGGAGTTTATCAATCACTGATGTTTTGCACCCGTATAGCAAAGAATTGCAGTAATCGAGGCGGCTGGTGACAAAGGCATGAATAAGTTGTTCAGCAGTCTTCATGTCAATAGTTGGCCTTATCTTGCTGATGTTTCTCAGGTGGTAAAATGACGTGCGACAAATGTAATGCACGTGTCTCTCGCATGTCAAGTTCTCATCCAAGAAAAAGCCAAGATTACGAACTTCCTTGCTGGGAGTGATTGTATTGCCTTCAATCAACAGAGATTCCTTCGAAGCTTTGGAAAGTTGATGGGGAAGCCCTATGTAAATGACTTCAGTTTTTTCAGCATTCAGCTTTAGGTAGTTATCATGCATCCACTGACTGATATCTGCGATGCACCGCTCTTAATCTGTATATTTGAAGTGAATGTATAGTTTTGGGTCGTCCGCGTAAAAGTGATACTCAAGGCCGTTTCTGCGAATTATGTCACCCAAGGGAAGGACATATATGACGTAGAGTAACGGCCCTAAGACCGAGCCCTGGGGGACACCAAACTTTAATGTATGTTCAGAGGAGGATGAGTTGTTAATTTTGACACTTTGTGTGCGCTCGGTGAGATATGAAGCAAACCACTTGAGAGCAGCGCCTGATATTCCTATTCTGTATTTCAATCTGCCAAGGAGCAGATCGTGGTCTATAGTGTCAAAGGCAGTGCTCAGGTCTAGTAGTACTAGGCAGGAGATGGAGTGACTGTCCATTGACAGCAGAATATCATTTTGTACTCCGAGAAGGGCCGTTTCAGTGCTACGGTGGGGTCTATACGCAGACTGAAAGACCTCACTGAGGCCGTGTTGAGCAAGATGTCGGTTCAGTTGATGAGCCACGGCTCGTTCTACAACCTTCGAGATAAACGAGAGGTTGGAGACAGGGCGGTAGTTTCTCATTGAAAGAGTGGAGGAGATCATGAAGTTTGTAAGCATTAGCATCGGCCTTTACATCCATATGAAAGTTAAAGTCACCGGCCACAAGAAGTTTTCCTGATGATGTAGACAAATGGCATAGGAACTCTTGAAATTCCTCAATGAATAGGCTGACAGTTGATTTATTCCTCTTGCTCGGTGGTGGTCGATACACGACACAAGATGTTAAGTGATTCCGAGTCATGGGTTAATGCGGCTAAAAGCACTTCAAATGAGCAAAATTCCAGTGGTGGTTGGCTTTTAATGTTAAGAGAACTGTCGAAGAGGAGTCCTACCCCGCCACCCCGGCTGGACTTACGGGGGTTATGAAGAAAACATTTTCCATACTGTTGAAGTTCACCCGCGGTAAGAGTGTCACTCGGCTGAATCCAGGTTTCCGTTATAAAAGCCAGGGAAATGTTATTATCTTCCAAGTAGCCGAGCGTGAATTCGGTCTTATTGACTATAGATCTGGTATTCAATAAACAACATCTGATGAAGTCTTTGATCGTTTTACTTCGAGAGAGTAGTTTTACAGGAGTTAAATTACATAAGTCTATATGTCGTGTGGGCATACACTTGAAGCGGCGACGACCACCTCTCCGGTTTCTGCGGGGTCTACGAATACCAAGTTCAGTAATTCTATCAAAAGTTTCGTCTGACAGACGGAAGGTCGAGGACCGTAAATTGCCAGAGGTTCTCATGAGTGGAGTCATATATGATCTTAGTTGGGCAGAACTGTGGGTGATTGTCTTTTCATGAGACACAGACGTGTGATTGACCGGCATGTCACAGTTCACGAGTTGTTCGCCAGTGGAGCGTAATGCGCAGTTATTAATTAGCGAATACCTGGAGTGAATGGTGTTCACTGTTTGAAATATCACAGATAAATTGAATAAAAACATCCAAATTATGGAAAAAGTACACAGACTTCCCGGTGAAAAGTGGTTTCTGCCTGTTCTAACTACCATGGAGTGCATCACCTGCATTTTATAAAATCCAAAATTAAACAGAACCTGTAGAAGTTGTCGAATTTTCACTGAGAACATACACATGCTGCCTGCACACAGGCGCACAACTTGAATTGGTAGTGGTCTGTTGGCGTTGTCGCAGGCTCCTGCAAAGCATATCCCAGACGTGCTCGATTGGTGAAAAGTCTGGACGTCGTGCTGGCCAAGGTACTGTAGTGATGTTCTGCTCCTGGAGGAACTCTGTAGCGACACGGGCCCTGTGTGCTCTTGCAATGACATCTTTAAAAATAAATCGTCGGCCGTGACGTCGCGCAAATGGCACCACACGAGCTGCTAACATGTTGTCACGCTAGTACTTCCCTGTGACACGCTCTTGGATGATATGTAATGCTGTTCTGCTTGTCATGGTTATGCCTCCCCACACCATAACCGATCCACCACCAAAATGATCATGCTGCCTAACGGTTATGTCATGGTATCGTTCGTTCCGCCGCCACCACACTCTGTTTCGCCTGTCGTGGAAGTCGAGAGTAAACCTCGTTTCGTCAGAAAACATGACTTTGCTCCAACGACGATTGTCCCAGCGCTGTCGTGCCCCACACCAATTACGCCTTGCTGCGATGTGACGTTCAGTCAAACGTGGAATTATTCGAGGTCGTCGAGCGTCCAAATTCCAGCTGCGTGGGCGATTTCTGATATTCTGACATGACTCGCAAATCTGTCGCTCTGTGAACGAGTTTATACCAAGAAAAGAACGATGAGACCTCCAAAAAGCGTGTTCAGTACAAATGAAAATTTCAAAAACGTACCCCACAGACATTAACGCAGCGCTAGTGCGAAAAACCTGCACGAAGTTTTCGTGGGCTGGTGACATTCATGCATGATCCACACTAAACTTGGTAACATATTGATGTGTCCAATCGCGCGTATCCAATACCATTTTCCGAAAAACTCAACATCAGTTTGGCTATTCCCTACTTTTTTTTAATAGTATAAAAATTATCACGGATTTCCACATGGTCAACATGACCGGAATCTGTGGTATCGTTGTATCAAAGAGCTTAAGTCAGTGACATGGTATTTTTCAGAAAACTGCTTAAAGTTTTAACTCGATGCGTTAATCGGCTATTCCAAATAATTATCCACTTTGCAGTTTATAACAGATCAAGTGATTAACAAATTCCCTCTAATCTTCATTAGAGCCTACTATGGGCAATCTGTACTCATTTTAACTTTCTTCCAATATGTCTATTTTGGTTGTATGTTAAAATAGTTGTCAATAGCAACCACCAGTGTATATAAATCAAGTTATTCGTGTAATATGGGGTATTTTAGAAAAACCCATGGCTGGCCCGATGGGTCTGGGCCCCTTGATGAAACCATTTTTGCCGAATGAGGGATGAAGATGATACAAAAGTGTCATCGAAATGTCCTCCACGTGAACTGCCATTCATCTCTCAGATGCAAGGAAGCAGCATAGAATTGTAGGTTAACCGAAACCGAACCGAGGTTTTTTGTTTTTTTTAAAAACCGAAACCGAAACCGTCGACATCTCGTAATCTAAGGT
This sequence comes from Pictodentalium vernedei, assembly GCA_031216915.1. Lineage (NCBI taxonomy): Eukaryota > Metazoa > Mollusca > Scaphopoda > Dentaliida > Dentaliidae > Pictodentalium > Pictodentalium vernedei. Next base: position 57,830,668 of record CM062289.1, read on the forward strand.
TTTTCGTTTTTATTAAAATACTCTCTTGCTGCAGAAATTCACAGAATGTAGCCATCCCAGAGTAGAGAGGGTACCCAGACACTGCCATTGGCTGTGTCTGGGAACTCTCACTACTCTGGGATGGCTACATTCTGTGAATTTCCGACATTTCAACTTAGTTGTGTTCGCAGCTTTCCTCAAGTTGCGCGTAGGTGTCAGACCTCGAAAAATGGCCAAGCACAATAAAAGTTCTGTATATTTAGGTAATTATTATATTGGCCTTCCTGATTCTTCATGTATTATAGCTTATTTCGGGCATTCATTGAGTTTCATTCAGTTTCACTGCCATTCAGTTATGATTCCAGACATATAGAATGAGTTTTATTGAATTTTATTTGGCCTCATGAACAAACCAAAAACCGAACCGAACCGAGGTTTTACTCAACCTGAAAAACCGAAACCGAAACCGAACAAGAAACTTAAAAACCTACAGCTCTAAAGCAGCATTCTTTCATTCCGAAAAATCAAAATTCCTTCCGCTCCCCCCCCCCCCCCATGCATTTCCCGGTACATTTGCTTGGCACGGTACGCCCCTTTATATAAATATAGGGTTATTACCACCATGTTGGTTTCAGAGATGGTGTATTGATGTCGAGACCTCGTCCTTGGGCATATATCGTCGAGTCCGTTGGGACTGTCGCAAAATGGCACAAAGGCGAAGTCGAATACGGCATCACGGAAACCCACTTAGTGGTAATAATCAATTTATCTTATAATATTCCTCCCTTTCTTTACTTGTTCGCATATATTTTGACAATAATTCTAAGAATTGATTTTTTATGAATGAAAATCATTACGTCATGGTATTGCGTTCTTGAGCGATGCATGACGTAATCCCCACTTATTATTCTTTATTATGTAAGAAATAACTGTTGTTTTCTTTCGGTTTTTGCAATATAAACCGAAAATTTTCAGTACAATCTTCATAACTCGCGTAGAGGTAATGAGAAATGGATACAACTTCGTTGTAATAAGGGGAGATAACTCTGTACGGTTAAGTACAGGATATGGGAAATCAAGCAACCTGATTGGTTAGTTATAATTTATATTAATGATCTAGATAAATGAAACAATAAGAGTACTTGGAATTATGGAATAGGGTCAGAACTAACAAGAACAGACCAGAATAGCTAAATATAGTAATAATAATCAAAATTGTTCCAGCTGATAGGCTCTTCTATGCTACTGGAGTATACTCTAGAACAAAGGAACATGGCCAAATAGACAAAAACTATTGTATACATAGATAAGCAGAGAATTCTGAAAGAATCCGAAATAGTAAAACTTTCCGGGTTTATTTTGGTGATTAAATGAGGATTCTGGGAGAATTCTAAGCCAGAAAATTACCCCTATTCAATCGAACACACCCCCGGTACCCCCTTGGTACTATAGCACTACGTGCTAAACCGATAAAATGGGAAATCCGTATGAAATAAAGTCAATTTCTGTGATTTTGGGTGGATTTTGGTGATTTGGAGGGATTGTCGGGTTGTTTGTGGTAATTAGATTTGCTCCGATTCAATCGAACAAACCCTCCGAACATACCCCATCCCATTGCAGAAAAATTGGGTCACATAGCAACCACGTGCTACCATAGAAACCAAGATGGCGGCCTCCAGTATACAAAATGGACGACGGAAACACGTAGCACCCTAACAACACGCGCTGCGCATGCGCACTAACACCACGTATCACTATGGGGATGACCCTCTCCCGCGGGTTACCATAACAACACAACATGGCGCCACTAGGTCACGTGACATGACGTCACTTCCGGGGTCCGGCACCAGAGTCCGGGAAACTATCCCTCAAAACCACATTACATACTACTGGCCTATATATATACATTACATACTACTGGCCTATATATGGTAAAAATGATGATCTAGTGTAATTTATTTCGTTCAGTTGGTTATTTACCATTTAGTTATTGTTATCAAAAATGATGGCCTCAACATGTGTGAACAGTTTTCTATGAGTGCAGGTAATACACATAACGACACACGCGTATGAATGGGTTAATCGATATGGCACGAGTGCCACCGCTGAAGGATAAAACGAGAGGCCGGCGGCCTCTCGTTTTATCCTTGCGCGATGGCACAAGCGCCATCTCGATTAACCCATTCACAGGCGTGTCGTGCTGTGTTTATTACACGCCTCCACGTCTATAAAAACAATTATAAGAAGGACGCTCAGCAATTCATTTGACAACTATCAACAAAAGGAACACATTTTATCTCCAACTAAAGTTGCGAAGGGAACCCGCGTTACTATTTCGTCCCCTGGACTCCAATGTGTTTTATGTGCCTACTGGTACATAAAACACATTGGAACTTAGGGGACGATTTTCAGTTATCGCTAGCAATACAAAATGTATTTGCGTTACACGATTTTTAGAAAATTCCACTGAAATTTCGCTTCTGTTTAAAAATAGACTGTCAACGTTTTCCGTTCCGAACATATGTGCGCAACAGATTTTCAGTTTCCCCCTAGTTTATTGTTGCTCTAGATGGGGATTACATAGAACAAGCGTGTTATAAAAATACTTTCTCTTTCTGAATGGGATGTTACCCTCAATACAGATTTGTATTTTGTCTGGACGTTTTTACTTCTATTGGAAGAAAAACGTTCTTGTTAAAAGATGAATCAAGTTATTCATGTAAAACGGGGAATTTAGAAATACCAAATTGTTGTGTGAATCTCGCTGTTAGTACAGCTATATCCCACGTGTGGTGCGATTAATGGCATCTAGTGGTATCTGAATAAATTATATCACAAACAAGCTATTAATTGAAAATGAACTAATATGTTTTCATTTTTAGAATTCACATTAAAAACATTTTCACGATCCAGTATACGTATCTCCATTAGTTCCTTGAATCCGGCACACCATGTATCATGTACAAACTAACCCTGTGCATTTCTACAGCCTAAGTCTGTGTATAATTTTATGTAGTGATATGGCAGCCTATCAACTGATCCTGTGCAATGCCTATGGTTTGCCTGTGTATGTTAGCTTACCAACTGACCTTGAATACTGCAGAGCCTTACTGAGTGTATATTTTCAATTTGTGTGTGACATCGCCGTTACTAATTTTTCCTAACCAGAAAGTGTGGCTCACCCTATCAGGGTTTATATTTCGTCTAAATTTGTGATAATCCATTTGGATTCTCGTGAAAATGGTTGCGAGAATCCATACCTACTATGAGTGTACCGGGATCCCATGACGCCAACAAGGTTGAACCACTGTTGTATACTGATAACACATGTTAATCTTTTACCCAACACACCTTTTTAATTTTTAAAACTAAATTTGATAATTTTAAACAATAAATAATAAATAAATGATAAAATAATTAAATGAACAATATTTACCAATAAAATCTTACAAATATGGCTGTCGTTGGAACCGGCTCAATGAGCCGGTTCCAATGACAACCATATTTGTAAGATTTTATTGGCAAAGTGTCAGGATATTTCAGGTCATATTAGCCTTCTATTGGTTAATTTGTTGACGCTGTGTTAGTTAAAGGGTTAAATTTACTCATTTTTCACGCGCTTCCTAGCAGAGGTGCAGCAAGAATCTACATGGATTCTCGCAGGTTTTATTGCGCGAATCTTTGTGCGAATCGATTCTCGGATTCTCGTCGAAATATAAGCCCTGCCCTTTGCACTGCTCAGTGTTAGTCACACTTTCTGGTTATAAAACAAATGCATTATTAACCCTTCCGACATGAGGTGATCCTGCCTGTCGAAAGTATCATTAAACTCCAATAAATATATAAATAAATAGAGTAACTAATCATGTACACTGTGCAGCCTCAGTGTCCAAATCATTTGTCCCTAAATCCCTATAAATTCGGTCTCTTGATTGGCCAGAATGCCTTGGACAAATAGGTATCCAGGTATTAAATCTCCATATACCATATATGTTAGCGGAGATAACTTATACTATAGCAGTTCCTTACCCAAAGTAATGGTCAAAACCAGTCGGTAATATTCATAAATAGCATTAAACCTCATTGGAATGGATTGTTGAATGGGAATTTTTTCTTTAGTGAATTTCTAAAATATATTCTATTTTCAATTCATAGCTTGTTTATAATGAAAATAGACTTATTCGTAGTTCAAAGTTGATAGCAGTTAAAAACTTTATTTGACCAGCAACTCGGTTGCAGAACGACACCCTCGCATCCACGTACCATTCCATATTTTCACTGTTCAAACACTGGTAAACAAACAATACGTCATTCAATTTATTTCTTTTACTGAAGTTCATAGAAACTCATTTTTCTTACCATGAGGATGGAATCCATTTGGACATCCGCCTGTATGTGGTTGTGTAGTTGCTCGAGTGTAACTTTCTCCTATAGACTTTTTGCATATATAGCCCTTTCTCTCTGCGCAGTTTATGTCATCCCATAAACCTAAATAAGAAAATAAACAGAAATCATCAACAGTATCGTCTAATGTGATGATTTACCAAATTCACTCTGTGATAAAAAGAATAGTCCATAACAGCGATATTTATACAATTTCGAAATATTACTAATAAAAGGGATTGTTTTGACTATGTTTGAAAGGGGGTCCAATGATCCCTCCAGTTGGGAAATTCACTGGTTTAGAGGAAACTGGACAAATTAAAAATTTATGGAAAAGTTACACTTTTTCATTTCGTCTCGTTGATGATTATCTGTCGCAACGGGGGCACGGTGGTGCTGTGCGTTAACTTCACGAGTGCTAAATTAGTTTACAGTTTATGGTAGAGTGCCTTTGGAACTCTCCCATAAGTTGTAACAAGGCAAATTCTTACAGACTGAATAATATCACTTCAAAGATAATATGAAGCACAGCCACTGAATTTGAAGCCTCTAACCCTTTACCTAACGTAACGGCCAAATCCGGCCAGCGCTATTCTCAAAAATCGCCAATTAATTTTCATTATTTTTTCATTTTTTGTCTCAAAAACATAGGTTATGACCCCTCGTTGGAACGGGCTCGTCGAGCTCGTTCCAACGAGGGGTCATAACCTATGTTTTTGAGACAAAAAAATGAAAACAATTACTTATTCAAGAATTATTTTTGCAAGTGTCGTCTGCTTTTCAGGTTAGGTAAAGGGTTAAGTTGCAATGCCTGCACTTGAGAATAAAGCCATAATATGGTCTTCCAGCACTCTACCAGTTAAGGCGTACTGCACATCGATGGTACAATTGTCTTTAACCAATGCTGATCCTGTTTGTGCAGAGGTAGTATGTTGGGGAGTCTGACAGTTTCTCGTTGCTGCTCGGTGGTTCTCTCCTGGTACTATGGCTTTCTCCGCCCGTAAAACTCTCCGACCCGAGGATACCCTGGCTGTCGTAAGAGTTGTTAAACTCCAATAAATAAATATAGAGGATCTCAAACGAGTGATGTTTGGATATAAGATTTTTTTAAACGAGTTTGATGAATTTGATTCACAACGAGCTTTTAGGCTCGTTGTGAATCGAATTCATCAAATGAGTTTCAAAAAATCTTATATCCAAACATCACGAGTTAAAGATTCTGTATATCACATGAATTTTCTAATGTTTTTTACACTTTTTATTTAATTCATCGACGCTAAATTCTCCCAAAACAATCGACAATCAGTTCGTTGGCTCACACCATGACATCATGAATGTGCTTCACTTGCACCTGTTGTCGTAATTGACGTAGTGTGAACTACGCACAAGAATGCAATGCTGCTGCTGCTGCTGCTGCTATGGGACCACGCGCCGATTTGACACTAGTTGATAATCAGGAAATAAGACATGGGTTGTTACGTCGAAATTAACGACGTTTCATGTGATATAAATAAATCTGTCATGAGCGTTCAGCCCTTGAAGACCCAGTTCATTCTTCAACGGAATATTGACACCACATAACAGGTGCTTCTGCAAGAGGTAATGGCGGAAGACTTCTAAAAAACGATAACAGTATCCTGCTGTGGTTTCCGGTCAAGTGTTGGCTGCCAATATAGACAGCTGAGACTTGACTTGGGCTGTCACGATTTTTTAATTTAGGAATCGATTAATCGTCGCAAATAATCGATCATAATCGATTAATCGTACTTAGATGATCCCCTCTCCCTCTATCTGACGTCGATAAAAAATGAAGTTCAAGTCAGTTAACCTACCTCCGGTAAACAACGAAGACGATCCTCTTTTAGGTACGTTCAAAGCTTTGATGTTCTGAACTTTTGAACCGTCAGTGTAATAATCAAGACCGGTCGGTAGTTGCGAACTTCGCAAATGCCGACCGGTCTTGATTATTACTCTGACGGTTCAAAAGTTCAGGACATCAAAGCTTTGATGAATGCACCTGAAAGACAAATGGTTCGAACGGCTTCTTGGGATTTAACTTCGATGTTCTTAACTCTTACCTTTAGAAACAAGAGTTTTTTCATAAAATTTTCTTTCAATTATTAAACGTCTAAAGCGGGATAAAATATACCGATTATTCGACAACGAAAAATACTAATCGATTTCGCTTTGACCGATCAACAATCAACTAATCGATTAATCGTGACAGTCCTAGACTTGACTAGGGATTCATGCCAGGAAACTACCTTCCACTAGGACGTTTTGAAAACACGATTAATGTTCGTTGGGAATTTAGAAATTAGTGGGTGGTAATTTAAGAGAAGCGGACAAAATATCATTATCCATGAGCCCCCATAAACAGGTCCTTTTAGAGTAGACGAATAGGAAAATCCCAGAATTATATTTTATGCCACAGAGCTGAATGAGATATGCCAAAGAAGATAATCGTGAGCATATTTGGTCTAAACCAATATTGCCGAAGGAGAGAGTGTTTCACAGCTGACTGAGTTACTTGTAGAAATGTAGTTACTGATGCTATGTAGTTACTGCTCTAGTAATTATCAATCGGGTGGCTTGTCTTATCGGCCTTGCTCCTATTCTCGCAGTGTAGGTAGCTCGTGCCCCTTAGACCAGACATTCATAAAATCAAGAGTGTTCGGGAAGATTCTGGCAAGAAAGGTAGCATATCAGTTTCTGGACATTTTGTAGATAAAAACAGTTCGAGGACAAGACATTTTGTACATACGTTATTATGTAGAAAAACTATACTGTCAAAAAAAAAGTCAAGCCCCCCCCCCCCTCCCCGTCACCTCCCTATAATACCAGTGGGTATACAGTAAATGGGTAAATTCTGAGAAAACCTGCTCTTTGCAGTAGGGGGAATATGCCTCATGAGTGAAGCAAGGGTTTCTAGAGCTTTCCTTTTTATTGAATGAATATTAGGCACCGCCGACGTCATTACAACGTTAAAAAACGTCATGTTGCCTCGAGCATATCTAACACACCTTAACCCTTTACCTAACATGAAAAGCAGACGACACTTGCAAACATTTCTTGAATAACTATTTTTTCCCTTTTTTTGTCTCAAAAACATAGGTTATGACCCCTCGTTGGAATGACCTCATCGAGCTCGTTCCAACGAGGGGTCATAACCTATGTTTTTGAGACAAAAAATGAAAAAATAATGAAAATTAATTGGCGATTTTTGAGAATAGCGCTGGCCGGCTTTGGCCGTTACGTTGGGTAAAGGGTTAATCGGCGTGGCATGCTGTCCATGACCTTCCGAATTTCTCTCATTGTGATGTTGTCTCATTTCTCTATAAGCACACGGCGGTGAAGTGGTCAAAACCCAGCAAATATTCACCTGTTTTAAGGATGAATGCCCGATCCGACAGAGGGTTGCAGAATATCACAATATGAGCTATTCGTATACCCACAGGTATTAAAGGTGTGTGTGGGGGGGTCGGGGGTGCTTAACTTGTTTTGGACAGTATATTTTATAGACAAGACGGGACCTTTCGTAGAAAAACAATCAACGTTTCGTGGACTATATTATTTCGATTTAACTGATTGTTCGTATCTCCGCCCACTTCATTCATCAGTGTGTTGCACTGAAACGATATCGGATTCAGCCAGCCTGATAGTAACAGTGAGTAATCTTTACACAAATTAGACATGCGTGTACATTTTAAAATCAATTTGGATATAAATCAACCCAAATCAACTAGGCTGAGTGAATATGAACCCAACAGGGTTCATATTCACTCAACCCAGCTGATTTGGGTTAATTTTTAACCTTTCTGATGGGAGCGCGGTGGATCAGTGGTAGACTGTTGGACTTCTGTGCTAGAGGTCCCTAATTCGATCCCCATGCGGGACGATCCGCGTAGTGTCCTTGGGCAAGGCACTTTACCCAGGTTGCTTACATGGGGGCACGATGACGCCATGTACTAAGGCGTACTGCACGTAGATGGTGCACATGTCTTCAACCGCTGTAATCCCGCTTGAGCGGAGCTTGAAAAGAGTTAGAATGTTGAGGAGCTGACAGTTGCTCGTCGATGCTCGGTGGTTCTCTCCGTGTACTCCGGCTTCCTCCACCCGTGAAACTGTCACGGTCACGATTAGCCATTGTGCATAAGTATGTGATCTTAAACACCAATAAATAAATATAAATAACCATTTTGAATTTAGAGCGTACAGTCCTGATATGGTATCATCACCTGTTCTAAAGTTGCATCAATACACGTGAAACTTCTTTCCAAGAAAAAATAACTCAATCACTATCTGCACAAAGTGGCAGAAGTCCAGCCGCACAGCACACAAAGTAGTTTGCTTGAGTGCCGGTAACGGTATTTATCTTTTCATTTTACTCAGAAATCGGTTGTGTTACTTCAACACACTGGACATCCTGTAAAACCTACATCGGGCAAATACCATGTAAAACCCGGTGCGGGCAGCCTTTTGACAATAAGCGAGTCCATTATACGTGAAATTTTGTGATAAATATGTTTTTCTCTGAACGAATTCCAAGTTAACATTATTGACTGATGAATTCAGCATCAACAGCATTTCAATAGTTTGTTGAAGAAGGTTCCATTTTGGTTACAAAACAAAATGGGTGGTGATAATATGCATTGTGTATCTCATTGCAGTGTGTTTTTGTTACGAAATAGAGTAGTGTAATATGGATTTAGACAATTGAACAGCGCTCCATTGATAAAGACATTTTAGGAAACTAAATCTTACTTCATAACAAAATGTGCCGTATTTAAGTAAGAACATACCTACGATTTATTGTGACACTCCCCGCTGTTTTTGTAAAACCGGTGACGGGCACGGCGCAGCCCGGTGCGTGGTTTACTGCATGCCCACTTCGGGGATTACATTATAATTTCTGCGATATATGGTCAGAAAGACGTCTTTTCGGGTAACTAGTTTGGAATTCTTGTTGATTCCTTTCGAAACTCGCATATGGATTATTATCAAAGACACATAGGTCCATAATTGCTAATTCATAACCAATTAAAGTAAAAAACTAAAACCCGATGCGGGCATTAATGATGCCCGCAATGGAGTTTTACAGCCCGCAGCGGGTATTATAGGATGACCAGCGTGTTCAAGTGAGACTTGTGTCTATCAGGGGCCAATACTATATAACTTTTACAATTGTATTTTCTAGAGTTGTATTTTCTAGTTTTGACTTCAAATATGTTAAAATGAACCACTACCATTTTTAAAAGATCTGGCAATTTAAAAGGGTAATGATTCATTTTAGTCAGTTATATTAATAGACAGAAAATGCAATTCTAGAAAATACAATTGTAAAAATTCATAGTATTGACTCCTGGCAGGTCAAAGTGTATTGTATTTTGTTTAGTTTTATATATTCGAAAACTCTCGTCGCTAAGGAACAAATTTTAAAATATAATAATATAATATAATAATACAAATCACAGGACATACACATTATCATGATAATTCATTTGCCTAAAAATTCTGTCACATAAACAGATTAAATCTTAACCCTTCACCCAACGTAACGGCCAAAAACGGCCAATGCTATTCTCAAAAAATCGCTAATTAATTTTCATTTTTTGTCTCAAAAACATAAGTTATGACCCCTCGTTGGAACGAGCTCGTCATAACCTATGTTTTTGAGACAAAAAATGAAAAAATAATGAAAATTAATTGGCGATTTTTGAGAATAGCGCTGGCCGGTTTTGGCCGTTACGTTGGGTAAAGAGTTAATCGGCGTGGCATGCTGTCCATGAGACAAAAAAATAAAAAAAATTAGTTATTCAAGAATTTTTTTGCAAGTGTCGTCTGATTTTCATGATATGTAAAGGGTTAAATTATTTTCAAACATGTTTGGGGCATAATGTTCGGTCGACCACTGAAACGCACATAGAATGTATCTATGTGCCTGTTATGATAGCCCGTAGCACTACCGGAAACGAGTCGTCTAAATGATACGGAATCAGAATGAGTCGTCAAAATGATACGGACTCGGAACACATTATGTGATACGTATCGTTTCTCGTGGTTTTCAGGTCAAAATCTATTTGATTGTTAGATAAAATATAATATAATATAATATTACAATATAATATAGATGGAAACTTGTATTTCACTTATAGTTCGGAAGACGTGTATTTCATACTTGGGGAGTATAAAGTTTGTATCGTAGTATATATAGGTCTGTTAAATGTAAGGATACCGATACGGAAGGGGTTTTTTTGTATTGTAAAAAAAAATTGTTGTTTATTCTCAATGCTTGTTTTTTACGATCTCCACAAAAAACAATATTATATACCGGCATCTTGTCAACAAAATGCCCAGAAAATATCCACAAAATAGTCTTTCTACGAAATGACCAGATTATTTTCGAAATGACTTGTCCACGAAACGTCTTCGCCAAACTGTTTTTTCTACGAAACGTCCTGCTACCAGCGTATCTCATCTCATTCTGTAGATTTGACCTCCACGGGAAGGAACTGTCCGATAGATTCTAATGTTCAGTTCTTGATTTCACACAATTTTTGCTCACGATACGAAAATGCAATTATAATTAAATCTGCTTCTTCAAAAACATAGCGTAAGATTACTCACTGGGACAGGCTCATCCAGCTCGTACCAATAAAGAACTAGACGTATTTTTCGGGAGAAATCTTTGTTTTTATTTTTTAAGTGGATAATAAGTAGGGCTGTCACGATTTTTTAATTTAGGAATCGATTAATCGTCGCAAATAATCGATGATAATCGAGTAATCGTACCTAAATCCCCCCCCCCCCCCCCCCACCTCTCTTTGAAGTCGATAAAAATGAAGTTCAAGTCAGTTGACCTACCTCAAGGAAACAACGAAGACGATCCTTTTTAGGTACATTTAAAGCTTTGATGTTCTGAACTTTTGAACCGTCAGTGTAACAATCAAGACCGGTTGGCAGTTGCGAACTTCGCAACTGCCGACCCGTCTTGATTATTACACTGACGGTTCAAAAGTTCAGAACATCAAAACTTTGATGAATGTACCTGAAAGACAATTGCTTCCAATAGCTTCTTGGGGGTTTATCATGGATGTTCTTAACTCTTTACCTTTAGAAACAATAGTTTTTTCATCAAATTTTCTTTTAATTATTAAACGTCTAAAACCGGATATAATTTACCGATTACTCGACAACGGAAAATACTAATCGATTTCGCCGTGACCGATCAACAGTCGATTAATCGATTAATCGTGCCAGCCCTAATAATAAGCCGCGTGTTTGAAAAAAATAAGGTGACCATTTGACAAAACCACAATGTTCGTTATGCAAAAGTATCCTTATAATTCATTTATCATTCGGACGAACGCACTCGCATCGATTAAATAAATTAACTTAATCCTTTGAACCCTGGTGGTATCTTCCATGTCAGTTCAATAGCAGCAAATGAAATAGTCCATATTCATTATTTGGGGGCGGACCAATTAATATTTTCAACGTGCTGCCCTGGGGCATTATATGGGGGCTACCCTGGGGCATTATATGCGGGCTGCCCTGGGGAATTATATGGGGGCTCCCCTGGGCATTATATGGGGGCTGCCCTGGGGCATTATATGGGGGCTGCCCTGGGGCATTATATGGGGGCTGCCCTGGGGCAGCACGTTGAAAATATTGATTGGTCTACTCCACATATTCGCTATGAAGCCATCAAACTTAATAAGTTATGACGTATCATGTTCCTTGGTCGGAAAAGCGGCTTCTGGGGCTTAAATTGTTAAGGGCAAGAATTTACTGGCTTTAACGAAAAACTATGCCATAGTTTTTCAACCCGATCTTGCCACCCGATCACTCACGGAGATTTTCGGTACATCACAGTTTTTCATATTTGTCGAAATTAGATCTCCCGGAAAAACAAAGGTAAAGTTTGTATAAAATTGCTTCTATTTATAACGTATATACCCATAAAAACCTCTCTTGATTTGCTGTTGTCGATACTCGTTCTGTGGATTTTATTAAAGGGAAGTCCGCGTTAATACCCAGGTAGTGAAAAAATAATGCACAGTTGTTGTTCGTGGTGATCAAATAGTTGGAATGCAGCTGAGGTATTCAATTATTTCCACGTATATCCGAAATTATAACCCGAAGTTCTCTATTAGCATTTGAACACTTCGGGCAAATTCGTTTATACCTGCGCAATGCCATATCTTCTGCATATTTGCATATTTCGTCTGCATGAACGTTTTTTAATCACAGATTTAAGTAATTTCTTGTTTCTGACGTTCAACATTTGCACTGATCGTTTTTTTAACATGCTCTTTCACAAACAGTACAGCCGTCGTGGTGTGGTCGTAATTCACGCGTGGATAGAGATGTCAACCCATACGTTTTCCAGGTAATAAAAAATCATCATCAGCAAATTTTTTGATGATTATTCCTATAATTAGAATAATTATAATTAGAATTAGTTTGGAATCTAATATTACAGTACGTGGAGAGTGGATTGTAACTAAATCACCCGCGGAGTGGAGTTATCACCCAAGCTATAACTTTCAAATTTTGTACATATCGACAAAAAACACAAGCAATGTTTCAGCCAATGGACCTCCGGGTTTAACCCGGGGGTCCATTGGCTGAAACTTTGCTTGTGCTGGTTATGCTTTGCAACAAATTTGCAATTATTGCTTGGGTGGAATCTCCACTCTGCGGGTGATTTAGTGATAATACACTCTCCACGTACTGTATTGCGTCTCTGGGAATACCGCCCACCCGTGGAAAGTGACCAATCCACGGCGGTCGTACTGTACAAATAAAACATGAGAGTCAAAATTTTCTTCAAATTTGCGGCTTCTGATCCCTTCACAAAGGACATTAAATTAATAAGTTGAGTTAGGTCGAGTTTTGATTATTTGTTAAGGACAAAACTAACTGCCATGAGACCGAGGCCGTATACCTGTTTTCACAACTATGCCAACACAGTCTTCGCCACCATATGAATCACTTGGTTGATTTTTATCCCAGTAAACAAAGTCCAGTGGGGAGCGGTCAATCCACCTGAATAAATAGAATAATTTAAGTTATAAAGTATTTTCTTTTGTCTGGCTTTAATGTAATGACTTGAAGCCCAAGTCGTGACATGTCGTCTCTCATGTTGATACAATTGGTGCTCAAACTTTGACAGCTATAATGTCAATGAGAAAACCCATTTTGAACTTGGCAGCTGTTTCAAGTACTTTCTCGGTGAGCTAACGGAGAATTACTCTTTTGAGACTGAAGATCTAGAAAGGGGACTGCAGCAGGGGAGAAGCTTTATAAGGGAAAGGGTGCTCGCGGATTGTAAAAGAAACTGGCGAGCTGGAATTAGGGCCAATAGTTCTTTAGCTGGATTATATAAAAATGATGCGCCAGCATCGGATGATTACCTGGATGGGTCGTTTGGGGGGAGGGGGATGGGGTCATTGTTATTCAAAGAGAGACTCAAGAGTAGTAGGAGAGCGATGAACCGTGCCCGATTTGGGGACCCCGGCGGGGACCCCGGAAGTGACGTCATGTCACGTGACCCAGTGGCACCATGTTGTATTGTCATGGCAACCCGCATGATCGGCCATCTTGTAACGTCATCCCCATAGTGATACGTGGTGTTAGTGCGCATGCGCAGCACGTGTTGTTAGGGTGATACGTGTTTCCGTCGTCCATTTTGTATACTGGAGGCCGCCATCTTGGTTTCTATGGTAGCACGTTGTTGCTATGTTACCTAAAACCTTCTTATAGGACAGGAGTATGTTCGGAGGGTGTGTTCGATTGAATATGAGTAAATCTAATTACTACACACAACCCGACAATCCCTACAAATCGCCAAAATCCACCCAAAACTACCGAAATTTACTTTAAGGAATTCCGTAATTGGGATTCCTAGCCGATTCCGTCAAGTTGGATTTTGTGTTTTAATAGCATTCGTGGGTATTCCACGTCGTGGGTATTCACACCATCGTGGGTATTCCCCTTCCCTATTGGAAGAACTTAGTTCATATGGTTGTGGTTCAAAACTTCATTCAGTTCAAAATAGTTCTCCTTGGGAAACTAAGAATGGGATGGAAACATGAAGGATAATTGGATGAGGAATGACATGAGGAAAATGGTCAGTTTTATAGTTGGGGAGATCGAGAAAGCGCCAATGGGGGGAATTATGAAACAGTTTTTGACAGAATGCTGGGAGATTGGGAAGGAGAGTGGGGGAGAAATACACCAGCGAGGCACTGTGACACTATGACACCATTATTTCTTCTTCTTCTGTGAGAGGAAGGGGCGTTGCGAAGGTTACCGATTGGGATCGGGGTGTAAACCTGATTTCTCCCGACTATCATTGCGGAAATCCTGAACTATGTAATATTCCAACATCATCATCATCCATGGCTTCGTCACAAGGCATGCCTTCGTCGTGGTTGGAATATTTGTCAGCCGGATTGAAAGTTCAAAAACGGAAGAGTTCTTGGAAATTTATATGGGCATGACTGATTTCGAATGCCATGAGTATAAATATATGTGTAAATGAACCAAAGATAATTAAAAAAAATGCTTTGTTAAAAAATAATATTTAACTCTTGACGCCAGGAGTCGAGTTTTCTTGCCTGTGATGCAATATGGCAGGTAATCTGGCTGTGACAGTTCGGCTATCTTTGGGCTGGGGGAGAATTAAACACTGAGCAGGTACTTCTAGTCTAGTGTCGTCTGCCTGAATAGGCAGGCGACACTTGACTAGAAGCACCTGCTTTACTGTAAGTTTTTTTCGCGGTATGTCATGTTCAATAAATTCATTCTGATTCCCCGGCTTCTAAGAGTTAAGGTTGTTGTATATCACTTGAATTAGTCATAGTCAGTGATAGTCTAGGGAGCGCAGTGGCTCAGTAGGTAGAGGTGCAGGCTGCAAGCCGAGAGGTCCTCTGTTCGAATCCCACCTGCGGCAAATGCGCTGTGTCCTTGGGCAAGACACTTCATCTCCATTGCCCGCGTGGGGGCACGGTGGCGTTGTGTACTAAGGCATACTGCACGTCGATGGTGCACTTGTCTTCAACCAATGCTAACTCTGCTTGTGTGGAGTTAACATGTTGGGGAGCTGACAGGTGCTCGCCGTTGCTCGGTGGTTCTCTCCTGGTACTCCGGCTTCCTCCACCCATAAAACTGTCACGGTCATGGTTAGCCCTTGTGCAGAAATATGTGACATTAAACACCAATAAATAAATAAATAATAAATAGTGATAGTTTAGTTTGCATCATATGTTATTAATCTTATTATTTTTTATACGCACACTAAAAACTAAAGTGTTAAAACTGACACTTTCAAGGTGTTGAACCCATTCTAACTCTTAGGGTTTGATTTGCAATGCTTTAAGCACTTAGACATTACAATCGTCAGACATCTGAAAATTGAATGAATGACACTTCCCATGTGTCTAGCATTGGTGGTTCTTCCAGAATCGTCCATAATTTGATTTGCGCTTGGTGGGCACATAATTAAAAGGACACAACGCAGATGACGCCGATCAGACTCGAGAGTTCGAGCCTGATCCGCGTCATCTGCGTTGTTTCCTTTTAAGTGTCGCGACATTACACTTGTCAAGTGGTATTATTGTAACACCTGTCAAGTTCTGGGATGTCTACACTTGAACAAAGTGCTAGTTCAGCACTTAGTAAGTGTTAAATACAGTACTTCAAGTGTAGTTTTTAACACTTTAGTTTTTAGCGTGCGGGTAAGTACCAAAATAGTTCAAGAGAGTTAATTATATGTATTCATTTTATTTTCATTCGTTTTTCTGTCCCCAAAACAAATCGCATTCCCACTCCCGCTCTCCGCAAATGGTATTCCACCCCAGGCATCGTACTCCACTTTCAGCGATGACGGACTATTTTACAAAGGGTTGTTTTGGGAAAACAAATAAGGAGAAAATAAAATAAATACAAAAGTTCCCTGTTCAGATTCCAGTACGATTTTATCCTCTTGTGGGCAGGGGGTGGTCGGGAGTAAGTGGTATACACCATACCCGGTGGGGTGGGTCCCAAATGGAGGTCTCTCCATTTACTCCACTTGTAGTCAGTTGTAGTAACTGGGTGGGTGATTCTATGGAAACACAGAGTTAGTGGGTTAAAAAAGATTAACTTCACAGATGTTTCACATTAAATCTCAAGAGTTCCAACATCAAAATTTAAATCAAGTTCAACTATAGACTGATTGTTTTGAATTAGGCTGTATTAGTTTTGCACTGGACTGTAAGCCATGAAGTTGGATAGGACACAGTACACAGTGTCACACTGTCACAGCAGGTTGCAGAGTTTCGCAGATTTCTGCCAGTCAGTTCCTGGAATGCTAGCTGATAAAGTCAACTCGGAGAAAATTACATCCTGAAAAATCTTGTTGATCAAGAGGTATGTGTTTTAGAATCAGACAATATTTCCCAATGATTTAAACATTGCTGTTTTATTTCAAATATATGAAGTCAAAGTTTATCCAAACTTCTATACCGATGGTATGGTACCCATTTATTTATTCCCTTAAGGACCCCGGGAAGTGAAGCGCTCAGAAGCAGGGCTTGTTCACTGTGGTAAACAAGCCCTGGTTTACTGAGAGAATAGGACCCAATCACCAATGCTTTTGGTAAAAGTCCTCTGAAATGGGCGACTTCGGTATAAATGATTGGCCAAACTTCAGTTTATATCTGTGTTGCGGTTATATTTAGCCTTTTTTGTGCCAAAATATATGACCTTAAACACCAATAAATTAATGTGTAAGTGCCCATTTTAAAAGATGTAAAGTGAACTTCCACTTGAATACAGTATTGGTTACTGAGTTCTCTTTTCATCATTGAAACGAGTGTTGAAACTAATCTAATCTTCTTCACCACTAGGTCTTTTCTGGGGTGAATCCACCTTAGATTGGGAAGTTCTGGAGTGTGGTGTAGGTTAGTGATTTTCAAATCGATGTGGGGGGGGGGGGGATTAATTTTCAGGTTTTTTCACTAGAAAGTGGAATATACACAGATATTCTTTTTTGAGCGTTTGGTACTTATGACATATTTATTTACTTATGTAACAGTGTTTAAAGTAATATATTTTTGCTAATCATGAAATGTAAAAAAGAAAATAAATATTTCAAGTTTTCACAAATTCTCAAAATTACTGACACGATGTAAATGTCCTACGACTAGGTTCATATCCAACGAGGGAGGGGCTGTAAACTAAAACATTATTTTTTTTTTTAGCCTGACACATCCTTCAATTCTGTTTCAGACAAATATGGAGAATGAACACATGATTTCCAGCTGTAAATATGGTTGTGGGGAAAGTTACATCACCAAAGATGGCAAAGCTTTCTCGGATTATAATATACAATTACACGAAAAAAAATGTAAGAAACCAGTAAAACATGGAAAACGAATTTTACCCATCTCCACATTTTTTCATACAGCCAAAAAATCTTGCCCAAGTGTTGATGTTGAAGCTGGGGAGATTACACCAGCAGTGCAAACAAAACCAGTAGAGAGAATAGAACAGTCAGAACCTTCCAAATTTACAGAACAATCCAATTCTGCTTCTCAATCTGCTTCTGATATCCAAGTAGTCAATGAACCTGAAAGGGGTGGAGTTTTAGAGTCATTCAGCACTGATGGGCAAAAGTTTTGCAAAGGTTACCTTCCTGAAAATGATGTTTATTGCCAATTCCCATTCCAGCTCCTGCCTACTATGGGAATGCTGGTTTTCGCAAATAATGCAATTCATCTCAAGGAATGTATGATGAAAAAATTATGTTCTTCAACGAGACTGTGTTGATAGTGAGCTCAGTGCATAGTGTTCTAGTAAATCTGATTCCCCTGCTTCACGTGCCAATATTTTTATGGTTTTGTGAGCAAATGTTCAGAATTATTTGTTGAAAAATTAAAATTTAATATTTTTTAAAATGCTCTTAGGTAAAGGGTTAGGGTTGTATATTTCTGTTTAAATATGTTGTATTTGCAGTTTCAAATGAACCTACATAAATATTCTTCTCATTTGAAATATTCATGAAGAATACAGTTGAAACTAGAAATCCTGTCCACCTATTTTGCAATAATCTGAAGCAACAGCATGAGCTGGATAACACACTTTGGCTCCCCTCAACATCACATCCATACCAGTTCATACATGTACTTGCAAATTTCTAGCAGCTGCAACCTGGTGGTGCAATTGGTGAAAATTTGCAGAAGAATTATACTTTGTGTTTATTGGGCGTCTTTTTTGAGTGGACCCTCTATTTTTGTTCTGTAAGCACTGTGCTAACTATATATAGTATAAGGGTATACTGTGCTAATGAAAGCATGACTTACAGTTTTACTTGTAAGGTCAACAACGAAAATGCCAATCCTAACCCTAATCGCATCACTAACATTTCTTTTGCATTATTTTACCTTGTCCTTGTCGATATTTGCTATGTTCAACTTCAAAATGTTGGAAAAGAAGCGTTAATGATCAAGGACAGTTTTATAACATCTATTAACACTTTACCTAACATGAAAAGCACACGACACTTGCAAAAAAAATTCTTGAATGACTATTTTGTTCATTTTTTGTCTCAAAAACATAGGTTATGACCCAGGGCTCGATTTAACTGGATTAGCATAGCACTTTGCTCTCCAATTTCTGAATTTTGCTATTCAAGATTTATTAGTTTCAAGTGCTTTTGGATCAACTGCTAATCAATTTTCCAGGGTGAATAGTAAATTGCTATTCAAAATTTTCAGATTAAATCAAGCCCTGTGACCCCTCGTTGGAACAAGCTCGTTGAGCTCGTTCCAACGAGGGGTCATAACCTATGTTTTTGAGACAAAAAATGAAAAAATAATGAAAATTAATTGGCGATTTTCATGAATAGCGCTGGCCGGTTTTGGCCGTTACGTTGGGTAAAGGGTTAAAATCTAGTAGAAGTAATTTTTAAGAGGGATTCTTATTTACTACATGAGGTAGGGGGTGGGTGCCAATATTTTATCGGAGGAACCAGTTACTATTATGGTAGTAACCGGTGTACTGACTGGTTGGTGGGTGGGTGTGATGATGATTCCCACTTACTAGGCATGGTGTATACCACTTACACCCGACCACCCCCTGTTGTGGGCCGCACAGATTATTTCACTCGGCTACTTGCAGATAAATATAGAATATACCCGTAGTAGCTTGGTGTACCAAATGTTCACCACGAGTGGTGAAGTGGTGTTAACCGCGAACCTTCAGCACACGGTTAACACCACCTCACCACAAGTGTTGAACATTTGGCACAACAAGCTACTAAGGGTATATTTTATTTATACCATGATCATCAGATTATCAAGAGTCGCTATTATTTTTCTCGATTTTACTGAACAGCAGACGTACACACGTGCGAATCTGTTTTTGTTTGCATGGACATCGATGGACGGTACTTCCGCTGTCACTTTTATCGCCGAAACAAAATTGAAAAAGAAACGGAGCCTTTTTCGTTTTTATAACATAACTAGCAGGTGAATACCCGGCGTTGCACGGGAGAAGATTGTTATATCAATATACCCTCAGATATGATCGATAGAAGGTCAAGGTCACCAATTTCAAGGTCAAGGTCACCCCGCACGGGCACCCCGATAAAGGCAAAATGATCGAGGGTCAATATACCCGCACATATGAAATTTTAGCCCAATCGGCACAGCTATTTTCGACATAAAATGTGAAGGTCTCCAATTTCAAGATCAAGGTCACCCCGCACGGTCACTCCAATAAAGTCAAAATGATCGATGGGTCAATATACCCACACATATGAAATTTTAGCCCGATCGGACCAGCCGTTTTCGAAATAAAAGGTCAAGGTCACAATTTCAAGGTCACGGTCACTCCGCACGTCAAAATGATCGATAGGTCAATATACCCGCCCATATTAAATTTTATCCCGATCGGCCCGGCCGTTTTCGAAATTTAAGGTCAAGGTCACCAATTTCAAGGTCAAGGTCACCCCGCATAGGCACCCCAGTAAAGTCAAAATGATCGATGGGTCAATATACCCACACATATGAAATATTAGCCCGATCGGCCCAGCCTTTTTCGAAATAAGAGGTCAAGGTCACCAATTTCAAGGTTACCCCGCATGTCAAATGATCGATGGGTCAATATACCTGCCCATATGAAATTTTAGCCTGATCGGCCCAACCGTTTTCGAAATAAAAGGTCAAAGTCACCAATTTCAAAGTCAAGGTCACCCGCACGAGCACCCCGATAAAGTCAAAATGATCGATGGGTCAATATACCCGCACATATGAAATTTTAGCCCGATCAACCCAGCCGTTTTCAAAATAAAAGGTCAAGGTCACCAAGTTCAAGGTCACCCTGCACGTCAAAATGACCGATGGGTCAATATACCCACACATGAAATTTTAGCCCGATCGGCCCAGCTGTTTTCGAAATTAAAGATCAAGGTCACCTATTTCAAGGTCAAGGTCACCCCGCACGTCAAAATGATCGATGGGTCAATATACCCACACATATGAAATTTTAGCCCAATCGGCCCAGCCATTTTCGAAATAAAAGGTTAAAGTCATCACCTTTAAAACAAAAACACGGCCACGGCACCCATCCCATGTTACTCGCAGGGACGAATTACCTCCGTGTACAAAATTTGAGATCGATCGGTCGAGAAACGGAGGAGTTCACCCAGAACAAAGATAGAGAGAGAGATAGAGATATTGATACAGACATTCGCATTTATATATAAGACTAGCGGGTGATACCCGGCGTTGCACGGTAGAAGATGGTTATATTAGCCGTTTTCGAAATAGAAGGTCAAGGTCACCAATTTTAAGGTCAAGGTCACCCCGCACGGGCAACCCGAAGAAGTCAAAATGATCGATGGGTCAATATACCCGCACATATGAAATTTTAGCCCAATCGGCCCAGCCGTTTTCGAAAAATAAAAGGTCAAGGTCACCAATTTCAAGGTCAAGGTCACCCCGCACGGGCACCACGATAAAGTCAAAATGATCGATGGGTCAATATACCCGCACATATGAAATTTTAGCCCGATTGGCCCAGCCATTTTCAAAATAAAAGGTCAAGGTCAAGGTCACCTGCACGTCAAAATGACCGATGGTTCAGTGTACCCACACATATGAAATTTTAGCCTGATCGGCCCAGCCGTTTTCGAAATAGAAGGTCAAGGTCACCAATTTCAAGGTCAAGGTCACCCCACACGTCAAAATGATCGATAGGTCAATATACCTGCCCATATGAAATTTTAGTCTGATCGGCCCAGCAGTTTTCGAAATAAAAGGTCATGGTCACCAATTTCAAGCTCAAGGTCACCCCACAGACATCCCAGTAAAGTCAAAATGATCGATGGGTCAATATACCCACACATATGCAATTTAGCCCGATCGGACCAGCCGTTTTGGAAATAAAAGGTCAAGGTCACCAATTTCAAGGTCAAGGCCACTCCGCACGTCAAAATGATCGAAGGTCAATATACCCGCCCATATTAAATTTTAGCCCGATCGGCACAGCCGTTTTCGAAATTTAAGGTCAAGGTCACAATTTCAAGGTCAAGGTCATCCCGCACAGGCACCCCAGTAAAGGCAAAATGATCGATGGGTCAATATACCCACACCTATGAAAATTTAGCCCGATCGGCCCAGCCGTTTTCGAAATAAAAGGTCAAGGTCACCAATTTCAAGGTTACCCCACATGTCAAATGATCGATGGGTCAATATACCCGCCCATATGAAATTTTAGCCTGATCGGCCCAACCATTTTCGAAATAAAAGGTCAAAGTCACCAATTTCAAAGTCAAGGTCACCCGCACGAGCACCCCGATAAAGTCAAAATGATCGATGGATCAATATACCCGCACATATGGAAATTTTAGCCCGATCGGCCCAGCCGTTTTCAAAATAAAAGGTCAAGGTCACCCTGCACGTCAAAATGACCGATGGGTCAATATACCCACACATGAAATTTTAGCCCGATCGGCCCAGCCATTTTCGAAATTAAAGGTCAAGGTCACCAATTTCAAGGTCAAGGTCACCCCGCACGGCAAAATGATCGATGAGTCAATATACCCACTCATATGAAATTTTAGCCCGATCGGCCCAGCCATTTTCGAAATAAAAGGTTAAAGTCATCAATTTCAAGGTCAAGGTCACCCCTCACGGCCACGGCACCCATCCCATGTTACTCGCAGGGACGAATTACCTCCGTGTACAAAATTTGATATCGATCCGTCAAGAAACGGAGGAGTTCACCCAGAACAAGGATAGAGAGAGAGATAGAGATATTGATCGAGACATTCGCATTTATATATAAGACTAGCGGGTGATAGCCGGCGTTGCACGGTAGAAGATGGTTATATTAGCCGTTTTCGAAATAGAAGGTAAAGGTCACCAATTTCAAGGTCAAGGTCACCCCGCACGGACAACCCGAAGAAGTCAAAATGATCGATGGGTCAATATACCCGCACATATGATATTTTAGCCCAATCGGCCCAGCCGTTTTCGAAAAATAAAAGGTCAAGTTCACCAATTTCAAGGTCAAGGTCACCCCGCACGGGCACCCCGACAAAGTCAAAATGATCGAGAGAGAGAGAGATAGATACAGACATTCGCATTTATATATTAGATAACATACTGTTTCGAGTTATGGGTGCTTTATTAACATGACACAATGCATGTTTGTTAATTTTTGGCATCTTATGAGGTAAACCCATTTAAAAATGTAATAAATAATTGCCGGTTTCATTTCACTCGTCACAGCATTCTCCCTACCAAGCCCAGCCAAATAGTATTCGAGATAGATAGGTTTTTTTGCCCTGGTCAATGGCGGAGGCGGAGGGGAGTCTGAATTACACAGCAGCCATCAAGTCCCATATTAGCCATATACTATGTATATGTTTCAAAGTGGTCCAAGTAATGTTCAGTAGTATTTGTACTCTGTTTAGAGTTCCACAATGTCCAGTACAATGTTACTATAGAATTTAAAATGGGGATAACAGGAAGACAGCCAATCTGGCTATGTTATTCCCCACAATAAACATATGTGTTTTCATGTAATTTTATCATTGTCATTATTGTTTATTATTGTGTTTATGTTTTATTGTGAAATAAAGAATCAATCAATCAATCACTCTCCGCGAAGCAACGTGCGATAAATTTGAACAAGTTCGCATTCAGGTCGACGTCACCAAAGGTCAGCTTGCATGTAGTTCCACTATAGGTGTAAATTTTAACTACTGAAATCCCATTGCTGGCGTGTTCATCACGGTTGGTGAAAAAGATAAAATTTATGTCCTAGGCTTTTCATATATAGGAGAACAGGTAATTATGGTGTAAAATCGTTCTTGAATCCGAGCAGTGAACTATTGTCTATGCAGTTAATGTATAGAGAACAGATTTTAGATAAAAATTGCAGTGGCGAAAATCGCAGATTCATAATCAGAAACTTGTAAAAGGTGTACTTTGAAAAAAAGCATATGATAAATATGATAAAACCATTTTTTTTCAATTTGTACAAGTTTGTTTTGTTTGTTTTTTTTTTTAAGGGGGGTGGGGGGGGTTGGGGAGGGTTGTGTCTTTTTTTATGTTTTTTTTTGTTGTTGTTTAGCATATCATGAATATGATAAAACTATTTTTTTGATTTGTACAAGTTTAATTGGGTTTTTTTTTAATTTATTCAAGTTTTTTTTTTTGAGCTGTGAGTGGGGTGGGTGGGAGTGGGGGTGGATGTTGTTGGGGTTTTTTTGGTTGTTGTTTTTTATTTCCAAACAAAATTAATTGATTTAAAAAGCTTTTTTTCTTGTCAACACAGGACATATTTTCAGCCTCAAACAATTTTCCTCGTTTTTCCTACTCTCGCATTTTGCCCCTGTTGTCACAATCATTTTCGTCAATGCCATTTCCGTCTTAAAATTTTCTTTTTTAAGATTAACTTACTGGTAGTGTTCCATTCCTACTTCACTCAACCCTGTCCAGAATGCCGGATTGAAGAAAGCTGATATCTATAAAAGAATATTGGTACGGATCATAAATAACTGGAAAAAATATACAATCAGAAACATCCACTCCAAATTTGGTTCCAAATAGAACCAAAACCCATTGAAGAACCGAAACAAACGAGTCTTCATGTGATCTAGAACCAGGCATTTTCATATAGAGTTGCTTGTCTTGTTTATATGAAAAAATTGACATTGTCGCTCAACTTAACTCTTTACCTACAGTTAAAACTGAAATGCGCACAAATAGCACGTTGATCTGCGCGTTAATGCACGCGTTATGGCCATAGTAAAGCTATCAAATTCTGTCCATATGGCCTGTGCACAAGCAATGTTTCAGCCAATGGACCTCCGGGTAACCCGGAGGTCCATTGGCAGAAACATTGCATGTGTTTGCTGTGAGTAACCAGGAGAACTTGCCGTGCTTTGGATGCCATTCGATATGACAATTGCGCGCAATTCCAACTCGCAATTAAGCCTAGATAAGCGCACTATTCGTGAGAGGACTTCTAGTTTTAACTGTAAAGAATCGGTGGTAGCCAAGGGCGTAATTCTGATATTGTGCGCTTTAGATAAGGGCTAACGCATGCGTGATGGGACAACTGAAAACTTGTTTCTGACGTTGCTTCGTCGCCATTTTAAAACTAGAACATGGTGCAGCCTTATATTTTACAGTTTATACAATGCCCAGAAGCCTTGACAGTCCAGTAAACTTGACAGAATGAAGAACCAAAACATGTGTATGTTTGGTTCCATATAACCAAATTTTGTTCCCCTACAGGAAATACTGAAGAACCAACATTTCTCTGTGTGTAACACTGCAATTAATTAGTTAGTTAGTGGGGTTTAACGACACTTTCGACAGCCAGGGTCACCTCGTGTCGGACAGTTTTACGGTTGGAGAAAGCCTGACAACCACCGAACAACAGCAAGCAACTATCAGGCTCACCATCATACTAACTCCACGCAAGCAGGATTAGCATTGGTTGAAGACAAGTGCACCATCGACGTGCTGTCCTCATTGGTACACAACGCCACCGTACCCCCGACGAACGTTACGCCAATAACTGTGCACGTAAAGTTGATCGTTTTGGTGGCGGTAGTGTTATGGCGTGGGCTGGCATTAATCATGCTGCCCGGACAACACCTGTTCGAGTGGAGAGTAATCTAACCGGTAGCGTTTCAGAGATGAAATCCTATCACGTCACGTTGTCTGAGCATTCATCCAATGGTGGCCTCTTTCAACATGTCACTACTCGACTAGATGTTGCACGTGTTTGCAAAGCATTTCTTCAACAAAACAATATTCCTACTCTTCCCTTGCCAGGACGTTCATCTGACTCATCCCCCATTGAACACTTTTGCAATGAGCTTGATCGCCGCATACGTCAGAGACAGCAGACACCACAGACACTCGCGGAACTCTTTCCGGCACTACAAGAGGAGTGTCAGAACATTCCACAGCGAATAATTCAGACTATGGTAGCATATATGGGTCGACGTTGCCACGTCGTTATCACTGTTCATGATGGTATTACACGGTATTGACTTTCCTCAGTTGTCAATGCAGTCATGTTTATGTTTGTTAATGATGTTT
The DNA here is from genome assembly GCA_031216915.1 of Pictodentalium vernedei. Classification (NCBI taxonomy): domain Eukaryota; kingdom Metazoa; phylum Mollusca; class Scaphopoda; order Dentaliida; family Dentaliidae; genus Pictodentalium; species Pictodentalium vernedei. The sequence continues at coordinate 57,856,647 of CM062289.1, forward strand.
CACGTTTGCTTGTGTTTATGCCATTTGCAGAGTGATGTTGCTACTTCCCTGTTTACCACAAATTATCTGTTTATAGTGTGAGAACTTCCAATACAATCTAGTGGAATTTCGATGTATAGTTTCTTATTTTGAAGAGTATATTTACTGCAAGAGAGGACATTCATCAAATTTTAGTTAACTGAATAAACCCTTCAATGGCAGATTTATCACTGTCAGTGTTGATATGCAAAAAAAAAAACAGAGTTTCACTACACACTAAAAACTAAAGTGTTAAAACTGACACTTTCAAGGTGTTAAACCCATTCTAACTCTTAGGGTTTGATTTTAACACTCAAAGTGCAATGCTTTAAGCACTTAGACATTACAATCGCCAGACATCTGAAACTTGAATGGATGGCACTTCCCAAGTTCCCATGTGTCTAGCATTGGTGGTTCTTCCAGAATCGTCCATAATTTGATTTGCGCTTGGTGGGTACATAATTAAAAGGGCAGAACGCAGATGACGAGGATCAGGCTCGAGAGTTTGAGCCTGATCCACGTCATCTGCGTTGTTTCATTTTAAGTGTCGCGACATTACACTTGTCTGTCAAGTGGTATTATTGTCAACGCCTATCAAGTTCTGGGATATCTACACTTGAACAAAGTGCTAGTTCAGCACTTAGTAAGTGTTAAATACAGCACTTCAAGTGTAGTTTTTAACACTTTAGTTTTTAGCGTGTACACCAGCTTTCAAAATCTAAGAAATTATTTTGCCTGATATTGTTTATATTTATTGCATCGCGATACCCGGGGAACAACTCTACGTATTGAATCGTGAATAATGTATCGTGGTTTAAGCATATCACGATTAATCATTTCAGCTCTACTCTTGACAATGCTATAGTAGGCTCTGTTAATACCTTATGAGCTCGTTCCAAGGAGGGGGTCACATGATCTAGTTTTGTTTAAATTTTTGAAAATTATTTTTTCATCTGCTGAAATTGTATATTACGTGGCCACATGCAGATGATTCCTTGGGTAAAGGATAATAATATTCATTTGGTGCTACAGTTAAAAAGCTCAAGGCATCTTGGAAATTAAATTGTGGGTAAATAAATAATGACGATAAACCGATATTTTTGTAATTACATCGGTATTCAATCGATACTGGTTTGAATACCGGTGTATATCGGTGTATCGATATATCGTGCAGCCCAACAAAGTAGTGAGAGGTACATTTACTCAAAGATCAGATGACACCCTCTGAGTACGGTCGAGCTCAAGTGTGACCATACACCTGTTATCTTCATCCCCGAATGAATGAATGAATGAATGATTGATTGAATGAATGAATGAATGAATGAATGAATGAATGAATGAATGAATGAATGAATGAATGAATGAATGAATGAATGAATGAATGAATGAATGAATGAATGAATGAATGAAATTTTTAACAATATGCCGACATATAAACACACATACATACACAGCACGACATGCGCGTGTGAATGGGTTAGTCGATATGGCACGTAAGCCAGCGTGGGAGGATAGAACGAGAGGCCACAGGCCACGAGTTTTATCCTTCTGTGATGGCACATGTGCCATATCGATTAAACCCATTCATAAATGCGTGTCCTTCTGTGTTTATTACAGGCCTTCACGTCCATAAAAAACAACTATTAGAAGGTCACTCAGCAATTCATTTGACAACATCAACAAAAAGAACATATTTTATCGCCAACCAAATTTGCGAGGGTAACGCGTGTTACTATTTAACCCCCGGGGTTCCAATGTGTTCTATTTGCCTAATGGCTCTGTATATCTGTGTATCGATATATCGCGGAGCCCTACAACATGAATAACAATTCAGTGTGCACGATACAATATGTATCATGATAAACGTGATCTCTCTTGACATACAACTACATATGTCAGTTACTTTGGTGACTACATGCATTCCTTTCCAATAGCTTACTTGCACTACAAATTAGAATGCACTCTTTAAACAATAGGTAACTTCTCAGTGTGATAACCCATGACATTAATTAATGATTCTATGACCCATTTCCGGTGTGTTTTTCCTCTCAGAAAATATGTTCTAAACATTCAATCCCTTATAGCTTGTTTGACAGAGCTCATTGAGCTCTGTCAAACAAGATATAATGGATTAATCAAATAAATATTTACTACAATAGAGGGAATTCACCAAATTTTGGTTAACTCAATAATCCATTTAATGGCATATTTATCACTATCAATGTTGGTATGCAAAAACAGGTTTTCTCTGAACTAGTTTTCAAAACGCTAGAAGTTGTTTTACCTGATTTTATTTATATTTATCGTATCACGATACATAGTGAACAACGATACATAGTGAATCGTGAGCAATGTATCGCGGTTCAAGCATACCATGATTAATCGCTGCAGCCCTAGTAACCACCACCTTAAACAATGTCAAACAGCCATGGTAATATACAGAAACATATCTATCATTTCTTCTGATATAATTTAGCTAAAATAAGAAAACAACTTTAAAACTCACCATACTTAACAAAACATTATTTTCTTCCAGTGAATGAATGCTGGTTAATCTAGATGACATATTGTAGCAGTAATCCCTAGCATCATACCATGATAGATAGGCTTTCGGTCCAAAGTCAGAACTAGAGTAATAGCATGATCCATTGTAAAACCTCCATTTATTGTTTGGGCAGTGCAAAGCTGTAACATAAAGGTGGTTTATTTCGTGAACTCTAAATTACTAGCTAAATATACAGTACATGGAGAGTGGATTGTAACTAAATCACCCACGGAGTGGAGTTATCACCCATGCTATAACTTCCAAATTTTGTACATATCGACAAAAAACACAAGCAATGTTTCAGCCAATGGACCTCCGGGTATAACCCGGAGGTCCATTGGTTGAAACTTTGCTTGTGCTGGTTATGCTTTGCAACAAATTTGCAATTATTGCTTGGGTGGAATCTCCACTCTGTGGGTGATTTAGTGATAATACACTCTCCACATACTGTAAATGTCAGAATACTATTTTTTATTCATTATTCATACGTCAACCAAGAATATTAAGCCTTGCAAGATTTGGGAATCGCTTCACACAGGTGGATAAAAAAAAAATATATTTTCACACTTGCAAATGAAAATAGGGCGGTCACGATTAATCGATTGTTGATCGGTCACGGCGAAATCGATTAGTATTTTTCGTTGTCGAATAATCGGTAAATTGTATCCCGTTTTAGATGTTTAATAATTAAAAGAAAATTTGATGAAAAAACTATTGTTTCTAAAGGTAAAGAGTTAAGAACATCTATGTTAAGCCCCAAGAAGTCGTTGGAAGCATTTGTCTTCCATGTACATTCATCAAAGCTTTGATGTTCTGAATTTTTGAACCGTCAGTGTAATAATCAAGACCGATCGGCAGTTGCGAAGTTCGCAACTGCCAACCGGTCTTGATTATTACACTGACGGTTCAAAAATTCAGAACATCAAAGCTTTGAATGCCCCTAAAAGTTGATCGTCTTCGTTGTTTACTTGAGGTAGGTCAGCTGACTTGAACTTCATTTTTATCGACTTCAAAGAGAGGGAGAGGGGTGGGGGTCATCTAGGTACGATTAATCGATTATTTGCGACGATTAATCGATTCCTAAAGTGAAAAATCGTGACAGCCCTAAATGAAAAGCTCCGTCTCAATATATACCAGATATCCAAATCTGTACACAGTTAAAGTGGAGGAGAAATCGTCCAATTCACGATTTATTTATTTTTATTTATTATTATTTTAAAGCTCGACAAATAATCAATTTTTGATCTTTCATCAGAAAATGTCACCTTCTCCTAATCAACTGGCCCAATTTCAATATATTTGTTATGAGTGGTGGTGGAGTAAGGGAAATGAAGCTGCTTTCCTCTGCGGGGTGGGAGTGCGGAAAAAAATCTTTCTAATTGTTTTTTGTAAAATCTCTTCTTCCATCGATTAATACGGTAATTTGAAATTCTGTTTTCTTCTGAGGTATTGAGTAAAGTTTGCTAAAAAGACGTTTGACAGCAACATTTGTGGTCGCTATGGGAGGAGTACGAATTCGAACCCCACCAATATTGTCCAGCATTTTGGAAGCCAATATGCGTTTGTGACATGTACTTGATTTCTGCACAAAATTAGCCAGAACACTGGTGAGCACGATGACGCTGTGTACTAAGGCGTACTGCACGTCGATGGTGCGCATGTCTTCAACCAATCTAACCCTGCCTGTGCCGCGGTGCAGAGTTCAGAGTTACGATGTTGGGGAGCTGACAGCTGCTCGTCGTTGCTCGGTGGTTCTCTCCGGGTACTCCGGCTTCCTCCACCCGTAAAACTGTAACGGTCACGATATGACCCTAGCTGTTAATGTGTCGTTAAACCCAAAATAAAAAAAAAAAAAAAAAAATCAGCCCTGGAAGTTACCTCTGGTTGATATCTCGGCCGATATGACCAAATAATAACCTCTAAATATAAAAATCCACAGCTACAGGTGACTTTTAACAGTTTTCCTTTAACCCTTTGACGACGAAAGGCCATTTTACGGTCCAGGAACATGATACATAATAATTTCATTAAATGGGGGCACGGTGGCTCAGTAGGTAGAGGTACAGGCTGCAAGCCGAGAGGTCCTCGGTTCGAATCCCACCTGCGGCAACCGCGTTGTGTCCTTGGGCAAGACACTTCACCCCCATTGCCCACGTGGGTAGAGCTGTAGGTTTTTAAGTTTCTTGTTCGGTTTCGGTTTCGGTTTTTCAGGTTGAGTAAAACCTCGGTTCGGTTCGGTTTTCGGTTTGTTCATGAGGCCAAATAAAATTCAATAAAACTCATTCTATATGTCTGGAATCATACCTGAATGACAGTGAAATTGAATGAAACTCAATGAATGCCCGAAATAAGCTATAATACATTGAAGAATCAGGAAGGCCAATATAATAATTACCTAAATATACAGAACTTTTATTGTGCTTGGCCATTTTTCGAGGTCTGACACCTACGCGCAACTTGAGGAAAAGCTGCGAACACAACTAAGTTGAAATGTCGGAAATTCACAGAATGTAGCCATCCCAGATTAGTGAGAGTACCCAGACACTGCCAATGGCAGTGTCTGGGTACCCTCACTACTCTGGGATGGCTACATTCTGTTAATTTCTGCAGCAAGAGAGTATTTTAATAAAAACGAAAAACCTTAGATTACGAGATGTCAACGGTTTCAGTTTCGGTTTTTAAAAAAAAACAAAAAACCTTGGTTCGGTTTCGGTTTACCTACAGCTCTACACGTGGGGGCACGGGGGCGTTGTATACTAAGGCATACTGCAAGTCGATAGCGCACTTGTCTTCAACCAATGCTAACCCTGCTTGTGTGGAGTTAGTATGTTGGGGAGCCTGACAGTTGCTCGCCGTTGCTCGGTGGTTCTCTCCGGGTACTCCGGCTTCCTTCACCCCGAAAACTGTCCAACACGAGGTGACCCTGGTTGTCGAAAGTGTCGTTAAACCCCAATAAATAAATAAATGCATTTCATTAAATAGGATGGCTTCTATGTGGATACTTGGAGTGACCAATCAACATTTTCAATCTGCCGCCTCGAGGCTGCACGTTGAAAATATTAATTGGTCTATCCCCAAATAATGAACATCCAATTGCTGCCACTGACCTGTCATGGAAGATACCACCAGGGTTCAAATGGTTACCTTTAACCATTTACCCAAAGCACACGATATCCAAATCTCTTATTTTAAGTATTTTGATTTTAATTTTCCAAAAAGAAATTTCAGCAAAACCATGTAACGTGAATCCTCATTGGAAAGTGCTTGACGAGCCCTTCCAATATGGGGTCACGTGATATACATGGCTGACAAGTTTCGTCAGCCATGCATATCATGTGACAGGAAATTTAATTTCCTTAATTTCCTAAAGCCGCTAGTAAATTTAACACCAAGAGTATGGGAATTTCATATAAAAATTGAAATTTCGAAATGTTAGTGACTTTTTATCATCGATGTGCGCATCATTTCACAAACTTCCGGCATTTTCCTGTAGAGTAGAATAACACTTATTTATTATTCGCTAAATGATAGATTATCTTCGACATATGTGAGTTTCTTCAGTCTTGTATGCAGGATAGAGAACTGAGCATTTCTGTCTGTTTTATATATAGAATAAACGTATAGTGTTTTTAAGTAAAAAATTTATTCTACAAGTAGGATTAAGAATGAAACCGACGAGCCTCTGGCGAGTCGGTTTCATTCTTAATTCAATGAGTAGAATTTTTTTTTTACTTGAAAACGCTATACGTTTATTTTGTTTATCCCATAAATCTTCTACAGGGCAGTCGCGGCAAGATCGTGCTATAATTCGCTACAAAACACAGCGAGAAGTGAGGAGCACATTGGTCCAATTCGATCGACCAGCAAAATTGGCAAAAATAAACAAGGCGCAGTAATACATTTCTGTCTAAAAATAATTCTCCTACAAACTTGAGCTAAACTTGCAAAAATACTTTATTATATGAGCAGTGGGTGGTGTTTTTCTACTAGCATTGTGTTATACTTTCAAAAAGATTTAAAGAAATGAACAGTCGAACTATTAATTATGCTAGACAAATGTGATCGAGGCCAGAGGTCAAGAAGTCTGTCGCTACTAAGGGAATAAATTATTTCAGTGTCAAACCTACGTGGAAAATGTCTCACCCTACTAGGTGAATAAAGCAAAAATTTATCCAAGGCCTTTATTGTTCAAATAAACGGCCATTTATGGGATAAAATGACAGAACTATATTCCAGGTATTCATGTAATCTTCTTTTGGCTGTTACCATGTGATGAGGTACCGCACCCCAAAAAGCAAAGACTTTGACCTAATATTAATAAATTTTATTATACGCTAAACGATAGATTATCGAAGAAATTGCATAAAGATGGAAATGGTATCCCCACTGTGAAGATACAAAACTTTTCACTTTCACGGTATCAATTAAAATGGCTGCTTTCAAATCATCACTTCAAAGTGAATATGAGTCAAATCATCACTGGAAATGATCAATTTGTTCTAAAAACGTATAATGAAAAGAAAATTTAGTATTTTTGAGTGGATACCGATCGATCATTTCCAGCAATAATTCAACACGTATTCACCTTGAATTGATGCATGAACCCTCTAGTCCAAACGTTGCCTGAAAGTCCGTAATATGAGTTTTTGGTTTGGTACGTCCTTGCAAAGGACGTACCAAACCAAAAACTTATATTACGGACTTTCAGGCCATGTTTGGGCTAGAAACCCGCCAGCTGAATCAGATTGCAAGACGCTATCTGTTCCGAGTAGCAATCAAATTCGTTAGGTAAAGCGATAAAAACTCTTCTCCCAAATCACTTCTGTAAAATACTTTAGTGTCTAATATATAACAATATTGTTGGAATGATTTACAACTGTGTTCAAGTCAACCTCCGTGGGGTCATAGTTAGGGGTGGAATAGGGGTCTCAGATAATTGCAGGTTTGGTAAGAGAAAACATTAAAGACCTTTTTTCTTCCAAATCACGGCTCCAAATACTTCCGTCTTCCATGTTTTTAATATCAACAAAACCAGTATGCTACAGGTTCACTGACGATATAATTATGATATAGACCCATTGAGAGGTGAGCCTATAGAAACTGAATCATGATGTCAATGAACAACACCCTGATGTAAAACGCAAAATGAACTATTCAAACAAATCAGTTGACTTCTTATACGTAAAGTTGGTTGTTGAAGACGGGCGATCAGAAGGGGTATATACAGGAAACCGACGGACAAGTCCATCTATCCCCGCCAGACATGCTTCCATTCTAACCACACTAAGGAATCAGTTATGCATAGTCAAATACTGTGTGATAAGAGAATTTGCAGCAAAGAATTATAACTTACATGCCGTGTAACTGGACGATACTATTAGTTACACAGTTTGTTGGTGGCCTAATATGGTATATATGGTGTCAGTTAATTTCATATTGACGAGAGCGAAGCTGACTGACACCATATATACAATATTAGGCCACCAACAAACTGTGTAACGAATATATCTTACCGACTGATGCATCGATGCACAGAACTAATAACAACAGCGATCAAAATTAAATGAGAGAATTCTCACAATGTGTTCACGTGTCTTTGCCTTGTTACAATACAGGCACTCTCCCATAAATTGCAACAAGGCAAATTCATACATACCAAACAGTTTCATTTCGAAGGTAACGTGACCCACATCCACAGAATATGAAGCCCTTTAAGTTGCCTAACTTGCACTTCAGACCAAATATGGGCTTCCAACACTCAATCTTTCAACTTGAAGCGTTTATCAGCTGCCGCCATTTTGAATAATCAATGACCAAAGGGGAGATTACCCATAGCTGTCAGCGTATATTGATGTTGACAGGCAGGATATGGTTTTATATGCAGTCTGCATGTGACGTCTTTGAACCAATGAAATTCCCAGATACTTGTAGGAGGTAAGATATATTTCCATACAAGGCTCTGAGTGTTCATATCAGATATTTATTATGTCGAAAGTCCATGTAAATCAAGGGATTAATTAATTTTCACGAGAAACAAAGAACGACCGGACGTTTATTTTTTTTAGAAACCGCTATTGACAGCGCCGCGCCGAATCATCAACTGTAACTGGCACCAGTATGTATCCATGGTGGCAGTAAACAATCATCGCTGTTCGAAGTGTGATATTTGTTTTCAAAATAAAACGTATCGCGACAACCATATCTGAAATACGCTTATATGCATTTACTGTCTTTACCACCTGAAAAAGGGTTAACAAAGCACTTTTAAATGTTCAAAATATCACTTTTAATCTGTTGAGCAAACTGTAAAGAAAATGTTCGCTTCAGCATAAAAAATCGAGAATTGTAAAACAAAAAGAACTTTTGGGACTAAATATATTTTCGTTCCATTTGTTGCATATTTAATGTTTTAAATCAATAAATACTGTACCTTGAAAATATTTTTGGTACCTGAATTCTCTTATTTGTTTTAATGCAAATTTGGAAAGAATATAATGAAACTTGAAGCATTAACAGACATAATTACCACATTGGCGGGCGCTCGGCCGACGTAACATTTTTGAACTATTGATTTCTGTGCACTCTGCATTGATCTTAACTGGCTGAGTTACGAGGGTACCAGAACAAAAGCCATCTTTTTCCTTGATCATGTTTCCTCTTCAATCAAACACATATATTATATTTTGTTTGTATAAATTTGTATTATTACAAATTATTGGAGAGTGACAACAGGCACTCTCCAATAATTTGTAATAAAACAAATTTTGAATAACAAATTCAGACCACCAAAAAAAATCTACCCCTCAACCTGTTTATTGATTTTATTACTCTAAATAATTGCCAAAAACTGATTTTCCGGTCTCTCAAAACAGGTGAAAAACTGAGTTCAAGACAGGTGGTCTCTCAAGACAGGTGGTCTCTCAAGACGGGTGGTCTCTCATGACAGGTCCATTATAGAGTGAAACCAATCGGTACATTGCCAAAGTGGTCTCTCAAGACAGTGGTCTCTCACGACAGGTTTTACTGTATACTGAGTCAAAAGAGAAAGTATAATAGAAACTAATGCACGACAGGTTTTACTGTATACTGAGTCAAAAGAGAAAGTATAATAGAAACTAATGTGAAAAAGATAGCATAAAGGATGAAATATAATAGTTCTAATGTTGCATGTTTGTGGACAAGAAGTCGTGCAAAGAGTTTAATGACATGTTGTTGTTGTCCACCCATCCGTATACAATTTTGCTACGGATTTCAAAATAGCACGTGCTACCCGAGAATGTCAAATTGAATGGGTGACTGACGATTTTCTTTGTGTTATGTTGTGCTAGAGAGCCTGGGCTATTGAGAAAACACGCTAGTTTTTGTCTTCCGACATTTTAAAAAATGCCAAGATTAACCGGCAATCAGAGGTTGCGTGCCATTGGTATGCATGACTCTGTGATATCTCCAGATGAGCTCGCTGCTGAGTTCGGAGTCACTGTGGCCACTATTTGCCGTCTCATTGGAAGGTATAGAACCACTGGATCTACTGTCGATTGACCGCGTTCAGGTCGACTAAGAGTTATGACCCCTGCACAAGACCGACACATGAAGACGTCTCACTTGCGAGATCGCTTTCTTATGGTAACGAGGACAGCAGCAATTACTCCTGGTAGAACTAACAATAGAATCAGTGCACAAACTGCCCGCAACAGACTCGCTGAATACCGCATCCGCAGTAGGCGTCCATACCACGGACCAATCCTCACCCAACGTCAAAGTGCAAACCTACAATACACGCTAAAAACTAAAGTGTTAAAAACTACACTTGAAGTGTCGTATTTAACACTTACTAAGTGCTGAACTAGCACTTTGTTCAAGTGTAGATATCCCAGAACTTGACAGGTGTTACAATAATACCACTTGACAAGTGTAATGTCGCGACACTTAAAAGGAAACAACGCAGATGACGCAGATCAGGTTCGAATTCTCGAGCCTGATCCACGTCATCTGCGTTGTGTCCTTTCAATTATGTACCCACCAAGCGCAAATCAAATTATGGACAATTCTGGAAGAACCACCAATGCTAGGCACATGGGAAGTGCCATCCATTCAAGTTTCAGATGTCTGACGATTGTAATGTCTAAGTGCTTAAAGCATTGCACTTTGAGTGTTAAAATCAAACCCTAAGAGTTAGAATGGGTTTAACACCTTGAAAGTGTCAGTTTTAACACTTTAGTTTTTAGTGTGTAGAAGCAACGACAGTACCTCCACCGTAATTTTAATGGTATTTAACAATGCACAAAAACACTTACATGTCACGGGTGTCTCAAAACCTGTTTTTCCTGGAGTTGCTGTACCTACAAGATAAATATATTTAGGGTCAGTTTCACATCCTTTGAGATTTTGAAGATAACACCACAAATGCCATATTGGTACAAATGTTCCGACGACAGCAAAGTGGTTAGTTCTGATTAATCGTCGGATTTAAACAGAAATAGATCAAGTCCAAATATCACACAAATGGGGGTATAGAGAGTGTCCATTGGAACGGCTTGTGCAGAATAAAAGAGTCGTTCCCATGAGATGTATAGGAATTGGATGGAATAAAGGGATGTGAGCAAAATCCCCCCCCCCCCCCCAAAAAAAAACAAGAAAAAATAGGATCCGCATTGAGCGGTAACCAATGTAATTACAATTTAGTGTGAACTGACCTTCGATCGAATCTCATTTAAAATATTTTAGATTCGTAGGGACCTACCATATAAACAGTTATAATTTTGAAATGCTAAAATTTTGTATTCTTAACCCTTTCGATAACGTTACTTCAATTCTGGATATTTCTTTTCACAAAAAATGGAATATTCACATTATTATTATCTAGGAGCTGTCTGCGATGTGACCATGGTTGTTGAAAGTGTCATTAAACCACAATAAACAAAAATGGCGTTAACTAACAGTCTAACAGTGGGCAATTATTTTTCAACGTAAAACGACGGTCGTGAAAATACGACCATACAGCAGAAACTTAAATTTTGACAAAATCCCTGATGGAGAGTGATGTAGGTGGGGTAGGGGAGACGGATAGCTAGTTTTACTCGTTTAGTTCGACAAAAATGGTCACACAATGATTTTGTGCTACTTAAAGAAAATTAGGTCAAAGATAGAAGAAGTGTACTGATGTCTCATGCCAGGGAGTCCTTATATCAGTCTCCGGTCAGTAAAGACTCGGGTTGACCACATACTCTGTGGCAGAATAAATATATGCATCCCTGACTTATCTTATTATATGGCAGGCCGATTACAAGCAACTACCTTATAGATAATCCATCACTAGGAATATCTATCAGTATTATATCTACTGACACAAAGTAAGCGTCCACTTTCGGTCTTTGTTTAACAAGTGTGTTTTTACAGTAATTTGCAAGATTTTATTCTTCCCAAATTCTTTCAAATTTTTTATCTACAGCTTTTGAACGCTCATTATTCAAGAAAGGTTTTTGTATTAAAGTATCGTCGTCTATCCGTTTGAGGTGAAGGATTTATTTATTTATTTATTTATTTATTTATTTATTTATTTATTTATTTATTTATTTATTCGAGTTTAAGGTCACTTTTAGCATCTTTGTCCGCAACATGGGTATGAAGTCAAGTTTAGATTATCGTTTATACCTGTGTTACTCACTTTAGAGGAATTCCATACTATTTTAACAGTAAAGAAAACTTGTTTACCGCAGTAAACAAGCACTGCTCCACTTCTCGGGTTCGCATGAGGAGTGGTAAAGGGTTACGCATGGGGAGAGGTAAATGTTTAAACATCAGCCACAAGAAAATTATCTGATAGGAGGTCTTGTTCCTGTAAGACTCCACTACTCCATGACTGGCATTCTTAAAAATGCAAGAGGGCTAAAAATTGCTCCCCTCGCGTGGCATAGGGGGCGATTAGCTCTCTTCAAGCTTACAAAAGCTAAAAGAGGCAAAATGAAGATTTATTATTAATGTATAGTGCCCATTGGAATTTGTACATGTTATTTGGTGCTGCTAACAAGGTAATCTCTGTGAGAAGGCTGCAGCACCCCTCCCACACCACCGGGCCTCTGCAAGGCCCAGAGGTGTGAAAGGGGCAGGTGTGGCCGTCTTGCAGAGACCACTAACAAAGCGGAGATAAAAAAAGATGTGGGTTATAGAAATATGCTGCCATGGAAATCATTATTTTTTAAGGCCGGGGGGTGGGGGGGTGGAGGGGCTAGTTTTCGACCTCCTTAATTTTTTTAAGGCGAGCAGTAGCCGAGCGAATAAATCGCTCTCCTGAAAATGGCAGGCCTGCTACGTTCCACTCTTGGTCTACTTGGGCTCCAAGATCAGGGAGGCCAGGCTTGGAGCGGATATCGACAGAGGAAATGGATGGGCTAAACATCCGAAGTTGTTTTTGAGATTTGAGCATTACCTTTTTTCCATTTGCAGATAAAACCCTGTGAAAAGAAACAGTTCCTGTCGCTCCATCTATGAGATCGGTGAGAATACTGAACACAATCTTCATTCTTCTGCGCATCATCGGGTTCAAACGATCCCCAGTTTCTGTATGAACTTGTACTTCCATCACTCCATTGAAAAACTGTAAATATATTAAGTGCCAATTGTTAAGACAATATACAAATTAAATGCAACGTGAGCGTTCAAGCATCACGATAACATGGCTGACAATTTTCATCATGGGAAAGTTAGCCCCCTTTAATTTCCTGAGGCTTTCATAAAATTTAATATTAAGGGAATGGGAATTGCTTGTAAAAATTGAAGTTTCGAAATGTTCGTGCATTTGTATCATCGATCTGAGCATCATTTCATATTAACTTCGGGCATTTTCCTGCAGGTTATTATAAGAATACAGAAGCTGTTTTCTACATACACAGAACGACACATGCGTGTGAATGGGTTAATCGATATGGCACGAGTGCCAGCGCGGAAGGATAAAACGAGAGACCACAGGCCTCGAGTTTTATCCTTCCGCGATGGCACAAGTGCCATATCGATTAACCCATTCACACGTGTGTGTCGTTCTGTGTTTATTACATGCCTCCACATCTATAAAAACAATTACTAGAAGGACACTCAGCAATTCATTTGACAACTATCAACAAAAAGACCACCTTTTATCGCCAACCAAATTTGCGAGGGGAACCCGTGTTACTGTTTCGTCCCCCGAGTTTCAATGTGTTCTATGTGCCTACTGGCACATAGAACACATTAGAACTCAGGGGACGGTTTTCAGCTATCGCTAGCGATTCAAATTGTAATTGCGTTGCACGATTTGTGGAAAATTCTAGTGTAATTTCGCTTCTATTTAAAAATAGTCCGTTAACGATTTCCATTCCGCTCATATGTGCGAAACAGATTTGTATTTTCCGCATGGTTTAGCGTTCTTGTAGATGGGGATTTCATAGAACAGGCGTATAATAAAAAAAAATTCCCAAACAGTTGGAACCTTTGACTATGATTCTCTGTTGATACTGATTTTAAAAATGAGAAAACGGCGTTTTCACCATGTTTTGATGTTCTATAACATTTTTCCTTTTCATTATACCAACGGTATGCGCATCGCGACATATAATACAGACAGTGCCCTTTCCATTTATATAAAAGTCTATTAGGTGTCTTTTTTTCCTGGGAAGAATAATAAACAGCTGCGCCATGAGCACATGATACGCCCGTTATTAATTACAAGAGGGAAACACACAATATGAGTATACATGTGTACTTGTCAGGGTTTTTTTTATATTCTTGTACATTTGACGAATAAAGTCCCATAACTCTGGAATGACAAATCGGGCAGCGACACAAATCAAAAGGGAGATTCTTTCCATCAACATATACTTCCAACCAAAAAATCATGAAAATTGCTCTGAGCATTTTGACGAATAAAGTCCCATAACTCTGGAATGACATATCCGACGGCGACTCAAATAGAAAGGGAAATTCCTTCCATCAACATATACTTGCCACCAAAAAAACATGAAAATTGCTCAAAGCATTTTAAAGTTATTGTCCGATGTGGAAAATTGCCTATATTTTGACGGATAAAGTCCCATAACTCTGGAATGACAAATTGGACTGCGACGCAAATCGAAAGGGAGCTTCTTTCCATCAACATATACTTTCCACCAAAAAAAATTTCAAAAATTGCTTGAAGCGTTTTCGAGTTATTGTATGACATGTGGACGGAAGGACGACAGACGGACAGCGGTATACCATAATACGACCCTTTTTTTCAAAACGGGCGAAAAAAACAAATCAGATGATCAACAAAGTCATGGCATAATAATCACAGCATCCTTATTTCAGTCAATGGACCTTTGCCTTTTCACAACACTTAAAATACTGAAGGTGTTTAGCGTAAATTCACACAAGTGATGTATTCAGACAAGTGAGGAGTGAGGAAAAAGTGAAATGTTTTACTACTGTTTTTCAACTTATTCCTACTACTACGATTCCTGTACCATATACATGAATATATACACACTAAAAACTATAGTGTTAAAACTGACACTTTCAAAGTGTTAAACCCATTCTAACTCTTAGGGCTTGATTTTAACACTCAAAGTGCTATGCTTTAAGCACTTCGACATTACAATCGTCAGACATCTGAAACTTGAATGGATGGCACTTCCTATATGTCTAGCATTGGTGGTTCTTCCAGAATCGTCCATAATTTGATTTGCGCTTGGTGGGTACATAATTAAAAGGACATAACGCAGATGACGCGGATCAGGCTCGAGAGTTCGAGCCTGATCCGCGTCATCTGCGTTGTTTCCTTTTCAGTGTCGCGACATTACACTTGTCAAGTGGTATTATTGTCAACACCTGTCAAGTTCTGGGCTATCTACACTTGAACAAAGTGCTAGTTCAGCACTTAGTAAGTGTTAAATACAGCACTTCAAGTGTAGTTTTTAACACTTTAGTTTTTAGCGTGTATTAGTACATACATACTGTACACTTCCTGAGTTGAAATGAACTCAAGATTAACCTTTAAGATTGGTGGGTATGCACATATATACAAATATATCTATTACAAAGCAATTTATTTCAGGAAGCAATCTACCCTGACTTATACAATGCAAGGAAGCAAGACAGCAGAGCAATTAATGATGTGATACTTTTAATCAACTCAACAGTAAATATTGTCCGATTGTGTTAGTACCCCCACCCAGCCTTACCAAGCACTATGACAGTACAGTTCAGCATAGTGCAGGAAGTACAAATTACAACTATTTATTTATTTATTTAGTGTGCAAAATTTAAAAAGTCCCATACCTCTGGAATGACTAATCGGACGGCGACACGAATCAAAAGGGAGCTTCCCTCCATCGATATACACCACCTATCCAAAAATCACGAAAATCTCCCAAAGCGTTCTTGGGTTATCGTACGATGTGTGACCGGACGGACAGACAGACGGACAGACAGACGGACAGCGGTATACAATAATACGACCCGCTTTTTTCAAAACGGGCGTATAAAAACTTCCAAATTACCGTGAAAACAAATTCGCTAAATAAAGAGCCAAAGTGGACTTACTTTGGTGTGATACTGATAGATATTCTTGGTGACGGATTATCTATGAAGTAGTTGATTCTAATCAGTCTGCTACAAAGTCAAGTTTCTTTGTTACTTTTAAAAGAGCTGCCTGTTGTTTTCGTTATTAAAAGTAATAAAAGGAAACGTTGCTTTATTTTCTACTGAGGTCATGGGGTTTTGTCAACAATTACTTGCTTCTTAACTGGACATTCGCTCGTCTATTAATTTTAAGGGAGACAATGTTTCATAATGCTACATAAGTTAGGGATGAAGTGACAAATATCAAATTCCCATCCCATTTTGCATTTTCTACTTGGTGTCATGCCTCTAATGTAAACCTCGCTCTACAACAAATGCAAAGAGACCTGATAACTACAATCTTCGGAGACCAACGTGTGGACTGAAATACAAAATCATTGAATATAATTTTGACGCAACGATTCGTTGCGTCAAAATTTAATTCACTGATTGTATATTCCATCTACGGCATTGACTAAATTCAGGTGATTATTTGTCTTTGATGTGTAGCTTATAATGAATAAGAAGCAAAATATTATAGCTCGTAAAAAAAAAGAAATATCGTTTTTATTTTACTTTATCACAACGCTCGGAACGCCAGAATTTCATCTGGTGTGCGAAGATCACAGGCCACTGATGTTTTTAGCACCGCCAAGTAAAATACGCGTGGTTTTCTGTAAACTAGAGCACGAGTAGAGAAAATATTAGATTGAAATATACTCTCCCAAAAAAGAAAGTGTGCATGCTAAAAAATGACACTGAAAAAAGATATATATCATTTTCATTCATGGAAATTTTATTCAATCACAGATGAATCAATTTGTGATCAACACGAGGAATTTCATTACGCTACGACGAATACTCTTGGTGCCATGGAGAGTCAAAGACACTAAGGGTCAAACACAAAAGTCACACACTCAATATCTGGTATGACCTCCGTCTGCATCGACTACTGCTGTGCATCTACGCCTCATGGAAGCGAACAAGTTAGCATGGAAGTGTTGTGGGATGTTGTTCCATATTCTGATAAGCTGTCTTTGGAGTTCCACAAGCATGGGGAAGCCGGCGTAGCTGACGTTTCATTTCGTCCCATACGTGCTCAATGGGTGAGATATCGGGCAAATTTGCGGGCCAGGGAAGAACATCCACTTGTTGTTGCTGCAGATACTGTTGAACAACATGAGCTGCGTGGGGTCGGGCGTTGTCCTGCTGTAGAATGACGCCGGAGCCGTGACGTTGCAGAAATGGGACAACAACAGGTGTAAGCACTTCATCACGATATCTGGCTGCATTGAGATTGCCATCAATAATGACCAGCTCAGTTCTGTTACGGGCAGTGATGCCACCCCACACCATGAGAGACCCTCCCCCATAACGGTTTCGCTCCACGACACATGGATCTGCGTAGCGTTCGTTTCGACGTCTGTACACTCTCTGGCGGCCATCTGATGATGAAAGATGGAAACCACATTCATCTGTGAATAAAACACGTCGCCACCAGTGTAAGGGATGCCTGAGATGTTGTCTACACCACTGCAGTCGAGCACGACGATGACGTAACGTCAAAATCGGACGAATTGCAGGTCTTCGAGGACGTAAGCCGTATTCTCTCAGCTGGTTGATTACTGTTTGAGGATGTATCCGTCTCAGGTTAGGGATGTTCCTGGCTGTCGTCGTTGCCATTTGTTGCCGGTTCCGGAGATGGACGACACGGATATACCGATCTTGTGCAGGGGTGGTAACTCGGGGTCTCCCGGGGTGGGGTCGGTCTCGAACGTCATCATGTTGTGCATGTCGATGGACTAGCCTGTCTACAGTGTTACGGTGGCAGTTCAAATGCTGGGCAACCTCTCTGTGTGTTCTGCCAGCTCTAATCATACCCAGGGCAAGGAGACGTTGATTCATTGTCAATCTTGGCATGCTAATGTGGAGTCGTTTTAACAGCAGCGCAAGTTTGAATGTGAACGATAGGAAGGACTTACTTTAGTGTTTAAATACCCAAGGATTCACACTGCTGCATGAATTTTCAGACTCTCCACGTGCAAAACATGCCTTTTCACAAACGTGCAGCACGTCATTTAACGTTAATGCAATTTTAACGGGGAAAGCTGTTTTTGTGTTCAATATAACTTATTCATGAACAGGTTAACACTCTTTACACCTACGAAATTATTTTTTTGGAGCTTGATCAATTTCTGCAATGCACACTTTCTTTTTTGGGCGAGTATATATAGGCATGGGTAATTTCCCAAACCCGAACTTTCGTAATGCACTTTGAGATTACATATTAATTAATTCGCAACCTCTGGAGACGAACTGACTTTGTAATTCAAACAGCGCCAGTTCCTCAACAACAATTTTATAACAATGTATATGCTCATTTATTATACGCTAAACAATAGATTATCGGAATAATTGCGGAAAGTCTAGAAATCGTATCCCACACTTTGAAGATTTAGAAATTTTCACTTTCACGGTATCAATCAAAATGGCGACTTTCAAAGCATCACTTCAAGGTGAATACGAGTCAAATTGCTACTGGAAATGATCAATTTATTCTAAAAATGTATAATGAAAAGAAAATTTAGTGTTCTTGAGTGGATACCGATCAATTTCAGCAACAATTCAACAGTATTCACTTTGAATTGATGCATGAAACCCGCCAGCTGAATCAGATCGCAAGACCCTATCTGTTCCGAGTATCGATGAAAGCACTTCCGCCTATCAATGCGCGCTGTTTACTTTCATGCATCAATTCATGGTTGAAACGACAAAATAAACATTTCGTCGTCTGAGTGCTAGAATGTTCTATGTCCCATGGGGGACATAGAATATTCTAGCAGTCAGGCAACGATTTGTCTCGGTCACTGATGAGAAAATTTTCGGTATCCATTCAAAAATACTAGATATCTTCTATACACTTGGTCGATGAAACTTGTTTAAAACTTACCACAAAGGGCATTGCCGGGTATCAAGGACTTTCCTTTCTGTACATTCTGAAACAACTTATGTTGTGGTAATAGGAAAGCAGTGATTAAAAAGAAGAAGAAAAATGACTTGTTTCATTTTACAAATCAGATCTTAGTTCCAAACACACAATTTCTGCTCCTTATGTTCAAGTTTCAGATCTCTGAAGGAAATAATTGTTTTCTACTCGTGTACTATAGGCGAAAAAGGGAAACCTTTACCTTGGGGAAGGGGCAGCTGCCTTCCCTACCCCCTGCTTCCTGTGCCCTTGAATAACTAAAACCTTTCATTTTTGCTTCAAAAACACAGCTTATGGCCCATCATTGGAACGACCACGGCGTGTAAGTTAAAGGTTAAACAGTGGATTGAGGAAAATGAAAATATCATTGGCGGTCTTCATTTCTGTGGGCAAGGGGCAGCTGCCTTCCCTACTTCCTGCTTCCTGTGCCCTTCAATAACTAAAACCTTTCATTTTTGCTTCAAAAACACAGCTTAATATGGCCCATCATTGGAACGACCACGGCGTGTAAGTTAAAGGTTAAACAGTGGATTGAGGAAAATGAAAATATCATTGGCGGTCTTCTTTTCTGTAAGTGCCCCCCCCCCCCCCCCCTCGCTCTTGACCTTTCAACCAAAAAGGGAGTCATGAGCTACGTTTGGGAGAAAAAAATTGAAACAAAACTTTGAATTGAGATTTTGTTCACCACTAATTAAATTTCAGAAAAATATTACTAGTCACCTACCTCCTTCTTGATCTCTGTCGTTCAGTCCAATCCAGAAATCCCAGCGAAAAAATCTGAAAAGGAACAAAACGGTTGAATGCAATGTTGAAGTGGAGGTGACAACCGTTACTTATTCCCAGTTCTTTATTCAACATTCGCTATCAACCGACAAAAGTCGGTTGATAGCGAAAGTCGAATGAGGAACTGGGAATAACTAACGGTTGTCACCTCCAAAATGTTGATATGTTGTTTTTTTTAAGTTTAACTAAATATATAATGAACTCCACAGTTATATCTACAGTCAGTCTAAATGTTTGTACCACGAATGCTGTGTGTTTTCAACGTCCCCCGATTTTCTACAGGCATGGAGAAATGTGTTGGACAAACCATCAGTGTAATTCGGCCTACAAGTCAGAACGGCATGTAAGACGCATCTCATTGGTTGTAACTTGTCTGATAGACGTTATGGCATGACTGAAATGCTTCGACACAAAACAATGTCGGACAAGAATGTAAACAGACCGTCGGAGATGATATTTTTCTTTAAAGATCCAAACTTTATTCACTTAATTCAAGTGTAATCGTAGTATAAATACAGAACACACGTAGGATAGAGTACGGTGCCCAGGAATCAACGACCGTTGTTGGAGTGTTTCCTGTATTCACTCGCGTCTGTGGCGCTCCCATACTGCCCCCCTCACTGTGTTTTGACTTTATTGTGTTACACCTCATTTGGTCCATTTCCGACTTTATTCAGTGAAATTTTTAGGGCCACATGTCACACTGTGAGCTGTAAAGCAGGGTTAGATTGGTTGAAGACATGTGCACCATCGACGTGCAGTACGCCTTAGTACACAGCGTCATCGTGCCCCCATGTAGGCAAGCGGAGTGAAGTGTCTGGCCCAAGGACAATTTTGGGGGATATGATTGAGGAATGTATTGAGATGGTCCCCAGTGTTTTCATTAGCTCTCTTGGCAGGCAGACTTTTCGTGACAGTCATGGAAAGCATGCACCCCTTGATTTTCATGATGGTTTCGTGTACTGTCTACATGTACATGACATGTGTAGGGTATTCAATGTTCATTTCAACACAAACCCTTGTGATTTAATGATTGAATATGGCAAATGCAAATGTAAGAAGACAACTGTCTGAAGCAGAAATGTGGTGGGCTGTAGGGAAGGTGGAGCAAGGGGCTCCCCATCGTCAGGTTGGTGAAGCCCTTGGTGTGCACCATACGGTGGTCACCATAGCCTGGGCAAGATTTCAGCAATATAGCACACCAGTAAGACGGCATGGTGGTGGCAGAGACAGGGCAACATCTGCAACTGAAGACCGGTTTTTGATCATTCAGGCCCATAGGAAACGCTTTGCCACAGCAACCCAGCTTCGCAGTGACCTTTAGAATGCATCCGGGGTAAATGCTTCGACGCAGACTATCCGGGCAAGTTGCACGAATGTGGTCTCCGATCGAGAAGACCACGTATTCGCATTCAGCTGTCCCAGAACCACCGCCAGGCACGATATGAATGGGCCATGGATCACGTTGGATGGACCAGAGAAGATTGACGACCTGACCTTTTTACAGATGAGTCAAGGTACTGCCTAGACAACACAGATAGGCGTTCTAGGGTATGGAGAAGACCAGTAGAGCGATTCCATGCAGCCAACATTGCTGAGCATGACCGCTATGGTGGAGTGTCAATAATGGTCTGTGGCGACATCAGCTGGGATGGACGTACTGAGCTCTGTGTCCTTGACCATGGTACATTGACTGCACAGCGGTATATTCATGAGATCCTGGATGGCCACGTCAGATTGTATGCAGGTGCAGTGGGTGATAGATTCATTCTGATGGACGATAATGCCCGTCCTCATGTTGCCCATTCTGTCCGGGAGTGCCGACAAAGGGAGAGGATTGAGTGTATGGACTTGCCGCAATCCAATCGAACATGTCTGGAATAAGTTGCAGCTTGCAATTCCAGCCCTTCCAGTCCAACCTAGAAGTGTCCAGGAGCTTGGTGCCATGCTGGTCCAAGAATTGAACAACATCCCACAAAGGACATCTGGAACCTGAATGGGAGCATGAGAAGGCGTTGTCAAGCTGTAATTAACAATAACAGGTCTCATACTCAGTATTGAAGCCATATCAGTTCGCTCCGTCAACTTTTTGGCAAATTTGAAAAATTTCCTCTTTTACCAATAATATCCATTGTTATCGTATTCAAAAGCTAAAAAATAATGTCAAACACAAACAAAATCTTAATTTCTGTACTTAAATCATTAAATATATAATTAAATATAAAATATATACACTTTTCATAACAATATTTCAACTAAAACGTAAAACAGGTAGTTGGATATACTTGGTGCTTAGCAAACTTTGAGTAGAAAAATATACTGAGGTCAAAAAAGAAAGTATGGCAGAAACAAATGTGGAAAAAATAGAATAAAGGATGAAATATAATAGTTCTGATGTTGCATTGTTTGGGACAAGAAGTCATGCAAAGAGTTTAATGACATATTGTTGTCCACTCAACCGTATACAATTTTGCTACGGATTTCAAAATAACACGCGCTCGCCGAGAATGGCAAATTGAATGGGTGACCGATGATTTTCTTTGTGTTATGTTGTGCTAGAGAGCCTGGGTTATTGAGAAAACACGCTAGTTTTTGTCTTCCGACATTTTAAAAAATGTCAACGTTAAGGTGATTCTAAACTGAAGATTGTAGTTTGAGTGGACAGGTCGAAAACATGATGTTTTTTTCATTACTTTTCAATAGTAATGGTTATTTAATACATGAATGATTGCTTCTTACCTAATAGATTACAAAAATGTGATAAAAATTTTTAAAAAAAGAATTTACTCACCAAAAAATGCTTTTAAGGGTCTATATAAGTAATGAAATTGTGTTTATTTTGAAAATTCTCACCTCTGATATTCCTTCAATTCAAATTAAATATACACAAAATGTACATCAAAATGAAGGTTGGGATGTATAGAACACGAAACACATGTGTAATCAACTCAGAGTCGACTGTAGGCACCACTGGTTCCTGGAAGTCTGCTGCCGTATTCGCACCAGAACTGATTATTTAATAATATTTCACGAAAACAACTTGTGGCCAAATGTGCTTTACATATCCAAGAACAAAGCCAGGGGATACAAATTCTTCAAAATACGGCGACAGAGCTGCATTGGGGGAAATTCCAAAGCCTTTGCTTTTGTTTACGTATGAATATACTTTCGATTTCCGGTCGACGACATCGGACAGAAAAAAACATGTAAAAACAGTGCTGTCTAAAATCAAATAATGAAAAAGATCGCCTTCATACAGTATACTGTTATTGGATAGAGATTACACAGTTACCATATTCAATGCAAGGTATCAAGATACCTATTGAAATTTCTTAGAATTATGATTTTGTTTTTCGATGGAAATTCGTGGTAACGAGTGATTTGCGCATGTCTGTCGAGCATGGAAACCATCTTCAATACAAAATGCAGACAGTGTTGTTCTTTTCCAAAATACAGTCCTCTCTCTGTATTCGAAAGTGTTTTGAATGCCTAGGTTTGTTCTTGGATATATGAAGCACACTTGGCCACAAGTTGTTCAGATGAAATACTATTTTATTATCAGTTCTGGTGCGAATACGGTAGCAGACTTCCAGGAACCAGTGGTACCTACAGCCGACTCTATGAGTTGATTACATATGTGTTTCGTATTCTATACATCCCAACCTTCATTTTGATGTATAATTTGTGTATATTTAATCTGAATTTAAGGAATATGAGAGGTGAGAATTTCAAAATAAACAAAATTCCATTACTTGCATGGGCCCTTAAAAATCCCTAACTCACGGTCAATTTCCTGCCACCAAAACTTAAAATATGAATCTCACATTGAAGAATATGCTTTCTATGTGCACTAGAGAAC
Organism: Pictodentalium vernedei; assembly: GCA_031216915.1. Lineage (NCBI taxonomy): Eukaryota > Metazoa > Mollusca > Scaphopoda > Dentaliida > Dentaliidae > Pictodentalium > Pictodentalium vernedei. The sequence goes on from CM062289.1 coordinate 57,880,407, forward strand.
AACAGTTGAGTCATAACTTTTTAAAAAATAAATCCAATTGTATGTTTATTTAAATTTTTGAAGGACCACTGCATGCACTGGTCCAGCCATTTTTTCACAGGGAACTATTTACAGTTCAAAAGTATGGCGCACCACACTAATCGGTAATCTAGTTGACCTCCCCTGCAAATATTAGCCATACAAGTGATACGTCTGTTCTGCCCTCTTCCACAAGTAAAACTGTCTTGACATGAAATGATCATGTTGAAAGTGTATCGTCAAATCCCAATAATAGAAAATAAAAGACTGCGTGGCCAACCCCCCCCCCCCCCCCTCCTCCGCCCCCCCCCCCCCCCCACCACAAAAAAATTGAATTTTTCAAAATTGAAAAAGGGACATAACTCTTGCAAAAATTGTCGGATCAAACCCTGATCTGTCTTGACCTGCATTTTATGTTGATACACCTTCACAACAAATTTTATTTGATTCTGTCAATTACAGCTCAAGTTTTTGGTTGGAAACTAAAAAAAAGGAGTTTTCAAAGTTGAAAAAGTGTGACACTGGAATCACCAACCAGGACTACATGCAGGCTCGAAGGGAAGTTATGGGATTGAATTCCGCCAATAAGTCGTATCGATTGACCAATACTTACAGTGCTCAAAGTATAAAATATTCGTCCAATTATTGAAAAAATCCGATAAGGTGCTTAATGTATAAAAGTATTTTTCATGTGCTAAATGCTATGTTTTGGATCATGAATAAACTCATGTTGTGTCAGACACCTACCTTGTAGTATTTTTTTTATTTTTTTTTGGTGGTGAGTTCACCCATGGCGACTTGACCCGGTGGCGAGTTGACCTGTTCCCCAAAATTTGAAGCTTGATTGTGCCTTGTGTGTGTTGCCATACTTCACTTTCGTTGAGAATTTCTATGCAACGACTGATAAAATAATTTTCTAGAGAAAAATTTCATGTTCACACTTCTTTCATATTTTATTTGTGATTAGGAGGTCTAGTGGGGTGGATAGAAAGAAAAAATATTATTTTTCGCACTTTGAACAAGCGACTTACCAACGCATGTGACTTTCCGGTGACAAGAACTTCGATCAACAAATACTTGCAGGTATGAGTCTAATAGCCCACAGATAATTCGAAATTATCGATGATCTTTGTGGATTGAAACAAATTTAATGAAATACATCGTTTACAATGATTCGCAATGTAAATCACACCATATCGCAAAATTAGGAGCATTATTTCTGGAACTCACCGAAACCAGACCGAAACGGGATCGAATGACAGACCAATAAAGTTAACCATTAATATTATATGACGAACAACAGTTCCCCCGATTTGCGATTAAAAGAAGTGAAAAAGCAACCACTTTACGAATATTTCAACAACGAAAGAATACAACATGGTTTTCTAATTCCACTATATGTCACCGTTTTGTTAATTAAGGGGACGTCCAACCTAACTTTGGTCAAATTTCATGTAATTTTCTTTCAAGTCTAAAAAAGGCCCAAAATGAATAACCCCAATAAATTATATACCAAAATGCTTGGAACGAAACATAGAACATGTGGAAACTGAAATTTGCCATGGAACTGCTGCCATGTGTAAATAGCACCACCTGAAAGTCTGCTATGGCATAAGTAAGAGAACAAAATTTTTACAATAAAATACCTCAAAATAAAATAACAGCTGTATTCTATAAACATTTAAGTACATACTCGAAGAAATCTTTTCCTAATTCATGAAAGTAATGAAGATTGAGACCAAATGTTATAAGTGGAGTGCTCACTGATTGAAGGCAGACATTTTCTTTTGTTTATGTTTTGATTTGGGGAGTTCAACAAAGGTCAACTTGAAGGAGTCCAGCAGAAGAAGTATGGAAGGACAAAAGAGTGTCTCCCAATATCAAGATGTATGTGTTACTGTAATGGTTTGGAAAGAAAATATGATATTCTCCTATGTAGAATGCACTGCAAAGTCATACATTGTAGTTGAATAAATATATTTACAAACCCCTTGCACTGTAACCCCTTTTATCCCATGCATCAATTTGATAGTGATTAAATTGTTAAATTTGTCTGGTTTATCAATAAGTACATTAGCTTTGTTTAACTCTTGGACACCAATACACTCATGATATCTGTTGGAGAAGAAATAAGGGTAACTGTAACCTGTCACTGCAATAAACCATCTAATGTACTTAAAAGTACATTGTTATTCAAAACACATCAAATCAACCTTACATAACCATTATTGCATGTACTTTCCCCAAGGAGGCTTACTGACATATTGAGATCAGAAGGGCACATCCAGATGGTCTCACATATTTTTTTCAAGAACGCAGTACACAAAGCAATCCCCAAAAGATGACAAGTGAGCTCCATTTGACACAGAAAATTTGGGGGGGGGGGGGGGGGGGTGGGGCTCTCTTCCTTGTATGACTCTACCTCCGGCACTCAAGGCATATGCCTTTTTTCTCAAAGTTTAACTCTTTTTTCTTTTTGAAGATCCTGGCCACACATGTTCCAAACACTATCAGACAGGTAAACCTCCAAATAAGTGTATCTGCAAAAATCATGTTACATTGCAAAACATTCTTTTTAGAGTTTTAGTTCTGGACCTTTCATGCTTCTTACTTCCAACTATAACACTTAATGTATTGATTCATGGGTGAATAGAAAAGTCCTGCCATAATCAACATTTTGAGTTCCATAAGCCTTCAAAACAGCTCCAATAAAAGTGTCAAACATCAGATTGGTGGCTTTACACAGAATATTCATTAGGTTGTTGCTTGATAAGTAATAGGAACAAAATCTTCACAAGAAAATTCTGCAGCAATACAATTGAGGGTATTAGCAGGCACTCTGCAACAAATTGTAACAAATCAACTAGTTATAAACAAAATTTTCTAACTCAAAAGAGTGAAAAAGTACCACAACTCTGAAAAAATGTGGGAAGAAACACATGCTACAGCAGCTACACAGGCATTGTTTCTCCATGATGCTCGATCACAAAACCAAATATCCTTCAAATTGGAGTAGCAATGGTTGAGATACAAGGGGGAATGTTGGTACATGCAATGATGAATGGGTAAGACTAAGATTAAGAGGACAGGGGATCACCACTGCACGACCCTAGATGCACCTTTGATTTTCCAACTTCCACTAAGTTCCAGGTCTGGGGCATAATAATCGCAACACACCCAACTTATCAGTTCATAATTTCAGTTAAATAAAAGAAATTATCAATTTGAATTAAATAATAGATGATGTAAAAATATTTGGCTTCCTTCGCCTTCTCGTACTATTTAATTACCACAAACAATATCAGTTTGATGCCGACAAACGAAACTGAACGCATGTGGTTTGATTAAAAGTAACTCGGCATGAATAATGAAGAAATTGCGAATATTTCGTGTATTTCATTTATTTAAAAGCCAATTGCAGCTAATATTGACCGTGCATTCGATAATTCGTTTCGGTTTTGACCACACGGCCACGCTGACACTCCGTGACAGCGGTTATGTTTATTGTGATATGCAAATTGGGGGATGGTTTCCGGTGAAGGAGATTTGTCACATTTGTCAGTGTAAAACGATAAAAAAAACCACTGATCGACATTGTATTACTATGGTTGGTTGGAAGAAAAAACTAAATTCTCAGCATCGTCCAAGCGCACCTTATTTAAAAGCACGAATGCATCATTTTCAACCCATCTTCAATCGGTCCTTTGCAGACATCAAACATACCCGTCTTCAAATTCCATGGTTACTTGGACGTAAATAACTTCGCAGCGACAGGGGGAAATTAACACACTCAATATAGTTCCAGGTCACTTGGAATATACTTCGTGAAAAAGTGATTTCTGAAGCATTCTGCTTACTTTGTTATGAATATTGCCTTATTTTATGTGTATCGTCCCGATTTTATACACTCGGTTATTTTTTTTACAAGTGGTTCATGTTGTCTTTCTAGTGCGCAATAATTCAGATTTTTTGTCAACAAAAATGTTCAGACGGCCTGTAAACACGAGAGGGAATTTCGAACCATATTTTGCAGTTATGACATTAACAGCTCAAGTACTTGCTGTCACCTGTTTGCAAATACGCTCATACCATTGTCTCGAACAAATAAAGGGCGTGATCACGTCCTTGCATTCTTACGATTGCCCAAATTGAGTATTTCTGCAAGAACCACATCGTAATCACATGACCGGAAAAACATCGTTGAAACATGGCCACATCCGGAAGGGTGCTGGTCAAAACGTCCCCTAACCAAAACGTCCCCCAAACAAAATTGGTCAAAACGTCCCCCAACATTGGTCAAAACGTCCCCCGGCATTGGTCAAAACGTCCCCCGACATTGGTCAAAACGTCCCCCAACATTGGTCAAAACGTCCCCGGCATTGGTCAAAACGTCCCCAGACATTGGTCAAAACGTCCCCCGACATTGGTCGAAACGTCCCCCAACATTGGTCAAAACGTCCCCCTGCATTGGTCAAAACGTCCCCCGGACATTGGTCAAAACGTCCCCCGACATTGGTCAAAACGTCCCCAGATGTTTCTTCTTGTTTTAGCGAATTCAACGAGTTTGTTTCGTTGTGTTTAAATAACATACAGCAAGAAGGCAAAAGTGTGATCATTTATTGAGAATGATTTAAAAAAAAACAACAACAACAATTGTAGTTTTGTCTATGTACAGATCTTGAGGATGATTTTTTTATTGTAGTTTTGTCTATGTACATATCTTGAGGATGATTTTTTTTTTACAAAATAAAACCAAACAAGAATAAAGGTAAACAATTATACAAACATTTTACACCCGTGGACCATTAAGTCTGCTACACCCCTTCAAAAGCTGACCAGGAGAAATGATACCATCCTGGAATTTGTCCCATAATATCTGAAGCAGTCCCTGGAGTTCTCGTACATTTCTTCTCTGGTGCCTCCGCAACTTCCCATCTCCAACCAATTTGATCTGGACTGGAATCAACGATGCCTCCCTGTAAAGCAGTGGAACAAGAACGTAGAAGGGTTTCTTTTGTTCTCCGGCTTTTGCATTCAGTCTGCGGTGCCACCCTAGAGAAATAAATAACCAAAAATTAGTAAAATATTCCATTTTAGTGCCTCACTATTTTGTTTGGGGAAGGGGCTAACAAAAAAAATGGTTGATGTAATTACCTGTCAACAGACGTTGAGATAGAGAACAAATATATGAGGAGGAAATGCGAGCATTCACAGCTCGGAGATGTGGGAAAATGGTAACTAAGAAAACGTCAAAAGTATTGAGCTGTCAAGAAGACCGGGGGCTTGACAATTTATTTCCTATTCACATATGCGGGGTGGATTACCACAAAAATACGATAGGAATAGCTGTTTTCAAGTACCCATAAACCCTTTACATAGCATATCGGGAAAATCCGTCCGCGTAACACAGATATTTTTTCATTTTTTCTTCATAAACCATACCTTACGATCGCCCATTGGAACGAGCTCATTGAGCTCGTTCCAATGAGGGGCCATAAGCTATGGTTTGGAAGGAAAGATATTTAGCGACTGGTTAATATATAAGTTGAGTATCGAATGATCTAATGCCGACAATAGTGTCCTGGAGCAATTTCTATCGAACCTGTTTCCCGATTTAGCTCCGAATTGTGCGAACTTCAGCCACACACGTGGTTTCGTCATCACTTAATCTGCAGCGGTTACTAATTACCGATTTGCATATTACAGAGTTGTCGTTCTTGGCGTAAGGTATCCTTGGTTTGCTTGCTCACTTCAGTGATTAGAACAATGGAGTTTGTACTTTTTTACTTTTGACTGTTCTGTCTGTCCTAGCTAAAGTAGTGGTGTGGACTCTGTCGGGGTCGCGGTAGTGCCGAAATGTGTGCCCATAGGCTTGTTAACCCAAGCTGGCAGTGTTTGTAATGTGGCATTTCATTTTTCTTCTCCCCCCCCCCCCTCCCCCAACCTCACTTCTCTTGCAAAGTTGATTACCCATCAGCTTTCTTCTCTTTCTTTTTTTCCTCTTCTCTAACTTTGTACATACACAAAACTGTATCAATATATATACACACGTTTTGTTTCGCTATTACATATACATTCATGTAACTACTTGTAAACATGTTATAATTTGAAATTGTAAACGTATTTGAAGGAATGGATATACTTTAAGTGCTGGGCACTTGTTATCCAACCCTTTTTTGCTGATTATAAACAAATAAAATATGTTTAATCTAATCTAATCAAGTAATTTGAACTAAAAGGCTGAAATTCAAAGACAGAATGAACGTACCATGTTTTGGCTCTTGCAAGTAGATCAAGTTGTGCTTGTGTGGCGAACACAACATGCCTCTGATCGTCATCAGTCCATATATCTTTTAATAAGAAATTTCTTGGAAGGTAATCCACTGCAAGCTGGAAATTTTAAAAAAAGAGTAAGTTGTACATCTCCACCAACAAAAACAACCTGAAAATCACTAGTATTCTTACCAACATAAAATAAATATTCTATCGATACTCAACTTTAATTTATATAACAACGAATCTGTTAAGAGAGCCGATTATAACAAATTTGATGTTCAATGTTCTGGAGTTAAGTGAATAGGGTGCGAACAAAGTGGCAGAGCGATTTTAATAATTACCTCAAATAGCAAATTTTGTGGTTCAGCCGGCCGCATGTTCTCCCTCACACGATTTGCAACCCGTATGTGGTACATAGCGACCGGTACATAGAGACAGTGGTACATAGCGAACCGGTATTCAGGCAGTGGCTATTTCACGGGTGCCCTTGAAATAGCCAAAGGAATATATTGACTATTTCCCGAGCACCCGTGAAGTAGTCAATATCTACTCCTTTGGCTATTTCACAGGCTCTCTCTTGGGTTATGGATAAGATATGAAATATGAAATAAAATTTACATCCGATTTTTAGGCTTACAATAAGCAAAATACATGACAAATAACTGCTTACGGGACAAGGCAGTAAAATAATTTAACCCCGGTATGGGACATGACTTTCCGGGCCGCTTTCATAAACAATTTTTATTTCTTTGCTGAGAGTAGCAATGAATTTAACCCCTGGACAATTTTTATTTCTTTGCTGTCTTTCTGACATAATTTGAAACATGGCGAGAAAAGCGAGCTTTGACGAGTTTTCTAAATTTAAATTTTAAACGGGAAGGAGTATGAGATTCTATTTATCAGCTAATCCGATAAATTGTCATATTTTGCCGATGTCGGCTATTAAACCTTTACCCAAAGCTAATAGCAGACAACACTTGTAAAACGAATTCTCGTATAACTAAAAAGACTTTTTTGCTTCCAAAACATAGCTTATGACCCCTCATTGGAACGCTCTTGTTCCAATGAGAGGTCATAAGTTATGTTTTGAAAGCAAAAAAAATCAGAATATATAAAAAAAAAACAACACACAAACACACCAGTGGTCAGTAGGCCCCCTATTGACGCCAAACAACTACACTCTATTATCTTATTGTTTGCTTTAGAATATAACATAAGAGGTGTGCACATGCTGTAACTGTAAGAAGACGTGTTGTAACTGTCATTATCTTATCGGAGGTTTTCAGTCGTGAAAGCGATATAATTCGCACCTCTATATTTGTGACACAAAGTGTGAGGTGTATGTAATCTTGTGTCCCGTTATGACGGTAGTTACAGAACATAGATGCGATTAGGACGCCTTCATAACGGTAAATGGCTTTGCTTGAAACAGTATGAATTGTGTGGCCATCGGTGAGAATTTGATTAGATCGGAAGTGATGTAACTGCAGAAACTCCCCGTGGGAGTCCCGGGAAGTGAGGCAGTACTTGTTTACTATGGTAAACAAGTTCTCTTCTTTACTGGTAAAAAAAGACCCAGTCACCATTGCTTGGGGTGGTAGTCCTGTAAAATGGGCTGGATGGGGTATAAACGATTAAAATGTAATTTACTAACCTGTTCCGCAAGTTCTATGTGTCCATTCCTTGCACTGGTTGCATTCTATGGCATGTTGGTTTCTCCGAACGGTTTTATCACACTTTGTACACTTACCCATGGTGGATTTAGAGCAATCATTCGAATCGAATTGATCGAATTCGAATGAATGAAAGTAACCAGAATGTTCATCCTTTATAGTTTTAACTCAAATGCAATCAAAACACGACCCTGAGCAAGTGCTAAAGTAGTCTTTTTGATATCATATAGATTACTACTGAAGTTTCAGCCTTTTGTTAGATGGTGTGCGAAGTCCAACATGTCACACCTCTCCAGAATGACTGAAACAACATGACAGTTATTAGAAACCGAAATTTCTTGCTGACAGACAATGGAGTGCGAGAAATATTATAATCCCTACTATTTAGATATAAAAAATGTCCATCTTTCAAATAAGCCACCATAGAAAACCAGCTAAGGTCGACAAATTGTTGAAACAATATGGACAGATATGTCAGAAATATTTTGCAGACAAAAATCTTGACAATTCACAGACAGGTCGATGCTAAAAACCTGTATTATGGATGCCTAATAGTTTTAATCGCTATGGATTTGTTTTCATAATTCTCTCTCATTCTCTTCATCCATGCATGTCTCAGACGCGATTTCCTGGCTCCTGCGGTATATTTCGACTCACATTTCCGCCAAATTTACCATGAGTGTTTGTTCACAGAATCTTCACTAGAATAAGTGTTCCTGAAAATCTTGCATAAAGAATATTTTTTTTTTTGGGGGGGGGGGGGGGGGGGGGGGGGGGGGGGGAAGATTGAGGTTTTTTTTTTGGGGGGGGGGCAAGATTGAGGTTTTTTTTTGGGGGGGGGGGGCAGTTGCCCCCCGTGCACCCCCATAGCTACGTGCCTGGCCTGACCCCATCTTCCTCTCCTCATCTATCCCACTATCGCCCATGCTTTGAATAATCTTTCTTTTGGGACTCTCTGACCAATGGCCCGAGAGAGGCTGGGGCGGGGGGACGAGTTTTGGGGAATGTTGTGATATCAAAATTAGGGGACGTGGGCAGGGACTTCCTTAGAAAATTGAGACGGGGGGGGGGGGGGGGTGCGGCTCCTCAAATTTCCAACTTTTGAAATTTGAGCCTTAAAATTTCCAATTTTTGATGATCGGTTTTGAGAAGGAATGTCCTCTCGACTTATGTACATTGGGAGAGTGGGAAGATACACCCCACCCCTGTCTCAACTTAACTGGATGTGGGGTACGTTTTTCATTTAAACAACATTTATTCATGAGAGAATATGATGCATACATATAATAAACTACAACATGATTGTCGTACAGAGTGCGTAATACACTGGTATGTGTTAAAGTAACGAGTCAAGAACGAGATTTGTTGAAAGGATTCAGCACTAGGCTTTTAGCTTGTATAAGCTGATAGTAGCTGCAAACACCAAAGTCGAGGGGGGCGACCAAACTGAGGTGTTTTGACCAATGTTGAGGGACGTTTTGACCAAAGTCGGGGGACGTTTTGACCAATCTGAGGTCTGGGGGACGTTTTGACCAATATTGGGGGACGTTTTGACCAATGTTGGGGGACTTTTTGACCAAAGTCGGGGGACGTTTTGACCAAAGATAGGGGACGTTTTGACCAAATTTAGGGGACGTTTTGGTGGGGATGTTTTGACCAATGCTGGGGGACGTTTTGACCAACGTTAGGGGACGTTTTGACCAGAGTTAGGGGACGTTTTGGTGGGGACGTTTTGGTTAGGGGACGTTTTGACCAACACCCCATCCGGAACATCAAAAATTTGTGTTGATGTTATTACATTCAAACGTCAAAACCCACCAGAGTGTGTGTCAAAAAAATGCTTTCTCCGAGTCTGTAGTATGTTATCATTATATTGAGGAGAAGGCTTTCGAATTACCGATTATTTTGTGGTTTTACCGGTTCGTTACTTATGCCATTTGCAAATTAATCTTCTTCAAAATCATAAAATTCACTTTTTTTCCTGAAAAAAAATATATGTACCTTTTCTATGCACTTTACTCATTATTTTGATATATAATTTGCCTTTCCTTATTTCTCTTATCTGTTTCTCAGGCATTGGGAAAAATGTCAAAAAATTGACCAAAGTTAGGTTGGACGACCCCTTAAGGAAAATTGAAATTTTTGTTCTCTATTGGTAATTTTGGCGCATGAATACAAACTAATGGCAAGGTCGATCCATGTAAACAAATTGATTGCTTCAGTTGGTGAGGGAAGAATATTTACACAGAACAGACAATCAATGCAATTTGCCTCTATTAGTGTGCTTCCCTTGAGATATATAGACAATCAGAATTTAAGCAGTGGCATTGTCATGAGAATTTAAGGTACATATGGCGAGATCTTTTGTCGCAATGTTGCCCACAACCTTCAGTGTTTTGAATTTCCCACCGTAAACATGGCGGACACTTTTGAGACTGAAACGACCCAGGTTGACAACGTGCTTAGTCCTATCTTCGATGTGTTTTATTAAAAATTAAGACTCAACTGCTGCAGTACATTATTGATAGTTCACGTTGGTTGTTCATTGGAAGGTGAGGCGTCTCGCTATTTTTTGAAAACCTGCCCATGCCATTTCCGACTTTTTGACAGTATACATTTTCTAATGTCTCCAAATGTCTCGTAAATTTGTTAAATGCATATTTTGCGGGTCCCATCACGTTCTATGTGACATGAGCATTCCCCCCAACCCTGGTATCCAAGGACAAGGCTGCTTCGTTGCCAAGTTATTGTTCAATGACATGTTCACACTTTTCTGTGTTTCTGGCTTCCATGTTGGCAGCCATGACTTTAGAATCACTTTAACCGAAAATTAGAGGTTGCGTGCCATTGGTATGCATGAGGCTGGAGTCACTGTAGCCACTATTTACCGTCTCATTGGAAGGTATAGAACCACTGGATCTACTGCCGACCGACCGCGTTCAGGTCGACCAAGAGTTACGACCCCTGCACAAGACTGACACATCAGGACGTCTCACTTGCGGGATCGCTTCCTTCCAACGACGAGGACAGCAGCAATTACTCCTGGTAGAACTAGCAACAGAATCAGTGCACAAACTGTCCGCAACACACTCGCTGAACACGGCATCCGAAGTAGGCGTCCATACCAACAACCAGTCCTTACCCAACGTCATCGTACCGTCAGAATGTAATGGGTACGTCCGCGTGCTCGCTGGACTCAGCAGCGTTGGAGCACAGTTCTTTTTAGTGATGAATCATGATTTTGTCTACGGCGCGCTGATGGTAGGGCAAGAGTGTATCGCAGACGAGTAGAACGGTTTTCTGATGCTTGCGTGCGGGAATGCGACCTTTTCGGCGGGGGTAGTGAAATGGTTTGGGCAGGAATTTCCTTGCACCATCGAACGCAGTTCATCTTCATCGATGGTAATCTGAATGGACAGCGATATAGGGACGAAATTCTCAACGCTGTTGTTGTCCCATTGTTCAACGCCAACGTCGGATTGCAGTTATTCCAGCAAGACAATGTCCGATGTCACGTCTCGCGCATCTGTCGTGATTTTCTTGAGGAGCAGAGCATCGACCTTCTTCCCTGGCCCCCACTTTCGCCAGATCTGTCGCCAATCGAGCATCTTTGGGATGAATTGGACCGTCGGGTAAGACTTCATGATCTTCAGGCGATTTGGGTAGTGTTCTAGGGCAGGAGTGGAACGCAACACCACAGGGTGATATCCAGAGACTTATCAGGTCCATGCGCCGTCGATGTCTTCCCTTCCAAAAGGCAAACGGTGGACATGCACGTTATTGACTGCATGTGTGAACTTTTCATTTCACCCCATGTCTGAATTGCTGCGTCCTGACGTGACGCTGGCAACAGTAAGAACATGAAATTCTGCAAATTCATACAGCTAGACTCGAAATATGAATTTTCAATAATTTGTTTGTGATTAAAGTCGATAATACTAAAAACAATTGCCCCTCAAAGTTTATAAAACTTTCTTTTTTGACTCAGTATACAGGATTTATCTGTTCTACAGTCTCTCAGGTGGCGGAAATCGCACATTGTTGTTATATCAAACATGTTTCTATTTACATTTGCATTTTTCAAAACTCACCAGATTCACATCAGTTCACAAAAACACATTATTGTATAGCTTGAACCCTGTGTAGGCTCAGGTATAATATTGGCTGCGAAAAAGGGAACTTGTTTTTGTTGTGACTCAAGAAGAGCAAACCTTGTCTTTGTTTTTGTTATGGAAATTACTGCATAGCAGGATAGCTATCAAAAAGACTTTTCTTTTTGTTAAATCAGACTTTTTTGTTTTTGTTGAAATAAAAGTTAATATTTTCATTTTTGTTCATTTTGAAAAACCAATCCCACCAAGCTATTATGCCTCATTATACAGTATTATATGTTCAAGGCTTCATTTTACAGAATAATCCATAAAAACAAAACCATCGAATATGAATGAATTAGGTTGTCAATGGATATTTTAGTCGACTTCACAAGAAAATTGTCAGACAATTTTTTTCCGTTCAGTATCGGACACCCATCCGCATCCAAAAGTCATTTTTTTGATGAAATTCTCTAATATTTTTCACATTAACTCTTTTGGCACGGAATAATCTGAGAAACAGAATTCTTAGCGCCTAATATTCATCAAGAATTTTACAAAAAGTATAGGTTGTTAGACTAAATGTTATTATTTTAAAAGATGTTCTGATGATCTCATTGACAGTTTTTCAAATGATTCCCTATATATTTAAATGGCACCTTTATACTTTCAAGGGACGATATCGTTGTTCATGGATAGGACATAAATTGTGCACGAAACATAGGAAAACGTATGTTTGTTCAACCCTTCACCGAACGAATCGGCCGCATCACACCCCCGCGTAATATGCAACTTCAGCAGTTGAAAAAATATTATTTTTCAAAAAATTTCAACAAAACCATATCATGTGACCCCTCGTTGGAACGAGCTCGTCGAGCTTGTTCCAACGAGGGGTCACATGATATGGTTTTGTTGAAATATTTTGAAAAATTTGAAAACAATGATATTTAAAATAATAAATTTTGATATCGTCTGCGTTGGGTAAAGGGTTAAAAGCACTTGGAAATGGACACACCATGTTGGCTAAAATGACTACAGTAGTACATTTCCGCGGTTTGCCGTCTGTCGACTTTAGTCGCCTGTCACGCCAAAAGAGTTAAGGGGGTTACTCTTGTTAACAATGCTTCTAAATAGGCTTTTATCGTCAACTGATGACATTTTGTTGGTGTAAGATGCCATAATAGTGAAAAAGGAAAAAAATTACATTAACTATTTACACATATTTTTTGGCACTTGACTACCCACCCACACCCACCTATGTTCACGCAATTTTTTCGCCCCCCCCCCCCCCCTCCCCCAACGCTTTAGTTGAAAAATAAAGGTGAAAAACTTGAGTAGCTAGTTTTGTGAAGGCGTTGTCCGGCTATTGCCGTCATGTTTGGTAAATGTTCAAAGTCCAAATGATGATATACCATTGACGTCCTTGACATTATATGCTTTTAATAATATACTGTTATATCACACAATGGGAAGATCTCTGCATATTATTCGAACAGTTAACCCCTTACCTACGAATCGAACGCATCCGGCCATGTAATATACAAATTGAGCAAAAAATATGTTTTAAAAAATTTCAACAAAACCATATCATGTGACCCCATAATGAAACGAGCTCATCGAACTCGTTCCATTAAAGGGTCACGTGATATGGTTTTGTTGAAAAATTTTCAAAAAATTTAAAAAACAGTATTTAAAATAATTATTTTTTTATTTTGATGTCGTGTGTGTGTGAGGTAAAGGGTTATTGGTTTGGTAAATATTACATATATTACTTGTTCAGGTGAGTAGCTATGAAGTCGTTCTCTTGTTCAGTTCGTATACTAACAAGATTGCCACCTTCCTCTCGTAGGCAATAGTTACGAGCTCGCAGCCATGTTAATCGATACTTTCCATTTGTGAAAGCCTGCAAAATACATCCAAAGAGAAACCGACATTGAGTAAACAAGCGTAAAATTTCACAGCTTGCAAAAATTCGGTGTGAGTGAATGAAGACGAAAATATCAGTCATCTTTTTGCCACAATATTATACAGTAGAATCCTCGTAATTGAATATCCATTTTGCCAGTGAAAATTATTCAATTAACAGGAGTATACAATTAACAGGGATTTGGTCAGTTTCCTGTGTTCTGGAAGTAAACTGAGTATTTATTCTATTATATCTTGTTTGACAGAGCTCATAGAGCTCTGTCAAACAAGATATAATAGAATAAATACCTGTATTGGATGTAGTGAGGCCAAAAAGGTTGATAAATAAGGGGAATTTGGTGCGTGTCACAGTAATTGTTTCGACATATTACAAAAAATTATATACAATTAACAGGAGTTTACTCTACAACCCATATGCAATTAACAGATCAAATTTGTACTGAAGGTATGGTAAATGGTTTTGTGTTTGAAAATTATATTCAATTAACAGGGATATTCAATTAAGAGATATCCAATTAAGTGGGCTCCACTGTACTCTGTGTAGACTTGTTATATTCCTGAAATCCTCATCGACCAGTTTATGACCAGACACGAAAGTTCGTTGAAACTGCTATTTGTTCTCTTGGGAGCACGGTGGCTCAGTAGAGATGCAGGCTGCAAGCTGAGAGGTCCTCAGTTCGAATCCCACCTGCGGCAAACGCGTTGTGTCCTTAGGCAAGGCAGTTAATCCCAACTGCGCTCGCGGGGGCGCGGTGGCGTTGTGTACTAAGGCTATTGCACATCAATGATGTTCACCCTGCTTTGGCGTAATTAGTACGTTGGGGAGACTGACAGTTTCTTGCCATTGCTCGGTGGTTCTCTCCGGACACTCCGGCTTCCGCCGCTCGTGAAACTGTCCGACTCGAGGAGACCCTGGCTGTTGAAAGTGTCGTTAAACCCCAATAAATAAATGTGTTATCTAATTCACATATATTTATTTTGCTAGATGCTTTTACTTTAGTGCAGGCTTTGGGAAGTCTGAAGAATAGGGGACTCTGCAGTTTATTTTTTAAAATATCTTGTCCCTTCAGTATTTCTGTTTTTATTTTCTTTCCATTTCATGTTCCACCAATTGATGACTGCTTTGGGACTAACAATATCATATAATTTACAAGTTATTAGCTCACCGAAGGGAGCTAAACTTATCAATTGCCGTCCGTCGTCTGTCCGGCGTCGTGAACATTCTTCAAACATCCTCTGAAACTAGGTCGAAACTTGGTATGGATGTTCATTACCATATGTCAATTCAAGCTTGTTCAAATGAAATGGACATGCCCACTTGGGGCTCCATAGGGGGCATAACTCCGATAGCACCCTATGTATATTGGAGAAATTACTAAAAAATCTTCTCCAGCACAAGTGGGCAGAATCATTTGATATTTGGTATACAGCATTATGGGGTGGATCTGATTCAAGTTTGTTCAAATCGGCCCCCTGGGTTCATATTTGGGCCCAGTATAGGAGCCCGAATTTGAACTTAGTGCATTTCAGGCAAATTTCTTTTAAAATCTTCTTCTCAAGATTGAGCAGGCGGAATCTTTTGATATTGGGTATGCAGCATGCTTAGGAGGGTGAGATTCAAGTTTGTTCAAGCCAAGTCCCTGGGTTCATATTTGGGCTCACTGTGGGAGCTCGAATTATAACTTAGTTCAAAATGAGGAATTTTCTTTAAAAATCTTCTTCTTCAGATCCAGCAGTCTGATATGTTTTGATATTTGGTATGCAGCATCATTAGGGTGTGTGTGGGGGAGGGGGGTGGGGGTGGGGGTGGGATTCAAGTTTGTTCAAGCCATGTCCCAAGGTCCATATTTGGGAGCTCGAATTGTAACTTAGTTGAAAATGAGGAAATTTCTTTAAAAATCTTCTTCTTCAGATCCAGCAGTCGGAATGTTTTGATATTTGGTGTGCAGCATCCTTAGGGGGATGAGATTCAAGTTTGTTAAATCCAAGTCCCTGGGTTCATATTTGGGCTCCCTGTGGGAGCCCGATTTATCACTTAGTTCAATGGGGGAATTTTTCTTTAAAAATCTTCCGATTCAGAAGTCGGAATATTTTGATATTTGGCATGCAGCATCCTTAGAGGGGTGAGATTCAAGTTTGTTCAAGCCAAGTCTCTGGGTTCATATTTGGACTCACTGTGGAAGCCCGATTGATAACTTAGTTCAAAATGAGGAATTTTCTTTAAAAATCTTCTTCAGATCCAGCAGTCAGAATGCTTTTGATATTTGGTATGCAGCATCCTTAGGGGGGTAAGATTCAAGTTTGTTCGAGCCATGTCTCTAGGTCCATATTTGGGCTTACTTGTTCCATAAAATTTGCCTCTCATCACTTCATTCCTTTGTAGTGTTGATGAACCATGTCTAACTGAATGTGACCCCAAATACTTCTTTGAACCACTTTGGCAGGTGAGCTAATAAGGCCTCTTGGGGCCTCTTGTTTTATTTTTTTTTCGCTCTGTCAGTTTAATATACTGAGAGACAGAATCAACATGTTCAAGTGGACTAAATGGGAGACATCCCTAATGGTTCTGGATCATTACATTAAGGTTAGGGTTGGCAGTGATCTGTTAATCCTTACTCTTCCTTTTCTGACCCTAATGATTTCTCCAAAGGTTTACCACTTTTTTTCTTGACGCAGGTGACACTCTATAATGCAAGCGGAACACTGACAGAAGAAAAGTGTGTGTTATCGTCCGTCATATAATTTGTTTTGTTTGTTTTTGTTGTAAGCTTATTTGTTTTACAAGGATTGGGGTGTAGCAAGTTTATTAACGCTAGTAGTATGTCATGTGCCCGGACACCCCTAGATTGCAGGATCTCATGCAGGATCTCATGTGACGTCATAGTCACGTTACCCATTGGCGCAATGTTGTGTTGTCATGATAACACGTGTGAGCGGCCATGTGGTGACGTTCTCCCCATAGTGATACGTGGTGTTAGTGCACATGCACAGCGCGTGCTGTTAGGGTGATACGTGTTTCCGTCGTCTATTTTGTATACTGGAGGCCGCCATCTTGGTTTCCAAGGTAGCACGTGGTTGCTATGCTACCCAAAGGCTTCTTATAGGATAGGGGTATGTTCGGGGGGTATGTTCGATTGAACAGGAGTAATTTCCCGTTTAGCAGAATTACCACAAACAACCCGACAAGTTGTACTATTTCGAATTCTTTGAGAATCCTCTGCTTCTATCCCTCTATGCAATAGTTTTCGTCTACCTGACCATGTTCCTTTGTCCTGGAGTATACTCCAGCAGAGTAGAAGAGCCTATTAACTGGAACAGCTTTGCTTATTATTACTATATTTAGCTGTTCTGATCTGTTCTTGTTAGTTCTGATCCTATTCCGAGTACTCTTGTTGTTTCATTTAGTTAGATCACCCAATCATTTCACTTTACTAGCGCTAACTACCAATCAGATTGCTTGATTTCCCACAATCTGCATGCAGACTTATCCCCCTTCTGTATAACAAAAGCCTATATCATTCCCAAAGCCAATAAGCTGTCGAGTAGTTACTGAAAAGTCATTGCTCGAACGACTCGAAGCCCATCGAGCAAATGAGTTTTAGAGCAATTGCTTGATCGAGTGACTCGCACATATTGCTCGAACGACTCCAAGCCCATCGAGCAAATGAGCTATCGAGCAATTGCTCGTTCGAGTGACTCGCACATACGACTCTTAGCTTCATTCCAGAAAAAGGGGTGCCGAATGCCATGTTTTCAAAAAAGGGATTCCACAAATGGGATTCCAAAAAAAGGATTCCATAAGTGGGATTCTGACTTACGTCTAGTGACTCGCACATACTACTCGAACGACTCGAAGCCCATTGAGCAAATGAGCTATCGAGCAATTGCTCGTTCGAGTGACTCGCACATACGACTCTTAGCCTCATTGCAGAAAAAGGGGTGCCGAAGGCCATATGTTTTCAAAAAAGGGATTCCACAAATGGGATTCCAAAAAAGGGATTCCATAAGTGGGGTTCCGTCTTACGTCGAGTGACTCGCACATACTGCTCGAACGACTCGAAGCCCATCGAGCAAATGAGCTATCGAGCAATTGCTCGTTCGAGTGAATCGCACATACGACTCATGGCCTCATTTCAGAAAAAAGGGTGGCGAAGGACATGTTTTCAAAATGAAAGTGTCAATGACACTGTAGCTTAACTTGTGTGTTGTGTTTGATGAAAAGGATAATGTTCAATGTTTATGAAAGGATTATGAAATAAGACAAGAATTGTGATAATTGGGAGTATGTTCATTTCTGTTCCCTGTGTTCTATGTTTATGATAAAAATAATATGAGGTGTACACTGTACTAAAGAGCTGAGGGATGGGTTAATATGACCTCACAGTTAATGTATGTGGCCCTCACAGTTAACGTATCTCAACGAAAGTTACAAAGTTACAGTGAAATTATTCCAAAATGAGTCATTCTACCAAGTTACAATGAAATCCCCTCATAAATATGACCTGTAGAATGTGCTAACGGTTTTCGGGCTTCGGGCACCTTTAGCCGTTACAGTAGCCCAATCATGTCTAAAAGGGGACGTTCTCATCAGATTCAGATTCTTTATTTACGGTATACATATAAAAAAAACGTTTTACAGATAAATGTTTTACAGACAATGTATTCCGCATACCGTGGGAAGTGACATAGCCAGATTGGCTGTCTACCTGACACTCCCTAGAAAAATAAAAATCGCAACAGACTGTGATGAAGTGATCGGACTTGACGTAATTAGTCTAATTCCTAATGAGGGATGGGTGTTCATATTCTTTTGCCAATAATTTGTTCTCGTATAAAAAATAAGTTAGGGGGAAATAATTATAGATTCCAGCGGACGACTGGTACCTCAATATTGCTAATATCCCGAAACAACCTGCTTAATATATTGTTAACACAGTTCAGGGTTGCAAACAGTAACAACAGATCCCGTCATAAACTATCGTATAAATCTTGGAATAATACAAGTCTGTTAATGGGAGGTCCACATCGGCTGACACACGATGGGGCGCAAATAGCGGTGAATCAGCCCGTTTCAGTTTAAACTGGAACGGCTCCCCCCGCGGTACCTCACGGTGTGACAGTCGGCATGGCTCGTAAATTATTTGTGCATATTCACGGAACAAATCGAAGGATTTGCAGGTTGTACAGGACGAGGATACAAGAATGGGACACAGAGCATAACTTGTGTGTATAAGTTCTTTTTGGTAAGTTCTTCTCGGTAATTTAATGAAAATACTGATTTTTATTATGTACATTCTGGGCAATAAGGGTTATTACACCGGATATAATTGGAGTAGGAAGAAATAAAATCGGAGGTTAATTTGCGTCTAAAGGCGGATCTATTGTTAATATTTCGAACAGTGACGTCTAGAGCATTCCATAATTTCGGGAACGTGTATAATGGAAGTTTATCTAAGGTACGGTTTCGTGTTTTTTCTATGTTCAGAAGTCCAGACTGTCTGGTTGTTCTACCTGACGAATTGTCATTTACGTTGAACATATCATTAAAGGAAGAAGGTAAATGGCCTTTATGCCAGTCAAACATGAACAGCAATGCATGTAGTTTAAACAAATCGTCAACTTTGAGGATTTCATCCTTCTTGAACAGAGGGTCAGTATGAGAGTTGTATTTTTTGTTATTGATAATTCGTAATGATCGCTTCTGCATAATAGCTAATTTATTAATTGCTTTCGAGCTCCCCCATGTTACGATTCCATATATTAAATGGCTGTGAACCAGGGCGAAATACAATGTCTTCAGGACTCGATGGGGGAGGATATTTTTTACTTTGTTGAGACTATAGTTTGCTCGCGCTATTTTCGAGCTTATTCGGGATATGTGGGCTTTGTAGGATAAATGTTCATCGAGGCTTATTCCCCAAAACTTTATGGATTTTTCTGGTTCGTTGTCTCCGACCTTCTTAATAACTTGGTTATTTATTTTTACCTCATGACGGGAATCAGTATTCCTTCCTTTTGTTGGATTAAGTATAATGTATGAGGTTTTTTTAGCATTCAGCATCAACTCGTTCACAGAGCACCATTCGAATAATTTTTGAAGTTCTTCGTTAAAATAAGGTGTTATTGAACTACTGTTGAGACCAGAGCAGTGTACTGTAGTGTCATCAGCGACCGACAAGAGATTAAGCGAAGTTGAGTTACTTATATCATTTATATACAGAAGAAATAAAACGGGGCCCAAGATCGAGCCCTGTGGGACACCACAGCTTTGCCTGGCAAAGTCAGATTTTTGTTCGTCATATAGAACATATTGGAATCTATCGGACAAGTAGCTTCTAAACCAGTTGTTGGCTAGTCCTCTGATGCCGTAGTATTCGAGTTTGCCCAATAGTATTTTATGATTTATCGTGTCGAATGCTTTAGACAGGTCCAAGAATAGTGCCAGTGTACTATTCTTTTCCCGTTTATTGTTTTCCATAGCAGTGCTTTTGAGGAGTTGGAGGACTGGGTGAATCGTGCTATGACGTTTTTGAAATCCGTATTGATAAGGATATAAGATATTAAACCTCTCGAGATAAATTCTAAGTCTTTTGTCCATGAGCTTTTCCATTACTTTTCAAAAAGCTGGAAGGATACTAATGGGTCTGTAGTTTGTAAAGCTGTGCTCGTCGCCTGATTTGAAAATGGGTACCACCTTTGCGATTTTCATTCTATCTGGTACTTTGCCCTCGGTAAAGGAATTATTGATTATGTGGGTAATGGGGACCAATATCTCATTTATCGTTTGTTTAAGAAGACTGGTTGTGATACTATCGCAATCTTTCGACGATTTTACTTTCATTCTGTTTACAATTTGACTAACTTCTACAGGATTTGTGGGTAGAAGATAAAAGTTGTTGGAAACAATACCATGCATGTAGTTTAAATACGATTTATCCGGTTTCTGGATCTGGTCGGATATGGTTCTACCAACGTTGACGAAAAAATTATTGAATTCTCTTGCAATGTCCTGGGCTTCGATTATTTCTGTACCCCCATGGACAAAGAAAGTGGGTTGTCTGCTTTCATGCTTTCCTTTATTGATAGCTTCGTTTAAGATCTGCCATGTTCTTCGCATATTGTTCCTATTTTCATTCAAGATATCTCTATAATAAACTGATTTACATTGTTTCTTAACTTTATTAAAAATTTTACAGTAGTTTTTGTAATTTCGTAAATTATGTTCATTAGGGTTTTTAAGTTTTCTTGTATAGAATTTTTCTTTATTAACTGAGGATATGACAAGTCCCTTTGTCATCCAAGGTTGTTTTTTAATAAATTTATTGTTCTGGCGGACACGCTTCAAAGGGAATGCCTTATCGTAAGCTTCCATATAGATGTTTAAAAATGTTTCATGTGATTCATTGGGCCAGTTTGAAAGCAAGACAGGGTAAAAATTACTTTCTGAGAGTAATTCTTTAAATTCAGACATTTTTTCCGCGTTTATGATTCGTTTTATAGTAAACCGTGGTGTATCATTTGCTTTGGTAGATTCTTCAATGTAAAAAACACCAAAGTGATCTGATACATCTGTTATAATTATACCCGGTATTGTTGTTTGTGAAACATTGTTTGAAAATATGTGGTCTATCAGAGTAGCTGAATGATTAGTTATTCTCGTTGGTTTGGTTATATGAGGTAAGAATCCTTGGCTAAACATGAGATCGACAAATTCTTCTGTCTTGGAATGTATATTTGCTTTTAAAAGGTCCAGGTGGAGATCCCCCATGATATAAACTTTCTTGTTTTCGGCATTCAGAACATCCATTATTTCACCTAATTTTAATATGAGGAGGTTTATATCGGTTTTCGGTGGAGTGTTTGGTCTATATATGACGCCAATTATTTTAGAGTTGTGTTTATCTTCAACTTCTATGAATAGAGATTCGAAAACGTGGGGGATGAAAATTGTATTATCACTTCGAACTTTATAGGATATCCCCTCTTTTATATATAGCCCAACTCCCCCTCGGCCATCATCATTTTCGGGTCTCATACATTTGATAATTGGAGCATAACCCTCCAGAGTAAACGAGTTTTGTGGGGGAATTTGAAATATTTCTGTGAGTCCAATTATGTCAAAAAAATTATTATTTGTTTGTAAATTATAGAGCAGGTTCTGGAAGGAATCCCAGTGAGCCTTTAAGCTTTGACAGTTAAGATGGAACAAAGAAAATTCTGAGTTTATTTTACTAGTCATAGACTGAAAATCTTTAGGTGTAAAGTATTTACACTCATTTGAGTGGGGTTTAAACGGAGATTCGTCATTTTCTGGGGAGGAACATACTTTCTCATTATAGAGCTGTATAAAGTCATACTCTGGTTCCATTTGCACCTCGTCTAGTGCAACATTACCCGCCATAGGTCATTATCGTACCACCCGCTCTTCCGCAGGAAAAGTATAATAATATTTCCCTAAATAATAAGTGGTAAATAAACTGTTCATGAGGGACTATCGATACTTCAGTATCACTTTTAGTCACAGTCTGTTGCAACATGAATCCATGATTTGAGGTCAGATTGGGAACACAATAACTCTGTACATATATCAAAACTGTTAAAAATATAGACATTACATGAAGTTAACCTACCAAGTTACAATGAAATCCCTTCATAAATATGACCTGTAGACTGTGCTAAAGGTTTTCGGGCTCGGGCAGCCATCATGGTTGAATGATCGCAACCCAAGAGGACAATCTCATCTGGGCATCATCTGGAGTGATCCAGACATTACATGAAGTTAACCTACCAAGTTACAATGAAATCCCTTCATAAATATGACCTGTAGACTGTGCTCAAGGTTTTCGGGCTTCGGGCACCTGTAGCCATCACAGTTGACCAATCACGACCAAAAGGGGATGTCATCATCTAGGCATTATATGGAGTCGACCTAACAGGTTACAATGAAATCCTTCTATAAATATAACCTTTTGCCTATGCTAAAGGTTTTTAGGCTCGCGCACCCATCAAGGCTGAATGATCACGGCCAAAATGGGACGTTCTCATCTAGACATTATTTGGAGTCATCCTACCAAGTTACAATGAAATCCCTTCATAAATATGACCTGTAGACAGTGCAAAAGTTTTTCGGGCTTCGGGCACCTTTAGCCGTCAAAGTTGCCCAATCATGTCCAAAAGGGGACGTTCTCATCTAGACATTATATGAAGTCAACCTACCACGTTACAATGAAATCCCTTCATAAATATGACCTGTAGACTGTGCTAAAGGTTTTCGGGCTTCGGGCTTGGGCAGCCATCATGGTTGAATGATCGCAACCAAAGGGAACAATCTCATCTAGGCATCATCTGGAGTGATCCTGCGAAGTTACAATGAAATCCCTTCATAAATATGACCTGTAGACTGTGCTCAAGGTTTTCGGGCTTCGGGCTCCTGTAGCCATCACACTTGACCAATCACGACCAAAAGGGGATGTCATCATCTGGGCATTATATGGAGTCAACCTTACAGGTTACAATGAAATCCTTCTATAAATATAACCTTTTGCCTATGCTAAAGGTTTTTGGGCTCGGGCACCCATCAAGGCTGAATGATCATGGCCAAAATGGGACGTTCTCATCTAGACATTATTTGGAGTAATCCTACCATGTTACAATGAAATCCCCTCATAAATATGACCTGTAGACTGTACTAAAGGTTTTCGGGCTTCGGGCACCTTTAGCCGTCACAGTAGCACAATCATGTGCAAAAGGGGACGTTCTCATCTAGACATTATATGAAGTTAACCTACCAAGTTACAATGAAATCACTTCATAAATATGACCTGTAGACTGTACTAAAGGTTTTCGGGCTCGGGCAGCCATCATGGTTGAATGATCGCAACCATAGGGGACAATCTCATCTGGGCATCATCTGGAGTGATCCTAAGAAGTTACAATGAAATCCCTTCATAAATATGAAATATGACCTGTAGACTGTGCTCAAGGTTTTCGGGCTTCGGGCACTAATAGCCATCACAACTGACCAATCACGACCAAAAGGGGATGTCATCATCTAGGCATTACATGGAGTCAACCTAACAGGTTACACTGAACTCCTTCCATAAATATGACCTTTTGCCTATGCTAAAGGATTTTGGGCTCGGACACCCATCAAGGCTGCATGATCGCGATCAAAATGGGACGTTCTCATCTAGACATTACTTGGAGTCATCCTACCAAGTTACAATGAAATCCCTTCATAAATATGACCTCTAGACTGTGCTAAAGGTTTTCGGGCTTTGGGCCCCTGTAGCCGTCACAGTTGCCCAATCACGCCCAAAAGGTGACTTTCTCATCTAGACATTGTATGAAGTCAACCCACCAAGTTACAATGAAATTCCTCAATAAATATGACCTGTAGACTGTGGTAAAGGTTTTCGGGTTTTGGGCTCGGGCAGTCGTCACGGTTGGCAGATCATGCCCAAATGGGGAAATTCTCATCTAGACATCATAAGGAGTCATCCTACCAAGTTACAATGAAATCCCTCCACATTAAACATGACCTGCAGACTGTGCTAAAAGTTTTTGGATTTCGGGCTTGGGCAGCCATCACGGTTGATAGATCATGCCCAAAAGGCGACGTTCTCATCTAGGCATTATACAGAGGTATCCTACCAAGTTACAATGAAATCCCTTCATAAATACGACCTGTAGACTGTGCTAATGGTTTTCGGGTTTTGGGCCGGGCAGCCATACCGGTTGCCCGATCGTGACTAAAAGGGGACGTTCTCATCTAGACATGACACCAAACCTGCATATGAAATTTCGTGACAATCAAACAAGAACTGCGGGGTGTAGCCCGTGCTAAAGGAATATGTGAACAGACGTCACAGACTCACAGACTAACAGACTCACAGACTAACAGACTCACAGACTCACAGACTAAAAGACTTCCGCACGCGTGATGGCAATAGCTTATCTTGACTTTGTCAAGTTAAGCTAAAAAGGGATTCCAAAAGTGGGATTTCAACAAGGGATTCCATAAGTGGGATCTAAATTTTACAAGGGCATTTGCTGTAAGTTCAATATAACAAAATGAATCAAGTTAACTATGCACACTGAATGAGGATCTTAATGAGGGAACGATGTCATATCAGAATCAATGTAGCACTGGTCAGCTGTGCACGTGATAACTGCTCAACCATTTACCTAACGCACACGATATGAAATAATTTCAAATATTATTTTTGAAATTTATAAAAAAAAAATGCCCACAAAACCATATCATGCCTTCATTGGAACAAGCTCGATGACAGGGGCGGCGGAACTTGGGGTGGGGGTGGGGGGGGCACAGGGGAAACTTACACCTCCACTTTTTCCACAGATGTGTTGCGTGATTACACAATGAGTTAAATGGCCGGGGGCATGCAAACGTGCAAATATACAGGCGTTCCTGTAATATATTTTTTGCAAATCCCAACAACATTTGGCAAATGAATCCCACCTTCGGTCGCTTCAGTCCGTTTTTTTCACTTCGAGCATCTTCCAACCCGAAGGTAGCCTTCGAGTTGGAAGATGATTGGAGTAGACGAAATAGACATGACAGTGACCACAGCACGGCATGCCCATCTAAACAAGACGCTATAGTGTGTCACGTCACAGTACATTTATCGATATACGATTGTAACTTTTCCTCCTATTGGTCTGAACCATGGTTGGTTTGGAAATTTGTGCCCCTCCACTTTTATTGAGCTTCCACCGCCTATGCTCGACGACCTTTTTTGAACTGCTCAGTTTGCAGATTACTTAGAAGGATGCGGCCTATTCTTTACGTAAAGTGTTAAAGCAATATTCAATAAAATTGTCAGACATGTGTAGATACCCTACATCCAGTGAAATGGCCCCAAATTCTGCCATGGTTATGAGGCCATTTATCTCTGGCATCATTACAAATACTTTTATTGATACAACATCATGGGTGGATTCAGAGGAGGGCGCACCCGCCTATTTTTGTATTTCTTTTTTGGGGGAATAAAACATCGACACCTACTATTTTTGGTGCCCATGTTTTTTTCGCCGATAATACCATACCCCACGAATAGTATGTCTGGGGTTGGACGTGCCTAATTTGGATGACCTCGCGGATGACGTCATGTTGGGTTGTATTGGTAGCCCGTGTGAGCGGCTATGTTGTGACGCCATTACATCAGTGATACGTGGTGTTTGCGCATGCGTGGCGCGTATTGTTGCGATTGTGTTCCCGTCGTCCATTTTGTACACTGGAGGCCGCCATCTTGATTTCTATGATGCCATGAGGTTGCTATGTGATCCAAAACCCTCTAATAGGACAGAGGTATGTTTAGAGGATGTGTTCCTTGGTATAAGAGTAAATTTAATTGCCCAAAACAACCCGACAATCCTCCCAAATCACCAAATTAAACCCAAAACTACCGAAACGAACTTTATTTGGTCCGAATTTCGCCATTTGGGCTTACAAGAGCAGCACGTATTGCTATAAGGCACGTTCCACTGTATAAGAGTCTATCTAATTACCCAAATAGACCCGACATTCACTACAAATCACCAAAAACTACGAGCTCGTGCCAATGGGGGGGGGGGGGGAGGGGCTGGTCACATGATATGGTTTTGTGGAAATGTTTTTCAAAATTGGGGAAAAAATGAAAAACAAATGTTGATACCATGTGTTTTCTTCAACGGGTTAACCCTTTACCTAACGTAACGGAAAAAAACCGGCCAGTGCTATTCTCAAGAATCGCCAATTAATTTTCATTATTTTTTTCATTTTTTGTCTGAAAAACATTCGTTATGACCCATCGTTGGAACGAGCTCGTCGAGCTCGTTCCAATGAGGGATCATTACCTATGTTTTGGGGACAAAAAATGAAAAGAATTAGTTATTCAAGAATTGTTTTGCAAGTTTAGTCGGCTTTTTAAGTTAGCTAAAGGGTTAAAATATGTTCGTGATAAATTGGTCAAATAAGACAATGTGAACGGTAAAATGTGAACAATAAACCATCAATTATACTACTCAAAGTTTGCTAAGCACCAAGTATATCCAACTACCTGTTTTACGTTTTTGTTGAAATATTGTAATAAAAAGTGTATATATTTTTTATTTAATTATATCTTTAATGATTTAAGTACAGAAATTAAGATTTTGTTTGTGTTTGACATTATTTTCTAGTTTTTGAATACGATAACCATGGAAAATTGATATTATTGGTAAAAGAGGAAATTTTTCAAATTTGCCAAAAAGTTGACGGAGCGAACTGGTATGGGTTCAATGTCGAGTATGAGACCCATTGATGTTAATTACAGCTTGACAACGCCTTCTCATGCTCCCAATCACGTTCCCGATGGTCCTTTCTGGAATGTTGATCCATTCTTGGACCATCATGGCACCAAGCTCCTGGACACCTCTTGGCTGGACTGGATGGGCTAAAATTGCAAGCTGCAACTCATTCCAGACGTGTTCGATTTGATTGCGATCAGCGGATCTTGCTGGCCAGTCCATACGATCAATCCCCTCTCTCTGTCGGTACTCCCCGACAGCATGGGCAATATGAGGACGGGCATTATCGTCCATCAGAATGAATCTATCACCCACTGCACCTGCATACAATTTGACGTGGACATCCAGGATCTCATGAATATACCGCTGTGCAGTCAATGTACCACGTTCATGGACACAGAGCTCTGTACGTCCATCCCTGCTGATGCCGCCCCAGACCATGATTGACCCTCCACCATAGCGGTCATGCTCAGCAAAGTTTGCTGCATGGAATCGCTCTCCTGGTTTTCTCCATACCCTAGAACGCCTAGCTGTGTGGTCTAAGCAGTACCTTGACTCATCTGTAAAAAGGACTGGTCGCCAATCTTCCCTGGTCCACCCAACGTGGTCCATGGCCCATTCATATCCTGCCTGGCGGTGGGTCTGGGACAGCGGAATGCGAATATAAGGTCTTCTCGATGGGAGACCACATTCGTGCAACCTTGCCCGGATAGTCTGCGTCGAAACATTTACCCCGGATGCATTCTGAAGGTCACGGCGAAGCTGGATTGCTGTGGCAAAGCCGTTCCTACGGGCCTGAATGATCAAAAACCGGTCGTCAGCTGCGGATGTTGCCCTGTCTATGCCACCACCATGCCGTCTTACTGGTGTACCACACTGCTGAAATCTTGCCCAGACTCTGGTGATCACCGTCTGGTGCACACCAAGGGCATCACCAACCTGGCGATGGGTAGCCCCGTGCTCCACCTTCCGTACAGCCCCCCACATTTCTGCAGACGAATGTCTTTGCCATATCCAGTCATTAAATCACAAGGGTTTGTGTTGAAATGAAGATTGAATACCCTACACGTGTCATGCACATGTAGACAGTACACGAAAACATCATGAAAATCAAGGGGTACATGCTTTCCATGACTGTCACGAAAAGTCTGCCTGTCAAGAGAGCTAATGTAAACACTAGGGACCATCTCAATACATTCCTAAATCATATCCACCAAAAATATCGCAAATATGTCACAAGCAAATATCAAAATGATGTGTCAAATATTTGGTGCTTAGCAAACTTTGAGTAGTATAAAGAAACTGTAGCATTCCAAAACTTATCAAACTTAACTCTCCGAGAATTAGTTAAGGTTCTATGAAAGTAAGGGAAATAGAGGATATTCACGAAAATTTGATGAATACCGAAAATATCTCGTGAGTGGCTACAAAGAAATATGAGGATCTTCACGAGCGACGCAGTCGCGAGTGAAGATCCTCATATTTCTTGTAGCCACGAACGAGATATTTTCGGTATTCATCAAATTTTCGTGAATTTTCTTTTTATTTAATGCTCTACGACTACAAACTCTCCAATTTGTGGCCTTTATTTGCCATTAAGGCGCAAAATTTATGTGCCGAACCGGCGTCCATACAAAAATTACAACAACCAAACTCCAACCATTGGAATGTGTGAATATCCGCACAAAAAGTAGTCCCGTCTTATTTCTCCCCTAACTTTACGATTTACCAAGGCTGGCGAATTGAAATAATCGCAATGTGTTTCGAAGAAATAGAACAATAACAAAAAACACCACTTTCTTATTTTCAATAACAAGACACGTCATTTTATTTTTTTTGAACTCAATGCACTGAAGACGTGTGAAGTTGAACTGAAGAAATTTGAAAGTGATTTCGGCTTTTCGCTGGAAGGTGAATGAGAAAGTCAAACTTTGAAACCGCTGATTTAATGAATTGATTTAGTCACTGTCACTATCAATTATTCGAATTCGTTTGTATTTGGGACTCTGGAATTCATTACTGATGTGCTGACTCGTTTAAAGTACATGTGATTCGTCATCCGAACCTACGATGAAATATCGATTTCTAAATATCATTTTGATATTTCGTTTTGCCGACCGACAGGGGAATATGACTTAATTTTTCAGCATGAATTGATGCCTGAGCATTAAATAAATTTGTTTACTTTTGAAATTCCTACCTATGATATTTCATTAATTCAAATTAAATACACACAAATTATACATGTGTCTAGAATACAAAGGATATATGCAATCAACTTAGAGTTGACGTCGGGCAACAATGGTTCCCGGAAGTCTGCTACCGTATTCGTACCGGTTCCTGCAAGTCTGCTACCGTATTCGTACCGGTTCCTGCAAGTCTGCTACCGCATTCGTACCGGTTCCTGCAAATCTGCTACCGTATTCGTACCGGAACTGATAATAAAATAACATTTCAGAACTCGTGATTTGATTAAAAAGTTGTAAAAATGCCCCAGATATCGATTTCGCCATCTGCCCGTGGAAATTACGAATTAAGCTGCTGGAAAATAATATTTTCAATTTCAACAAATCCACATCCTGTGACCCTTCACTGGATAGAGCTCGTTCCAATGATGTGCCACATGTATGGTTTGGTTGTAATTTTTTTTAAAAATTAAGTAAAATTTGATATCGTGTCCGTTGGGAACAGAGTTGAAAGCTGTAGTTGGAAAAGTCTGACTGGGGATGGGGTGGGGGTAATTTTCACTTGTAGTGGTGGTGGTCGGAATTTTGCATTCGGGGAGAGGGCGTGCAATTGAAAATCTAGTGGTGGCCACTCCCTTCCTCCCCAACCCGAGGCCCCTTAGAAACTTCCCTGTAAGTGGTGATAGTGGTGAGATACGACCATATTTATTATATGGGGGTAGACCAAATAATATTTTCATCGTGCAGTCTTGGGGCTGCACGTTGAAAATATTGATTGGTCTACCCCACACTTTAACTGAGTAGCCACCATACATATGAAATTATGATGAAAATGTTCCAGAAAAGAGGCCTCTCGGTTTCAAAGGGTTATTTTTTTGTTTAAATTTACTTTTTCAGCTAGCTCGTTCCAGTAAGGGGTCTTACTATGCTAGTAAATTTGTTTATCCAATCAAATGAAGTTACTAAGAGACATAGACTCCGCAATATTAGGTTTAGGATGGCCAATAATAATTTAATATTAGGTGCCCGTCAGCCATCTTGTTTTATCATTATATCCACACGCCTCAGCTTTTAATTTACACGTACGTACATGCTGCAGCGCAGTCGTACAGAAGACCCGCCATATAAAATAGCCCCGTCGTATAAACAATGCATTCGATTGAATGAAACTGTTGTAATAAAATGCCAAACCAGCCCAAAACATTGCCCCTTGTTGCGTATGTAAACATCGTCTGCTTTGTTTACATTTTTCGAGAAGAGCGCATCATTTAACTATTCGTTGAGTTAACTTCCCCAATGACATTTTAGCATGCCGTGCATAATAAATACGTTCCATTCGTTTAGTTGGCAGATACAGTGTCATATAAGGCGAAGAGAAAACAATATCAGTTCGCCTCACCTAATATTGTTTTCTCTTCGCCGTATATGACACTGTATCTGCCAACTAAACGCCCTGTAACTTATAGTATTTGGTTTTGTTGGAATTTTTTTATTAGCTCAAATTGTAAATAACGCGGTTGCTTGCGGGAGATTAGTTTGGTCAAGTGGTTAACCCTTTACCTAACGAATCGGCCGCACATGCCGGAGTAATTTACAAATTAAGAGTTGAAAAGAATATATCATGTGACCTCCTCATTGGATCGTGCTAGTTGACACTGCTTGAAAAATTTGAAAAAAAATAGTATTTGGAATAACAAATTTGGTTATCGTCCACGTTGGATAAAGGGTTAACCCTTTACCTAACGTGAAAAGCAGACGACACTTGCAAAAAAAATTCTTGAATAACTAATTTTTTTCATTTTTTGTCTCAAAAACATAGGTTATGACCCCTCGTTGGAACGAGCTCGACGAGCTCGTTCCAACGAGGGGTCATAACCTATGTTTTTGAGACAAAAAATGAAAAAAAATAGTGAAAATTAATTGGCGATTTTTGAGAATAGCTCTGGCCGGTTTTGGCCGTTACGTTGGGTAAAGGATTAAGGTTCTATTTATAGCTATCTTTACCTTGTAACAATAGCCATCAGGAGATTCAACTGTATCAACTGGACACGATGTTGTACCCACGGTATGCATGCATGCCACTGTAAAATAGAAATGGATGATATTGGTAAGATATCTTTATTTAGGGGTTATTAATTGGTTAGTTTCATATCGGCCGAGATATCAACCCGAGGTAACATCATATCAGCACAAACAGTCCACCTGTCTCCAAAAACTGACAAAAGGAGGGAACGTTGCAATTGTTACTGATTCCCAGTTCCTTATTCGATATGTTATCAACCGATTTTACCTATGTGAAAGTTTTTGGATTTGAAGGAGTAGTGCTATAAGACCCACCCAGCACTATTCACAAAAATTCTAATTCAAATTTATTATTTTTTTTTTCCAAAACATACCTTATGACCCTTCATTATAACGGGCTCGCCGTACTCGCTCCAACGAGAGGTCACAAGCCATATTTTAGTCCAGAAAATTAGTTTTTAAGAAAATTGTTTGCAGGTATCGTCTGCGTGTCGTTTTAGGTGAAAATTAAACTTTTAAAAACACAGTGTGACTGGAAAGGGTTGTCTTGTAGAATATTATTTACAGGGTGTGGGAGAATACGTTTTCCGTTGTGGAGAGATTTATCAATAAACGTTGGAGCTATGGCGGTGATGGGTGGTCTCCAAGACCACTACTTGTCCATTGTCACTTTCTTCTGTCCTATGATCAGTCTCTATTGTATTCATGTTTAGTATGGTGTTCTCCTAGTCTTGCACTTTAACCCTTTACCTAACATAAAAAGCAGACGACACTTGCAAAACAAATTCTGGAATAACTAATTTTTTTTCATTTTTGTCTCAAAACATAGGTTATGACCCCCTCATTGGAACGAGCTCGACGAGCTCGTTCCAACGAGGGGTCATAACCTATGTTTTTGAGACAAAAAATGAAAAAATAATGAAAATTAATTGGCGATTTTTGAGAATAGCTCTGGTCGGTTTTGGCCGTGTTTGGCCCTTACCATTCACAAAGGGTTAAGGCCTTGTATCATTACCATTGGCTACCACTATTCTGTGGCGCTTAGTACATTAGTGCCGCCACAGGTTCCAATCCATATTATTACATTCCACTATTGCTTGCCCGAACAACTTTTTCACACCTATTCCATGTTCCCCTAATAAGCTAACCAGCAGTTTCTGAAAAGTCATCGCTCGGACGACTCGAATCCCATCGAGCAAATGAGCGACTCCACATACTGCTCTACGGACCCATCTCGGTATTTGAGGTTATCTATCACAATGCAATGCATCATTTAAGGATACCTGTTGAGGATACCTGTTTGGTATGCTTATCTGTGGATATCTGTCAACCCTTTTCGCAGGGTATTCCCTTTCCCCGCTAGTTGGGGGGAAAACAAGAACTTTTGTTATATTTAAAATTTGTTGACTTTTCTGTACACTGTTAAAGTTCGTTATTGTTTAATATTTGTTCACTTTGTTCTGTTCACGTCGATCTTTGTTGTGTTGGATCTCCGTTTTCTCCATTTCGATCTTTGGACTGTTTCATCCTCTTCCGCCTTCTTCGATCTTTGTTATATTCAGTTCATTTTAATCTTTCCATTGTCATCACTGGTTCTGTATTTTGATCGTTAATGGTTGTGAAGCTTTGATGTAGAATTATCTGTATCTTTGTAAGATCGGGTTGTATTGAAGAATCTTCTCGTTCTCGATCATGGTTTGGGATTCTATGACCACCCTTATGTCTCTATACTGGTCCATCGTGGCAAGCTCGTTTGGTTATCTACGCGTCGAGTGCTGTCGTTCTAGCAAGCTTTCTAGTAAACTCGGTTCAACCAATACGTACTTATCTCCCGCCGCCCTCGTTGTCGGATTATGCTTTGGCTCCATCAGCCGTTTATTCCCCGTTCCGGTCATTATTGTACGAGGCATTTCTGTTGTGATATTGGTATCCACGGGTTTCTGGTTGGTTCAGGGTTATTCCCCTGGCACGGTTTGGTTCCAATTGGTTTATTCCTTTGCGTCCTCCTCTTTTACGGGTATGTCTTAGTTCCCTTGGTGAGTGGTGCGTCCGGTGTCTTCTTAGGTTGTCCTCTTTATTAACCCTCCCTTTACCCAACGCCGACGATATCAAAATTTATTATTTTAAATATCATTTTTTTTAATTTTTCAGAAAATATCAACAAAACCATGTCATGTGACCCGTCTTTGGAACGAGCTCATTCCACAGAGGGGTCACTTGCTATGGTTTTGTTGAAATTTTCAGAAAAGTAGTGTTTTTTCTGCTGCTGCTGAATTTGCATATTACGCGCTGGATGTAGTCGATTCGTTGGGTAAAGGGTTAAACGTGTTTGGACACCTAGTGCATTGGTCGATTTAGGATCTGTGGGTCTTCTTATGTCAATAAAGATTACATTTCTTTGTGAAAAGTTTCTGCCACTCATTCTTCACAAGTGTGATGTGATCACATTGCTGACTAAAGTAAAATGATGAAAGTTGTCGTGGTATCCTCTTGTTTATAACCTGAGAAATGGGTTGACCAGATATCCTCAGATAAGTACACAAGAGGTGACCTCAACAGGTGTCCTCAACTGATACATGGCCATGTCATATATATCCTCAAATACATAGATGAGTCGTAGAGCAGTGTGTGGAGTAACTCGATTGAGCAGTTGCTCTAAAGTTCATTAGCACGGTGGGATTCGATTCGATGCCATTCAGAGCAGAGAAGAATTATTAAAACTTGCCTGGTCAGTCGTATTTAAATAATACCGTTTTCCCGTTGAAACTCCGGGAAATGAAGCAGTATTTGTTTACTGTGGTAAACAAGCTCTGTTTTACTGCTAAAATATGACCCAGTCACTACTGTTTGGGGTGGAAGGCCTCTAAAATGGGAAACATGAGTATAAACGACTGGCTAAAGTTTACTTTATCTCCATGTTGCGTTCACGATCAGCCATCGTGCAGAAATATTTGACCTTTAACACACAAAAATAAATAAATAAATAAATAAATAAATAAATAAATAAATAAATAAATAATACCGCTTTCGCCAGAAGTAATGTAGATGAGGGAGGGTACAGCTGTGGTTAATTCTCACTAGGCCTACTCATATATGCAGTTTATCAAGGTACTACCACCCTGTGAGTAGGCCTCTGGAACTAAAGAAGAGGTATTTTATCATTTCCTACCCCCCGAGCCCCTACCCTTCCCTTCGACACCCGGTCTCATGGTCTAAAAATATAGTGGCAGCGGGTGGTTTGGTTGGACTGTCGGGTTGTTTGTGGGAAGTTGGATGCGGTAAGTGGTAATTTCACGAACCCCATCCCAGATAATCCTGTGAAATGTAAACATCTGGCACGTGTGAAATGATCTGGCCGATTCTGGGGCATACAGTGTACTACCGGAAGAATAGACTTACATTATGTAATCTAGCCCGCTATTAGGGCAGTCACTACTCCATCACAGATAACGACTCGGATAATCGCCGACTCAAAAAGTACCTACTTCCGTGTCAAGGGTGACAAATAAAATATGGAGTACACTCATCGCCTATGATAATAATATGAGCGTTATCGAGACTCATTTCTTTATTTTATTATATTCATTTATTTTGAATATTTTTACCCCTTCTAGCCCCTCCCTCCCCCGTGAAATACACCTTCAGCATGTTAAGCTGAGGTGAAATCACTGTCAAAGGATTTTAACCACAGGAACCTGACGTATTATCGGATTTTATCAATTTTAATAAAATATATATTATATTATCAATACTAAAAAAGTAAAGGTATGACACTTCCCAGATCGAAATTTTCAACAATCTCTCAAATAGCGAATACCTCGTCGATCTCGCTCAAATAAATGACAAAATGTCGTGTAATTCGCGGAGCCACTCAGATTTCGAGCACATGATTGACGAAATTGGACTTTTATTCGCATTTATTTCACTTTTCATCGACTGAAACGACGGAGACGTCTATCCACCACCGTTCAATTCCGGTACACAAGCAAATTGAAGCAACGAATGCAACGCCGCGCGTTCATTGGTCGTCTACTTATAGCCACAACTGCGGGAAATTCAAAAGTCTGTTTTTGTTTCACTCACTTCAACACAAGACGACACAACAACGTAACTTCAATCAAAATATTTTATTCGATCGAAAAACAATGTCAAAACCCATAATGATGATGTCATGGTAACATAACATATGCAGTTATTTAAAATTAACATTACTAGTCATGCTTTTGATATTTTAATTTGGGTGCTGTTGGGATGGGAGGGTAGGGGAGGGCACGGTCGTGTGTCATCCACATGCAAACTACAAAAAATCCTCAATCGAATCCGATAGACAGAATCAGAAATTCACTTAGTTTCTATTGACATAGTTACTATCACCATAAATAAATGTGGTTTACATGGGAAGTGAAAATTTGGAGGGAGTGGAGGAGTGTTCTCCTTCACCCTTCCCACCCCAAACACAGGCACTGATATTTCTAAAACTCTTGGAGAGAGATTATAAGAAACCAGAACAAAGTGGGCAGATCATAATGCCGGATAATCACAACAGAATTTTAGTAACATTTTTCCATTGTTGATTATTGTATTATTTGACATAATTCTCTTGCAATGAGATCAAGGACTGGAATTATCAACACAGGAGAATGGGATCAAAAGTTACTTGTAGTTGTCCTACATCTTATTTCAGCTGATACTGTATGTGCATGTTAGTGCGGTGGATCTAGTTGGCGGGGGTGGGGGGCATCTTTTTCCAAAGGTATGTTATCTCGGGACATAATTATGGCCTGTGGTTATCTGTGTCAAATAGCAATTGATGGTGGACACTTTACCCTTGCCCAAGAATTAAGAAAACTGCATTCTTTGACATATTGGAAAATAAATTTCCCTGGGGAGGCCCTAAGATCCTCATGAAAGTGGGTCCAGAGAGAGGAAATTAGGGTACCAAGGCTTATTCTATGACGGGCTACCTTTCCAAAGTGCCTGGATATTCATGGTGATGCTGAAATCACAAGCAATGATGGGGGGGGGGGGGGGGGGTATTCAGGTGACAGTGGCCTTTTTAAATTCACAAGTAAATCTTCAGTCCCTTTACAAATCTGACCCTAAGTTCATGTATTGTTTTTATAAATGCCTCTGAAAATAAAGTAAAAACCAAGAGAAAAACTTAGATAGATAAATTTTGTCTAGACTGATATAATGAAACTTGATTAAATTTAATTTTTTATCCCCTGCACATGATAAAATTATTTAATTGGTCCAGTGCTGTGTTTTTCAATTTCAAAAGATGTTTTGAGACATGACATTTTTTTTCTCTGAAAAAGTTCACTCGAACAATTATGTCGTTTTTTCTGTAAATATTTATTATTTCAAATAGTTTCTTTTCATTTATTGGAGAGTGTCCATTGACACTGTCCAATAATGGAAAATAAAATATTTCATTCGAATACCCTTTCTATTATTTCCGAAAAATAGCGACACCTTACAGGGATTGCAAAGCCACTATAGTGACTTTTAGCACTTTTCAGTAAGGACATGATCTAGTGGCTTCCAGCACTCAGCCAGTTGACTGATTGAGTGCAAGAAGCCACTATCAGGACTCTACTGAAAAGTACTGAAGGCCTCTTTTGTGGCTTTATAATGTTTGCACTAATTTGTTTCTGTCTCAGCAGAAGAAAAATTTATTAATATGAAAATATTTTGTTACAATTTATTGAAGAGCACCAACAGTCACTTTCTAATAAATTGCAACAAAACAATTATTTATGAGCAATATCGTGCTAAACTAAGGCTTCTTTTGCTGGTAGTGTGATTGGCATCTTTGAAAGGGGTGGGCAGTTGTATGGGCCATTTTTTCAGATACCTATTACAGTGTTTAAGGAATGAGGTTTGCATGCCAAAAGTCTCCAAAGCAACAACAATGTGGACAAAAAACTCAAGGCAAAAAACCCGGACATACTTTTTTCAGAAATTATAAAAGGGAAATTGGAAACAGCTGGTTGCAGCATGAGATAATTTCTACATTTCACGTCATTTCTTGGGAAGCTCTTTCCGAGAGTTACCCCCAAAAATGATGTGAAGGTTGGAATTAATTATTATCACAAAAGAGAGAAAAACCCAAGAGATATTTTCACCCTACAATTTACTTCTAACACAAATAAATAAATTGATCTTTTGTCAATTTGTCATGGGGATTTTTTTGGTTTATAGAATTTTTGGTGCTGTGAGACATTTTTTCAATTGCCCCCCTCCCCCCTTTTTCAAGTGGACTTTTGACAGAAATGTAAAGTTTATAGAGTGCTGCCATTACCCTTTTCAAGAGAGAGGGGGATAACTCTTTCCACACTTTTCCCGAATAAATGAAGAATTCCATTATTTGCTTTCAAATCAGGGCTTATGACCAATATTTGAAAGAACTTGATGAGCTCCTTCTAAAGAGGGACAATAAGAACTGTTTTATGAAACAAAAACTGATGGCTATAACCTCTCCCCCCCCCCCCCCCCCCCCCCCCGGAAACTTTTTCCAGGCTACGCGCCTGGTTGTCCTCTCTCGTTAGTGGGAGCCCGCGTTGGTGGAGGGTGAGCTTGTTCGGGGAAAGTTTTCAGGAAAGCTTAAACTGGACTTCAATGACTTATCCCCAAGATATTTTAAGATCTTTAGATTATTATCATTATGTGGGTGTACAATATGCTACATGTATCCGAGTCTTGCTCCGCTTTCTAAGGGTAGATCACGGTTTGTCCCCGACTCGCCGTGATGCGTCCTCAGAATTCAAAGCGAGAGTTTGATGCATGTTTGTCAATCCAAATAATGGCTATAATCTTTATTTATCACTAAAATACTCATCAGACGTGGATACAATTTTACACACGATTAAAATAGGCGCTTGCCATCCTCTTAAACCTAAATGTCACTGTTTTCCTCAGCGACATTCTTCCTCAGATAGACATCTAATTGATTTCACACCTTTGTCGCATCTTGTCGACAGCTTCAAGCAGGCTACTACGAACACAAGAATTTCGCGCCGTCGTACATTTTATAAACCTTATTAATCATCAAAATACTCATCAGAAGTGAATAAAATTTTACAAACGAATAATATATACCCACATATACCTGCATATGCACCCTCAATCATTTTTAACTTGTATTTCCTATTATTTTCTCTTCTGTTCGTTTATGTTCGTTTATGTTCGTTCGTGTTCGTTAAATAGTAGGACCCAGACCAACTACATACTGTTATTGATTAAGGGTTGATTAAGGATAATTAAGAAAACATTTATTTACTGATAAGCACTTTATTTGATAAAAAAAATATTTATACGCATAACAAAAATATTGGTTTATAACATTTCAGTTTATAAAATACATGTATCAACAAGCCACAAAATAAGCAGACTATCATCTGAAAAATGAGGTTCCCAGAGGGTGAATTTGGTGATGCTACCCTGCACAGCAGGGTAGCATCACTAAATTTACCCTCTGTGAACCTCAATCTGAATTAAGGTCTCAAACATAAACCGAAAGAGGTACCCAGAGGATAAACTAACCCACTGTATGGAATAGCATCAGCAAATTCCCCCTCTGGAGACCCCATTCTACAACTGACAGACTGCTTATTTTCAGACTTGAATATCAATAACAATGAATACATTTATAAATATTTATAAATATATCAAATTATTGATATAGAATTATTTTAAAAGTAGAACGCATGAGTTGGTCTAAGGGGAATTAGTCTTTTGGGAATTGGTCTAGTGGGAATGAACCAAGCAGGGTTAGCATTGGTTGAAGACAGGTGCACCATCGACGTGCAGTACGCCTTACTACACAGCGCCACCGTGCCCCACGTGGGCAATGTGGGTGAAGTGTCTTGCCCAAGGACACAACGCGATTTCCGCAGGTGGGATTCGAAACGAAGACCGCTCGGCTTGCAGCCTGCACCCCTACCTACTGAGCCACCGCGCCCCCACCACACACACATACATACAAAACATTTACATCCCACATTGTGTAGGCGCATTAGACTGTTTATCAGTGACAGCGCATCTTACATTTATTGCCCAAAATTGCAAACTGAATCAAATTTTCAGTCTGCTCTCTGTCACAGGCACTCGACGTATTATCACAGTTTATCAATTTTAATAAAATTAAAATCTGATAATACGTCGAGTGCCTGTGCTCTCTGCAGACCTCTTGATAGATACAGGGGGAGGGGCCTATTAGCTGAAATTTAGGTGTTTTGTTCTTTCTATTCATAAAATGTTGAGACTTGGGTTCTTTGAGAAAATCCACTCCTTCGGGGTTTAGATAATATTCAATAAACCCTTTGCAGGATGTTTCAAATGAATTGTTCACTTTCCTTCAGATTGTCGATGCACAGTGGTCAGCTTAAACACATGAAATCTAAGTTCTTCTGCAGATATGATTAAGTCTCCTGGGTCATTAAAATTCATATTGGGTACCGGTCGCAGCTGGGAGAAATCTCCACATAAAATCATCTGAATACCTCAAAAAGCATTTCGGTGATTCCCTCTTGTCTCCTTAAAATTGTGTCTATTTGTCGAAATACTTTCAGGGAAAGCATAGATCCTTCGTCGATAATAATCACATCTGTGGACAACATCCTCTTTTACATCATGATAATTGTCATCAAACTTGATTTTCTGTATTAAAAATGCGTCAGAAAATCTGTCGTCCGCCAAAACAAAAAATCTGTGATGTTATTGAACCGCGAGGCAAATTTGTGCTTGCCATACCTGTTGTACCTAGTGGAAAATGTTTTTGTTTATATGTGTCAGTCCAATGTTGATCTTATTCAGGTAAAATGTTTTTCCCATTCCAGCCTGTCCGGTTATTATAATATTGTGGCCTTTTTCAGTAGCAATTGCAATTTCTGAAAGCGACATCTTCGAATGAACTTCAGCATAAAATGAGCACGTTTTCATTGTTGACTAGGAGTTATATTTAGAGTGAGAAATAATGTGTTGAATTTTATATTGACCAATGAACGCGCGGCGTTGCATTCATTGCTTCAATTTGCTTGTGTACCGGAATTGAACGGTGGTGGATAGACGTCTCTGTCGTTTCAGTCGATAAAAAGTGAAATAAATGCGAATAAAAGTCCAATTTCGTCAATCTTGGACTCGAAATCTGAGTGGCTCCGCGAATTACACGACATTTTGTCGTTTATTTGAGCGAGATCGACGAGGTATTCGCTATTTGAGAGATTGTTGAGAATTTCGATCTGGGAAGTGTCATACCTTTACTTTTTTAGTATTGATAATATAATATATATTTTATTAAAATTGATAAAATCCGATAATACGTCGGGTGCCTGTGAGTTTAACCCCATGTCTGTCATCAGACTGATTCGAGACCTTTCTGTCTGTTTCTACGTCTCTGTTCCCGTCCATGCCGATGCGACTCCCCGTCCGTCCGTCCGTCCGTCCGTCCGTCTGTCTCTGTCTCTCTCTTTCTCTGCCTCTCTCTCTCTCTCTGCCTGTTTCTCTTTATGCCTGGCTTTGTCTGTTTCTCTCTCTGTCTCTGTCTCTCCGTGTCTCTGTCTGTCTGTCTGTCTGTCTGTCTGTCTGTCTGTCTGTCTGTCTCTCTCTCTCTCTCTCTCTCTATCTATCTATCTATCTATCTCTCTCTCTATCTATCTCTATCTCTGAGAGAGAGGGGGAAGGATAATTCCAAACAAAGTCCTTCCACCCATAAACAACAAAGGAAGAAATGAGAGAGAGAGAGAGAGAGAGAGAGAGAGAGAGATAAAGACTTCGAATCTTCGAATCAACCACGATGTCAGAAAGGGGTTAACTTTCTGCTTTCAAAATTTAATGCTAGAGGCGTATGTTGTTCTCTTCTGGCGATTTTTTCCCACAGCTCCCATGCTTTTCCACAACTGCTGGAACCCTGAAGTTAGCGCATGAGTAGTTTACGGTGAATTATTGCACGTGATTCATCCATTTTGCAGACTAATCGGGCAGTGTGTGAAAATATGAAAAGAGATAAAAAAAAAAACAGAAGTGTGTCAGCTTACCTGACAAAAACTCTGCTGCCAAAGCAAAGATGCCTGCTGAGATGAAATCCTTAAAAATCATTTCTGAAGGCACGGAATCTGTATCTTTCGCACATTAACAGGTAACACACAAACACACTTGTATGTTTTGGTGCATCGAATGTATCATGAAAATACCTGTTATAACAAGGTCACATTAACCCATTATGAAGCCGTCAATAGTGGGAATTTCTGTATGATCCACCAACCAAAGTATATGCATTTATAAACCCAAAGTTCACTTTTATTATTAGAAACAATATACCAGACCGAATTAGGCCTGGGTAACGTTGCTGACCAAAGTTGCATCAAAATAGTGATTGTAGTTGGTGGATACACATTCCTACTAACTTGGTTAAGTATTTCCTATCAGTTTCAGCCAGATAAACGCTATCGATAGATATCTCCCTCAACAGTCAAAGTAGATGACTACATGGTACGAGTCACGGTATTTACTCACAATAATGTCTCGGAGATAAACGATAGAAGTTTATAACAAATAGGATGGGCGCCGCCAGTATTTTTCAAAAGGGGTTCGACATTGATGTAAAAAGTACACCGGGGTACAGTTGGCAGATGCA
The DNA here is from genome assembly GCA_031216915.1 of Pictodentalium vernedei. Lineage (NCBI taxonomy): Eukaryota > Metazoa > Mollusca > Scaphopoda > Dentaliida > Dentaliidae > Pictodentalium > Pictodentalium vernedei. The sequence continues at coordinate 57,922,525 of CM062289.1, forward strand.
CTTGGCAGATGCCTATGGCATCTGAGACGTGTACTAAATTTAGTATCAGATGGAGCTCTCTGGTGGAGTTTGGGGGATTTATTTGCGTTTTCTGGAGTATCTGGAGATAGCCACCAAACTGAGATGAGCAACTGCCAGGCTCTCCGTTGTACCAGCTCTGGACACGTAGGGTCAGCAGCGGAGGCAGCGACGTGTAGAGCTGTAGGTTTTTAAGTTTCTTGTTCGGTTTCGGTTTCGGTTTTTCAGGTTGAGTAAAACCTCGGTTCGGTTCGGTTTTCGGTTTGTTCATGAGGCCAAATAAAATTCAATAAAACTCATTCTATATGTCTGGAATCATAACTGAATGGCAGTGAAATTGAATGAAACTCAATGAATGCCCGAAATAAGCTATAATACATGAAGAATCAGGAAGGCCAATATAACAATTACCTAAATATACAGAACTTTTATTGTGCTTGGGCCATTTTTCGAGGTCTGACACCTACGCGCAACTTGAGGAAAGCTGCGAACACAACTAAGTTGAAATGTCGGAAATTCACAGAATGTAGCCATCCCAGAGTAGTGAGAGTACCCAGACACTGCCAATGACAGTGTCTGGGTACCCTCACTACTCTGGGATGGCTACATTCTGTGAATTTCTGCAGCAAGAGAGTATTTTAATAAAAACGAAAAACCTTAGATTACGAGATGTCGACGGTTTCGGTTTTGGTTTTTTAAAAAAACAAAAAACCTCGCTTCGGTTTCGGTTAACCTACAGCTCTAGCGACGTGCAGTGCATTTTAAAATAGCAAAGAGCGCCACCGTGCCCCAATGAGGGCAATCACTATTAGGTGCCTTGCTCTGGACAGTTACCGCTGGTCGGAGTCGAAAAGCGGTCCTTTCGGTTTGAAGCCCAATGGTCTTATCCCTGAGCCACAGCGCTCCTAAATAGAGCCGTAGGTTTTTAAATTTCTTGTTCGGTTTCGGTTTTGGTTTTTCAGGTGGAGTAAAACCTCGGTTCGGTTCGGTTTTCGGTTTGTTCATGAAGCCAAATAAAATTCAATAAAACTCATTCTTATGTCCGGAGTCATAACTGAATGGCAGTGAAATTGAGTGAAACTCAATGAATGCCCGAAATAAGCTATAATACATGAAGAATCAGGAAGGCCAATATAATAATTACATAAATATACAGAACTTTTATTGTGCTTGGCCATTTTTCGAGGTCTGACACCTACACGCAACTTGAGGAAAGCTGCAAACAGAATTAAACTGAAATGTCAGAAATTCACAGAATGTAGCCTTCCCAGTGTAGTGAGAGTACCCAGACACTGCCATTGGCAGTGTCTGGGTACTCTCACTACTCTGGGATAGCTACATTCTGTGAATTTCTGCAGCAAGAGAGTATTTAATAAAGAACGAAAAACATTAGATTACGGGATGTCGACGGTTTCGGTTTCGGTTTTTTAAAAAAAACTAAAAACCTCGGTTCGGTTTCGGTTAACCTACAGCTCTACTCCTAAATCGACTGGGGTGGGTTGGGGGCAAAGCCTTAAATTTCGAAAACAACTAAAAATTCAAATCACTACTAATTTCTCTCGGAAGGTTTATGCTTCTGAACCCCATGCACCCTACACAGACAGGGTGTCACGTGTCCTTTTTAAAACAAAAGGGAGGTCTAAATACTTAATCATGTACAGCGCTTTAACCCTTTCCTTAACACGAAAAACAGACGACACATGAAAACAAAATCCTTGAATAACTAGGAATAACTGTTTTTTTCAGTTTTTGCGTCAAAATCATAGCTTATGACCCCTCATTGGAACGAACTCGTTCCAATGAAGGGTCATAAACTATGTTTTTGAGACAAAAATGAAATGATGGGTAAAGGGTTAACACTTTACTTAATACATATGGCTGGCGATACTTGCAAAAACATATTAAACAAATATTTTCATTTTTGCCTTAAAACGTTGTTTATGACACTTCATGGAAACGAGCACAACGAGCTCGTTCCGACGAGGGGTGATTAGCTCTGTACTGAGGCATAAATTAAAAAAAAATTAAATGGCGATATTTACCATTAAAGCTGATCGCATATGATCGTTACGTAGGTTGAAGGATTACGTTTCAACACGATTATCACTGTTTGTTCAAAGTTAGTAAATTGGAGTGCATAAAAGTTTCTCTTCGTTGTTCGGTAGTTCTTTCAGAGTTCTCTAGCTTCCTCTACCCATAAAACGGCCCGACACGATGTGACCGTGGTTGTTGAAAGTGTCGTTAAACTCCAATAAACAAAAATGGTGTTGACTAACAGGACGGGGCGCGGTGGCTCAGTAGGTAGAGGCGAAGGCTGCAAGCCGATAGGTCCTCGGTTCGAATCCCACCTGCGGCAATCGCGTTGTGTCCTTGGGCAAGACACTTCACCCCCATTGCCCACGGTGGGGCACGGTGACGCTGTGTACTAAGGCGTACTGCACGTCGATGGTGCACCTGTCTTCAACCAATGCTAACCCTGCTTGTGTGTAGTTAGTATGTTGGGGAGCTGACAGTTGCTCGCCGTTGCTCGGTGGTTCTCTCCGGGTACTCCGGCTTCCTCCACACGTAAAACTGACATGGTCATGATTAGCCACTGTGCAGAAGTATGTGACCTTAAACACCAATAAATAAATAAATACTGGGCCCCCGATTCCCGAACGAGAACCAGCAAGATAAGTTGCCCGTTGTATTGGAATACTAGTTGGCACTCATGAAAAGAACGAATTGGAGTGCCCCGTGACATGTGCACCAGACTCCGTGTTATCACTTCCTGAATTGTGCAGTCAAACGTTGTATCTCTAGGTCACTGGATACTCACTGATGAACTTGCAAATTTGAAACATGCTGCTAAAAACGTCATTTTGACGGCCAAAAAATAACGTGATTTTTCATCCCAAAAGTCGCCAGATGTCTCCATTTAATAACAGATTTCAAACCTTTCATGGCGGCACCCGCTCCCAAACCCCCCTATCATCGCTCGTGCCTTTTCCATTCGCGATAAATGTCTTCGGCATCCACATCAGTAACCCGACCCTTTCGAAAGGGGGCCCGTCACGGAATTAACCTTGGGGCCCGAATTTCCTCTCTCTGGCCCTGTAACTAACAGTGGGCATTTATTTTTCAGCGTAAAACGGCTGTCGTGAAGGTACGACAATACAACAGAGCCTTAAATTTTGACAAAATCCCTGATGGAATGTGATGTAGGCGGGGGTAGCGGAGACAGATAGCTTGTTTACTCCTTAGGTTAGACATAAATGGTCACACAATGATTCTGTGCTACTTAACCGGTTGAGTGCTAGAGGCCACTATCACTCTAGAATAAAACAATGATGAACAAATTCAGACACAAAAAATAAACTAGTTCTCAACCAGTTAAAGAAAACAAAGGCAAAGATAGAACAAGTAAAAGATGTCTCACACCAGAGCGTCTTTGTATCAGTCTCTGGACATTAAAGACTCCGGGTGACCACATACTCTGTGGCGGCATAAAATTTTATCCCTGACTTATCTCGTTATGAAAATCCACTTTCGATAAAGTTATCAGTGGCGGCGCTAGAGTTACAGAAGTGAAGGGGTATAGTTGGGTATTGCCCGCCGAGCAGCGGCGGACTCTGCGCGTAACGCCGAGCCTGGGAGGGCTTCGTTAGGGGTGTCCCCTTCTGAAGTTGAGAAAATTTTTAAAACTTACGTTGTAAATGGTGTTCTCTGGAGCATTCTCAGACAAATAAATTAAAACAGTTTTATCCTTTTGAAACTTATTGGTTAGATCTTTCAGTTATGGAAAACGCCGTACATGGTGACATTTTAACGGAAGAACGCACCAAACGACACTCAAATCGAAAATGAAAGTAGGCTGTATTCCAAACGGATGCATTGCACGCTCTCGCAAGTAAGTCTCCTGTCTCCAGCCATACCCTTCTCCGCTCTCGATTCTAGCATTTCTCGAATACTCTAAAGCGTATGTTTCAGACCGTTTGAACGCGGCACGTCTTGTTGCAATTTGGACCCTCGACTCTTGTTTGTTGTTTGCAGCTAATGTGTGTGTGTGTGGGGGGGGGGGGGGGGGGGGGGGGGGGTCACACAGAAACATAATTTAAAAACTTCTCTGATTTAGTGCACTTGAGAATATGGAATTAAGCATACCCACCATTACACCGCAACGTTCAACACAAAAATTAAAATGATAGTATTTTTTTAACTACGCTTGGCGAAAAAAGTGGAGGGGTAAGTGCCCCCTCCCCATACACCCCCCCCCCCCCGCGATGACCCCGCCACTGAAAGTTATGTCCCTTGAAATTATTTCTATGACATCAGAAGAAAATAAAGTCAAATTTCCTTTTGTTACTTTCAATAAACAAAAACAACAGACAGCTCTCGGAGTATTAAAAGTAACAAACGTAAACTTGATTTTTTATAGCAAGCCAATTGGATGCAACTAGATAACCCGCCATTTGGAATGTCTATCGGCATAGCACATACCAACAGTAAAGTCCACTTTGCCTCTTTGTTTTGTGAATATGTTTTTACAGTAATTTTCAAGTTTTTATTCTTCAGAGAAAAGAAATTTGCAAATATCACCTCTCGGACTTTTATATTAATGGAGGGGGCGCGGTGGCTCAGTAGGTAGATGTGCAGGCTGGAAGTCGAGAGGTCCTCGGTTCGAATCCCACCTGCGGCAACCGCGTTGTGTCCTTGGGCAAGACACTTCACCCCCATTGCCCACGTGGGGGCACAGTGACGTTGTGTACTAAGGCGTAGTGCACTTCGATGGTGCACTGTCTTCAGCCAATGCTAACCCTGCTTGTGTGGAGTTAGTATGTTGGGGAGCTGACAGATGCTCGCCGTTGCTCGGTGGTTCTCTCCGGGTACTCTGGCTTCCTCCGCCCGTAAAACTGTCGAGGTCATGATTAGCCATTGTGCAGAAATATGTGACCTTAAAACACCAATAAATAAATAAATAAATAAATAAATTATATTAATGGAAAAAGAACAGATAAAACGTTACAGAAGATCAAAAGATGGTGTTAGCGCCGTTTGCTATTCAACAGAGAAAAACAGTCAAACGGATTCTGGCGGATTGGGAAAAAATGTAAAAGCAGCTTTTCTATTGATATACTACTCTACAGGAAAATGACACAAGTTTGTGAACAGTTACTGATGCACATATCGATGATACAAATCCACTAACATTTCGAAATTTCAATTTTTATATTAAATTCTCACACCCTCAGTGTCAAACTTATCGACAACTTTAGCAAATTAAAGGGAGCTAACTTTTCTGTAAATCTCTTCCAGCGACGAAAATTGTCAGTGACGGAGAGGTTTAAAGCTATGCTGGAGGTCCCGAGTTCGATCCCCGTCCGGGACGACCAGCGCTGTGCCCTTGGACAAGGCACTTTATCCCGGTTGCCTACATGGGGGGGACGATGACGCCGTGTACTAAGGCGTACTGCACGTCGAGAGTGCACATGTCTTCAACCGCCGTAACCCTGCTTGGGCGGAGCTTGAACAGAGTTAGAATGTTGAGGAGCTGACAGTTGCTCGTCGATGCTTGGTGGTTCGGATTCTTCGGCTTTCTCCACCCGTAAAACTGTCATGGTCACGATTAGCCATTGTGCATAAGTATGTGACCTTAAACACCAATAATTATTAAATAGAGGTTTAACGTGTCGTTCCATCGGGTGGGATGTGAATTAGCTGTACCCATTTTGTTCCCCTCCTTTTATTCCGATTCTGGTTATAAGATGTATTTTGGGTGAAAGGGGCGGGATGCCTCGACCACTCAGTTTGACACGTAAATTACGCTCCTTAATCCTTTGAAATCTGGTGGTATCTTCCCCGCCAGTTCAGTGGCCTTAGTAGAAAGAGTCTGTATTCGTTACTTGAGGGAGACCAATCAATATTTTCAACATACAGCCTTGGAGCTGCACGTTGAAAATCTTGATTGGTCTGCCATACAAATTCACCGAGCAACTATCTACTTAAAGAAGTCAGGTTATCGTCGCCTGAGTGCTAGAATGTTCTATGTCCCATAGGGGACATAGAACATTCTAGCACTCAGGCGACGTTATGTCACCATTGCGACGCGCCAAGACGGTCTTTCGGGTTCAAGGGATTAAAACTAGGGCTGTCACGAGTAATCGATTAATCGATTGTTGATCGGTCACGGCGAAATCGATTAGTATTTTTCGTTGTCGAATAATCGGTAAATTGTATCCCGTTTTAGACATTTAATAATTAAAAGAAAATTTGATGATAAAAATATTGTTTCTAAAGGTGAAGACTTAAGAACATCGATGTTAAACCCCAAGAAGCTGTGGGAAACATTTGTCTTTCAGGTACATTCATCAAAGCTTTGATGTTCTGAACTTTTGAACCGTCAGTGTAATAATCAAGACCGTCTTGATTATTACACTGACGGTTCAAAAGTTCAGAACATCAAAGCTTTGAATGTAACTAAAAGAGGATCGCCTTCGTTGTTTATTTGAGGTAGGTCAACTGACTTGAACTTCATTTTTATCGACTTCAAAGAGACGAAGGGGGGGGGGGGGGGTCATCTAGGTACGATCAATCGATTATCATCGATTATTTGAGACGATTAATCGATTCCTAAATTAAAAAATCGTGACAGCCCTAATTAAAACGTGTACCAAATGAGGACAACGAGGAGTGATTTTTTCACCCGCTTAATACAAAACGAAATAAAAGACAAAATCCCCATAAAAATGTGTATATACAAAGCGAAAGTTGTTTTTTTTTATATGTGGTACATGTTATCCGGATAGCCTCAATATATAAAACAAAATTCCCTCTAATTTTACCTGTACCATTTATTCTGCCGTCATATTTATTCTTCCAAATGACAACTATTTCCCATCACATTCCGACAAACCTTTTCAACCAGTGCCTGCTGATGTGAGAACCAATCAAAGACACCATTAAAATGACATTGTGCGGTTGTAACAATGGGCGTTGTCTGAGTAGAGCTGTAGGTTTTTAAGTTTCTTGTTCGGTTTCGGTTTCGGTTTTTCAGGTTGAGTAAAACCTCGGATCGGTTCGATTTTCGGTTTGTTCATGAGGCCAAATAAAATTCAATAAAACTCATTCTATGTGTCTGGAATCATAACTGAATGGCAGTGAAATTGAATGAAACTCAATGAATGCCCGAAATAAGCTATAATACATGAAGAATCAGGAAGGCCAATATAATAATTACCTAAATATACAGAACTTTTATTGTGCTTGGCCATTTTTCGAGGTCTGACACCTACGCGCAACTTGAGGAAAGCTGCGAACACAACTAAGTTGAAATGTCGGAAATTCACAGAATGTAGCCATCCCAGAGTGGTGAGAGTACCCAGACACTGCCAATGGCAGTGTCTGGGTACCCTCACTACTCTGGGATGGCTATATTCTGTGAATTTCTGCAGCAAGAGAGTATTTTAATAAAAACGAAAAACCTTAGATTACGAGATGTCGACGGTTTCGGTTTCGGTTTTTAAAAAAAAAACAAAAAAACCTCGGTTCGGTTTCGGTTAACCTACAGCTCTATGTCTGAGAACTGCAGAGGAACGACAGTTCATATTCGGGCTACAGTATTGGCCAGTGACAGTTTGTCCTATGGGGAGGGTGGCCGAAAGAATGTGTTTACGACCATTATTCTATTGCCATGCAGTGAGTGTATCTGTCCGCCAATAAACAATTAGAATTATTTTCGTATTCGAATTTCACACCGTCCGCCAATTAACTACCCATTTCTCAGTATTACAGACCTCTCGTTAGATTCCTAGAGTGAAGGATTTTGCTTCTTTCAATAGTTTCTCCCACGGCCCGTGCAAGTTCTGCCCAGGAACCCCCAAGTCCCCCTGGCCACTGCTGGAGTGGGCTACTACACACACACGTTTGTTCTGTAAAGGGTGATATTGTGTTGGTCCAGCTATGTTTAAAGGCATTGAATGTGGAAACGTTTTGTGCCAAATTTATTCCTCCAACAGAATTTTGTTCAGTAGAATTCTGCCAGCATATCCGACTAAAAATTTCAATCCGTTATGCCTCTACTAGTCTTCGCTCTCAGTGCACACAGAGACGGTGGAACCGGGGGAGGCACAACGGACATGTGTCTCTCCACTTGTTTCCACACACATGTTGCGCGGTAACACAATGAGTTGAATGGCACAGATGAAGTTAAACTGGGTGTATGTAAACGCACTGGCGTGCACAGATATTCCTGTAATATATTATTTGCAAATCCAAACAACAATTTTCCAAAGAATTCCACCTTCGGTCGCTTCGGTCCTCGTCTTCTACTTCAACAACCATCTTCCAACCCGAAGGCTAGCCTTCGGGTTTGAAGATGGTTGAAGTGGAAGAAATGAACAGAGCATTGCAGTCATCACACCGCGGATTGCTCATCTAAACGAGAGACTTTAGTATATCATACAGTTAAAACTAGAAGTCCTGTCACGAATAATGTGCTTATGTAGGCTTAATTGCGCGTTGGAATTGCGCGCAATTGCCATATCGAATGGCATCCAAGGCACGGCAAGTTCTCCTGGTTACTCATAGCAAACACATGCAATGTTTCTGCCAATGGACCTCCGGGTTACCCGGAGGTCCATTGGCTGAAACATTGCTTGTGCACAGGCCATATGTACAGAATTTGATAGCTTTACTTGGGCCATAACGCGCACATTAATGCGCATATCAACGTGCTATTTGTGCGCATTTCATGACAGGACTTCTAGTTTTAACTGTAGTACATTTACCCATTGGGCCGAACCATGGTAGCCTTGAAAATTTGTGCACCTCCACTTTTGTTGCGGTTCCGATCCTCTGAATGCACAAATCGTCGCCTGAGTGCTAGAATGTTCTATGTCCCCTATGGGACATAGAACATTCTAGCACTCAGGCGACGAAATGTGTCTCATGGTTTTGCAAATTCAAACCTTGGTCGAATTTAATAAGTTCTGATTTCTAGAATGCACTGTCCTTGCTGTTGTACTGAAGAGGTCTTCATAAAAATGTATACATAACTGTGTATCATCGGCATGAAATTGGTAATTAGTCTGTGTAAAGCACACTGACTATTGTTTATGTACGGTTTCTTTTTTTTTTATTATTATTATTATTCGTCCTTTCACGCTGATTTTTGGCAGACTGATAGAAAATCACAAATTCTCGACCACCTATGTTTACCAGATTCATAGGGCTTTAGGGGTGTCCGTAGGGTTTTTTGAAAGTGGGTCACGCTCATATCTCAAGCATGGTATGAGGTATAGACCAAGGACCAATACCAAATGAGTCGACACTCGATGGAGATTCAAAATGTTGGTCAAGGTCTCTGAGGTCTCCCGGGGGTCATTGAGTGCATTTTTCCGAATTGTTGGAAATCACATTTTTTGACTCCAAAATGCTTTACCGATGTTCGTACATGCAATTTTACACGAAAAAAAATGGGCGTGGCCAAAAATTTTGAATGTGGGTCACGCTCATATTTCAAGCATAGTATGAGGTATAGACCAAGGACCAATACCAAATGAGTCGACACTCGATGGAGATTCAAAATATGGGTCAAGGTCACTGAGGTTACCCAGGGGTCATTGAGTGCATTTCTCAGAATTGCTGGATGCCACATTTTGAACCCCCTAATGCATTCCCAAAATCCCCAAACGCATACATGCATTTTTACATGAAAAAAGTGGGCGTGGCCAAAAATTTTGAAAGTGGACACACTCATCTGAAGCATGGGGTGATGAATGGACCTGGGTCCAACAACAAATGAGTCGACCCTCGGGGGGGGGGGGGGCGGGGGTGTTAAAATATGGATCAAGACCGCTGAGGTCACCTGGGGTCATTGAGTGCACTCTTCAGAATTGCTGGAAAACACATTTTTGCCCCCCCCCCCCCCCACAATGCATTCCCTTGATAGAATCCTTTCTTGCTCTGTACATATACTACTCAAAGTTTGCTAAGCACCAAGTATATCCAACTACCTATTTTACGTTTTAGTTGAAACATTGTAATGAAAAGTGTATATTTTTTTTATTTAATTATATCTTTAATGCTTTAAGCACGGAAATTAAGATTTTATGTACCACCATGCCGTCTTACTAGTGTGCCATACTGCTGAAATGTTGCCCATGCTCTGGTGATCACCGTATGGTGCACACCAATGGCTTCACCAACATGGCGATGGGTAGCCTCTTGTTCCCTATAGTCTGCCACATTTCTGCTTCAGGCAAATGTCTTCTTACATTTGCATTTGCCATATTCAATCATTAAATCACAAGGGTTTGTGTTGAAATGAAGACTGAATACCCTACACATGTTATGTACATGTAGACAGTACACAAAAACATCTTGGAAATCAAGGGGTACATACTTTCCATGACTTCACGAAAAGTCTGCCTGTCAAGAGAGCTAATGTAAACAGTGGGGACCATCTCAATACATTCCTCAGTCATATCCACCACAAATATCGCAAATATGTCACAAGCAAATTTCACAATGATGTGTCAAATATTTGGTGCTTAGCAAACTTTGAGTAGTATATATGCCTTTTCTGGTTTCTTAGAAAATGTATCCGATTCCTGAATGAATATCTTTAAATACTGTTAACGAAAACCTATTTCTGATTTCTTTAAAACTATTTTATCCCCGAAAATAAGCCTCCAAAGTATTCCAATTACATTTATAGAAGGGACCCTGTGGCTCAGTAGGTAGAGGCGAAGAGTGTTCTGGTTATCATTCCTTACAGACATATTAACTTGTACCAAGACGCGTCAGTTCGCCTTCCTCCGATGAGGAAATGCCTTAATGTGGCGGCCTCAAATCGCCTCCCCCACGCCCTCTTCTGGATAAATACCAATTTGGCAGGGAATTTCTTCGACATAGTGGTATAGTTTACTAGCATTGTGCGGCTCTTCGATTTTGTTGAATGGGACTATGAGAACCATTAGAAATCCCTCATTTGGTCTGGTAAAGCCTTTCATATTCTCATCCGGGTATTTGCGATTTCGAGTCAGTTGATAAGAAAAGGTAACGCCCATACATCTGGGTCTGTTATGGGTATGGAAGTAAAAATGTTTCAAAAACAATATAAAAATGCATCACATTCATTTAATACCGCTTCTAGCAGTCCACTGCCATCACTAGGTATTACTACCCATGTCTCCAAAGTTTATTACCATTACTATATTGGCTCCCACCACTGATCTACTCCGTGTCTGTACAAATGTGTTTCATGTTAGGCGAACGATAGAGAAATTAAATGATCGTTCGCCCCAGTGGCGGCGCCAGAATTGTTTTTTGTGGGGGGGGGGGGGGGCAACTACTAGGGGGGGGGGGCAGACTCCCATGAAGGGGGGCAAATACGTAAAGGATCATATCATTACTTTGTTATGAGGTAGTCCAAACTTGGACCCAAAGTCCGTAATATACTTTTTTGGTTTGGTACGTCCTGTGGACGTACCAAACCAAAAAATTATATTACGGACTTTGGGTCCAAGTTTCGACTAAATGTAATGGTAATTAGCGGTCTTCCTTTCAAAAAATCCTGGATCCGCGTCTGGTGGGTCTGTGCGTGAGAGAGAGAGAGAGAGAGAGAGAGAGAGAGACTTCAAATAATTGAACAGTGCAAGGGAGATAATGCCCGTCTGTCATAATGCGAAATCCATGAATTTTTGTAGACAAGGGATATGGATAGACATGCCTTTGTTGGCTCATAACTTAATGATAACTTATAAGTATCTGCATCCGAGTCTTTAAATCTCTACTGCCTGGATGTGTTCATCAGCTAGCCTGAGGCTTTGGGCTAAGAGTGTATGGGAAATTATTGGGAATAAAAAAGAGAGGGGTGTGTGTGTGTGTGTGAGAGAGAGAGTGACTGAATGTGTTTGTGTGTGAGGGTGGATGGAAATGCATGCGAGATGGTGGGGTGGGGGTGGGGGGCAACTGGGGTGGGGGTGGGGGGGGGGGGTAAAGCCTTCGTTGGGGGGGGGGGGCAAATGCCCCCACCCCCCCACCCCCACCCACCCCCCGTAGCGCCGCCACTGGTTCGCCCAAAACGAAATTGGCGATCAATTTATCGTTCTCGAACATCACTGGATCTTAGAAAATCGCCGCCTGAGTGCTAGAATGTTCTATGCCCCATAGGAGACATAGAACATTCTAGGACTCAGGCGACGAAATGTTGTGACTCGAATTGCCCTAATATTCACTTGCTAACTTGGTTAAGCTGAATAGGGGCCTCTGCAATTTACCCGGTCTCTCCAGGGTCTCTCCACCATTTTTTCCCATTTGTTTGCTACTCTCTGTCATATTTGCAATAAATTTAGATTTTTTTTGGGGGGGGGGGGGAGGGGGTGAGGGGGGTGAGTTAATCCTTCAATTATAAATGCCCATTTAGGGGCTGTACGACAATGGAACACACTTTCCGTCGGCTGTGTTCCGCTTGCATAAAGAGCCGTCACCCAGTGATAAAAACAAGGGCCCGTATGGTAAGAGTTAGCAGGTTATTGTTAATCCTTACCCTCACTGTAATAACACTAAATTATTACGGATGTTTCCCATTTTAGTCCACTTCGCGATAGAGATTATGTTTCTCTGTATGTTAACCCTTTACCCAACGCAGACGGTATCAACATTTATTATTTTAAATATCATTGTTTTAATTTTTCAAAACATTTCAACAAAACTATATCATGTGACCCCCTCATTGGAACGAGCTCGACGAGCTCGTTCCAAAGAGGGGTCGCATGATATGGGTTTATTGAAATTTTCTGAAAAATAATATTTCTTTAGCTACTGAATTTGCATATTAAGAGGGCGGATGCGGCCGATTCGTTGGGTAAAGGGTTAAATTTGCGTGACAAAAAATGATTAAAATACCCAATAATATGATATTTTTGAACCTGAAGCGATTACTGTTTGTTGGAAATATGATATGGAATGAAAATAAATACAGAAAAATTGGGGAGACCACTGCTTTTTAAATAAATTGAAGTCACCTATTCATCAGCTTTACCGCTAACTCACCTACAATCAGTATATTTATTATTTATTTATTGGGGTTTAAGGTCACATATTTCTGCACAATGGCTAATCATGACCGTGACAGTTTTACGGGTCGAGGAAGCCGGAGTACCCGGAGAGAACCACCGAGCAACGGCGAGCAACTGTCAGTTTCCCCAACATAATAACTCCATACAAGCAGGGTTAGCATTGGTTGAAGACAAGTGCACCATCGACGTGCAGTACGCCTTAGTACACGACGTCACCGTGCCCCCACATGGGCAATGGGGGTGAAGTGTCTTGCCCAAGGACACAACGCGATTGCCGCAGGTGGGATTCGAACCGAGGACCTCTCGGCTTGCAGCTTGCAATTCTACCTACTGACCCACCGCGCCCCCACCTACAATCAGTGTTTTTTTCACTGTGAAGATGAGATGCTGTAATGTTACAACCTAGCTCTCTTAGCCCTTTCCTACAGCGTATGTCATCACACTATTAGTAGTAAGTAAGTAAATTTTATTCAACAGAATACAATCATTATGGTTCAAAATGTTTTGCATTAATTGTTTGTGAAAGTAATTATATTCTGTTGGGATACAGCATGGCCAGATTGGCCGTCTTCCTGCTGACCCCATTAGTATAAACATAAAGCATGAAACATGGATGTCAGGAGAGAAGTTATGTCATCAACGTTAGTTCTCAGAGGAAAAAAATATGATCTGGGGCTTGTCTTGTTTTTATATAGATCTACGTCTTTAACTTCAAAATTTTTTCCGAGACCGAGCAGTTCCACCCCACTCAACACCACAACAGAAAAAATTGAACTCCTAACCACTGATATGGCAACAGAATGGAAACTAACGTAAAGTGAAATTGAAAAGGAAACACAATCTGGGAATGGATCATGTCACACTTTACGAAGATATTAAGTTAATTTTATTGTTTATTGATATGTAAAGTGTGTTGAACGTACTGATGATGAAGTTGGGGATAGTGAGGTTGAAGTTGAGGTTATTGATGTTAAAAAGGATATAACGAGGAAGTGTTTATGTCACGAGTACCTCACCTCCCGAGCACCTTACAGTGACCACAACATGCGTTTCTCCATCCTGTTGCTATACCACCGACAACTATCTTATAATAGCTAGACTAAGCGAGAGGTAGTTTGAGAAGGGAAGATAATGACAAAAAGATGAAAAGATTTAATGAGATGAGATATGTTCAAATGTGATGAGATAACTAGTTACACAGTTTGTTGGTGGTCTAATAATATCCCTCCAAAACAAATTCCCAGTTGCAGCCTCCGTGATGCTCATTTTCCCAATGATATGGGCCCCAGACCCTTTCCATAGAGGGTAGAAGAATGCCCTCAGAGCGCCCTCTCCAACTCTGTATTACCTCACATTATTTGAAAGGATGCTTAGTACAATACGAGGAGAGTGTATTATCACTAAATCACCCGCAGAGTGGAGATTCCACCCGAGCAGTAATTTCAAATTTGTTGCAACGCATAACCAGCACAAGCAAAGTTTCAGCCAATGGACCTCCGGGTTAAACCCGGAGGTCCATTGGCCGAAACATTGCTTGAGTTTTTTTATCGACATGTACAAAATTTGAAAGTTATAGCTTGGGTGATATCTCCACTCCACAGGTGATTTAGTTACAATCCACTCTCCACGTACTGTATATTCAGCATTCTAAAATACATAAACGTCATCTAAAAGTAAATAAATGAACATCAAGGTCAAGCACAATTCGTGTAAACTTGTTGACTATTTTGTGAGTCAGAGGTCTAGGATTATGTAATTGAATGAAAAATTGGTCACCCCATTTTGTTCAGGGCTTACATTTCATTTAAATTTGGGAGAATTCATTTCTATGAGAGTACCTGCTATGAGTGTCCTAGGTTCCCATGAGGCCATCATGATTGAACTCCTGTTGTATACTGATAACACATGTTAACCCTTTACCCAAATGTAGCTTTTTAATTTTTAAAACATAAACTGGATTTGATAATGTAAAAAAAAACAAATATTTACCAATAAAACGTTATAAATAATTATGGATGTTGACCACTCAGGAACTGGCTCAATGAGCCAGTTTTGTACAATTTTATTGACAAAATGTCAGGATATTTCAGGTCATGTTGGCAATGTATTATTAGTTACACAGTTTGTTGGTGGCCTAATATGGTATATATTTTGTCAGTTAATTTCATATTGGACGAGAGCAAAGCTCTCGTCCAATATGGAGTTAACTGACACCATATATACCATATTAGACCACCAACAAACTGTGTAACGAATATATCTTACCGACTGCTGCATCGATGCACAGAACTAATAACAACAGCGATCACAATGTGTTCACGTGTCTTTGCCTTGTTACAATTTATGGGAGAGTGCCTACACCCATAAATTGTAACAAGGCAAATTCATATATACAGTACAGTCCCCGTGGGCAGTCACTTTTCCACGTGTCCACAGTGGTTGTGGAAAACCGTGGGCAAATTACCCTTCAACTGCCCACAGAGATTTCTGTGGACAGAGATTTTTCTAGACCGTGGGCATGCTACCTACTTGCCCACGGAATTAATAACTAACACGGCAATTCCCGTGGAGTCCACATGATCTGACTTTTTATTACACCACTATAATATTTATGTTACGGATTTTTTCTACACGATAGCAATAAGAAAAGAAATCTGTTAACATCGGAACGAGGTCAAAATATCAGACTAGTTTCTGTTCTGCCCTGTCAGGACAAATTCACGAGATAATCCAACTGGCGAAAATGCTGAAACTAAAAAGCTTATGGACCATGTGATATTTATCTACTCATCTGTTTGCCATTTGTTAACCTTTCACTTAAGGGCCTATATAAATAATGAAGTTTTGTTTATTTTGAAAATTCTCACCTCTGATATTCCTTCAATTCAAATTAAATATACACAAAATGTACATCAAAATGAAGGTTTGGATGTATAGAACATGAAACACATGTGTAATCAACTCATAGAGTCGACTGTAGGCACCACTGGTTCCTGGAAGTCTGCTGCCGTATTCGCACCAGAACTGATAATAAAATAATATTTCACGAAAACAACTTGTGGCCAAATGTGCTTCACGTATCCAAGAACAACGCTAGGGGATAAAAATTCTTCAAAACACGGCGACAGAGCTGCATTGGGGAAAATTCCAAAGCCTTTGCTTTTGTTTACGTATGAGTATACTTTCGATTTCCGGTCGACGTCATCGGACAGAAAAAGCATGTAAAAACAACGCCGTCTAAAATCAAATAATGAAAAAGATCGCCTTCATACAGTATACTGTTATTAGATTGAGATTGCACAGTTGCCGTATTCAGTGCAAGGTATCATGATACCTGTTGAAATTTCTTAGAATTACGATTTTGTTTTTCGATGGAAATTCGTGGTAACGAGTGATTTGCGCATGTCTGTCGAGCATGGAAACCATCTTCAATAAAAAATGCAGTCAGTGTTGTCCTTTTCCAAAATGCAGTCCTATCGCTGTATTCGAAAGTGTTTTGAATGCCTAGCTTTGTTCTTGGATATATGAAGCACATTTGGCCACAAGTTGTTCTGATGAAATATTATTTTATTATCAGTTCTGGTGCGAATACGGTAGCAGACTTCCAGAAACCAGTGGTGCCTACAGTCGACTCTATGAGTTGATTACATATGTGTTTCGTGTTCTATACATCCCAACCTTCATTTTGATGTATAATTTGTGTATATTTAATTTGAATTTAAGGAATATGAGAGGTGAGAATTTCAAAATAAACAAAATTCCATTACTTATATAGGCCCTTAACGCTAGGAGAAGACGACACTCGTGAAAAAATTCTTGTGTAACTACAAATTTTCATTTTTGGCTTCCAAAACATAGGTTATGACCCCCTCATTGGAACGAGCGTGACGCGCTCGTTCGAACGAGGGGTCATAACCTATGTTTTGGAAGCAAAAAATGAAAATATAAAATAGATTGAATGGCGATTTTCGTGTATAGCGCCAGCCGGTTTTGGCCGTTACGTTAGATAAAGGGTTAAATAAAGGAGGAATATTTCCACCAATTATGAATTTATCGTCACCAAATAAGGCCTCTCCTCCTCACGGCTTCATTTTTGTCTTCCGCTTCCGCAAAGTTCCGTTTCGTTTTCGCGACAGCTACCGGCTGTCTTTGAAATTCGAATCAAGAGTTGAGAGTATAATTTCTGGAAAACAACTCCTACCACAAGGATCCCCCGGGGGTGGGTCCATTACAGGTGGGGGAACCACCTCTCGATTATTCGCTTACCAATACCTGATGTTGGTTTTTAACCCTACTCCCCGTGGATAGTAATAAAAGAAACAGTTTCATTTCGAAGGTAACATGACACACATCCACAGAATATGAAGTCTTTTAAGTTGCCTAACCTGCACTTCAGACCAAATATGGGCTTCCAACACTCAATCTTTCAACTTGAAGCATTTATCGGCTGCCGCCATTTTGAATAATCAATGAACAAAGGGGAGATTACCCATAACTGTCAGCGTATATTGATGTAGACAGGCAGTATATGGTTTTATATGCAGTCTGCATGTGGCGTCTTTGAACCAATGAAATCCCCAGATACTTGTAGTAGGTAAGATATATAAGTATATGCTTTGAAATCCTGGTCTGTTTTATAGCTCATGCTCTCCATTCCTTGGCCTGTCCTGTCCTGTCTATTTTATGACTTCTCCGCCCTCCTATGACTTCCATAGATGTGTTTGTTTGCTGGTGCATAATGCAGGTGTGCACATCACATGTAGCACATAGACACAAGTTGGATGTGCCGATATGTGCTCAGGTGCTAGTGCACAATGTAGCACATGTACAGTACGTGGAGAGTGTATTATCACTAAATGACCCGTAGAGTGGAGATTCCACCCACGCAATAATTGCAAATTTGTTGCAAAGCATAACCAGCACAAGCAAAGTTTCAGTCAATGGACCTCCGGGTTAAACCCGGAGGTCCATTGGCTGAAACATTGCTTGTGTTTTTTGTCGATATGTACAAAATTTGAAAGTTATAGCTTGGTTGATATCTCCACTCCGCGGGTGATTTAGTTACAATCCACTTTCCACGTACTGTAGCACAGAGACACATGGGTACATACGGGTATTTGAGAATATTTATGGCATGAAGATCTACTATTTGAGGATACCTTTTGAGGATACCGTTTGTACCTTCTGGAGGATACTTTTGGAGGATATCCATCTGAACACACTTGTGGCTCCTAGACCCATTCCGCGCATGGCTTCTGGATGTAGGGGGATGCGTCCAAAATTTTAAAATTTTTTACTGAAATGTCGCATTCTCGTTGATTTTGTGCAGTGAATTTCATAAGTCTGACCGCTTGATAATTAAGATGGTTCCTCCGTTTCATTGAAAACATCATAAAAATGCCCTTGGCGAGACAAGATTGGGTTACAAACATAAACAAACGCGTTCTGCAACTTACCAAAGATGTCAATTTCGAGACATCATTCTGTATATTTAAATCTGACTGTATATGTATCATTTTAAAATTTATAAAGCAACTTACAGATAACTAAATTTGGTTTAATGTTGCTAGCAAAACGAAGTACTTGCTGTGGAGAACAGAGCGAGCACTTCGTCTTTATAGCGGCTCGGAATGTTGGATTTTCGTCAAGATCAAGACATTTCAGGGCATGAAAGTTTGGGGGTACGGAGTCCCGTCCCAGAAAAAAGTAGCAGAGCAGCGTCCGCCCAGGAAAGAATCACTGATTCGATGTCTTTTTTGGTAATCAATCCATACAAAGTAATCGATTAACCCTTTATGTAAGGTAGCGACAAAAACAGGCGAGCGATATTCAAAGAAATCACACTCTAAAATTTGTTGGGTTAAAAATTAACTCATATTAACTGGGTTTAGTGAATACGAACCCTATTAGGTTCTTATTCACTCAACCTAGTTGATTTAGGTTAGTTTTTAACCCACCTGGAAATAAGTTTGGTTAAAAATTAAGCCAAATTAACTAGGTTGAGTGAATATGAACCCAATTGGGTTCATATTCACTCCACCCAGTCGATTTTTGAGTTCAAGGTTCAGATTTTATCATTTTTTTATTTTTTTTTTTTGCTCGTTCACATCGTCCCAGTAGGGGTTAAAAGCTGTGATTTTTAGTCAGAAAATAAATAAAGGCGCTTGAAGACTTTTTTTTCATGTGTTGTCTTGTAGGGGTTAAGACAGAGTCGACGCTTCAGTTTGTCTTCCCAGTATAAATCTATGACGCATATGGCGAAATGCCTCATTGATACCTCAACTTAGAAACCCCGTAGAACTCCGACGTTGTGCTGCAAATGAAGTCCTTGTCATGATCTTCAAAGTCAGTAAGCATTTTGGGCTGCACATGACTGCGTGCATATCGGTTTTAGGGTTTAATCCCGGGAACGGGAATTCCCGAGTTCCCGGTTCCGAAACCCAGCCCCGATACCCAGGAAATCTGCACCACGGAACCGGGAATGAAGCGTGGCACTGTCTGTGTATGGAACTTGAGTTTTCTGAATTGAAACTTTGTTTGATTTCGTAAGCCCTTCCACGCCTGAAATTTTTACAGATTTGATTCCTGACGAGCCATTTTCAACAAATCACTGTAGCTCTCATCCATTTCTGGAGGACTCCAGCCCCCACCCCTCCCCTCAACAGCAAGATCTTCACCCGCTTCAAAGTTCAAACTCGTCTTCATTTTCAAATTTCTTGAATCACTATTCACTACCTTCTCCAACATCAACACCCCCTTCACTGTAGAGCTGTAGGTTAACCGAAACCGAACCGAGTTTTTTTGTTTTTTTTAAAAACCGAAACCGTCGACATATCGTAATCTAAGGTTTTTCGTTTTTATTAAAATACTCTCTTGCTGCAGAAATTCACAGAATGTAGCCATCCCAGAGTAGTGAGGGTACCCAGACTCTGCCATTGGCAGTGTCTGGGTACTCTCACTACTCTGGGATGGCTACATTCTGTGAATTTCCGACATTTCAACTTAGTTGTGTTCGCAGCTTTCCTCAAGTTGCGCGTAGGTGTCAGACCTCGAAAAATGGCCAAGCACAATAAAAGTTCTGTATATTTAGGTAAGCATTATATTGGCCTTCCTGATTCTTCATGTATTATAGCTTATTTCGGGCATTCATTGAGTTTCATTCAATTTCACTGCCATTCAGTTATGATTCCAGACACATAGAATGAGTTTTATTGAATTTTATTTGGCCTCATGAACAAACCGAAAACCGAACCGATCCGAGGTTTTACTCAACCTGAAAAACCGAAACCGAACAAGAAACTTAAAAAACCTACCGCTCTACTTCACTGTCGTCAACAGTCACCTCTGCTTAAAGCAGAGGAGACTGGTGACGGTAGTGAAGAGGGTGTTGATGCTGTAGAGGATAGCGTAGAAAGATGTCCCTCCGATTCATGTAAAGAACAAGATTATTCTTCCATATTACTTGTACACTTCCTGTTTTGCATTGTCGATCAAGGGGCCACTGTCGTCTGTTTAAGCAAGGGCGAATCTAGGATTCTGGGTTTGAAGGGAACACCACATGTCAAGCTTGGGTCGTGATGCAAGGCATCATCTGACGCGCACAGCGGCGAGTTGGGGGCGAGATCGAGAGGGGGTATCCCACTTGAAAAATGAAGGGTCAGTGTGACCCTCGAGTGGCTTCTTCGTCCATGACTGCAATGTTTTCCAACCAAAATATTCTAGCAATTTTATATAGACACATTCAACTTTTAAAAAAGGAAGTCAATTTATAATTGTTCACAGGAGACCAAGAATCCAAATCTGCAAGCGTGGAGTACGGCATTATCCGCGAGAACACATGAACGCTCTCCACAACTGGTAGTGGATGTGCGTGTGTTATCATGGATAACCCCGCGTCTCCTTTTATCGGTACTGCGCCCTTTCTCTTGGTTCTCCCATGTTAACCCTTCACCTAACAAGGAAGGCAGACGACACTTGCAAATAAAATTCTTGAATAACTACATTTTTTTCATTTTTTTTTTTTTGGCGTCAAAAACATAGATTATGACGTCTCATTGGAACGAGCTCGTTCCAACGAGGGGTCAAAAGCTACGTTTTTGAGACAAAAATGGAATAATGAAAATTGAATGGTGATGTTTGTGAATTATACTGTCGGGTTTTGGCCGTTACGTGGGTGAAGGGTTAAGGGTTGTCACCACTTCCGTCTTTTCTGTCCCGTTTAACACATATAATTTATATGCTATATATGAAAATCATAATTCTGACGAAGAGGCAGTTTTAAGGAGAAAATTTACTTCGCAATTATGGTGCTGACATTTTCACTTGATATTTTACCCAAGGAAAGAGTTCCATATCCGTCCAGCGCTATTACCAAAAATCGACATTGACATTCTATCATTTTTTTCACTTTTGGCTCCCAAAACACCTCATTGAAATAACCTCGCGGGTTCTTTCTGCGAATGGGCGAAAGCTACGTTTTGAGGGCGAATGATTTTTTATCAGTTATTAAAGTTTTTATCGGTGTCGTTCTCCTATGCAAGAGGTTATTTATTTATTTTATTTATTTATTTATTGGAGTTTAACGATACTCTCGGCACCTCGTGTCGTACAGTTTTATGGGTGGAGAAGGCCAGAGCACCGGCGAGCAACTGTCAGACTCTCCAACGTATATATATATCTCCACACAAGCAGGGTTAGCATTGGTTGAAGACAGGTACACCATCGGCGTGCAGTACAACTTAGAACACAACGGCAACGTGCATGCCCCCCCCCCCCCCACCCCCCATCCCCAAGTGGGTAATAGGGATTAGGTGCCTTGCCCAAGGAAACAACGCATTTACCCCTCGCGGGGATCGAACCGTGGATCTCTCGGTTTAAAGTTCAATGCCGTAACCACTGAGCCACCGCACGCTCTATACAGTACGTGGAGAGTGGATTGTAACTAAATCACCCACGGAGTGGACATATCACCCAAGCTATATCTTTAAATATTTCTACATATCGACAAAAACACAAGCAATGTTTCAGCCAATGGACCTCCGGGTTTAACCCGGAGGTCCATTGGCTGAAACTGTGCTTGTGCTGGTTAGGCTTTGCAACAAATTTGCAATTATTGCTTGGGTGGAATCTCCACTCTGCGGGTGATTTCGTGATACTACACTCTCCACGTACTGTTTTTGCAAGAGTTCAACATAAAGTTAAAGAGCTAATTTTGTGCATAACAAATAGCAAGGCTGATTATGTTTTGTATACAGTTTATGGAACTAATCTAAAGTCAATATGTAACAATATAATACACTTTTAGAACACGGGTGACATCTAGCAGGGAAACTTCATAGATCAACCCCCTGTTTCATAAAATTATTTAAATCATAACTGGACTGAGCGAGAAGTTAGTGTAGAATGGGGTTGATATGGATGGAAGTTGGAACCCACACATCCCTGTTTGTATCATAGACACGCTTCTCATACAGAGGCGACTGATGATCAGTGCAAATGTGGGTGACCATAAATATCCAAGACGCACTGGGCATTTATGCCCAATGAGAGAAAATTTAACGAATTGAGTCATAGTATGCTAGCAAATGTACGAAAACCCACCCGCTGCATGTATATATTTAGTGTTCATGCGACGGTGGGGTGATAGTCCGGTTTATTTGTTGAATTTTCTTCTTTTTAGACCATTTGAAGATGGCTGAAGTGGGAGAAATATACTGAACCTGCCGATGGTGAAATTCAACTGGCCGAATCAGGCCTGGCAGTCTAGAAAATCAAGGAGCGCAAACCAATTGCCCTCCACAGATTGCTTGGGAGTGCAATTGCACCTGGAGTTTTCAGTACATATACTTGTGCGCTATTTTGGTTAGAGTACGTGGAGGGTGGACTGTCACCTAATCATCCATGAATTGGAGGTATCACCCAAGGCATTTCTCTCAAATCTCATACAGAAACACAAGAAGCACGAGCCAAGTTTCAACAAATGGACCATTCGCTGAAACTTTGCTTACGCTTTGTACCAAAATAGCATTTATTGCCTGAGAGAAATCATCACTCCACAGGTGATTTATTGACAATACACTCTCTATGTATTGTATATTTACTTCAAAGTGTTACTGTTGTGACGGAAAATGTGTACTGCATTCAGCAACATAGTGGAAAAATTGGCACATCCATATTCTCATTATTCAAAATGTTTCATTCAATTCTTATGTGACTGTCTTCTACAATCAAAATGTATTGAAATGCGACACAGAATGGGTAATGAATTACTGCGAATCAATTTATGTATTTTTTTTATTAGTGTTTAAGGTCACATACATGTGCACAATGGCTAATCATGACCGTGACAGTTTTACGGATGGATGGAGCGTGCAGTAGGTGTACAGCACTCCTGCATTCCTAACGAATGCCAGGCCTGCCAAATGAAACTAAATTTATTTACGTTTGTAGATACTACGACACAACACTGCGAGGATGGAGTACTGCACAATGTACACGTCGGATATTCGCCAAGATCAAGCAGCTCCACGTCTTGCATTTGTGGGGGACATTCCGCCGCCGATGACCTGTAATCTGCGGGATGAAAAACGAGAAGTAACTTGTGTTCTGTTTTTAGGAAGGCCTCCAGGGTTAATTCATGGTCAAATATAAAGCTGATGTTATGATAAACTCTGTATCCTGTAACATGCATATTAACCTCGTCACAAGAGTCGTGAGACCCCCAAGTCCTTAAGTCAAGTGTTTCCGAGAGGCAACTTCCCTGCGAACGAATAACAATGATGATAAAATCGCATATTTTTAAACCACATCATTCGGTTGTTCTCTGAGCCTGGGCGGACATGGGTGAGTTTCTGCACAGAGCGGCTGGATTATTGTTTGTGGTTGCACTGATTCTAAAATACGGTAAGTGGACTAGTGGACAGGTGCACCGACTGAAGAGATTCGCTCATTGCCCATATTAGTAGCAAAATTGATACCAACTACATCTGCACTCAGCTGAAGATCAAAGACGAGTGACTCAATGTAAAGCACTCTATAACATTTCATGACTCTTCCACTTATGGGGCTCGAATTCTTTTTATTCTGGGGGGGGGGGGGGGGTGGATGGTAGAGCTGTAGGTTAACCGAAACCGAACCGAGGTTTTTTGTTTATCTTAAAAACCGAAACCGTCGACATGTCGTAATCTAAGGTTTTTCGTTTTTATTAAAATACTCTCTTGCTGCAGAAATTCACAGAATGTAGCCATCCCAGAGTAGTTAGGGTACCCAGACACTGCCATTGGCAGTGTCTGGGTACTCTCACTACTCTGGGATGGTTACATTCTGTGAATTTCCGATATTTCAACTTAGTTGTGTTCGCAGCTTTCCTCAAGTTGCGCGTAGGTGTCAGACCTCGAAAAATGGCCAAGCACAATAAAAGTTCTGTATATTTAGGTAATTATTATATTGGCCTTCCTGATTCTTCATGTATTATAGCTTATTTCGGGCATTCATTGAGTTTCATTCAATTTCACTGCCATTCAGTTATGATTCCAGACATATAGAATGAGTTTTATTGAATTTTATTTGGCCTCATGAACAAACCGAAAACCGAACCGAACCGAGGTTTTACTCAACCTGAAAAACCGAAACCCAAACCGAACAAGGAACTTAAAAACCTACAGCTCTATTGGATGGGTGGTTATACAAAGACCGTCAGCCAAAAATATTGTGATTAGCAGAACCCAGTCCAAACTTGGACGGCGAGGTCGTTGGTTAATTTTTGATGAAGTACTTGTTTACAGTGTCGGATCCAGGGAGGAGTTAAATTTCAATCATGGGTCATGATTAGATGCATCTCCCGGCGTGCATAGTGACAAGGTGGGGCAAGCACAAGGTGAAATATTCCACTCTCGTCGTTGGGGTCTAAAGGGACTCCCTGGAAACATTTTAGAAAATGAAACGGTAGGGTCCTTCGCATGAGCGGTAGCTGTATGCATGGAAACGGCATTATCAGCAATAACACATGGTCATCTCCTACCTTCACTGATCTCGACGCTTGTGAAAAAAATGTTTGGACTGTGCAAAATTCCCCATTGTGAAGACCCAAAACATTACGACCGGTGCAGGTTCATCAACTGACAACAATTGCATTTGAACAACAACTTTTGCGATGTGCCAGTACTTGTATGCAAATTTCTTTGAAACGTCTTCAATATATAAATGCCGTTTTATTAGCACCAAAAAACCTTCATATTTTTTTTAATTTTTGGCCTCGTGTTCTGCCCGAATCTTTGACACAGCTGCCCGAGAAATTCCGTCTCATAAAATTTTAGTTCTCCCTCAACCCACTCATTTTGAAGACGAACGCAATACAAATTTATGTCTCGCTTGGTCACTCTACATTTTGCATTAATTCACGAAAACTCGTCGTGAGAGCTCACTAGAAATGAAACCCAGAGATTGGCCTCGAAGAAAACAGGAGAGAAAAATCATATAAAGTGTGCTGATGAAATGCTGATTGTTCTGGTGTTTTTTGTTTTGTTTTTTTGTTAATGGTGTTTAATGACACTTCACTTTCGGCATTCAGCTTCACCGTGACGGACAGTTTAGGGCTTAAATTTCACGCGGGAATCGAATCGATTCTCGCAAATGATTCTTGCAAGGAAAATATTCTCGTCATAGATTCTAAAAGTGTCCTTAACCCTTTACATAACATGAAAAGCAGACGACACTTGCAAAAAAATTCTTGAATAACTATTTTTTTTTCCATTTTTTGTCTAAAAAACATAGGTTATGACCCCTCGTTTTAACGAGCACGTTCCAACGAGGGGTCATAACCTATGTTTTTGAGACAAAAAATGAAAAAATAATGAAAATTTATTGCCGACTTTTGAGAATAGCGCTGGCCGGTTTTGGCCGTTACGTTGGGTAAAGGGTTAAATGCCTGGAGGATTCTACTTATTTTATTGCTTCCTCTAATAAGGTAAGGCGCTGACTTAGCAATGGTGTCTGGTGAAGTCTTGGCTGCCTATGCAGGCAGCCAAGACTTCACCAGAAACCACTGCCAAGGTACTGTAGCTTCTCTCAGCAAGACCACTATCTGTATGTTGGAACACGTGTTCTGCAGTACACACAAGGCAAGAGTCATACAAAAAATTGGAAATAGGCCCTTTGGGGATAAACTGCAGAAAATATTTTTATACATAAATATGAGGTTTGTTTTTTATTAGGAATAATGGACTGGTTGTACTCATAAGAAAAATAGTATAACAGCACTATCAAATTCTGAATTGAGGACTGAAAATTGATTCTCGCACAGGAGTTTGCGAGAATCCAAACTGATTCTCGCAAATGCGGACGAATTTTAAGGCCTGCAGCTTTACGTGTGGAGGAAGCCGGGGAAAACCACAGTGCCACAGCGAACGAATGCCAAATTTACAAACTCCCTCAAGTAGGGTTAACACTGGTTGAAGGCAAGTGCAGCATCGACATGCAGTACGCCTCACAAGCAGGGTTAATACTGGTTGAAGAGAAGTGCACTATCGACGTACCGCCTTGTTACGCAACGCCACCGCGCCTCCCACGAGGGCAATCGGGATTGGGTGCCTTCCCCAAGAACACAACGCAGTTATCGCTGGGTAGGATCGAATCGTGAACCTTTCGTTTAAAGTCCAATCCTCTAACCCCTTAGAAGTATAATATATTATATGGTATATCATTAGGAAGTTAATATATTTAACCCTTTGAACACTGGTAGTATCTCCCATGCCAGTTCCATGGTAGCAATAGGAAGAGTCCATATTTATTATTTGGGGGTAGACCAAATAATATTTTCAGCGTGCAGCCCTAGGGCTGCACGTTGAAAATATTGATCGGTCTGCATCGCACATTTACCTTGCAGTCACCCCCCTTAATGAAATTGTAACGTAGCTTGTGACCCGTTCGGAAAAAAACGGCCCTGGAGCTTAAAGGGTTAAGTATAGATGTTCAGAATGTATATTTCAGTAATGGTCAAAATCTTGTTCTCTATTATACTATTAAAAAATGTAGGGGATATCCAAACTGATGTTGATATTTTCGGAAAATGGTATTGGATACACGTGCTTGGACACATCAATATGTTACCAAGTTTAGTGTGGATCATCAGTGAATGTCACCGGCTCACGAAAACTTCGTGTAGGTTTTTCGCACAAGCGCCGCGTTAATGTCTGTGGGGAACGTTTTGAAATTTTCATTTGTACTGGACGGGCTTTTTCGGAAGTCTCGTCGTTCTTTTCTTGGTATAAACTCGTTCATCAATAGTTTCTGACTGAAACGTAACTTTTGAGGTATACGAAGACGGATACGTGACGAACGTTTACGTGCCGTTGGCATGTTGGAAGCTGGCAACGCACACACTGCAGTGTCTCAAATTCTCAACATTTATCAATCGGTGATTAGCTGGTTGTGGTCACGCTACCGCCAGACAGACAATGTTGATGACAGACGTCGGTCAGTTCTGCCAAGGGCGACAACTGCTAACCAGGATCGTTTCATCCGAACCACAGCATTACGTAACCGCCATCAAAGTGCCTCAGAAATTGGACAGCAGCTGCACCGAGCGACAGATATGCGAGTCAGTGGTCAGACTATCCGAAATCGCCTACACAGCTGGAATTTGTACGCTCGACGACCTCGAATAAATCCACGTTTGACTGAATGTCACATCGCCGCAAGGCGTAATTGGTGTGGAGCACGACTGCGATGGGACAATCGTCGGTGGAGAAACATGTTTTCCGATGAATCGAGGTTCATTTTCGACTTCCACGACAGGCAAAACAGGGTTTGGCGGAGGCGGAACGAACGATGCCATGACATAACTGTTACGCAGCACGATCATTTTGGTGGTGGATCGGTTATGGTGTGGGGGGGGGGGGGGGGCATAACCATGACAAGCAAAACAGCATTACATGTCACCCAAGGGCATGTCACAGGGCAGTACTACCGTGACAACACGTTAGCAGCTCATGTGGTGCCATTTGCACAATCAGGACATCGGACAATGCATTGGAGGTGACGTCATTGTCAAGTGGTCCAGTTAGGTCATGTTGGGTTGTCATGGTATCCGGCGTGAGTGACCATATTGTGACGGCATTACCACAGTGATACGTTATCTCAGTGCGCATGCGCAGCGCGTGTTTTTAGGTGATACGTGTTTCCGTCGTCCATTTTGTATACTGGATACGCCATCTTGGTTTCTATGGTGGCATGTCGTTGTGATGAGAAACAAAACCATCTAATAGGACGGGGGTGGAGCGGAGGGTGTGTTGGATTGAATGGGTTTATATCTAATTATCACAAACAACGAGACAATTGTTTATTTGGCTCGGATGATTCTCAGAGAATCATCTATTTCTTCCTATCTAGATGGCCATCTTTGATGGCACATGGCTACAATAGAACCCAAAGGCTCTTAATAGGAAGGGGTGTGTGCTAGGGATGCATTCGATTGAATAGGAGTATGATTAATTATCACAAACAACCAGATAATTATTTTACTAGTTTGGATTCCCGGAGAATCTTCATCTCTGCTTCAATGAATATGTCTGTCCGTTATTGTTTTTTCTGTCAACCCAACCCTATTCTTTGTTCTGTAGTATACTCCAATAGCGTAGCAAGTCATTTCCGTTGGAACAGTTTTACCTTATTGCTACCATATTCAGCTTTTTCTTGTATCTTATGGTTTGCTCTAACCCTATTCCGGGTACTCCTGTTCTTATTTCGAACAGCATAAGCCAAGTTTCGTTTATCCAGATCATCCATTCAGTTCACTTGAGTAAATTTTCATCGCGCGAGAAGTGGTTTGATTTCGATGGCGCCATCTGGTATTGGGGGAAAATATCACTCTCGGTGGTGTGGGGGTGGGATGGGTTGGGTAAATCTCACCGCCACGAAAGATATTTGACACAGACACGAGGCTAATATCTCAAATACGAAAAGTCCCCAACCTATGGGGGTTGCACCCTTGACCCATACCACGTGTAATGAAGTAGGGGACCCCCCCCCCCCCCACCACCACACACACACACACACACGCACACACACACACCCCGTCGGGTGAGATTTTTCCCATCCCACCTCCACACCGCTCAGGGATAATAATAAGCTCATTATTCTATGCCATTTGAATATCCAATTAATCACTAATTCGTTTGTTTGTGTGCTTATTCAACAATTTCAAAGGCCAGGGTCGTGTCGTAGGCCTGAGACTGAACAACAAAACGAAAACGAATAATTGCAAACAAATTCGGATCTGTTACAGTTTTCTGACAGTGTTATTGTTTCGCATTCTTTTCACATACTTAAGTTGACCAGGACGTTATTTCCGACGCAGGCGCAACGAAGACATAATACCGGTTCCTTCCGTTTACACGATGAGAAATTGTAAATGCATGTCTTGTAAAAGTTTAGATCATACAAATAGCACATTTCAACACATAGAAGACAATAAACTCAGAGTGTCAGAGCCATAGATTATGTTGAGCGCCTATTTTATATGTTGACATTATCGATGTTTCGGAACAATTGAGTATGTACCATCAATGTTGTTGTTTTGTCACATTTGTTTGCGACATGAACAGTCGTGATGGTATTCGATTCGAAATTCGACTCGATGTAAAATCCATGGCCCTTTCGATTCGATGTGAAATACATGGCCCTATTCGAATCGATGTGAAATCCATGGCCCTATTCGATTCGAAATTCGATGTGATGTGAAATTCATGGCCCTATTCGATTCGAAATTCGATGTGATGTGAAATCCATGGCCCCATTCGATTCGAAATTCGATGTGATGTGAAATCCATGGCCCTATTCGATTCGATATTCGATTCAAGCAAAAAAACGGTATTTGCGGGGCCCTAATTTAACCCTTTACCTAACATGATAAGAAGAGGACACTTGCCAAAAAAATTCTTGAATAACTATTTTTTTTCATTTTTTGTCTCAAAAACATAGGTTATGACCCCCAGTGGAACGAGCTCGACGAGCTCGTTCCAAAGAAGGTCATGACCTATGTTTTTGAGACAAAAAATAATGAAAATTAATAGGCGATTTTTGAGAATAGCGCTGGCCGGTTTTGACCGTTATGTTGGGTAAAGGGTTAAAGTCATATCAGCCGAGTTCGATAATGGACAATTCTTGGAAATAAAATCATATTCAATAAGTAAATTTGGATTATCAACGTGACATATTATGCTCTATCGTCTTCTTATCTCAGCAAAAAGTGCCATTGTATAGTCACTTGATCAAAGGATGAAAGTTGGCTTAAGCGCCTTCAACAAGATCACAACGCAATCGACTCAAATAAATTACATGTAATCTTCAGGGGTATAGATACAGGATTGGGAGCAACGCCCCACCAAAAATGTTGTTAGAAAATCTTTTGTTAATATGATTTTTCAGGATGGGAGGAAAATTATTGATATTTTCACCAGAGCTTTGCTGAATGCAGTTGGCAATTTGGTCCCCACCCCTTCCTATATTAAATAAGGGGTGAGATATCTCCTCTTTACCAACTTAAAAAATCTGAAAAGATGGATGTCTGCAAATGCATTTATTACTCGAAGTGATTAGCAATTATTTTTCCACAAATGGGACATCGTCGAGTTTTTAAATCCAAATGTCCTGCAAAATCCTTAGATGGCGTCCATTTCCACATCCCCAACCATGTCTAATCTGGTGCAAATCAAAGGCAAGATATGAAAACCCAGTGGCTACTTGACCTGCATCGTTTTCATTCCATCTTCATAAATCAATGATAAAATCTCACATTTACAGTAATTGTATTTTTTAAGTTGCGTTGTTCAGAAATCTTTGCGCATTGACACTTGAACTGTTTTCAAGGGTTCATTTTCTTGCTACTTCTAATACTCGTGACATGCGAAGAATGTTTATAAATAATTCATTGTGAAAAATCTCAGCAGTTTGTGGCTTAGTGTTATCTTCCTGACCGGAAGTTCACAGCTGTGACCAGGGAAGTGCTGCTGGTGTACGCGATATTTTGGAGAAAACTAATCACAGGGGTATACTGATTGTAATGATTGATGCAGACGTGAGTACTAGGAGAGTGATAGACCGTCCCAGATATGCCGGACCCCCTACCACCACCCCTGACGTCATAGTCACGTGACCCAGTGGCGTGTGAGCTACATGTTGTGACGGCATCATCATGATTCAGATTTAGATTCAGATTTTTTATTTTGCGGTATCAATATACATGTTTTACAGAGTTCATTACAGAGTTATTGTTACATAACATAAATTAGATGTATACACCGCACGGAGGTGACATAGCTAGATTGGCTGTCTACCTGTCACCCCCTTGTAATAAGTACGTTATCCTCAACACTGCAAATCGACTAGGAACTAAATATTATTAAATATTAAATACGTAGCTCTACCTTGGACATCCATAAGTCAGAACTATTTTTAAAATCTGTTCTTTACACCCGGTGGCTCAGTGTAAAAGGCAACGGGACGAGATACTCAGAGGTACAGTATGTGGAGAGTGTATTATCACTAAATCACCCGCAGAGTGGAGATTCCACCCAAGCAATAATTGCAAATTTGTTGCAAAGCATAACCAGCACAAGCAAAGTTTCAGCCAATGGACCTCCGGGTCAAACCCGGAGGTCCATTGACTGAAACTTTGCTTGTGTTTTTTGTCGATATGTAAAAAAATTGAAAGTTATAGCTTGGGTGATATCTCCACACCATGGGTGATTTAGTTACAATCCACTCTCCACGTACTGTACTTCAAGCTCGGAGAAAGATGTGTATGACGGTTAACCTGGTGAAGGACGCAACAATTTAAGGAAAGTCTATTTAACCCTGGGGAAGATAATGATAGTGTTTATGCAAGGAGTATTACGCATTACAGTCGGGACAATATGGATTGTTACATTGGGCATTCGCGGCATATGATGCTGAAAGTTTGAGTTTGAGTTTTCTTTTGAATTCATTACGGTTAAAAGGTTATGAAATTCGTCGCTCAGATCATTCCATAATCTTGGGTAAGCGAACATGGGTAACTTATCCATCGATCTTGTCCGTGTTTTGTTTACCCGTATTTGCCCCGTTTGCCTAGTGTTCAAATATGATGGGTTGTGTTGGATGCTAAAGTAATTATTCAGGGACTGGGGAGGTATATCTTGTTTCCAGTCAAACATGAAAAGGCAGGCCTGTAATATAAACGCGTCATTCACTTTAAAGCGACCCATACACTATCAATATTATTGACAATAATATTGTCAATAAACGGTATGGACAATATTATTGCCAGTGTGTGGGAGATATTGAAGATTGATCAATATTATTGACGAATATCTGAGATCTCTGAAATATTTTCTTCAATATTTTACGACCGTCAATAATATTGATAGTGTGTGGGTTCCGTCAATAATATTACGCAATATTTCATTAAATCTTATTGCATCGCGCATCTTTTTTCTCTATTAAAGGTGTAACCAACCGTAGCAGCTCTTTAAATGAATCTTCATCCATTCGAAGAAAGTTTCTGAAATCATCAGGTTGATTAATCCGTAGTTCCTCCATAAGGGCACCATGACCAAATGTGTGTCTTTCTAAAAACCATCGTTTAGTCCACCATTTTTTTTTATTTTGTTTTTCGTTACTCAGGGCCAGTACCACGCCTAAACCCACAACTGAATCCATGTTTACAGCGCGGTGGCAGACGAAGAAATGACCGAAAATACTGAAGAAACTTTTGAGTAGTTTGTGGCAAAAAATATATTGTCAATATTATTTACTCAATATTATTGTCAATAATATTGATAGTGTATGGGCCGCTAAAGAATCTTATCTTTTAAGAACAGAGGATCTGTGTGCTAATTATAATTTTTGTTATTTATGATTCCAAGTGAACGTTTCTGTATTGTAAGAAGTTTTCTGACTGCTTTTGAAGTGCCCCATATGTGGATACCACAGTGCTCAAAATAACTTTTTTCTCTGCGTAGCAAAATGCTACGCATTTCCAAAAAATGAATAGCATTTTGTAAACATTACATAGCTATTTTTGTATACCAGAGTTATGTTATGCTGTTTTATATTGAATTCTTCTAAGTAGATAGAATAGTTTCATCCATTTCTGGGCATTTCCAAATGATCTGCAACACATGAAACATTTACTATGTTTTTTTTAACTGAACTGCCTTCAAGGGTTGCATGGACTTGTATACTGTTATAAATGGCGTCTTGGTTGTTTAATAGAGTTCTCAAAATGGAAGTTGGGGTTTTTAATTTGATGGGCTTGTAGTTATTTTTAATGGACATTTTATGCAAAATGTTGTAAAAACAGGAAGTATTTAAACCAACAGAACTCATCTTAGATATGAAGTTGCTAACGATGCTTGATGGAGAGTTAATCTGAGTTATGCCTGGAATGTTCTACAATCAGAAGTAAAGCATCAGTGAACTAGTTTTCAAATTTGTTTGCAAATTTTCATTTACATTTTGCGATACAAGATAATCAACTGCAGCCTAATAGGCTGCAGTTGATTATCTTGTATCGCAAAACGCTATACATAATTTAACATTGTGTAGCTTTTTGTAAGTTTTGCATTTTGAGCCCTGGGATACCATATACCAAATGATGTGAACTAATGTATAATATAACGTTTTTAGAGCTTCGTGTGGTAATATCTTTTTTTACTTTGTTTGTCATGATGATTCGTGGTGTCAGTGTGCACATACAACGCGTGTTATTGTGGTGACACATGCTTTCGTCGTCCATTTTGTTTACCGAAGGCCGCCATCTTCGTGTCTATATTTATTTATTATTTATTTATTTATTGGTGTTTAAGGTCACATACTTATGCACAATGGCTAATCGTGACCGTGACAGTTTTACGGGTGGAGGAAGCCGGAGTACCCGGAGAGAACCACCAAGCAACGACGAGCAGCTGTCAGCTCTCCAACATCGTAACTCTGAACTCTGCACCGCAGCACAGGCAGGGTTAGATTGGTTGAAGACATGCGCACCATGGACGTGCAGTACGCCCCAGTACACAGCGTCATCGTGCCCCCATGTAGGCAATCGGGGTGAAGTGTCTTGCCCAAGGACACAACGCGGCTGCCGCAGGTGGGGTTCGAACCGAGGACCTCTCGGCTTGCAGCCTGCACCTCTACCAACTGAGCCACCGCGCCCCCTTCGTGTCTATAGCAGCAAGTGGTTGCTATGACATTGAAACTCAAACTGGCCGGGGTGTTCTGCGGGTGTGATCGATTCGAGGGAGGAATATATCTAATTTCGAAAATCAACCCAAGAGCTATTTATCTGGCTCGGATTCCACCCCGAATCCCGGTATGTGTATCCGGACGGCCCAGAAGGCTTCTAATAGGATGGGAATGTGTTCGATTTAACTTACTAATTACCGCAACTAACCCTACAATGACTTAAATCACCGAAACAAATCTGACAAGCCCCCCCCCCCCCCCCCCCCTCCCCCCCATCTTTGACATCATTTAGTTACTATGGGACTGAACAAAAGTCCTCTAATAGGACCGAGGGGTCTCTAAAATGAGCGTTCGATTTAATTGGAGTATTCTGTTTCAAATTCTCCGAGAATCCTCGCTTTCTACCTGTAATAGCAGACAACTTCCCTAAACCTCCTAAACTCGCTCAAAACAACTTGGCAGCTTCTACTAAACTTTCTGAAGCCCACGTATTCTCTGCCAATTTTAACAAAATTTTCAGAAGTCCCTACATGTACCCTAAAAGATCTATTTTAGTAGCACCCTCTCCCCTCCCCGACTAATTAAATAGTCCATCCATTCCCCCCTTATACCTCCAGTGTGGATCTATATTTTTACGTGTACCTATACTTATGATCTGTATTTAGTGACATCCTTAACTGGTCCATTAATTAACTACATGATTCGTTAGACAATGATCCATTAAACACACAAAAATACGGTTTATGAAAATATTACTTTACGCATACCAAATAAGATAGGGCGAGTTTGGGCGATAAATTAAAAGAGACAATACCTTCAGAGCATACATTTAACCCTTTACCCAACGCAAACGAAATCAAAATATATTATTTTAAATACAATTTTTTCAAATTTTTCAAAAAGTTTCAACAAAACCATATCATGTGGCCCCTCGTTTGAACGAGCTCGATGAGCTCGTTCCAACAAGGGGTCACATAATATGGTTTTGTTGAATTTTTTTTTAAATAATATTTTTTCAACTGCTGAATTTGCATATTACGCGGGCGGATGCGGCCGATTCTTTGGGTAAAGGGTTAATCTGGTTGAGAAATTTACCTTTTTCTCAGGTATGGCGCCAGGATTTTCCCGACGCAGGAGGGGGGGGGGGGGGGCATGATTCCATACAGACGAGGGGAGATGGGGGTGGCTAGAGAGCAAGCCCGGTAATAAACAGAGTGTCACCTTCACAATGAGGTCCCAAGAGGGGGAATTTGGTGATGCCACCCTGCACCCAGGATAGCATTGCTAAATCTGTGAACCTCAATGTGAATCCAGATCTCAGACCTAAACAGAAAGAGGTACCCAGAGGATAAATTGGGGGGGGGGGGGGTTCTAACCCTGTGTGGCATCAGCAAATTCACCCTGTGGGGACCTCATTTTGCAAATGACAAATTACTTAGTTCCAGACTTCCTTGGGAATCCCCGGACCCACCGGACCCACCATGGTTCGGCCCGGTTTAAGAAACGAGGGAAAAGTAGCAATATCCGTGGCTCCAGAGACTTCAAGAGAGTCGAAACGAAACGTAAAAAAAAAAAGTGTGGCTAGTGGAACTTGGGTGTCAAAAACAGGTGTCATGACGGTGTTCGATATAACTCACAACAGAGACAAGATCTGTGTTGACCAGTGACTGTGTAGAAAGTTACTAGTATCGGACTAAAATGGAATTCTCCCAATGTAATTAACTCAGCCTATACATACAGTACGTGGAGAGTGGAGTGTAACTAAATCACCCGCGGAGTGGAGCTATAACTTTCGTATTTTGTATATATCGACTAAAAACACAAGCAATGTTTCAGCCAATGGGCCTCCGGGTTTAACCCGGAGGTCCATTGGCTGAAACTTTGCTTGTGCTTGTTATGCTATGCAACAAATTTTCAATTATTGCTTGGGTGGAATCTCCACTCTGCGGGTGATTTAGTGATAATACACTCCACGTACTGTACCACAGTGATTATATGGCCATCAAGTTATTCCTGTTGTGCTCGTGTATCGGGTCTTCGGTACTATTGTGTCTAACTTTATGGTGTTTGCATAATTTTATCTTCCGACGAATTTAGCCAATTTACCCCATCGGGAGGGGGCTAAACCTCAGCGGCAGGACGGGGGGTCTGTAGCCTCTAACCCCTCTCCTTGGCGCCACCCCTTGCTTTTCTCAAAAAGTCAATTTTTTGGCAATAATCCATTGTACACCGGAATATCCACTGTGCCCCACCCGAAAATGACCAGGGACGGAGTAGATCAGTTGTAACCATCGCAATGTATCCTAGACTTTATGAAATTTCTTGATGGTTGAATATCACAGTTTAATAGATGCCAGTCACCGACAATAAGAACTGAGTTATTTGTCTTGGTGTCCAGAGATTCCAGCAGTATGCCAAATATATAGATTTATGATCCACAGTGCTCTTCTTCCTGTTCCTTATTCATTGTACTTGGCACGAAAAGTCCCCCATTCCTCTTAACCTATGGGGGTTGCACCCTTGACCCATACCACGTGAAATGAAGTTGGGGATACCCCCCCCCCCCCCCTCCCCCTCCCCCCCCCCCCCCACACACACGCACACGCACACGCACACACACACACACACACACACACACACACACACACACACACACACACACACACACACACACACACACACACTCCATTTAGCCTGGCTATAACACTAACTTGGCCTGAGAGAGAATTTTTACAGCTCATTGCAAAAGCCACGTAAACTCGGTGTGCAAGGAAGTCATTACCGGCCTGATATGTCTTCTGTAATGGGCATGTTTTTTGCGACTTAATTGTTGCATGCCCCACGTGACAACCACCGCTATTATTAAGGTCTGCAGGTGCGTATATAAGGGGATGTACGGGCTAACACCATTCCCCATCCTCCGGTAGTTTTTCAAGTCTGGTCAGTTTCGTCTCTGTTGTAGTTTTGGATAGCGATCCGTTCTTGCTAATAGTCTTATTATATTGTATTATATACTGTCCAAAAAGTTAACCCCCCCCCCTCCCCCCTCCCTCCCCGCCACCTCCCTGTAATGCCAGTGGGTATACAGTAAATGGGTGAATTCTCCTGAGAAAACCTGCTATTTGCAGTAGGGGGAATATGCCTTATTGCTGAAGCAGGAGTTTCTGGAGCTTTCTTTTTTATTGAATGAATATTAGGCACCGCGGACGTCATCACAACGTTAAAAAACGTCACGTTGTTCAGTATTTGATGGAACAGCCTCGAGAATATCTAACACATCTTAACCCTTTACCTAACATGAAAAGCAGACGACACTTGCAAACAAAATTCTTGAATAACTAATTTTTTTCATTTTCTTTGTCTCAAAAACATAAGTTATGACCCCTCGATGGAACGAGCTCGACCAGCTCGTTCCAACGAGGGGTCATAACCAATGTTTTTGAGACAAAATTTTTTAAAAAAAATAATGAAAATTAATTGGCGATGTTTGAGAATAGTGTGGCCGGTTTTGACCGTTACGTTGGGAAAGGGTTAATCGGCGTGGCATGCTGTCCATGACCTTCCGAATTTCTCTCACTGTGCTGTTGTCTCATTTCTCTATAAGCACACGGCAGTGAAGTGGTCAATAGCCAGCAAATATTCACCAGTTTTAAGTATGTGTGCCCGATCCGATAGAGGAATGCAGAACGTCACAATATGAGCTACTCGTATACCCACCCACCGGTATTATAGGGGAGGGGATGCTTAACTTGTTTTGGGCAGTATACTTTTCAAAGATACTAGATTTGCTTCTACTTTTGTCACACACACAATCGGCCACAGAAATGGAGGAAGACGGTGCCCGAATTCGGATGCACTAGCGCCGAAAGGGGGGTGAGTGTAAGGGGGACAACTGCCTTGAGAGTTTTGATGTTTTAAAAAGTGACCTAGCTGTACGTTTAAGCTGAAAGTCATGTGAAGGCTTTTGAAACGGGTCTCCGATGCTGGAGGAAGTGGCAAGAGTACGTAGTTGCATCACGGACCAGGTTCCATTCATATAAAAAAAACAGTGGTTCCAGTTTTGTTGGTTTTCCATCGGTTTTTCCTGCATCGTGGTGGTCACGATTATTTTTGAAGAAAAAATGCACCACGCACACAGAAATACAGGTAATAATTTACCCAGATTGTAAGGAAATTATTGAGTAGATATTGTCAAGAAAATGCAGGAGAATGCGTACCCTAGCACTAATTTAAACACATCTCCTGGGAGAGAACCTCCAGAGCCCAGCTAATCGCTTCACGCCTTCGGCGCTCGCGGAGCCCGTAACGCTAGTTCTACACACTGCCCCGGGGCCCCTCCTTGCTCTCGATGACCCTGGCTGGTGGGTGGGGGGGGGGGGCAGCATGATCAATTTGGAATACGGTAGTTAACCCTTTACCTAACGTAACGGCCAAAACCGGCCAGCGCTATTCTCAAAAATCGACAATTAATTTTCATTATTTTTTTCATTTTTTGTCTCAAAAACATAGGTTATGATCCCTCGTAGGAACGAGCTCGTCGAGCTCGTTCCAAGATGGGTCATAACCTATGTTTTTGAGACAAAAAATGAAAAAAATTAGTTATTCAAGAATTATTTTTGCAAGTGTCGTCTGCTTTTCAGGTTGGGTAAAGGGTTAAAAAAAGATATCAGGAAGTCTGGGCGTCGCATCTGCTACATGTATTTTTCCAAGAACTCTCAGGTTTTTTTTAGCATTAGCAATAATCCCTCCTACGTAATATCCCAACTACAATTACCACATCATCAAGGCATGCATGCCTTCGACGAACGCATACCTTTATGATGTAGACGGAAGGGTTTATCGGAATAGTCATCACAGGCAAGAGAATTTTGGTTCAACCCCCCCCCCCCTCCCATCCACATCCCACCAGTAATGCTTTCCAAAATTGAGAAGTAGGGGAACGGGGGCTCATCATTCCAGTAATGGTCGAGGATATGCGTTGATGGTGGAGAGCAGAAGAGGGGACGGTGGGGGTTCATGCGGGACAATTTTGAATTTTATTACTGAACACCTGCATTCTCGTTGATATTCTGCAGTGAATTTCATTAGACCAATCACCCAATAATTAAAAAACTTCATCCTACTTCCGTTTTATTGAGAACAACGTGGAAATGCTATGGTGAGACGTGAGTTTCAAAGGAAAACAAATTCGGGTACAACTTGACAAAGATGTCACTTTCGTGGCGTAAAACTGTATTTATATCCGACTTCATGGTACTAAATATTTGATGCAGTCTCGAAACTATGCAGCCTTGTGTAAACAATATTGTGTTAACAACATCTGAAGCATTGTTTTAAAACCTTGCATCATTGCTGAAAAACGCAGAGAAAAAAAAGAGTAGTGATTTTACGAATTTTTAGGCTTAAAAATGCAATTGACTATTGGTGTGCTTTTGATGGGAATTCTCCGGAATTTCCCCGGTGGACCCCCTTATTGACTGCCCCTTGTGTTTTTTATGGGAATTCTTCGAAAAATGATCGGGGCAGAGGCGGTCTGGCCGTATGGTTCATCGTGAAAACTTTATTGAGTGCCCCCAAAGTTAATGCAGCCCAACAACAGTTGGTGCAGGATATTTCGTAAAAATGACCGAGAGGCGAAATGGGTATCTGACTGCATAGACTGTCGGTGTACCGAAATGTTCTCTATGTGGACTGCCAGTGGCAATGGCAGTCCACATAGAGGACATTTCGATATACCAGCAGTCTAGTCTGCAATTGATTGCTCAAATACAAGGAAACAGCCTTCTTTTAATCAGAAAAATCAAAATTTCTCCTATTGGACCAAACTAGCTCTCTTGACAGGCAGAGTTTTCGTGACAGTCATGGAAAGCATGCACCTCTTGATTTTCATGTTTTCGTGTACTGTCTACATCTACATGACATGTGTAGCGTATTCAATCTTCACTTCAACACAAATCCTTGTGATCTGATGATTGAATATGGCAAATGCAAATGTAAGAAGACATTTGTCTGAAGCAGAAATGTGGCAGGTTGTAGGGATGGTGGCGCAAGGGGCTACCCATCGTCAGGTTGGTGAAGCCCTTGGTGTGCACCATACGGTGATCACCAGAGCCTGGGCAAGATTTCATTTTTTTTTGTCACAAAAACAACGAGCTCATAACCTACGTTTTTGAGACAAAAAATGTAAAAATAATGAAAATTAATTGGCGATTTTTGAGAATAGCTCTGGCCGGTTTTGTCCGTTTCAGTGGATAAAAGGTTAAGAACACATTTTTAAATCTAATGATTTATTTATTTATTGGTGTTTAAGGTCACATATTTATGCACAATGGCTAATCGTGACCGTGACAGTTTTACGGGTGGAGGCAGCCGGAGTACCCGGAGAGAACCACCGAGCATCGACGAGCAACTGTCAGTTCATCAACATTCTAACTCTGTTCAGGATCCACTCAAGCAGGGTTACAGCGGTTGAAGACATGTGCAGTACGCCTTAGTGCACGGCGTCAACGTGCCGCCATGTAGGCAACCGGGATAAAGTGCCTTTCCCAAGGACACAACGCGGGTCGTCCCGGACGGGGATCGAACTCGCGACCTCTAGCATAGAAGTCCAACAGTCTACCACTGAGCCACCACGGTCCCCAAGTCTGATAATAAAACAATTCAAGTGTAAAAAACGTGATACAAATAAAACTTATCACAGATAACATTACCATCTATACCTCGTGATCTATGACGAGACGAAAGTTTGCTGCTGTTTACTGTGTGCTTGTCACAAGCAGCTTTCAAGCTTCAGAAAAGATTTTGGGTAGAAACCTTGAAAAAATGAATAATATCTTTGACTCGACAGATCACCAACTGAAGTAATTAAAATATTAAAAATTGAAAAAAAATAGTCTTTTTGACTCGACACATCACTAACTGAAGTAATTAAAATATGAAAAATTGAAAAAAATAGTCTTTTTGACTCGATAGATCACTAACTGAAGTAATTAAGATATGAAAAATTGAAAAAAATAGTCTCTTTGACTCGACACATCACTAACTGAAGTAATTAAAATATGAAAAATAGTCTTTTTGACTCGACACATCACTAACTGGAGTAATTAAAATATGAAAAAATAATTTATTTGACTCATAAGATCACTATCTGAAGTGAACAATCTGAAAAATTAAGAAAAACGTGTTGTTGGGAGGGGTGGGCCCCTAATTTTGTCGAGGAATTCTTTTTGTTTTGCATGGGGGGGGGGGGGGGGGGGGGGGGGGGGGGGGGTACTTTAATGGTGGGAAAATGTTTTTTCGATATTGTGTCTGCAAGTTTTTTTCCTACCCCCCCCCCCCCCCCCCCCCACCATCCAAATTAAAATGATAGCATCATATGTTTTTCACACGAATGTTATAATGATCGCATATGGGAAAATATTTAGTACTGTTATACCATATATATAATTTACCGTCTCTTTCCATCACATTTCAAAGAAAACCGATGGAGACTTTTTCCAAAAATTTAATATCATGAATGGTATTGCGAACCAGCTATTCTCAAGTATGTCTTCAAGAGTTATTGCCCCTGTTTGACTAACAATTGATTGTATTCACATTACTATTTATTGTCATCACATTTCAAAGAAATCCGTTCAAGATTTTCCCCTTAATTTAATTTTATAGCTTTTGAATCAGAGGCAGACTGGCCGTATGGTCCACTGGATAAATTCTCTGTAGGCCCCTTATTGGGTGGCCCTAGGGGGCCCCCAGAATTGATGCAGCCAAACACCCGTTGGTGCCTGAAATTTTGTGAAAACGCCCAGCAGGAGAAATAGATCTGATTGCATAGAATGCCGGTATATTGAAATGTTCTCAATGTGGACTGCCATTGGCAGTCTACATAGAGGACATTTCGATATACCAGGGCTCAAATACAAGGAAACGGCTTTTTTTTAATTTGAAAAACCAAAATTGTGGTTGGCCCGATGAGTTCACGCACCACGCCCCCTGTTGTCACCATTCTTGCCAACTGAGTGATGAAGATGATACAAAATGCCATCGAAATGTCCTCTGCGTGAACTGCCATTGATCGCTTAGATGCAAGGAAGCTGCGTTCGAAAAAGCAAAATGTTTTCCGGGTCCGGGATCCGACTTGGTTCATGTACCGGTAATCTTTCTGGCCCAGCACGCCCTTGTTTTGGATGATAATATCACGAATGGGTTTGCGAACCAGCT
Source organism: Pictodentalium vernedei (assembly GCA_031216915.1). Classification (NCBI taxonomy): domain Eukaryota; kingdom Metazoa; phylum Mollusca; class Scaphopoda; order Dentaliida; family Dentaliidae; genus Pictodentalium; species Pictodentalium vernedei. Next base: position 57,965,037 of record CM062289.1, read on the forward strand.
GTGTTCTAGTATTTCTTTGTGAGTTATTGCCCTTGTTGGCGGAGGATTGTTCATCCCAATGGCGTTGTACTTGTTGTTTGTGGACTGATGCGCGATCTCCCCATTCTGCCTCCTGTTTCATTTGCAAAATATAAAACATTTTATATTCTCCATGCTTGCTGTTGTCTATAATAGCCGTTGTGTCGAACATCAGCTATTTCGTACGATATATGTTTGGACCTTAAAAACTGAGACCTTGAGAGTGTGTTACTTGTTGAAATCAAAGAAAATATAAGTGCCCATACCTTGTTGAACCGATCTTTCAGTTATTATCGCACTGGAACTATTAGTGCAAAGTAATTCAGTGAAAATCCCAAACCAAAGTGGATATATAGTCAAAATATTTCATTATGAAAGGTAACTTGGCGGTAGCCATATTCATTGCCTTATACGGAGATTAAAATTGTTTCGCATCTAATGGGAAAATGATTAACTGATTCATTGATTTTTAAAAATTACCAGGGCCTCAGTAATTTAGTCTGTGACAAGAAGCTCAATATGTGGCAATGTCCGTTGGCGGGTCTGTCCTTCGTTCTGTCTGTGACCAACGAGCCTTTAAACTGAATAACCTTTAAAAATACTTGGTGTAATTACATTATATTTGGTATTCAAGTGTATTTTATTACGTGCGCGCATGCGTGTGTCGTGGCTGCGTGCGTGCGTGTCAGGGCATCATTCTACAAAAGTGTATTTTGCAAACATAAAACTGAAGAACATCCCTATTAGTCCCTATTAGTTGATTTGACAAAAATTGTTCCAACAAATTGTACGGCCTAGGCCAGCGCTATTTAAAATAATAAATTTTGATATCGTCTGCGTTTAGCAAAGGGTTAAATCATTTACCCAACATAACCGCCAAACCGGCCAGCGCTATTCACAAAAACCATCGTTCAAATTTCATAATTTTTTCACTTTTTTGTCTTGAAAACATAGCTTATAATCCTTCATTCGAACAATCTCGTTGAGCTCATTCCAATGAGGGATCATAAGCTATGTTTTTGACGCAAAATTAATTATTCAATAATTTTTTTTTGCAAGTGTCGTCTGCCTTTCGTGTTAGGTAAAGGGTTAATATAATAATAACCACTTATCGGCATGTAAGGCATAAAAGCTGCAAAGCTGAGAAAGAGGAAAGAATGATGAAGTGGTTACTCTTACCAACCGGAAAAGGTCTAAGTCATCGAATAACACAAGATATCAGATGTTGAAGAATTTTTTTTCTAATCTTATTTGAACTCAGTTGGGTGTTAAGGAGAGGGCATTGGGGAATTCGTAATGGAGTCTCATTGACTCAATGGGGAACCATTATCGGGATCACGGCGCACGGAGCATCCAGCGACTGTGAATTGTTTGTGTATTTAACCCTTTACCCAACGAATCGGCCGCATCCGCCCGCGTAATATACAAATTCAGCAGTTGAAAAAATATTATTTTTTTAAAAATTTCAACAAAACCACATCATGTGACCCCCTCGTTGGAACGAGCTCGTCGAGCTCGTTCCAACGAGGGGTCACATGATATGGTTTTGTTGAAATATTTTGAAAAATTTGGAAAACTTATATTTAAAATAATAAATTTTGATATCGTCTGCGTTGGGTAAAGGGTTAATTATCACGCTGCCCGCCTATTAACTGTCCATTTACCAGTGAATATATACTACTCAAGGTTTGCTAAACACCAAGTACAGTACGTGGAGAGTGGATTGTAACTAAATCACCCGCGGAGTGGAGGTATCACCCAAGCTATAACTTTCAAATTTTGTACATATCGACAAAAAACACAAGCAATGTTTCAGCCAATGGACCTCCGGGTTTAACCCGGAGGTCCATTGGCTGAAACTTTGCTTGTGCTGGTTATGCTTTGCAAGACATTTGCAATTATTGCTTGGGTGGAATCTCCACTCTGCGGGTGATTTAGTGATAATAGACACTCCACGTACTGTATATGCAACTACCAGTTTTACGTTTTAGTCGAAATATTGTAATGAAAAGAGTATATATTTTTTTTATTTAATTATATCTTTAATGATTTAAGTACAGAAATTAAGATTTTATTTGTGTTTGACATTATTGTTTAGCTTTATCGAATACGATAACCATGGAAAATGGATATTATTGGTAAAAGAGGAAATTTTTTAATTTGCCAAAAAGCTGACGGAGCGAGCTGGTGTGGGTTCAATATCGAGTATGAGACCCATCACCGTTTTAATTACAGCTTGACAACGTCTTCTCATGCTCCCAATCAGGTTCCTGGTGGTCCTTTGTGGGTTGTTGTTCCATTCGTGGACCAGCATGGCACAAAGCTCCTGGACACTTCTTGGTTGGACTGGACGGGGTGAAATTGCAAGCTGCAACTCATTCCACGCATGTTCGATTGAATTGAGGTCAGGGCATCTTGCTGGCCAGTCCATACGCTCAATCTCCTCCCTTTGCCGGTACTCCCCGACAGCATGGGCAACATGGGGACGGGCATTATCGTTCATCAGAATCAATCTATCACCCACTACACCTGCATACAATCTGACGTGGACATCCAGGATCTCATCAATATACAGCTGTGCAGTCATTGTACCACGCTCAAGGACACAGAGCTATGTACGTCCATCCCTGCTGATGCCGCCACAGAGCATTATTGACCCTCCACCATAGCGGTCATGCTCAGCAATGTTGGCTGCATGGAATCGCTCTCCTGGGCTTTTGTGTGGTCTAGACAGTACCTTGACTCATCTGTAAAAAGGACAAGTCGTCAATCTTCTCTGGTCCATCCAAGTGATCCATGGCCCATTCATATCGTGCCTGGCGGTGGGTCTGGGACAGCTGCATGCGGGTACATGGTCTTCTCGATCGGAGACCACCTTCGTGCAACCTTGCCCGGATAGTCTGCGTCGAAACATTTACCCCGGATACATTCTGAAGGTCGCTGGGTTGCTGTGTCAAGGCGGTTCCTACGGGCCTGAATGATCAAAAACCAGTCTTCCGATGTTTCCCTGTCTCTGTCACTACCATGTCGTCTGACTGGTGTGCCATACCGCTGAAATCTTGCCCAGGCTTTGGTGATCACCGTATGGTGCACATCAAGGGCTTCACCAACCTGACGATGGGTAGCCTCTTGTTCCACCATCCCTACAGCCCACCACATCTCTGCTTCAGAAAAATGTCTTATTACATTTGCATTCGCCTTACTCAATCAAAAAATCACAAGGGTTTGTGTTGAAATGAAGACTGAATACCCTACACATCTCCTGTAAATGTAGACAGTACTCGAAAACATCATGAAAATCAAGGGGTACAGGCTTTCCGTGACTGTTACGAAAAGTTTGCCTGTCAAAAGAGCTAATGTAAACACTGGGGACCATCTCAATACTTTCCTCAATCACATCCACCAAAAATATTGCAAATGTGTCACAAGAAAATATCACGATGATGTGTCAAATATGTGGTGCTTAGCAAACTGTGAGTAGTATAATAAGCCATATATTCACTGCGGCAAAGACAGAGTTAATTACATTGCTATAGTTTTAGTCCGTACCACAAACTTTCTACACAAGCATTGGTCGACACACGTCTAGTCTCCGTAGGCTTGTGGAAACAGGGTATCAAAACAGGTGTCATGGCAAATCGCCATGACATCTGTTTTTGAAACCCTAGTTCTGCAAGCCACAAATTTTATTAGCTCAACTTTGGCGAAGCCAAATTTGAGCTTTTGTCATGGTCCGTCGTCCGTCTGTCTGTCCGTCCGTCTGTCCGTCTGTCCGTACGTCAACAATTGGATACGGCTCGGGCTAGAGGCCGTATTTATGAACCGATCTTTACGAAACTTCTTGGGTACCTTTGTTATGACCGTGGGACGAGAACGAGTGTTTTTGGGTCCGATCCGAAATTCAAGATGGCTGCCAGCCGCCATTTTGTACCGACGATGCAGAAATCTGTTTTTTGTACAGAACTTCCATACGAAAGCTCTGATTTGAATAATTTTTTGTATGAATGTTTAGTACCATGGGATACATCACATAATACGGGTTTTTGTCTCGTGCGTAAATTGTGCCAATTAGACTAATTTTGATGTTTTTTAGTGTTACTTTCAGCACTGTAAGTGCAAATGCCAACACGGCTCGGGCGAGAGGTCGTATTTATGAACCGATCTTTACGAAACTTCTTGGGTACCTTTGGTATCACCGTGGGACGAGAACGAGTGTTTTGGGGTCCGGTCTGAAATTCAAGATGGCCGATGGCAGCCATTTTGTACAAAATTAGGTGCAATCAGATTTTTGCACAGAACTTCCATATGAAATCGCTGATTTGAATAATTTTTGTGTGTGAATGTTTAGTACCATGGTATACATCATATATAATACGTTTTTTTTTTCTCGTGCAGAAATTATGCAAATTAGATGAACTTTGATTTTTTCAGTGCGACTTACACACAGTAAGTACACATGTCAATACGGCTCGGGCTAGAGTCTGTATTTATGAACTGATCTTCACGAAATGTCTTGGGTATCTTTGTTATCACCTTGGGATGAGAACGAGTGTTTCTGGGTGCGGTCTAAAATTCACGATGGCTGCCAGTGGTCATTTTGTACCGAAATTAGGTCTAATCAGTTTTTTGTACACAACTTCTATACGGCTCAGACTAGAGGCCATATTTATGAACCAATCTTTACGAAACTTCTTTGGTACCTTTGTTATCACCGTGGGATGAGAGCGAGTGTTTTGGGGTGTGGTCTGAAATTCAAGATGGCCACCAGCAGCCATTTTGTACCAAAATTATTGCAATCAGTCTTTTGTACAGAACTTCTGTATGAAAGTTCTGATTTGAATATATTTTTGTATGAATGTTTAGTAACATGGAATACATCACATATTGTAAGGGGTTTTTTTCGTGCAGAAATTATGCAGATTAGATGAACTTTGATTTATTCAGTGCTACTTACACAATGTAAGCACACATGTCAATACGGCTGTATTTATGAACCGATCTTCACAAAACTTCTTGGGTACCTTTGTTGTCACCTTGGGACGAGAATGAGTGTTTCTTGGTGCGGTCCAAAATTCAAGATGGCTTCCAGTGGCCATTTTGTGCCGAAATGAGGTCCAATCAATTTTTTGTCACAAGTTCTATACAGCTCGTATTTATGAACTGATCTTCACAAAACTTCTTGGGTACCTTTGTTTTCACCTTGGGACAGGAACGAGTGAGTTTTGGGGTGCCTTTGTTATCACTGTGCTATGAGAACAAATATTTTGGGGTTCAGTCAGACCCACTCTGGGACTCAAAGATTTCTTTTCTAGTTTAGCATCTGACTGTCAACCACCTTTACAATACTTTACCTATACATTTGTTACAGGCAACGGTCCGTATTTATGTACAGACCGCTACAATACTTTATATGTATCTTTGTTATCAGGTCATTACCTAGATGTTTGTCATTGCTGTGTCACAAACTATACATGTACATGTCTTTGTCTTGACAAGTTGAGCTACAGTGTCACTGACACTTTCATTATTATTATTATAATAATTTTTTTTCTTTTTTGCATTTCGTTTTGACTCTCTTAAAGCGTCTTGAGTTATGGATATCGTGAGTTTTTCTCAGTTAAAACAAACATTTCTCCCATTGGTCTGAACCATTATCAGGCCGGTGGGTCCGGGTACTCTCTACCCCCCCCCCCCCCCGCCTCCCTGTCGTCGATCATAGCCCCGCGTCGGGGAAATCCTGACGCTACCCCTGATTTTATTAACCTCAAATTGAACCATTACAGTCAGGTCAGATCAGGTTACACCGACCTCTTCTGTCAAGCTGTCAATTACGCGACGCCCATGTGTGTTGGATTTATTCGTCGACATGCCACTGTGAGATAGATTACGCTCTTTACAGTACTGTTGGAGGCACGTCTTTAGATTTGTGAAATGCGTTGTAAAAAGGTACGGTCTTTGAAACAAGTTGATAGCATCAGGCAGGCCTCAGCCAAAGGACCTCTGGGTTCAGCCCAGGGTCCGATTTGCTGAAACGTAACGTTTTAGTTAGAGTTGTTGCTGGACGGAAATTATACTTTGCATCTGGTTGGTTTAGTCGGTCGGTCGTTTAATATATTGCTTGCGTCCAGAGGTGGCATAACGTTTTTGAATGTGAGGCTTGGTAAGCCGTGGAGAAAAGAAAAAAAAAGCACCATACAATACCGAAATTCGCATGCAGGTGCTATTTTATCGGTTAACGCGTATGCATTGTGATTTTCCCGGGGTTAATAGCTTATCAAAGGCCTGAAATTTTACATATATTCAAACACATGTAAACACACTCAAGGGGTTGGGGAGAGGTATAACTCAGTGCTAATCAATTCATTGTACAATATGGAAAAGGGACTCAATTTCAGGTTAAATTTGGATCAATGCAGAATGGAGAGTGCTAGTTGATATACAGACTTTGATGTGCACGAGTAAACACCTGGGATATTCCCGTCTGTTTGTGGAGACACTTTTCTTTTCTGAAAACGGGGGCACTGTATGATAAAAAAACCTGGAAGTGGGTAGAACGATTCCCTTGACCCTCTCCCTGTTCCACCGCCTCGGCGTTTTCTTAACCCTTTACCCAACGTAACGGCCAAAACCGGCCAGCTCTATTCTCAAAAATCGCCAATTAATTTTCAAAATATTTTCATTTTTTGTCTCAAAAACATAGGTTATGACCCCTCGTTGGAACGAGCTCGTTCCAACGAGGGGTCATAACCTATGTTTTTGAGACAAAAAATGAAAAATATTAGTTATTCAAGAATTTTGTTTGCGAGTGTCGTCTGCTTTTCATGTTAGGTAAAGGGTTAATCGTAGATCAAGACAGTGAAGAGTTGTTTAGATGTTTACAATGCTCTTTCTTTTACAGGAAACTGTCAGTGCCCGTTTGGATGGCTGGATCGAGCAGGACGAGATACTTGTTACTTGATTACAACCACCAACAACACTAAGACTTGGTCTGAAGCTCGATCAATCTGTGAACTTGAAAAAGGTGACCTTGTAAAAATTGAGTCATCTCAAGAGAGAGTAAGTTTCCATTTTTGTATCCCAAATGCTGGTTTACAATTCATGCTAACGTATAACGGACTGCTTATTGCTGCAAGTAGCAACATATATTATGTGGATGTTTCCTTTGGAGTGGTGTGGTGGGGTTCGTTATGTCGTGGCACTTTGACAGGGCACCCTACTTTTAAGGGATATGTATTTGTGAGTACCAGTTCGCTGCTAAGGCTTTTTTCCATTTTGGGAGTAGGCAATTTGGGAGGTGGAAACACCGGAGTATCCTGGAGAACAACCAAACAAAGTAAGCATCCGTCAGACTTTCTACCGTACAAACTGGGCACACGTGAGCGAAGCTTGAGTCCAGGCCGCATTGTTTTCTGTGTTTTTTTTGTGCAAGCTGTGCTATCGAGCTCCCATTTGACCAAGGGAAGTTTACTTCATCAGCGACCCAACACAACTTCTCAACCCCTCAATCGCAAGTCCGACGTGCTGATCAGTGAATAATTATAATGGAAATGGAAATTATATTGGAATCCCTATAGAATCCCTTTTTATGATATGTCTGTGGCTACAGAATCCATTTTTGGTCATACGTGCCTATGTGCTAGTGCACAATGTGTCACATTGTGCCTTTTGACATAAGCACATATTGGCACATCAGCAACTGCCTATGTGCTAGTGCACAGTGTGTCACATTGTGCCTTTTGACATAAGCACATATTGGCACATCCAGCAAGTGCCCATGTGCTAGTGCACAATGTGTCACATTGTGCCTTTTCACATAAGCACATATTGGAACATCCAGGATGTGCCTATGTGCTAGAGCACAATGTGCCACATTGTGCCTTTTCACCTAAGCACATATCGGCACAGCATGTGCCTTTGTGCTGCATGTAATGTGTACAGTAGAACATAAACACATTTAGAGAAGTCAGAATAAATAGAACAAAGAAATCATAACAGAGCTTGTAGATACATAGGTAGAACCGAGAATTTACGGGGAAATCAGAACCAAGTAAACAATTATAGAGTTGTTTGTGATAATTTTACGAAGTAAATATGGATTCTGGGGAAAATCGGAACCAGAAAACTACTCAATGTCAATCGAACTTACTCCTGGTGGCATTCTCGGTACCGGGGGTCCTCTCGGTACAGTGGCATTGTGGTCCTAAAAAGGATTTTAGGTGCATTTTAGTGATTTGGAGAGATTGTCGGGTTGTTTGTGGTAATTCTACGAAACGGGAAATTACTCTTATTCAATAGAACACAGCCTCCGAACATACCGCTATCCCGTAAGAAGCCTTTGGGTAACATAGCAACCACACTCTACCATAGAAACCGAGTTATATGGCGGCCTCCCATACACAAAATGGACGACGGGAACACGTATCACACTAACAACATGCGCTGCGCATGCGCACTAAAACCACGTATTACTATGGGGATGACGTCACAATATGGCTGCTCACGCGGTTTACCATGACAACACAGCATGGCTCCACTGAGTCACCCGACTATGACTCACATGAGGTCCCCGATGAGATCCCCCAAATGGGCCCTGTCCGGGTACATGACATACTACTGTCAAGACAGTTCCTCACTGGTCAGCCAGGTAACTAGTCCAAACATGGCCTGAAAGTACGTAATTTAATTTTTTGGTTTGGTACTTCCTTTGAAAGGACGTACCAAACCAAAAAATTAAATTACATACTTTCAGGCCATGTTTGGACTATCAGGTAACCAATGGCGACGGAAATAAAATTAAAATGAGGCGGAAGTGGGCACCATTTATTTTTTCAATCTTGCCTTAAAACATGCCCCTTCACTGTAACTTGGCCGATAAGTTGATGAATTGATTATAGAAAACGGGCATTCTGTATTCATCAAGAGTGGTGTCTGCGTGGGGTGGGGGTTATGATCTTCAGAAAATATGATGAGGCCATGACCCCCTCCCACCCACTCCGTTTATAATATCACATAAGGTGATTAACTGACAAAAACCCAGAAACAGTCGAAATAATGTTAAAATAAGCGAATTACAATGACTCGAAGGCTACGTGAATAATATAGCATGTACCCGAAAGGTCTTCATTACCCGGAGTTTCGGTGGAACGGCCAGTATTAAATTCCTACAGAAACTGGAGCTTTGGTGGCGCCAACACCAGATATGTTTTACGCTCCATCCTGGCGAATTGAATGGAAAATTGATTGGGAAGGTGAGTTTCGATTGAAAATTTTCTCGTGAAATTGTTGATGTTGTTATTGACGTCGTGACGTCACTGTACACAGGTTACATCTTGAAAACGTTGATCGCTGATGTCCACTTTGTAATCCGACATGATGCTGTTCGGGTCAGGGTATGTATAGCTTCTCGTTCTGGAATGACATGGAGTATAGTATGAGTGATAATACCCGTGCAGGTCTACTGTTAGTCTTAGTAGTACTATTAACCCATCGAACGCTTTATTCCAGTGTGGGTGTTATAGGTAGTTCGTAGTGCTTGGCTGGGCGTATTGTATGTGTGTGTGTGTGTAGGGGGGGGGGGGGGCGTGGAATCAAGTGCGGTAGTATGGGATGTACGGTGTGCACCCTTGCTGGTCTACTGTGAGCCCTCAGTACTCATAATGGACTGAAGGCGATATACCGTCCTACAGTTGGTGTGGGTAGTGCGTATTGGGGCATATCGGGAATATACTGCCCGCACTATACTACCATGCCACTCTAGTACGAGAAGCCCGAAAAAGCCTGACCCGAAAAACATAATGTCGGATTGTACATCTCCATATAAAATATATAAACCCAAAGCCTCTATGTACGTAACAATACATACCACAGCATGCTATACTGTGCATATCTCACACATACCAGTTGCCAGAGCCAATTGGATGGGGTGTCAAATATGTCTCATATCGCCTCAACCAAAGCTCCAGTTTCTAGGGGAATTGAACACTGGAGGTACCACCAATGTTGGGGTAATGGGGAACGTTCGGGTACACGCTATACCACTTGCGTGCTTTTTAATTTTTTAGACCCTATGGCCAGGGCTGGGAGGAGTTAAACATTTTCATTAACACGTTAACGTGTTAAATAATTCTGCGTTAACGAGTTAAATGGCGTTAAATGTTAAAACGAACAAAATTTTAATAACTTCGGCCATTTTTATTGATTTGAATTTGAATATAATTGCACCTGCGCATAGTTCGTCTCTTGAGTTCCAATGTGTTCTTTGTGCCTTCTGGCAGCCTACTGGCGTGCCTACTGTACTGGCATGCCTACTGGCAGCCTACTGGCACATAGAACACATTGGAACTCAGGGGACGAGTAGTTAAGATAGTTCTCTCAGGTTATCGTGAATTCTAACATTCAGCGATGTTTTCATTTAAGAATACAATCGCTACGGCCGTATCCTTAGAAAGAGACATCCGCCGTTGCTCGAATACCAGCCCTTACATATAAGATAGGCGTTCGGATGAAGCTGATATTGCTGTATCGTCATATCTTGGCGGGCCAACTTCGCCAACGTTGGTAGGAGGGCTACGGACATCTAAATTATTCGTGTTCTTCAATTTCGTCAAATGGCGCAAAATTCGACGTCATAGGCACGCCCAATCTGGCTTGGGTAACCAAAAGATAACGACTCAATGCTACATATTATACAATTAAAATTTTCAAAGTTAAACGTTATTAACTTGGCTAAATAACGTTTGGGGGGCGGGTGCAGCTCAAAGTGGCGATCGACGATCGGCGACCATGCTTCGCCCGACAGAGAGAATTTTGAAAAAAAAATAGTATAAAAAATAGCACCGTTGTAGTAACGGGGAAAATCATGATCATGTGAAATTTAGGATCGAAAATATGAGTACTTTACATATATATTGTATGCGAAACATTACATGCTTAAAAGATCGATAAAAATGAAGATATGTTTTATATTCCAAATATATGTTATATATGTATATGTTATTCTGTTAATATGTAATTCTAACAGAAATTAAACAGTGTAAGCTCAGTGTAACATATTGGGTCTGTATTCTCGGGTTCTAAATAAACATACCCGTATGTTTATTAATTTGTGGAATATTTTCCACCCTATATGCCCTGTATGAACTTTATTTGGGCCTGTATGTTTATTAAAAAATACCATCAATGTCAGATGAATGCCTTATACTGGAGACATATTATGGGTATTTTAGTCTGTTTCAAACTCCTAACTCACACATGCCGGACTCTTACCAGGGCTTTGAAGCCCAGATACCAGTCCTGCATGGGTTAGGGGTATTACAGAACTGACAGTAACTCGATCATGATTTTCCACCCTCAGGCTGTACTTTTATTCTGCCCTGTACTTTTATTTGTATTCTACGGCAGCGTAGAACCGCCACACCGTAGTATATTTCCAGGGATTCCTAATCTGTTTTTACAGATTACTAATCTGTAAATACAGATTAGTTAATCTGCAAAAACAGATTAGTAATCTGTTTTTACAGATTACTAATCTGTTTAAACAGATTACTAATCTGTTTTTACAGATTAACTAATCTGTATTTACAGATTAGTAACCTGTTTAAACAGATTAACTAATGTGTATTTACAGACTACTAATCTGTTTAAACAGATTACTAATCTTTATTTACAGATTACTAATCTGTTTAAACAGATTACTAATCTGTTTTTACAGATTAACTAATCTGTATTTACAGATTAGTAATCTGTTTAAACAGATTAACTAATCTGTATTTACAGATTACTAATCTGTTTAAACAGATTACTAATCTGTTTAAACAGATTAACTAATCTGTATTTACAGATTACTAATCTGTTTTTACAGATTAACTAACCTGTATTTACAGATTACTTAGTTAATCTGTAAAAACAGATTAGTAATCTGTTTAAACAGATTAGTTGATCTGTAAATACAGATTACTAATCTGTAAAAACAGATTAGTTAATCTGTAAAAGCAGATTAGTATTCTGTAAATACAGATTACTAATCTGTAAAAACAGATTAGTTAATCTGTTTAAACAGATTAGTTAATCTGTAAAAACAGATTAGTAATCTGTTTAAACAGATTAGTAATCTGTAAAAACAGAGTACTAATCTGTTTAAACAGATTAGTAATCTGTAAAAACAGATTAGTTAATCTATAAAAACAGACTAGTAATCTGTTTAAACAAATTAGTAATCTGTAAAAACAGATTAGTAATCTGTTTAAACAGATTAGTTAATCTGTAAAAACAGATTAGTAATCTGTAAAAACAGATTAGTTAATCTGTAAAAACAGATTAGTAATCTGTAAAAACAGATTAGTAATCTGTAAAAACAGATTAGTAATCTGTTTAAACAGATTACTAATCTGTTTAAACAGATTAGGAATCCCTGGAAATATACTATGGTGTGGCGGTTCTACGCTGCCGTAGTATTCCTCCTTTTTTCCACCCTGTACTTTTATTCCTCCCTGTACTTTTATTTGGAATTCAAGAGTAAAGGCAGGACCATTCAACTACACCGAGTACAGTCATCGTGAACTGGTCGTAATCCACGTGTAGGAGGTGATGTCCACGCATGCGTTTATCAGGTAATAAGAATCACCATCAGCAAAATTTGTACCCGGTGCTTCATTAATTAATTTTTTAATGATTATTCCTGTACACACTAAAAACTAAAGTGTTAAAACTGACACTTTCAAGGTGTTAAACCCATTCTAACTCTTAGGGTTTGATTTTAACCTCTAAGTGCAATGCTTTAAGCACTTAGACATTACAATCGTCAGACATCTGAAACTTGAATGGATGGCACTTCCCATGTGTCTAGCATTGGTGGTTCTTCCAGAATCGTCCATAATTTGATTTGCGCTTGGTACATAATTAAAAGGACACAGCGCAGATGACGCGGATCAGGCTCGAGATCCGCGTCATCTGCGTTGTTTCCTTTTAAGTGTCGCGACATTACACTTGTCAAGTGTTATTATTGTAACACCTGTCAAGTTCTGGGATATCTACACTTGAACAAAGTGCTAGTTCAGCACTTAGTAAGTGTTAAATACAGCACTTCAAGTGTAGTTTTTAACACTTTAGTTTTTAACGTGTAATTAGTGCTTGGAATCTAATACTGTTGCGTCCGTGGAAAAAATTGCCCACCCTTTAAAAGTGATCAGTCCACGGCGGCCGTGCTGTAGTTTCAGTGAAACGCCCAGGCACTTTGTATTCTTTTTTATAGCTGAGTTAATAAAAAAAATATCCAAGTAATGTATAGGCGTTTCACAGAAACTACATGCAAACGAGCACAAAATTTATGTTTTAAAATAGTTCAGCGACCCGAACGTAGTGGCTACCCCGTGGGGTAGCCACTACGTTCGGATCGCTGAACTAGTTTTAAAACAGCTTACCCCCGATATAATTGTACTATTAATTATGTGGCTTAGCCACAGGAAGTACAATGTACGATGTTTGGGGGTTAGTGAGGTCGCCAATTTTATCACAATTTCCAAATCACAAATTGGAGACAAGGGTGGCGCCAGGGAGAGAGGAGCAACAATCCCCACCCACCAGGAAGGGTTAACTGCCACCTTCAAATAGTGTGTGCTTGTCAGGGAATACACTAGTTTCTGTGTAAGGGAACACACGCCCCCTACCATTCGGGAAATTCTGGCGCCACCTATGATGGGAGATAGTCCCTCGAATGGAACTCCAATTTTGTGAGGAGGTGCATTCGCGCCTGACGCACGGAAGGCTGCACGCCTGAAGATGTATACCTGATCCGAGTGGGGCTCAACTTCGTGTCGTTGTATTGTTCCGTTTTTTTAACATTTTGGTGAAGCACGGATATGGTGGCAATAAGCGACATGAAACTTCCCATTTAAAGTACATTGACATTTGCCAAACGCTGGATAATGTTTCACAGCTCCATTGTAAGCTGACTTCACTGTGTTTCTATCAGGTGATGCATGTACCTTTGCTACAGAGAACCCAAGTCTCCATTGTTTTCAGGTGCAAACTTACTGCAAAGCCAAGAATCTTTTATTGGCCTACAAATATTGGGGTTGGATGGCGTGTATTTTTTTACTATCGGGGAGTGGGGGGGGGGGGGGGGGGGGGGGCATATATACAACCGTTATAAAGTACAGGCCTGAGTAGGAGAGAGTATGGGAGGGGTGTACCTGTATTTGGAAGGACATTGCTGGGTGCGTTTCTTAAGACAATTTTGAAAACTTTAAAATTCAGTGCTCTTTCGAGTGAATGAGAGGCCTTTGTTGTGTCCCCTACCCCCTTCATACACACACATTCTTTCTTCAGCTCTATTAACCTTCCACTTATTCGTGTCGGAAAACTATAAAAACAGATTCATGGACTCTCACCTTAATAATTTGGGGTCATTTTGCTATAGTATGCATTTATTTTGTGAGTATTTAACCCTTTCAAACCCTAGTGGTATTTTCCATGACAGCTCAGTGGAAGCAACTGGAAGAGTCCATATTTATTATTTAGGGGTAGAACAATTAATGTTTTCAATGTGCAGCCTTGGGGCTGCACATTGAAAATATTGATTGGCCTACCCCACACTTTAACTTAGCAGCCATCTTACAGAATGAAGTTACAATGTAAAGTAATACTAATAAATACTCACTGCTGTCTTGGTTATATTTATTATTGCCTAGTTAAGGAATGGCAGGAAGACAGCCCTTTCGGCTATGCCATCTCCTTGCAGAATATTTCTTAAATATTTGCTATTTTATACAATTGTTGTATTTGATTTATACTGCAAAATAAAAGATTTGATTTGATGTAAACCCAGTCTCGGGTTCAAGGGTTAACGCTTAAACTTTCAGGAAGTACTTGGAATGCTGCTTTTGGCATGAACGGTTAAGGATTAAGCACCTTAACCCAGCACAAGGTAAAATGAAGTGTGGGAGTCTGGGTATTTTTCTGCAGGCATTTACAGCCCAACCACACTTCCTTTGACCTTGCTTCTCTCCTGAAGCTTATAACCAAAGCTGACCGAACTAGTACAAAAATCTAGAATCAATCATGCATTTATTCGACCTGAAGTACTAAATTACCGTGCCTGTGGTTTCTGGTCCAGTCTTCTCAATGATTTATACCCAAGTCTTGGCTGCCTATAAAAGCAGTCAAGGCTTGGCTTGAAATCACTGCTAAACCACTTGATTCTTGGCTGTGGTGTAGCAGAAAGTTTGGAAATGTGCTTGGCCTCCAGCAATTAAACACTATTGACTAATGGCTTCATAAAAGCCACAAACATCAAATTTCCACATGGTACAACTTGTCAAATTGTGGCAGTTATTTGTGTTTCACCTATTATAACCAACGAAGATTTAAAAAAAAAGATTTGTGTTTCACCTATTATAACCAAAGAAGATTAAAAAAAAAGGTTTTAGGAAAATATGGTCACAGTAAGGTGTTTGAGAAGAGAAGTTTCAGAAGCAAAAATTTATGAAAATCGTATAACAAAATCAAAAATATAATTGAACTAAAATTATACACGAATATTCAACATGTGCAGCTAAAATGATTACATGATTCCGTTTTAGAAACATATTTTTAAGCGTTTTAACCCTTTATCCAATGCAGACATATCAAAATTTATTATTTTAAATATCATTTTTCCAATTTTTCAAACAAATATTCTACAAAATAAGCTAGTTCCAATGAGGGGATCACATGATATGGTTTTCTTGATATATTTTTAAATATATTATTTTTTCAACTGCTGAATTTACAGGCAGTTGCAGCCGATTGATTAGGTAAAAGGTTAAAAAGTAATTTTTGTAATGCATGTATCAGAAAGAAAAGTTTAAGAAAAGCCAAGACACATCCCTTTAGCAAGAAAAGTATAGTTATCATCAAAATAAGATGTTCATCTTATATCATACAGACATCACAAACATTGTTAAAGCCACACAAAGTAGATCTGTTTCTCAGGCCATTATTTGTAAAATTTCATGCGGGTGAGTGGTTTTTGATTATGTATTTTTTTTCTGTAATTATTTATTTGCCATCAAAAGTTCATGTTCTTGGTTTATGTTTTAGGCTTCATAATCTACAGAGTAGTATGGGTGGTGGTGATTTTGTCCCTTGAGAGCATTGCAAAGCCTTCTTGCACTCAAGAGACAAATTTATCAATGTTTTTATCTTGTGTAAAATATCAGAGATAAACCATTTAATTATTATTTTTTTAAGTTTACATTGGTTATAAAAAGAGAGATGCGGCAGGTCGGCATCCAAAAGGACCATGCGAAAGGGCCTGACAAACAGATTTTAAATTATTTTTTGTAAGCTCATGATTTTTTTTGTAGCCTCAGGAAGAATGTTTTCCTTCCCATATTGATATTTACATTTCCAAGGCATACAATTCTTGGGAGAAATGAAATAGATTTTCACAAATGATTTTTGCAAGGAAAGCAATGAGAGTCAACTTTGGTTCTCGCAAAATGTTCAGTGTATACCCTTGTCACAGATTCTGAAAGTGTCCTTTACCCAATGCAGATGAAATCAAAATTTTTTATTTTAAATATCATTTTTTCAAAAAATTTCAACAAAACCATATCATGTGAACCCCTTGTTGGAACGAGCTCATCGAGCTCGTTCCAACAAGGGGTCATATGATATGGTTTTGTTGAAATGTTTTGAAAAATAATATTTGTTTCAACTGCTGAATTTGCATATTACGCGGGTGGATGCGGGCGATTCGTTGGGTGAAGGGTTAAAAGCTTCTATAATATTTATTTTTGCTCTCTCATAATAAGGTAACACATGCAGCCAAGACTTCACTAGAAACTGCTGCCAAGGTAATGTAACTACCAACGTCCTTAAGCAAAAACAAAGAGAGCTTATATAAACGAACATGTGATCTACATGTACAGTTGAAACTAGAAGTCCTGTCACAATTAGCACAGAAAATGCTCATTAGTTGGGAGCGCGGTGGCTCAGTGGTAGACTGTTGGACTTCAATGCTAGAGGTACCGAGTTCGATCCCCGTCCGCGACGACCCGCATTGTGTCCTTGGGCAAGGCACTTTATCCCGGTTGCCTGCATGGGGGCACGATGGCGCTGTGTACTAAGGTGTACTGCACTTCGATGGTGCACATGTCTTCAACCGCTGTAACCCTGCTTGAGCGGTGCTTGAACAGAGTCAGAACGTTGAGGAGCTGACAGTTGCTCGTCGATGCTCGGTGGTTCTCTCCGGGTACTCCGGTTTCCTCCACCCGTAAAACTGTCACTGTCATGATTAGCCATTGTGCATAAGTATGTGACCTTAAACCCCAATAAATAAATATAAATAAATAAATATGCTCGTTAGTTAATGCGCTCTTTACTGCAGAATAATGAAGTAGTTTGAAATACACAAGATCTTTTGTGCTGTGCAATGCAAAATGTAATATGCTGTTAGCGAGTTCGATAGTGCAATCAAGAACTGAATCGATCAAACAGAAAAAAAATATTGAGACTACAGTATGTGGAGGGTGAATTACTCCTAAATCATTGTGGGATAGATTTTTCACTTAGTAATTATTTACAAACACAAGAAACACTTGCAAACTTCCATGTACAGTAAAACCTGTCTTGAGAAACCACCTGTCTTGAGAGAACACCTGTCTTGAGAGACCACATCTACCAGGCACCGATTGGTTTTACTCTATAATGGACCTGCTATGGGAGACCACTTGTCTTGAGAGACCACCTGTCTTGAGAGACCAGTGTGACCTGAAAGGAATGGTTTCGCGCGCCAAAGGCACGCAGGGATGATATGAGGGACAAGCCCCTTTCGACCCTCATTGACTGTAGGTGATTCGCTCTCGCATGTCTAGGCGTGTTGAAGGAGGAACTGCTTCAGGTACTCGGCCGGTGTCACCAGTTGCGTCGTGATGGTCTCTTGGCTGATGTCGGTTGGACCCTCGGGTGAGGACCAGTGTGAGAGGTTGGGTCCTCTCACAAAGGTGCTACCTCTCCCCGAGGGTGCAGTCGATCTGGATTTTCGGGCAAGTATAGTCTGCCGCTTCGAGGATGATTATGAGTGATGATGAGTGATGGCCATCACTTGCAAGTATAATCTGCCTCAGGCTGTCTCTGTTTGGTTGGACTCTTTGAAGGAAAACAACAATGACCCCTTTCGGGGACCACCAAGAAGAAGAAGACCCGAACTTCCCTGGTTCGGGGGCAGGCCTGCATTGTAATCCTATTGGGTTGGGACAAGAAGATGCACAATGTGCTTACAAAAAGGGGCAGAGGCGGGATGCAGGACCGACGCTCGCCTCCCTTAAAGTGGTTGACCACTTTTAGGGATGGAGCAGAGGATGACCTGGTACCAACTTGTATTTTTATGCCATAATGGACCATTCTTGAGAGACCGCCCCTTTGAAGACTGAAACCACGACAAAAAACTTTCCACCTGTTCTGGAATTGTAAAATCCATTGTGGTTATACTAACATAATTAAAAGCTCTTAATTGGGTTTCAATTGCTAACTCATTAAAGATTGAGATGTTTTTATAAGACCCCTGTGAAAGGATTAGGATTATTGCTGAATAAACAATTTCATACATACCTGAAATGTAACAGGAATAAAAATAAATTTGTGTTGAAAGCCTTTTTGTAACAAATTGAAATGGACTGTTATAAAAATTATAAAAATAAATTAGTGTTGAAAATCTTCAATGAAGATTTTCAACACTAATTTATTTTTATAATTTTTATAAGAGTCCATTTCAATTTGTTACAAAAACTTCATAAAAAAGAACAACTACAAAGTAATTACAAAAATCCATTCTTCTCTATTTCTGAATTTTGTGGTTGGTTATTCACTGACTTGAGAAAACCTGAAACCTGTTATGAGAGACCACCTGTCTTGAGAGACCACTTTTGTGTGGCCCGAAGGGCGGTCTCTCAAGACAGGTTCTACTGTACCCAGTGGTCCATGTGATGAAAGTTTGCAAGTATTTCTTGTGCTGTTATGAACAATTATAAGTACTTCTCGAGTGGAAAAGAAATGGTGCTGCGATACAGTAGTAACCTACCCTCTTCATTCTGTACATGCAGTCAAATTTTAATATTTATCTACGTCAATACATGTATATGTATCCCAGGAGAGGTTAGGAATGATGTTAATGGTCTCTATTTACTAGTATAGAATTGTACAGAGTTGGGCATGCAGGTTTTCCTATATGACATCCATATTTGTACATGTAAGGTTTTATTGGTAAATATTGTTTATATTTTTTTAAACTATCAAATTCAGTTTAGGCCTAAATAAATTAAAAATCTGTTTCTCAGGCCCTCCCGTATGGTCCTTTTGGTTGCCGCATATTCTCTTTTTATAACCAATGAAAACTTTAAAAAAATAAAAAATTAAATGGTTTATGTGTGACATTTTACCCAAGTTAAAAAAATTGATAAACTTGTCCCTTGAGTGCAAGAAGGCTTTGCAATGCTTTAGCATTGCAAAGCCTTCTTGCTTTCGAGGGACAAAATACACCACCACCCATGCTATTCTGTAGATTATGAGGCTTAAAACATAAACCAAGAACATGAACTTTTGATGCCAAAGAAATAATAACAAAAGTAAAAAATAAAATAAAAAAATGCCCGCCCGCATGCAATTTTACAAATAATGGCTTGAGAAACAGAAGATTTAATTTGTGATGTCTTATGTTTTAAAAATTAAAAAGTTGTGTTGAATAAAGGGTTAATATGTGTTATCAGTATACAATTGGGGTTCAACCATGGTGGCCTCATGGGATCCTGGGACTCTCATAGAAGATATGGATTCTTGCTACCATTTTTGCAAGAATCCAAATGGATTCTTCCAAATTTAGCTGAAATATAAACCCTGAGAGTTTGTGAGAATCAAAACCAATTCTTGCAAAGCAAGACAATTTTTAAGGCCTCATTTCAGAACCAATCATTTTGAAGCTGAACACAATGAATGTCACTTCTCAATTACCAAAAATTATTCTCATAATTTTGGTTATACACTACAGTTTACTGTACTGGTGTGTGTACAGTGCTCAACAGTGTTTCTACAAGGTTATAACCGATTAATTGATTAATCAATGAACAACATCTTGATCAATCCAAAAAGTAATTGATCGATTAACCATTATTTTTGATCTACTGTATTATATGGGTTAACAAATGAACAAATGTGCTCCAAAACAGGTAAACATTGTCACACTGACTCACATCAATTACATGAGACTAGTACTTAAATGATTAGTCGACTAGTCGATGTCGACTCTGGGCAAACCAGTAGTCGACTCTCAATTGTGCAGTCGACTAGTCGGAGGAGTTCAAGCTTTTAGGTAAATATTATCCCTTCTCTGCCACTGTCAGACAGTTTGAACAGCAATATTGGGCAATCAATGTATACATCTATTGCCATCTAATAGTAGTGACAGTAGTTTGTTTTAACTGGTACTAGTAGAGTGCTGAATTATTTTGGGCTATCAGGATATGTTATTAATTTGCCTTGTAGCAATTTATGGGAGAGTGCCTATAGGCACTTTCCCATAAATCGCAACAAGGCAAATTAAATAAGACTATATAATTTCACTCTTAGCATAATTAGAAGCACATTAACAGAATAATGTTCCGGTAAGTTGCTGTATATGAATGCCCAAGTGAAGCCAAATTTGGACCTTCAGCAGTCTACTGGAACACCAACACTGTTATAAGGAGACCAGTTATCACCAATGACTAGTCGAAGTCAACTTGACTTTTGGGTATTGACTATATTTATTATTTATTTATTTATTGATGTTCAAGGTCACATATTTATGCACAATGGCTAATCATGACCGTGACAGTTTTACGGGTGGAGGAAGCCAGAGTACCCGGAGAGAACCACCGAGCAATGATGAGCAGCTGCCAGCTCCCCAACATCGTA
The DNA here is from genome assembly GCA_031216915.1 of Pictodentalium vernedei. NCBI lineage: Eukaryota > Metazoa > Mollusca > Scaphopoda > Dentaliida > Dentaliidae > Pictodentalium > Pictodentalium vernedei. Next base: position 57,985,983 of record CM062289.1, read on the forward strand.
ACTCCGCACTGCAGCACAGGCAGGGTTAGATTGGTTGAAGATATGCGTACCATTGACGTGCAGTACGCATTAGTACACGGCGTCATCGTGCCCCCACATGGGCAATGGGGGTGAAGTGTCTTGCCCAAGGACACAACGCGGTTGCCGCAGGTGAGATTCGAACCGAGGACCTCTCGGCTTGCAGCCTGCACCTCTACCTACTGAGCCACCGCGCCCCCCTGGGTATTGACTAGTCGACTTTGGAATTCACTAGTCGTTTGAGCACTACATGAGACAGAGTAAAGCATGCAAGTTACTTGCTGACATACTTGTTTACTTGCATGATCATTACACTGTATCAGTGGCTGGAAATGGTCATTCTTAACCCTTTACCCATTGTGGGTAGGAGACAATACTTGCAAAATAAATTCATGAATTACAAAACATTTTCAAATTTTGTCTCAAAACATAGCCTATGACCTGTCATTGGAATGAGCTCATTCCAATAAGGGGGTCGTAAGCTATGTTTTTGAGACAAAAATTGAAAACATAATAAATTTGAATGGAGATTTTTGTATATAGACCTAGTCAGTTTTGTTTGTTACATTGGATAAAGGGTTCATGCTGTAAATCATCAACGGTATGGAAGTTATTCAGATATCTATTTGGACAAGTGATTAACCGGTTAACCAATGTTAACCAACATGATTAATCATTCAAGAAAATCCCTTAACCGTTTCAGCTCTAGTTTCTACAATATTGTTGACTAGTCACTACCTGTACAGACAGCCAACAGTGATGTAAAAACACTGTCAAGAGTTTCTCCCCACACAATACGTGAAACATATGCGTGTCCCGGTTGAGACAGCAGGATGGGATATTTCTATCCCACCCACCCCACGTGACATACTCATTTGCATATTTTATTAGGTCGCAGGAAATATTTCATCATCATCTGTACAATTGTAAATAAAACAAATGCTTCTTAAATTGTGTTCGTTTATTGCCTATTTATCTGTTCCCTGTTGATATTGACTCAATATTATTATTCAAATATTAAACTTGGTTTGTTTCAACTCCATTTTTCTCTGCAGATTTAATAATATCACTGCGCGAATTTATCGATCGATCACTAATCTCACAATACCCTTTACATTAGAGTTTGACACACGCAAA